>JAQPPZ010000938.1:0-1223523 GCA_028583015.1 Wollemia nobilis | reverse complement strand
CTTTATTCATCAATCATATCTATAAACTTTAAATCATAATCAATTGAATCTTACCTTTTCAAACCCATGGTTGAGAGACACCACCTAATTCGTATTGCTACTTATCAATTGAACATTAAACCTAACACTTTGATGGAAGGTCATGATGACCAACCTAATTTTGAGAAGCCAAAGTTCAATAAAGAAGAGGAGGTTTCTACACCTTTGGATTCTCTAAGCCCTATCCATGATTAGCAAATAATATTGGTTTTCCAATTCACTACTCATCTGGATTTATTTTTGTAGAAGCATAGGGAGGTTGTGGAATCCTTTATTAGGAAAGGTCATGACACCCAAGGTGTCTCTACAGGGGAAATTTCACTCATGGAATATCCCCAACAACCTAGTTCAACCTATTTTCCTCTAAATAAATTGGGTCCATCCTATGGATCTTTAAATGTAAAATTTAATGCATCAAATTCTAATATCATTAATTCAAATCCTCTTATCATCTCTACTTCTATGGAGTCTAGGAGATAAAACCTCCCCCATCCATGGAACATCACTCATATTTACCTACTATTATAGGGTAATGTAAGTTGTACTATAACCCAAGTAAACACAAGCTACATCCCTAATCAAGATGTACCAATAATTATACCAATTTATAATCCCCACATCAATAACCTTAACTGTAATTGCACAAGTATGAGTATGAGTTTCCCTCAATACCTAATACTGTAATCTCTCATCCTGCATTTTCTAATTATTTAATCTAAAATACCTTAGGGGTAAATCATACAATGTCAACCTCATCATCATACATCCAAGTGTATAAACCTCCTTAGGTAAATTATCAAATTATTCCTATCTCTCATCACATATCTTTTATGTCATTAAATCCTATTTCTTTCAAACTTCAAACTCTAACTTCTCAACTAGAGTTATTGAAACAAAAAATGAACATCATACAAGGGTCTTCTTCTAGTCACAAGTAATCTTATGATGACTTGTGTAACCAAACCTTAGATCCTTTTGTAGCTAGTCACCCTTTCCTCCCAATTTTAGAACTCCTAAATTTCAAATATACAAAGGAATAAAGATCCTGTCAACCACCTTAGGTTATTTAGAACCACTTGTATTGATATTTATCATGATGTAATATTGCTATTCAATATATTTCTTGAGATGGTATTACAAAATACCAAGACATTCCTTGAAAAGCATTAGATACCTTATTGATATTTTTTGTCAAGCAATTATTTGTCTACATTGAGAAAAAGGTCATAGTTAGTGACCTATACTAAATCTAGCATATCCCTCCACCTAGAGTCCCTTTAGACATATTTATAAGTAATATTAATGAGCAATTGGTATTATATTTAGAGGAAACTAATGTGTCTTCTTTTGAAGATGTAATGGACATGGCCAAGATAGTTTAGACCACCCTTATCAAAAGAAGAAAATTAAAAATCAAATACCAAAATGAGAAATATAATTCTTCTTATCATTTAAAGGGGTAGTACAATAACAAACACATTGTAGGCAATGGGGTTCTAGAATCATGCCAAACCAACAATGTTAGTGTTATGATAAACCCCCAAAAGCTTCTCCTAGGGAAGCCAAAACAACAAAAACCTAAGAGGAGGTAATCCTAACTAGACAAACCTATTTCAACTATCATAGATCAACTCTTGAAAGCCAAAATGGTGAAGCTTCCATTTGATAAGCCTTTAAAACCTAAAATTAAAAAATATCCTTGGCTTCATCCTAATGAGAAATGTTCTTTCCACCATATTAATGGTTATGCAACCAATAATTGCATAAAACTTATAAATATAATCCAAGTTCTAATTGAAAAGGTCAAGTTATTCTCAATAGCTCCGATACTTAATCTTCTAATCAAGACTTTGAATTTTTTCAAAATCCATCGCCTAATCATAATTAAAATCAAAACATAATGAATAAAATTTACTATAGGAATGTCCCACCCCAGTCCAAAGGATGGTTGGGATGATCTATTATTCTACTAATACCTCTCATATTTGTGTTGTAATGATGTACCAACATAATAATCCTCCATGCGATCAACCTTCTAGAACTCCTTTTGTCCTTCATGAAAAAATATCTTCTCCCCTCAAAGAACATACATTAATCATCCAATTAGGAGCTAAGGCTAATAAAAATTTTAATTTTATTCATCAGATTGAAATTTCCTTAACCAAAATCTCCCTTCTTGAGCTTCTCAAGACCTCTCTAGCCCATAGAGACATCTTACTTAAAATTTTGAGTGAACAAGTTGTTCCTCAAGACCTCAACCTAAATGATCTCACTTCTATGGTGGGATCCATTGGGGTTAACCATGAAATAATATCATTCCATGAGGATGATATCTATCAATCCCCTATGGTTAGATATCTACCATTATACATCACAAGACATATCAATAACAAATTTATCAAGTGAATTTTTGTCAATAATGGTTTTTATCTCAATGTTTGTTGTTTAAGATTCATCAATCATTTTGGGCTAAACAAACAAGATTTGGAGAAATAAAATATTGTTATTAGGAATTTTGGTAATGGGGAACATGTAGCTAATGGAACTATAGTCTTACCTCTTAGATTTAGACCTTGCATTCTCAAAACTTTATTTTATGTCATGCCTTTTGACTTAACCTAAACTATTCTTTTTGGAAGGCCATGGATCTATGAGATGTGAGAACTTCCTTTAAATATTCATCAATTCCTTAAATATGAATATAGGTTCCAACCAACCTTGAACTCTTTGCCTAGTACCAGGTGATCAAGGTATACAACCCTAAAGATCATCCTTTCCCTTCTTTCATTTCATCTCTTTAATCATCTTCTTATTCTCAGCTTCCAATCACTAATGTATTAAGGTCTTTCACCTTAAAAATTCACCTAACAATTAATATAAATATGAAAGATTCAATCTAACCAACATCAATATTAATAATCAAGACAATAATTAACTTGTCTTAGGCCTAACCAATATTTCCTTATCTCCTTAAACCTTAGGCTTGTCTACTAATAACAAGGGTAAAATGGTGTAAGTAGGAAGTTGCTCTTGTATTTGTGATGGTATTGTGAATGATGAGAAAATTCATGATAGTAACCCTTTTGTGGCTAAATATTAATCTACCTCATACTTTTTGCAGAACTCTTATTCTATTTCTAAGTAGCTGCTTTCTAATATGGGATACCAAGGACTAGGTCTATATGAATAGGGCATAAAAGAGCCCTAGTAAACTGAAGCCTATATGGGATGATATGGGATAGGTTATAACCCCAACCATAGTTAAAATTTTTCCTCTTCTTCTTTCAATAGCTAAGACAAATCCTACCTTCCTGATAGGGTGTCCCATGATTTCACCATTTCTTTAAATATATTGGAGAAGGATGAGGAGGATGATTGTGGGTCATTGCTCCTTATAAATCATAGCCTCTTCTTATTTACACAATCTATTAGTGTAAATATCTAAACCTAGAATATACTAAACTAATTGTTGATGAATATAATTACGAGTTCGAGTACATCTCGAATGATCCTCTTCAATATGGTCCTTGAAACTATCAAAGCCAAAATAAATTCTATTTTTATGGATATTTTTGCCAAATCATGAATATCACTATAGCATAGCCAATAAAAAACAATCAACCATCCTTATATCTTATAGGTCTTGAGATCCTGGAAGTGTTTTTAGCTCCCCTTCAATTGGAAACCGAGTATTGTATTCTAATTGAGAAAAATCTAGATATTGACATTGTGACTCAAAAAGATATCAAGATCCTTAAACTAATAAAAGTATTAATCCTAATAAGGCATGATAAATATACCAAGATTTTTATAAAGTTCAAAGAAATATTTGCTTGGTCCTATGTCGATATGCCAAATTTTGATCCTTCTCTAGTCATCCACCACCTAGCTATCATTCTTGGTGCAAAACTATAAAGCAAATATTATGGAAAATGCATCTAAAAGTTGCTTTGCTAGCAAAATATGAACTTCAAAATCTTCTCAATGTTAGATTCATTGAGGCCATCAACTATTCCAATTGGATATCTAATTGTCCCTATTGCCAAGATAATAAGTAGTATTAGAGTATGCATCAAATTTTGGGACATCAATAAAGCATGTCCCAAGGATGACTTTCCTCTGCTTAACATCGATATGATTATAAATTTTATTATAGGATGTGAAATGCTATCTTTGATGGCTAGATTATTAGGCTATAATTAGTTCAAAACTACTTTTAATAACCAAGCTAAAATAACATTCACCATCCCATGAAGAAGATTATGCTATCAAGTCATGCCTTCTAGATTAAAGAACATAGAATATACCTACCAAAGAGCCACGACATACATATTTTATGACATGATGTATGCCATCATGAAATACTATTGATGATATTATTGGTTAGTCTTTATATTGGGAATATCATGTTGTAGATTCGTGATGTATCTTCGAGATACTACTAGAGTACAAGGTATGCCTAAAACCTCAAAAGTGTATCTTTGGGGTTATTTCAAGAGAATTATTATGATTCATTATATGCTAATGTGGCATCAATTTGATCCTAACCATATATTAGCTATAGTTTATATGCAACCCCATCAGACTCTAACCCAACCTAGGAGTCTTCAAGGAAAAATCTAAGCCATTCAAAAATTCATATCCCAGGTTACTGAAAAGTTTCAACTTTTCACCAAGCTTTTGAGGAAGGATGAAATCTTCAATTGGGATGATAAACATCAAGTGAAATTTAATGATCTTACATCCTACCTCTTATCTTCTCCTATCCTTATCCCTCCTAACCCTTTTAGGTCTTTGTTGTTATATAGTTATAGTAGACCATGCCTTAGGTGATATGTTGGTGTAGTAAAATGACCATCATAGTGAATGATCTATTTTAAATATTAGTTGGACTTTGGTTAATTATGAAGTCTGCTATACCCCCTTAGAGAAGCTTTGCCTAGCCATAGTGTTCACTTCCCAAAAGCTTTGATAACACATTATCATCCATAAAGCCTTTGTCATCATGAGTGTCAATTCCTTGTGATATGTTATGTCCAAGCATCACTTATCATGATGAACCTCTAAGCGGGTCATTACACTTAATGAATTCAATATTGAGTTTGTCATCCAAAAGCCTATGAAAGGTTAGGTAATTTTTGACCAACTAATAGTTGCATCCTTAGAAATCAACCATCCATTAGCTGTAGACTTTCCTGATGAGTTAGCCTTTAGCCTAGAAGTATATCATCTTGATTCTTGGAATTTATACTTTTATGATACTTGATTCATGAAAGGAGTAGGGGAAGGAATTATTTTGGTCACTCCTCAATAGCAACTTATTATTTTGTCTTTTAAGCTTAAGTTTTTATGTACCAACAATATCATTAAGTATATATCCATAATCCTAGGGATCTATATAGAAATAACCATTTAGGTTAAAACTCCTTTCATATTCAAAGAATCACAACTTATAGTCAACCAAATCAATGGTGTTTATCAAACTAAAGATAAAGATATTAATCAATATAAAGATATTTTTCATAAACTAAGTGATGTATTTGACAAAATCACCATGATTTCATACCTAGATCTAGAAACCACCATGTTGATCCTATGGTCTTGGATGCATATTGTATCCCCTTAGAGCTAGATGATAAAAAAACCATGATCATCATTTAGAATATTAGAGAGTATTCAACCTTAGAGTATAGACAAATTACTCTAGGATTATTTTTCACTAAAGATAATCCTTCTCTTAATCCTTGGTATAAGGATATCTTTGCTTTCCTTAAGAATGGTACGTTGACTAACAATTTGAACTATAATGAGTGCAAGAACCTTAAGCAATGATACTATAGGTATGTCATCATTGGTTATACATTATACCATCATTCCTTTGATGTTATTTTTCTTAGATTATTACCCCTAGATAAATCCCAAGTATTTGTCAAAGAGACCCATTATGGATCATGCAGTGGCAATTTTACAGATGTTGCCATCACCAAGAAACTCCTATAGATGGGTTATTTTTGGCCTTTAATGGAAATGAAATCTAAAAAATATGTTATAAGGTTTGATGAGTGTCAAAATCATGAAAAAATTATCCATGATCCCTCCAAATATATGTAATCCTTAACTTCTCCTTGTCCACTTTCTATTTGGGGCTTATAGATCATTAGAAAGATCAACCCAATATTCTTTGATGGGCACACGTTTATCATCAAGGCTACTAAGTAATTCACTAAATGGATCAAAGACATACCTTTAACCTCAACCAATAGAGTCTAGATCTCCAACCAAATGCTTAGCTACTATGACATCCCTTCTAAGCTAACCTCTAACAATGGAATACCTTTCAAGAATAAGGATATCCAAAAAAATTGTGATAATACAAGATTCAACATAAATGGTCAATGTATTACTATCCTTAAGGTAATGGCCAATCTAAATTTTCCAACAAGACTCTTATCAAGATCCTCAATAATATTGTTAGAAAAACTAGTTAAGATTGGTATCTACAACTATACCCTACCTCGTGGGCCTATCACACTAGTGTCAAAACTTTCACTAGTGTGATGCCCTATCCTTTGGTTTATGGAATTGAAGACTTATTCTATTTTTAGATAGAGGAACCTTCCTTATGCATTTTGTTATAGGAATCCTCTATTTGATATGAATACCATCTTGCTTGCCTCAGCTAGTTGGAACTAATTGACAAAAAGTGGATTTATACCCTAGAGAACCCATGGGTCCAATAACAAAGGCTTAAACATATCTATATCAAGAAGGTAAGATACCATTTCTTCAAAGTTGGTGATATTATCCTCAGAGAGAACCAAAATAACACCAATGCAAAAACTAAACTCAAAGGAAAATTTGAGTCTAACTAGCTAGGTCCTACATCATAACTACCAATTTTGGTTTAGGCACTTACCACATTGCCATACTTGACCACAAAGAACTAATGAACATAATGCATCTTTAAAGATATTACATTTGAGTCTACGTTGACTACTTGTTTTTTATCAATTGTTTATCACTAGTTGTTTGCATCTTACTTGACTTCATATCTGCCTGTATGCATATGCTTGTCTTTGTCTAGACTACCTGTTGTATCTTGATTCAAGGATCCATGATGATATGAAAATGATGATCCTAGTCAAAATAGTTTATATTCATTTTTATTATGTGACTAATATGAGTAAATCCTCCTAGTCCTATGTTTGTAAATAAAATTAGGGTTCACATAATCTATCTCTATCTAGTTGATCTCAAACTTGAACTTTATCTATCATTTCTTCTACAGTATGAATCTCTTGTTGCATGATGAATACTACACATTTTTAGGTGCTAATGGTAAAAATCATTCAAATTAAATTCTTTCATGTCATCAATTGCTACATGATGAATACTATAAGGTTCATAGATATTGCTAGCAAGATCGGTTATGTCATATTTTGTCTACCATGCACACCATACATGGGGTAACTGGACAACAATAAATTTGTCCTCCTAACTAGAGGTATCATTTGTTGCACACTAATCAATCACAATTCTTCTATGAAACTTCTCTATAAGGTAAATCAATCTATATATAAGTCCTCTAAGTATTTTCTTAAAGGTAAATCTCAAATCAAAAGTCCTATGGGTAAAGAAAAAATTCTTTAAGCATTTATTTAGAGGTAAATCCTCAAATAAAAGTCCTCTATGTAAAGCTAACTATAGTCCCCCTTAGAAAATCTCAAGGCTAACCAAAATTTCTTTAGTAAAAAGGTAACTAAATTCCCCAAAGGAAAATATTTAAGTATATATCTCTATATATGATTGTATATATTTTTATATATAACTGTAATATAGTAGTACCCTATTGGGCACATCTTACATCATTTCTTTTTGTCTTAAAACCACTTCATTAATCAATCATAATTAATTAACATTTAACACATATTATCTCATTTTTAATTTATATTAATCCATGCACATCATATTATAAATAAAATCATCATTATATAATCTACATTTTCATTATCACCATAACTTAATCACATCATAATTACAACAAAATATTGATTAATTTACCATTAAATAATATACAACATCAAAGCAATTATATAAAATTCATCATCATATAATCACACATAAGTCAGTGGCTTTAAATGATGATATATACATATTAATCTCAATAGTATGTATGTACATCATCAATATTATATGTACAATGTCATCATAATACAAATACAATCCTATGCACCAAAATCCATGAATGCAAGATCATAGTCCAAAACTGCAACTATCTTTGGGATCCTATATCTAGTGCTCTTATAAATCCTCCTCCTCCTATTATATAGGTGGAAACATCCTAACTAACCACTATTATTGGAATTTCATGGACCCAATATGAGTCTATGACCATGTCCTTATCGGTGATGGGAGATGATGATAAATTGGTACAACTACATGGTATGTAGATTGGTAGTTCATTTTCCACTCGATCTTAACTTATAGCTCCTATTGCATATTTTATATCTGGTCTAGTAGTAATTTAACCACCTAGCCCCATCTAGCTGGTCCCATTACTACTATGGCTCTCACTATGACTATGACTTGCTCTATAGCTAGACTCTAAATATTTTGTTATATCACAACAATCTAGGCTACTAACTGGTCCCTCCCTACTACCAAGATCTCCATCTATTAGACTAGGGCATCCTGATCAACCTTGACAACACTTGAGGTGACTTGCTTGGTCCTACCTAATTGATTGTACTACTTGGCATTGATAATGCTTATAGTGATGACATTACTATTGGTAATAGTGGTGGTGCTACCTATCCCTAAATATCCCTATGTCTTCATTAATATTGGTAATGAAAAAAACAAAATTGGTGCAACTTTCCTCACCATCAACCTTTATGGTTTCACCACTAGCACCATCAACCTCCTTGGCCTTGGTACCATTGCAGATACCTGACAACCACCCTAGGATCTTTCTACTCTAGATTTTGTATCATGGGATCATCATAGTCTATATATGCATATGATTCTATATTTAGTTGACCTCCATATAATCTCTCTTGTATTATCATACCGTTCCCACCAATATCTCCTCTTGTGTGTCAAACTAGCAAACCAATTAACCAAAATGATGGAGTTATTGCTCCCTCATGGTCTTGCCAGTCACCTAATTTAATTGACATAAGATATATGATAGAAATAATATTGGCATATAGGATGATACCTATACAACCTCTAGACAACCTATCCTACCAATTCCCCTCTATGGGACCTCTTTTACCTTACCTTGAACAATTAACCCCATCTACATGTAGCTAGTACCTCCTAGTCATCTATTCATCCTAGCAACTCTGGTGGCCTCTTGACTATGATATGCTCCTAGTACCATACCTAGATTAGCATGAAATATATAAAGCTTTGTCCTCCCTTGTATGCGACTTTATGTAATATTTAATATAGTCATGCTAGCACCACTAGTCCCCATGTAAAAACTAACCATCGGTCTCATATCTCAACAACCACCTCTCCCCATCCCTAGTGGACCATCCTCTCACTCATATAATAAAGAAAGGATATATATACTAGTGTACATAAAAATGTGGTCTACCTATCCAAGTGGTCCTTGGCATATGCAACACTCGTGTCAATGCCCAACTGCACCACCAAGAACTCTATATCCTTTGTTAGTCACTCTAGGGCTCTCCTATGGTCTTGCACCATGTGCATTTCATCCCCTTTGATTAGGACCCTTAGGATATACCACACATCCTTAAGGATCACTATTATCTCCCCTTAGGATCTGAAAGATATTAATATCTAAATACCATCTCTTAGCTAGTGTAGTTAGCTAAACTTGGTTGAACTCCACCTTGGACATTGGGGTTGCATGGTACTTATCTATTGCCACCACGAGCACTAATATACAAAGTCTATGATACCCTAAATTATATCTAGTGCATGAGGTATTATCTCTCTAAAATATAGCACCTAAAACTGAACCTGCATCCAAGCCAACTCAACACTTCTTCAGTCTCAATTGTATAAGCATAAACTAGTTATAAATGTTAACAACTTGCCCTAGTGTGAAAGTACCATTGTGTGGCAAAAGGAGTGTTAGGAACAAAAGTTCCCTTGACATATTATAACATTTATAGTGTGAAAAAATCACCCCTACTTTTTGATGTGCTTTTCAAGATAAAAAATGCATAGATAAACCTCGAGTTTTGATACTTGCTTATGCTCCCACTCTATTGCATATTGTGAGTGCTTGTACAAGGTCTACATGGTATATAAGTCTCGCTTAGTGAACCATAAAATTTTATATTAAAGTGAAGGTTATAGAGCTCTATTTTATTCTCCTTTGTACAATAAATATGAATTCATTTTTACCCCCAACACTTTTACTCTTGGGCCTCCTAGGTCATTTTTCTCTATTTGTCTTTGGTTTTTTTATCTCTACACTAGTGTGGATCATAATCAAGTCAAGTTTCTTTGGTCCAACTAGATTTTCCTTTGAAACTCGAGGGACCACATTAGGGCATAACAACATTTAATTCTACCCAAAATATAAATTTTGATGTCACTTCTAAGTAAGCAATCATAACATCAATCATCTTCCATCAGTAACCATAAGTAAAAAAAAATCTTCTTGTCTCAAAATTAGGATATATATGCTAGCTTTTGATGCATTTATTATGAAGTTACATTAAAATTTATATTTTGGGAAACATTAAATGTTATTTTACCCCAATGTACCCCCTTGAGTTTCAAAGAAAAAATCAAGTTAGACCAAAATAACTTGACTTGATTATGATCCACACTAGTGTAGTGATGAAAAATATGCATTAAATGCATTAAAAAGGGTAAATATAGACATGCCCAATTTTGATTTCAAGGCTAATATTCATGTTTTCCAATCCCTTCATCAATTAGCCTTTCAATAAAAAAATTTAATCAAACTTCCTTATGCCCAAATTTGGAGCATTTATTGCTCCAAGAGTGAAAGCATCAGGCCATGAGCGATAACACCAAAGATGCTTTCATGACCTTGGTGGTGCTTTTTCTAAAATTTTTACTTTTGACATTTGCTACCCAAGTTTGACCTCCAATGGTCATGATAGAAAAAGTGATGTCAATGCTTTTGCTAGATTAAAAATGAATAAAAATTTCTATACCCTCCAAGCTAGCCATAATTAATGGATCAGATCCCGAAGATCTGATTCATAGCTCCCAATAGAAAGCCAAATCCAAGAGTTACTATTTTTAATCTTATCCCATTAATGTCTTCTTTATCTCTTTCCAAATTCTTATAATCTTTTTTCTTGTCATCTTCAATAGAATTCTTCCCCCAAGCAACCATGGCTTCCTATAAAATCAACACTTGGGATTTCCATTTCATTAAGAGTTTTAAAGCAACAAAATTATGCCAAAACCTCTCTATAATCATAGGAATTCATCATATGCTAAAATATTATCACAATATTATGAGGTCCATCCTTAAAATAAGCAGCTCTAAATATCTCTTCAAGTAATTATGATTCCAAGCACTAATTCAAGCATCCTAGCACCAGATATTCAAGCCTTCAAGCTCAATCTTTCAAGTGTCAATAAGTAAGCTAGCAAGCTTGTAGGCTAAAAATTTTGCATCCATTTCCCTCAGGCTAATGGATTTATGCCTAGAAGAAGGATGGGATATTAGAAGCCTCCACCTCGATGCATGAGGTACCTAGTTTCGTACCTCCTTTGGTGATGGTTAACATATTGGGGGTTCACCAAGAAATGTTTAAAGACCGTTTCTATGTCTGGCCAAGGTGTATGTATGAATGAGTTCTTTTACTTGCAAGAACCTAAATTTTGGATAGAATGCAGCTATGACTAAGCTATATACAATTCAATTTTCCTTGATAACAAGCACACAACAAGCAATCTCTAAGCTAAATGCAGTTCATTTTTCCCTTTTCTTTTTGGTATTTTCTTATGTTTTCAAAATGATATATGGATAAACATATATGGAATAGATAGAAAACAAAGAGATGTGATAAAAAATAGATTATATTGACAACCTAATTGAACTAGACGACTGATCAAAGTAAATTTATGGATGGTCTTACAAATTTATGACTAAAAATGAATTCACAACTAATGACACAAATTCACAAAAATCCTGCAATCAATTACATAAAAACATTGGAAATTGCAATCAACATTCGAGGATTTGCTTAAGCCATTGTGTGATTGATATTAGCAGTGCAGTATTCAAATACCCATTGGTCGCTTTAATAAAACATGCATAAAAAAATGGAAATTGTAAATCTACTTGTAAATAGATGAGAAACTAAAAATGAAATGACAAAATGATGCAAAAATTAGAGTGCTATAAAATGCAAGATGATCAAGATGTAATTTGCAAATGAAATAATGGATCTAGAAGCAAAAATTTACCCCAAGGCCTGTAACTATGTGAATTCATGACTAGAAAGAAATTTCATGACTGGTGAGTTGAATTTACGCTATCTATGAATTCGTAAAAAGTGTTAAATGCAAAAATACAGGTACAAAAAATAAAATGATGAAGTCAAGATAATCAAAAAATTACTTGCTCACAATGGAGATATTGTCGATTTGATCATTGATGGTTGAAAGTAACAATGGTAGCAATGTAAATCCAAGCAGTATCAAAGCAAACTCCAAGATTGTTTTCCAATCAACAAAAAACCTATTTTTATCACTCAACGTGCAACAAAGTGGCCAGTATTCAAAGTTTTCACAATAATTCACAAGTTTTGCCAAGTTCTCCAATTTAGCATTACTTTACTCAAATGAACATTAGCTCTAATTGGGAGGTAGAATACTAATTTTAAAGGCTTTGATCAGTGTGATATAACTAGGATATGCGTTATTTGGGAGAGGGTAGTTTGGGTTTGTTAGGAAATTTTGAAAAATTCCCAATTTGGGTAAATTTGTGGGTAGGAATCACTACTACAAATTCATGAAAGGTGTAGGATTCGGCTAAAGTTGTATCAAATTGCAATGACATCTAGGTGGTTGGCAGGTTTACTATTTCAATGAATTTGTAGATCAATTTTAGCACCTACAAATTCACTAAAAATGGAGAAAAAAGCACATGGTGATTAACAAATAGTTTCAGTGGCATGAGGAAAAAATGGGCTGATGGGGGGTGAGATTATGTGCATTAGGGGGGTTAGGGAATTATGACATGAGTCAAAATTCCTTGTCTACATTTTAGCCCCTCTTTGGTGTATTTATGAGTAATAAATGCATCAAAGAAAGATGTAGATACTTGAGAGAAAATAATGACAAGATGACATGGGCAAAAATAGGATGGATGATTTTGGATGAAAGGTTAGTGTGAAAATGCTATTAGATTTTTTTTGATGCACAAATCAATACGTAAAAATTATTATTAATTTTTTTGGTTAGGGTGCCCCCTCGAGTTTTAGGAGGAATATAACATTCCTTTTGAAACTCAAAATGATGGCGAAAATGAAAAAAAATGGAGAAAAAAAGGAGGGTTAAAATGAAGAATGGGGTAAAACCCTAATTCATTTTCACTGCATGATTTCCTGATTTAGAGCTCTAGAAAAAATTGGGCTTCCGACTCGTAGGGTAGATTACGTGCAAATGGGCGGTGACAAAGTCGAACCAAGGATCTGAGTAAGCAAGAATTTATATTTCAACTAATTTTTATCATTTATTTGTAGTTTTTATGGGATTCGTCCGAAGAATCTAGTGATTTTTCCATGCGCAGTCATCAAGTTGAATTCATGGTTGAATGATGAATTCATGACCCATGAATTTGCATCGCTAGGGTTTCAAAAATTTATGAAACCCTGGTGAATTTATGAGGTGCATTCGACATAGCTAATGCATGGTTGATGGCTCAAATTCATGAAAAACCTGTGAATTCATGAAGAACCTATGAATTCAATATTTCTACTATTATTTTACAATTTGATCCTAACTTTTTTGGTGATTTGATGTTTTTATGACCATGATAGACTAATGATGTCTAATGTTGATGTTTCTTATTGTAGTATGGTACTCTAAAGAATTGGGAGTGGTGATGTAGAGATTTTGTATATCAAGTGAGTGATCTCGATGGCATAGAGAGAATTGATGTAGTGGGTTGGGCTTTTGGATGTGACGGAGATGCCCAGAGTGGATGCATAGATGGATATATTGACAACACTAGCAAAGAGATGGTATCCAAAATCATCCATATTTTGGTTGCCTATAGGAGAGATGACTATGATCTTGGAGGATGTATGGTGATTCCTCTATATTTCCATCAGAGGGTAGATAGTGTATCAGTATCTAGTAGAAGCATAGGCCTTAGAGTGGCTAATTGAAGATACAAACTTTTCGATCAAATTGAGTAGCATCAATGTGGAGTGTATGGTAGAGATAGATGATATTTATACAATTGTGGTACTGAGTGGGATTGTTTCTAGGATACTAGCCTATCATTTGAGCAGGTAACATATATTATGGGTTTTATTGGTGCAAAAACCATCACTAGATTAGAGTGTGATGCATCCAATGATCCTTACCCAACATTGAACAACTACTGGGTCCAAAAGAGGTAGTGCAGTCGATATTCAGAGTAGATCGGTTCCTCAAGTTCTAGATACTTATGCTAAAAAGGAGGGGTGAAAAGGGAAAAGGGAAAGAAAATAAAAAGGAGACCACAACCAAAAATTATAAGGATAGGTATAGCCACATCAAGACATAAGTAACATCAACACTGTGGGCATAAGAAAAAGCATGCTACTTAATAGATCAATCAACCATACCCCTACTTAGCACCTAACACTACAAATCGAGGGTGAATTCTAAAAACTAGAGAATGGGATGCATGAAATCCAAATACTAGAATTACAACATGTCCACCCAACTAGCCTAAATAGAAATAAACCCTTAACCTGATATGAATGCAAATTCCAAAATTTCCAAGTAAAGCACATGAAATCTAGATACTAGAATTAAACATGTTCACTCAAATAGCCAAATAGAAATAAAAATTTATAGTTAATGAAATATATAAGGATCAAATTAGAGGTCAAACAACAACACACTTATATTTACATTATAGTGAAAATATTACATATGAATTGTAATGGCTAAAGAGCCACCATTTGGAATGGCTAGCATGCCACTATTTATAGAAATATTTACAACAATTTCAAAATCAAACATTAATTATGTTAGTGTAGACACCTAAAATACATCATATTGAGAATATTAGATATATGGACATATTTTAAGGCCATATAACCCACCCGGGGTAGTCTTAGGGTTTAACAATGATTTTTATCACTTTAACAGGGAGGATTTTCCCTTTACAACCTAGACTATCCTACCTAGTGATGACCTCCAAAGGTCATATTACCCTGAGATGGTTAGCAGTCACGACTATCCCACCTTGAGATGGTCGCACTTAAAACAAGTTCAAATCCAACACCATGGGAAAAATGGTTTCATCACCTAGTTGAGCCTAATGACATTTGTAATTAGTTGCGAGAAGCTTCTAGACTGGGTAGTTGCCTTTCTTGATCCTAACTATTTCTTGGCTTCTCCAACAAGCCTTGGAATCCCATTGGGAAGTCTATATAATGGTGCATAGCCTTCATTAAAATATCTAGTAATTTAACATAACAAAGTGCTATCAAACTATGAATTGAAAATATCTCAACCCTCAAAGCAACAAAGTGTTGCCAAATCCAACCATGGAGTTTGCAAGTATGACAAAACACCATCACAAAGATGGAAGATTGAATTCTCACTATTTGCACCATTAAATACCCTTGATTAAATGTTAAATCCCATTAGTTAAGTTGTTTCTCATGAGTGCACCCTTGAAAATCAATTTCAAGGATCAATCCTACATCACCTCACATCAGTTACAAGAAAATCACTCATTGTTCAGCAATCGTCTCGCTCTAAGACAACCCACAGGTGCCACCATATCACCCCAAGACGGCCAGTAGGCTAGATCATCCTAATCAAAGATGACCTTATGACATATATATTTTTTTCTATTCTTTTTCTTTTAGTGGTTTCAACATGCATTTTATTCATTTTATAGCATAGTTTAATTTTATTATTTATGAATTTCACAGTCATATTTTAGCTTTATCATTTTTTCATAATGGATATGGGCCTTATCTTGGAAGGCTCTCCATTTGCTATTAATACCTTTTAAGTTCTATTGTGTGCAAATTACCGGTCTTTCAAGGAAGCAAATGATATAAAGATTCATTCCTCATCATCATGCATCATGAAGGTCATGAGAAACCCTCATCAAATCACTTTGTGAGGATGCAAAGGAGATCCTACGAATTACATCCAAAATGGATATAATTGTATTTTAATTGCATCAAGATTGGTAGCAATCCCTAAGAGGGATTTTATTGTAATCTTCTTGAAAGAGAAAAGCATTATTAATAAAAGGGCACCATCCAATTCATTTATTTATCTTGATATTTTCTTGCATGGTCACATTTAGATTAGCTATAGTTCAATATTGCTTTTATTTCTTGGATGTATGGTATATTTTTCATATCTTCAGTGGTGATCACGATTGGACCTTGTCAATTTTTCATAAATCGGTTGCTAATTATTGCTTTCCTTGGTGTTTGTGAATTGTAGGTATCGCCATCCCTGACTGAGATGATCAGCAGGTGAAACTATCTCACCCCAAGATGACCAATAGTTGCCACCATCCTACCAAAATATGACCTCAAAATAGCAGTCAGAAAAAGTTAGAAACAACACCTGCAACAGACTTAGGCTACACCTATGAGTCATTTTGTCCCTATTTTCCTGCTTTTAGTAAAGAATTTTTTTTTTCATGTTTAAGTAGGAAAATTACAGAAGAACTTTCAATTTCAAATAATCTATCTATGACCATCCTTGGGTCAGACGACCTCTATTTTTGGCCGTACCTATCCCAAACAACCCTTATTTTTGACCATCCCTATGTTAGACAGTCTCTGCTATAGATTTTATTTCACAGATATGGCCTCTGTATGATTGCTGTGTGGTCTATTTGCTTTCTACCTACTTAAAGGCTAATATCATCTTAGTGTTCTACATTTTTAGGTTTTTGAAATTAAAAATTTTATTACTTAGAAATCTGAATTTTAAAATGTCATTTCATGCATTAGTGAAAGAACATTGAATGCTCTATGATTTTAATTTCTCTTGCATGGAATAAAAATAACCCCACACACCATGTATCACATTAAACATTAATGAGTTGGACTTCATCCCCAACCGTTAATCGAGACCAACAATAGTGGGCTTCATCTCCATCTATTGGCTCGCACCTTAGCAAAATAGTTGGCCAAAGTGAGTGGCTCCTCTGGATTTCATCATTAGGAGGTCACCTACTCTTGGGTGTGTCTAGAGTAGGAAGTATTAGTAGTGCCCTTTTACCACATGATAAAATAATTAGTGGAACATAACTATCATTTTTATCCAAGACACACCCAAGTGTTGAAGTGAATGTCTTGTTGGTCTAGTAGCAGGACTTAGACATCACAACCTCCTCAAAGGGGGTTAATTTTGATTCCTTAGGGTTACCTTGATCTATTATCCATTAAGAAGCCATTATTTTGCTATTTGGGTTGCATTCTTTGACCGGGGGGTGAGCTCAAACTACCTATTAGTAGATTTCTATTTTGTTTACCCCTTCAGTTTCATAGGATTAGGGGATTCAACATTAAAACACTAAACATTATAGGGATTCATAATGAAAATTTAAAAGAGATAATCATCTTCTACACTTTATTTGTTTCCTTTCTATTTAAGTAATCAAGATAATGGTAAGCCACACTCAATCATGAGCCAATGATGTGGCGAATGTACAAGGAGGCGTAGAACATATTTGATTTAGTCCTAAGGACATGCTTATTCCACCATGGTATCTTGGTCTACATCGTAATGTTAACATCATTTAAAGGGTATTCGACCCTCATGATACCTTTATTCAGAAGACCTCTACGAGTCCTCTTTGTGATCGAGAAGGTGGGCTTCTTATCTGAAACTGATCCCATACCACTACTAGACATAATATGCCCATAAAGGGGCCTAGTAGGGGAATATAAATTCCTCCTATGCCACAACATTTTTCATCCTAAAATACTACCCAAAGTCCATCACCTCAACTGACGATGACAATAAAAAGTAGGCTTATGCAAATTCCTCGTACGAAATCGATAAAAATATCCATGTACGAGTTAATACAACAATCCCCTAGATATTGAGAAACTCTCATGGAGAATTTGAGATTGATTGAGTTACAACCCCATGATCCTAATGCTTTTACCAATTTTGTGGAGAATATTCAAACATATAAGGATTTCATTATAACTTTTCAATATCATGAGATTAAACCAGTGCCTACCAATATAGCTGATCCTCCATTGCACATCATTACATACATAAACAATATTCCTTATAATCAACTATTGAGTAACATGAGATCTTCCATAAACATCATCACCACAACCACACTAAAGCATATCAACCTTATACCTTCACACATTGCAAAATTCTCGTTCACCCTATAAGTATTTAACGATGCTTTATCTCCCACTGTTGGCATGATAGTCCTCCCTATTCAGGTGGGACTAAAGAATATGCCTACATTGTGCCATATCTTAGAGGGTGCAAAAAAATACAACATACTGCTTAAAAGGCCTTGGATGAGAGACATGAAGTGCATTCTATCCATAGTGCATCAGTTCTTGAAGTACATACATGAGGGGCAAGTCCATGTGGTCCACACTAATCCAGAGCCTTTCAAGTATTACAATACGATCGATCATCTGCAAGAGTCTCCCTTGCCATCCAACCACCTATATGTCCATGTTAGGTGAATGGTAATTAAATATTTAATGTTAATTAAATATTTAATGCTGCCCCTTGGAACCCCGTTCAAGGGCTTATTTTTGATCATTGCCCATCAACAATGGCAATTAATTCCTTTCTTATCAATTTGGCTTCATTACCTAATAATCTCCCACTTGGAGACAAGATTGATGCAATATCCCTGCACCCTGGGACTGAAAGTTTCTCATAACATGACCTTACTCCTTAAGGCCAACCGAAGTAGAAAAAAATCTCAACTTCTTCCTGGTTACAATTTTAGTAAGCATATCAGCAAAATTTTGGGAAGTGTGAATCTTACCCAACTTTACCAAACCATCCTCCATTGCTGATCGAATAAAGTGATACCTCAACTGAATATGATTTGTTCATGATTGAAAATCAAAGTTCTTCGATAAATGAATGACACTTTGGTTGTCACTCCAAATTATCCCATCTCCTTGCTCCTGAACCAGGTCCTCAATCAACCTCTAGAGCCATATGAACTCTTTGGCACATTTTGTTATGACTACATACTCAACCTCCGTAGTAGAAAGAGCCACAACATGTTGTTTCTTGGATGTCCAACTTACTGCTATACCTCCAACTGTGAATACATACCCATTAGTGCTTCTCCCACCATCCAAATCACCTGCTATATCTGAATCCATAAAAAGTCAAACAAAAATTTGAAGTCCCTTTCAAATACCTGAGTATCCATTTCACTGCTTGCCAATGAGATTTACCTGGATTACTCATATACCGGCTCATAACTCCCACTACTTGGGCAATGTCCTATCTTGTACACACCATAGCATACATAAAAATCCCAACTACTGAAGCATAGGGTACATTCCTCATGTATTTTTCCTCCTCTTTTGTCTTGGTACATAGATTATTTGAGAGCTTAAAGTGCTTTAAAAGAGGTTGGGCTACTGGTTTTGCATCATGCATACTGAACCTCTTAAGCACCTTTTCCACATAATCCTCCTGAGACAACTTCAATGTTTTATCCTTCCTGTATCTAGTGATTCTCATGCCAAGGATTTTTTTGGCCTTCCCAAATCCTTCATGGAAAATTTACTTGCCAACTCCCTTTTCAATTTCTTAATATCTTGCATATTGAATCCTGCCACAAGCATATCTTCAATATATAATAAGAGAATAAGAAAGTTACAATTTCTTGTAGACTGAAAATAAGCACAATGGTCACTATGGCTCCTCGTAAAATCATGCTCACTCATGAAACTGTCAAACTTGAGATACCATTGCCTTGGAGCTTGCTTCAAATCGTACAAGCTATTTTTTAGTTTACACACAAGACTCTTCTTGCCTTTGACCTCAAATCCCTCCGATTGGTGCATGTAGATCTAGACCTCCTCCTCCAAATTCCCATGAAGGAATGATCTCTTCACATTTAAAAGCTCAAGATGAAGATCTTCTAATGTAACTATACTCAAAATAGTACAAATTGAATTCATTTTTACTACAGGTGAGAAAATGTCATCATAGTCAATGCCTTTTATCTATGTAAATCCTTTCACAACAAGTCTTGCTTTGTACCTCTTGTTTCCATCAACTTCATTCTTCACTTTGTACACCCATTTGCAATGCAATGCTCTTTTGCCCTTAGGAAGCTCAGCCAAATCCCAAGTTTGGTTTTGAGTCAATGAGTCTATCTCATCCTTCATAGCATGCTCCCACTTAATCCTAACATCCACTTTCAAAGCCTCATAAAGGCATTTTGGTCCACCGGCATCAGTGTACAATACATAATGTAAAGTAGGAGAATACCTATCAGGTGCATGTCTTACCCTTGTAGATCTCCTTACTTCCTATGGGGATGATGGTGGAGTAACAACAATTTCCTGTTCACCTTGCTCTTCCTCATGAGCACCATGTTCATCAATATGAACAAGAGGCTGTATTTTTACACCATGCTCTAGGATTGCATCCAAGTCAACAAACTCAGGTGCATCCTCTTCAACCTGTATGTGCCTATCCTTGTACAACCTATCCTCATTGAAAATCACATATCTACTCCTGATAACTTTTTGACCAACATTATCCCATAGTCTATACCCCATCTCATCCACACCATAACCAAGAAAATAACACTTTCTAGACTTTACATCAAGCTTACTCCTATTTTCTTTATCTATGTGGGAAAAATACTCATAACCAAATACTCTAAGGAAAGAGTAGTTTATAGGCTTACATTTCCAAGTCTCCTCTAGAATACCTCCATCCAATGCAGTACAAGGTCCTCTATTTATCAAATAAACTATTGTATCAACTGCATTAACCCAACAAAACAATGACAACCCTACATGCAATATCATGGCTATGGCATGCTCCATTATAGTTCTATTCATCCTCTTCAAGACTCCATTCTCCTGTGGTGTCCTAGGAGTAGTCTTGACTCTCCTAATTCCTTCCTTTGTGCAATAGTCCTCAAACTCTTGCTGCATTATTCACCACCATTGTCAGATTTAAGGCATTTTACTTTCTTACCTATCTCAATATCCACTAATGCTCTCCACTTCTGAAAAATATTGAAAACATCAGATTTATGCTTGATTGTGAAGATCCATGTCTTCCTACTAAAATTTTCAACAAAGGTAACATAATAAGAGTAGCCTTCAAGAGAAAGTACCAGTGAGGGACCCCACACATCCGAGTGAAGTAGCTTTAATTTCTCTTTCTTCTTTTCTGGACCAACCTTTAGAAATCTTACCCTTTTCTATTTTCTATATACACAACCTTCATAGAAACCCAAATCAACATCCTTGAGTTTTGGCAACAATTTTTTGGAGTGAAGGGTTTTCATCCCTTTCTCACTCATATGACCCAACTGCAAATGCCATGCTTTTACATCATCCTAAGCAACATAGTTCAATGTACAATAAGATGAGTTTCGTAATAAATACAAAGTTCTAGTCAACTCATCTTTTGCAATCACCATTGAACCCTTTGTCACTCTCCATTGCCAGTTTTTGAAAGTAGTTTTGCATCCCTCAAAATCAAGTGCACTCGTTGATATCAGGTTTCTATTCAGATCAAGAATGTGCCTAACATTTTTAAGCACCCAAATATTTCCATTTGCCAATTTTACATTCACCGTGCCAATACACACAATCTCACATGGACAGTTATTGCACAAAAAAACCTCTCCATAATGGCGTGGAGTATAATTAGCAAAGTACTCCCTATGAGAAGTGATATGATAAGAAGCTCCAGAGTCCATAACCTAATACTCACTTGTGTAATTTGATGCAAGAATCAGGGCATCCTAATAAGTTGCACCTGCAATGTTTACCTCTTGAGCATCATTACCATTATTGTCCTCATTATTCTTTCTATATTTGCACTCCCTATTGAAGTGTCCACTCTTCCCATAATTCCAGTAATAAATCTTGCTTTTGTATCTGCTTTTAGATCTACCCTTTGATTTTCCTCTGTTCTGGATTTTTCCTCTAGCTTAGGCTTTTCCTCTTTCTCTATTTCTGCCTCTGCTTTCTATAGATAGTGCTAATATAGATGATGGAGTCTCCCTTGAGGATTTTATCCTCATATCCTCTCTAAGGATTGTGCTAATCACATCATCAAACACCATCTTTCCATATCCAGGCACAAAATTACTCACTATCATTACAACCCTACCCCACAAGTCTGGTAGTGAACAAAGAAACCCTAAAGTCGTAACCTCATCATCAAAATCAAGCCCTATAGATTTTAAAGAACCCATAATAGCATAAAACTCATTAAGGTATTCTTGAATAGATTCACCATCTTGCAACTTCATAGTAAAAAGCTTTCTAATCATGAAAATTTTATTCGAAGCTAAGGGTTTTTCATACAACTTAGCTAGTGTATCCATGGCTCCTTTGGTGGTCTTTTACTTCCTAATGTTGTATGCAACAGAATCAGCCAGGCTCAACTAGATCACCCCAGGTGCCCTCCTATCTATCATATCCCATTCCTCATCATCCATCATCCTAGGTTTACTATCAGTATTCCCTTTTAGAGCCAAGTATAGATCATTCTTCTGATACAGATAATCCTCCACTTTGGTTTTTCACATACCAATTTTTTTTCCAGTAAAATTCTCTAGTTTAAAATTCAAAATTTCTCCCATTTCTCCCACTCAAACATAAAACTCTCTTGTGAGTGCCCTTTCCCAATAAGGTCACTTTGATACCAATTGTTAGGAATTCACCATGTACAAACAATACACAACCTATACGAAAAAACAAATAATAATAGTGATAATAGAAAAATAGTTCAAACCCTAGTTAAGCAGTGCAATAAACAATAAGCAATCACAAAAATTTAAGAGACACAATATATACATGATTCGGGTAGTGTACCCTACATCCATGGAGAAACAATCAGTCCTAGGGTGTAGGGATATTGCATCAATCTTGTCTCCAAGTGGGAGATTGTTAGGTAATGGAGCCAAATTGATAAGAAAGGAATTAATTGCCAAGGAGTATTGTTGATGGAAAATGATCAACAATATACCCTTGAACAGGGTTCCAAGGGGCAATATTAAACATTTAATTAGCATTAAATATTTAATTACCATTAAATATTGTTGATGGAGAATTTTTTTATTGAAAATTTATGGCTGGCAATTTAACTATATTTTCTTGGTGAAAAACATTTGTCATAAGAACGTGATAAGCGTATGGGTGGTTATCAGCCCATGTTTTTGGCTCATTGTATTTTGACACCACTATGTGGTTTCGGGTAGAGGAAAAGCCACGAATCTCTATATATTTTGTACTGTAAATACTGCCTTTATGGTGGAATATTTTTTTTTTGGTTTGGAGGAAGAGAGGGGAGGAGACATTGTACAAGAGGAGAAGATTGTTGTATTGTTAATAATACAAGGACTGATTGTTTCTTCGTGGACGTAGGGTACACTGCCCGAACCACATATATATTGTGTCTCTTACATTTGTGTGATTACTTATTTTTTATTGGACTGCTTAACTAGGGTTTGAACTGTTTTTCCATTACTGCTATTATTAATTTTTTTTTGCATAGGCTATGTATTGTTTGTACATGGTGAATTCCTAACAGTCCAACCAAAGGACACCATCCAAAGTCTAGCTCCACCATTACAAAAATTCATTAAATCATCACCACCTCTTCCCTCTTTGCTATTATCATCAATTTATTTTGATGTCCCTTCTACATCGTCAAATCCTCCTGGTGAGAAAAATTTGAAGGAACCAATCGAGGAGATTCCCACATTGAACTCCAAAATTCCAGTAGGAGACATTCCCACTCCTATCAATGAGGAAGAATCCACTATCATTACGGGTGAGTTAGATCATACCATACCATTTTCCTCCACCCTATCTAAGGTCACGGTTCACTTGACCAATCCTAAAATTAGTGAGTATATAGCACAAAACATTACATTCATGCCTATCATCAAGTCAATCAAAGATCTAGGTTGCCGTCCTATCAATGTGCTACCCGTCGATACCATCCTTGATTCATTACCTAAACATGAGGGACAAGTAGAGCACCCTAGGCAATTTAATGAGGCATCCATGATTTGTCCTAATGCCAACTCACCTTCCCATGAGTTTGTGGGAATGATTAACATTGTGATAGATAATTAGGGCTCTCCAAATCAATATACATAATTGATGACCCCATCAAACATCCTCTATATACCATAACTACCACCACCACCAAATTTAGTCACACCTATCCATCTCACCCAACATCTTCAAAAAAGCAAGAACAAGTGTATCCGCTACACAAAAATGGAGGTAATAAAGCTATCACAACTAAGCACTCCAAGTTAGAACAAAATCATGAGCTAAATAAAAAACAAGAGCATGTGGATATACTCACTAGACAATATCATCATAAAACATCGAAATCTCCTCAGATGTTAAGTACTTCTGACTCACATCTACTTAATTGCCCTTTCTCACCAACACCCAATCCACCTCCACAATTTTTAGTTGCCATCCAACTACATCAACGACCATCCATTCACCATCCCCAAAAACCTTACAACATATCTTGGATTAGCTAGCCAAAATAAATACACAAATGAGTCACCAAAATTATGCTTTACAACAGATCATGCATCAACTCACAAATATTGAGTTACGACAACAAAATACATCCCAAACCAAACCAACTCCTCTTTAGCCACAAAATAAACCCCAATAGAATTAGGACCAAAGGTTACTGCATTGATAGCCTCGTAACTACACACCACTGCCTAAGTATTTGGCATATTTTTTCAATTGATTATCTGAGGTGAAGGCTATCATCCTGCCTTAAATCCACCCAATGGATACAGAGCGCCCAAAACCAAAGTGGTACAAAGAGGACTGGTACTACCTATACCATCGATAAAAGGATCATGATGTCCAAACATGTTACACATTTAAATATAAGGTATATGATATGCTTGAGAGAAATCAACTTCTTATCGATAATTCTCTCAATACCAAGGATCAACAAATAGGTATAGTTAATGATCCATTACCTACATTGGTAAACCAAGAAGAGCAACCTAGGTAGGTGAATGAGACATGCATAACCCTACTACCTCATCAAACCAATCCACTATGTCCACCTTGTTTAAGATATCAACCTCATACTTGGACTCCTCTATCCAAGCCCATGTCATCCATTTTTCAAAAGTTACAGGAGGCAAAAGTAATTGTCTTACCTGATATACGTCATATTGATTCCAACAAGCCTAATTCTAAGAACTATAGGCCATATCCCTTTTATTTTTACCATAGAAATAAGGGTCACAACATTAACAATTTCTATACATTTAGAAATGTGGTCCAAGATATTATCAATAGGGAGGCCTTCCCTTAGATGGCTCGTCCACCACATCACTCCCTCTATGGCCTCTAGATCAATCGCAACCTGGTAAATCCAAAAATTTGAATTACCATTACAATAAACTTCCAATGCGCTTCTTAGCCCTATTCCAAAGGCTTTATGATGCACACACAACCCTATTAACAGAAGTAAAACCAATTAGGCCTAAACTTGGGTCTCAAAATGGAACCTCTATTGTGTTTACCACAGGTAGAATGGACATGACATCTGAACCTACTACTCATTCAAGAATCTCGTGCAAGACATGATTGAACAAAATAAACTCCACACGAATGGTTCACTCACCTCATTTAATCAAGATATTGGTATTGCAAAGAATTCATTGCCATAGTAGGGAGGGTCAATTTTTATTGGTTATCCCAACCAAGCCAATCATGTCACATCAAGCATAGTACACACTTGGGGTGTTCAATATGTCACACCTTCCCCACCATCCACATCATAATCGATGAAGCAAATTGGTAATTCTGAAGAAATTGCACCTTCTCCACATTCATCGATCACTACATATTTTGAGGGTGCCTAAGGTATCGCACCTTCTCCCACAAAAAAAATCAAACATACAAAAACAACAAATATTATAAAATTTTTCAAGAAAATCACAAAACATCAAAATACAAAAATATTTTGCATCTCATTGCATTCCTTAACTAGTTGCCTTAGGCATATTCATCCATTGCATTTGTACTAGGATAAGTTGTGTTTGCATCCTTATGAATGATACCATGTTTGTATACCAATCATGATCCCTAAATTAATCTTATACATCATCATTTATAATTTTCCTTATAGGATTTTGCTTATTAAGGGTTCCTCATAAGATGGGTTAGATACCAAATAAATATCAGCAATTATGTTTAGACGGCCACTGACTATTTTATGCACACATTTTAGTTTGCAAAAGCTTACAAGGAAAACCCTCACATCCCATATATCACTACCATCTATATTCCCTTTTTGAGTAACTATGTTTTTAAACACAACTAATAAGTTGCTATAGGGTGTTCATTGGATTTTCTTGTCATTCAACCATCTCTAGATCTCTTTTCAAATTTTATGGAAAGCTATCTTGGATTTTATAAAGTAAGGTCTTGCTTTGATAGTACCTTACATATGTCAAAATCCCAACATAATTTTTCACATTAAAATCCATGTGAACAAGGATGACAACTACAACATAGTCCTTGCCACCTTAAGAGAAAGGTTTCCCTTGCTCATCCCATAATGTGCATGGTTTAGGATGCTAAAAATTGACAAAGGGATAAGCTCCTCCCTATCCAAGAAATTCCCTTGCTCTTCCACAAAATGAGCAAGTTTAAAAAAAAAATAAATAGTGGTTTTCACCACTAACAAATCCCTTGCTCCAAAAAACAAAAACAATGGTTTTTACCACTAAAAATGAGCAAGAATCCCAAGCAATCAAAAGAAAAGAAGGGGGTAATGATATTGAATCCCTAGAATTCTCAGTTATTCTGAAGCCATGGGGTAATCTCCATTACAACAATGGGTTGAATGAAACATGCCTAGAAATGGAGTAGCCTTACGCGTGGTGATATGTCTATCACATTAGCGACCTTTTATATAGACCAATGTCATCTTAGGATTGATCTAGATTTTGGTGGCTTGTATTGCTTAGTAGTCTAGTACAACTATTTTCAAACTTAAGATGGGATGATCACAAGATGATCCTCATTACAATAATGGATTGCATGAAACCCTTCTATAAATGAAGTAGTCTTATGCATCATCTAATATATTCACATTGCACACACACGAATATTGAATATCTGGGTCTTCATAAAAAAATTATAGCTTTTAGGGTCTTGTGTAGTTATTATACAATTTTTGATCAATCAACTAGGGTGTCTGAGTCCCATGGAAAACCTCAAAATACCCTCATAGCACTTAATTATCTCATCATCACTTGTGGTTTTCTTTATGAGATTTTGCTTATTAAGGGGTCCTCATAGGATAGGTTAGATACCAAATAAATATCAACAATGATGTTTAGATGACCACTGGCTATTTTATGCACACCTTTTAGTTTGCAAAATCTTATAGGGAAAACCTCCACATCTCACATGTCTTATCTCACAAAGGCACATCCAAATGTATAACTTTTATGATAAGGTTAATATTTTTATTCATGATTTTTATACATTATGTGGTGTCTACCAATAGTTTTTTAAACACATTTAGATTCATTTATTATGTTTTAAATAGTTAAAACATACATTCACAATTTATAGTAGAACATCCATATAAAAATTGATGCATCTCATACACACTAGATTTATCATAACAACAACATGAATTAACATTCATAATCAAATAAGCAAATCTAAACCATACACCTAACATAAGATGTTGCATCCATACATACACATATCTAAACATACATCCATGCATCTATATCTAGGTATGTATCCATCATCCATAATCACAATCATCAGTGCATCCATACATAAAACATAAAATTATAATAAAATCACATGATGAATCATAAAGCATGATATCATATATATCATAAATAAAGTTTGGTACATCAGGGTACAAAATCACCCATAGGCTACAATCATGTAGGTCCTCGGACCTTACACCCAAAAAGAAACCAATACATAAGTCATGTGGGGCCTACACCCCTAGAGTCACCTCCGCCCTTGATCTCATCCTTGAAATGTTGTCCAGATCCACAATCCACTGATCTCTCTAGCCAAGATGATAACTTGTGACTATGCCTAACAAATGGTTGTCCTGATTCACTATGGTGCCTTCATTGGGATCCTCCTACTAAAGAGTGCATGGGTAGGTGATCATCCAGTAGCCCCACCTGAGACTCCAGATCCATGATGTAAACTCCATCAAAATAGCATCACACATCATAATCGGTCAAAAGGATCCATAGTCTAGATACCTGTTCTTGTAACCTTACCATATCCCCTATAGCTTGGGTAGCTGCTATGATATACCACTAACCTATAGTTGTAGCTACCAACTAAACCTATAGAGCATCTCGCTCTGCTATCGTAGCATATATTTTCTATATGGGAAGCCATCTGTGTATGTAGAGGGTCTTGCTCTGTAGTCACCCTATCTATATCTGCATGGGCACTATCAACCTAGGCCTTAAGGAGATCCCTCTCCTCAAAGAATCCACTCCACTACTGCTACCCCTTGCTAAGCTAACTCTACACTACTACAAGGGTCGTGTCTCACTCCACAAACTATCCCTATAGGGTCTGCACCTATGCTCTTAGCTGAGCCATCTCATCTTGAGGATCCTCATCATCCTTGCCCTCCTCCTGTGGCTCCTCTGCCACCTCTATCGGCTAGCCCCAATCCCCCTCCATTTGATAATGCAATCATAACCTCCCTCACCCGTATCATCTCCTAAGGCATCACCTATGATACCCTCCTCTACTACCACCCTATCTAGTCCACCCATAGGCCCACCTCCCTACCATAACTGGGTCATCCACCAAGTGTCATACTCCACCGTGGTACTTATGTCTACCAAACATGGCTCACCTATCGGTGGGTCCTCCTCATAATCCAATGGCTCCACTTGAGGTCACTCCAACTATGTATCTACTCCTTGATGATGATAGATCACAAGCTCCTTAGGAACACCATAGAAAATCCTGAACTGATGAGTAACATGAGAGTATTGGAAGTACTCCTACTTTGTGTCATGTTGCCCTAATATAGACATGAAAAATTGACCCACTTTACTAGACAATATTCCTTGATTCTTCCTATGAGACTCCCTAGTCTTTCCTAGGGCAAGGGCTAGGTCTCTCTCTCCCTTTATACCAAATCATGATCGTCCTCGATGGGGTATGATTTCACATAATATAAATTCATGGTTGAGCCTGATCGGGCATGATTTTGTATCTTAGTGTTTTCTTCTAAGGAAAACCTAATTTCTCAAAGTTGGTGTGTTTGGCATCGTCTCTTCTTGTTTTTCTTACCTGTTCCACTTTCAAATCCATTATATAAGGAGGGTTTAAAATTATTTTAAGATCATGATGAATAACAACAAGAATAAGGAATAAATTTTTCTTCTTCAAGTGATTTTAAAGTGCTCGCTAAGTGATATACATTCTTCTTCTTCTCCCACAAGCAAGATAACTCACCATTGTAAAGTGTGATTTATTTTTTGTTGCATTGGATTATTTGTTGCTATTGCTCACTTTGGTGGATTTGTGTTAGAGCCCTAAGGAGAGATCTACTACTCAAGAAATATTAACCCTTATGTTTACTTATGCACTATCTGCTAGGTGATTTCACTCTTTTTCATGTATGTATTGAATTTCTAAGTGATGTAATCGAGTTCTTGCATCTATATTTTAATTTTTACATAGCTCCTACGAAATCACGCTCGGTATCTATGGGTGTGATTTCACTGATGTGAAATCATGTTTACCTATTATGGGGTGTGATTTCACCCAGACTATGTGTGGGGGAAAAATGCTATTCCCAAATCCTAGATCTGCATTATAGGTGGTATTTAGGACATATTCCTACATTCTGTTATGTAGTTTTATCATTCTATTTTACTATATTGTGATATGCTTTTTTTATTTACAAAGATCAACTTTCACTTCTATTTTCAAAGGTTGGCTAAAATGACCTAGGGGGCTTGACTACTGCATCTCCAAACATTATTTTACAAAGGCCTAAGTAGGCCCCCTAACACTAATTATATTTTCCAAGTGTTTGCCAAGTTATCTTGTAGGAATAAGAATTGTTGATATCATTGGACAAAGGATAAAATATTGGATCAACCACCGGATAAGATAAGTGCCTTAATTAGTCTTTAGACTATTTGTTGAGTGCTTTCTATTTCTGTTATAAGCCCTAGATATGATTCTAAATACATTTAATTGATTTCTAGGATTTTAAAGGATAAAAAACATATAGTGTGCACTTAGGGTTAATACTCTTTATGCATCTTCTCTTAAGTCCTTTCTTAAAGGTTTTCTATCTTAAAACCCTAGGGTTAGAAATCATTCAAATAAAAAATCATTCTAGAGTTAGCTCTTGTATTCTTGCATACTATATTTCTACATTGTCCTTTATATTTCATAGTATAGATCTAGAAAGGCAAAACATAGGTGATTGTATTGAAACAAATTCATCAAACATTCATGAAAACCCGAGGACCTAGAGCGAGTCCTTAAATCATTCCTGGTGAACCCTCCCCTATTTTACATCGAGTGTAGAGAACAATGAAACCCCCATGGTTCACCTCAAGGCTTTCTCTCTTTGTAGATCCAACCTTGACAATATTACATGGTAGGGTGGTTTTCCCCCTCTACATATTTGGTGAACTTGATATGAACATCTCCACTTTTTAAAACCTTAAATAAGATCATTAATTTTTTTGTGTGGTTGAAGATCGTTAATAACATCTTTAAAAATATTTCTCTGTGTGCTTGTTGTTAGTATTCTCTTCTATCCTTTCACCTCTTGTAATGGCTCATTTCCTTAGAAGTCAGTGAAAGTTTCTTGAATCTGATTATGTTCCCCTGAAAGATGATCAGATTGATAGAGATGATCTTAACATAGATCTAGAAGGACAAGATAATATGGAAACTAAAATAATTTTTGATCCTTGTGAGGGACCTAATGGTGGGTTTGTCTTGTCATCATTTGAGTATATTTTGGGCTTTATAAAAGCTAATAGAGATAATATATTGGAAGGTATGGAACGAGAAGCTCATCTTGAAAGAGGTGAGACTCCCCCACCACCTCCTCCAATAAGCTCTCATATTCTTGATCAAAGTAAACCCTTGTCCAAATCAGTGCAAATTGTTAATTTAAGAAACCAAGTAACTGATGTTACTATTGTAACCACCAATGTTGGAAGGAATCTACAAGTTCCTCCAATTAATTATTTTTAATTTCCTCCTCAATTTTCTAATCTCAACACTTTAACTTCTGTCCCACCAAATATTGTCTATCCATTTTCAAAAGGTAACTCATATAACAATAGTATCCATGCTTCCAATCTAAGCCAAGCACTTGTTCCTCAACACACATATATCCCTCCTTTAGGGAATATGGGGACATCGCATAATATTAATCCAAAAGTGAAGAATTTAAAAAATATGGTAAAGTAGTTAGTTTCAAAATTTGAGATGATTCAACCTTCAAGTTTTACTTACAACTATAAGAAAATGTGTAATCAGCCATTGGATCCTATTGTTGCTGCTAGGCCTTAACCTAAGAATTTTCCTATGCCAGGTTTACTTATGTTTAAGGGCATAGAAGATCTAATAGAGCATTTAAGAATATTTAGAACAACATGCCATGATATCATATATGATAACATATTATTGCTAAAAACATTCCTTAAAAGTCTTGGTGGCATGACATTAGAGTGGTATTATCGATTATCTAATTATTCCTTGGAGTTTCAAAGAAACAACACAATTATTTGTTCAAAAGTTTGGTGCTTATATTGAAAAGGAAGTAACAATGAAAGATATTTATAATTAAAAAGAAGGTAAAGAGAAAAATTTCTCAAAATTCTTGGCTTGTTGGAGAAGTTTAGTTGGACGCTTGAGATATACTTTACCTCCAAAGGATATGCTTGAGATATTTATTGGTAATTTACAAGAACAATTATCTTATGCACTAGAAACTACTACTATTACATCCTTTGATCAATCAATTGATTTAGCAAGAAAGGTAGAAAAGGCCAAATCAAATTAAAATAAGATAAACCTACTAGAACTCAACATAAGAATAAACACACAGGAGGTGATGGTGGAATGGATAGTAGGTCTGTTAAAAGTGTTACTAACACCCTATAAAAGATAATACTTAAGAAAACTTCATAAAGGAATTTTACAAAGCTTAATATATCCATGGAAGTAGTTTTAAAATAACTTTTAGAAGCCAATGCAATTGAATTACCTATCATGATGCAACCAGATACTACAAGTCATTGGTACAAAGTAGGTCAGCATTGTGCATATCATATAGTGGAAGGAGATTGGATTAAATCCTGTAAGAGGTTGAAATATGTGGTTCAATATTTGATTGATGTTGGATGCATTGATATGGGGAGCTCTCAATCATCAAATAATCAAGCTCCTATTCAGAAAGCTTCAACGATAAATTAAGATATGGGAATATTTAAGGATCCATTGCCAAAACATAATCAGCAAGCAACTAATTATGCGTCTCATCAGAATGAGCCTCCTACCTATGATAATATGGTTGGCATGGTTGGGATAACTACAATAAGGTAAACTTAAACTCAGCCTACTCAAAATTCTTAGTAAGGATAGAATTCTACATTACAACCCAATCCAATTTCGAAGAATAATCAGAGAAAGGTTTTGAAGACAGGGACTCCATATTTAGTGTTGAAACTACAACCTAGGGTTTCAGTTGATCTCCAAAACTAGTGGGCCAATACTCCAGAAAAAATATGTATTTTAGAACTCCTACAAACTTCTTCCAACCATAGAGATGCTTTTATAGAATTTATAAAACAATAATTTGTTTCCTTAGATATTTTTTTCTAATGTCATAGTGGATGCCGTAGGATATTTTGGGATACATCACATCTCCTTCTCGGATGATGATAAGCCTTCCTCAAGCTTATAAGATGATTTTTCACTTTACATCACTACACTTATTGGGGATACCTTTATTAAGAGAATCCTGATTGATAATGGTTCTTCCCTCAATATGTGTACATATTAATTCTTTCAAAATTTGGATTAAAAGAGGAAGATTTAACTAAATACGATATCATCATAAAATATTTCAGCAATGAGTCCCAAGAGGCCTACGGTGTCATATCTCTTCCCCTTAAGGTTGGGCCTAAAAAATTGGATACTTTTTTTTATGTGGTACATTGTCCTACTTATAGCATTTAATATTCTTATTGGACATCCTTGGATCCAAGCAATGAAGGTTGTCCCTTCTACTCTTCATCAATGCCTAAAGTTTGAATTTAAAAATCAAGTTATCACCATTCCAGGTGATCCTCGACCATTTGAGTTTTGCTCAAATGTAGAGCGAGCTCAATTAGAGTTCAATATTTGTCCTTCTGTTTCTTCAATGTTTTACCCACGTTCCTCAGTTCAGCTATAAAAGCAATTTCAAAATTTAAACATGAGTGAGGAACATTTCATAAATTTCTCATCTTAGGATCATGATAATCAGTTTCTTCGAGAACAAATTCTGGATCTTGCCAAGCTACCACCATCACCTAGAACCATGAGTTTTCCCCATAAGAAATATTATGTTGTACACATTGGCATGTGTACCTTTATCTTCACAAGAACAACTTTCAAAGAAAATATACGTGCTAGCAACCCCTCTCTTGTTGAACATTCTTTTGCTCATTGTTACCTTTCCAATGATCATCCACTTCCTAAACATATCCTAATGAGTATGGGATATGTAGGTAAAGGTTTGGGACCACAAAAAAAGAGCATTCAAGACCCTTTGGATGTTGAAATATGGCCTGGGAGATGTGGCATAGGTTTCATACGTAGCAAAGACCAATATTTACCATTTGATAATGATGATCATCTTATGACTTATATTGAATATATAGATTATCAAAAGTCAGGAGTGGGTGATGAGGATGATGGTCCCCTTATTCTTTTGAGATCTTGTTTTTCAATATGATTGATTCTGTATGCTCCAAAAATAAGCTTTCTATCTTAGAGAATGATCCTACTTTGCTATCCTATAGTGATCTTGCGAAGTTAGGAATTGCTCCTCCTTATTTTAAAAAGAATGGTTATGTTCAAGAGTGTATTGATTATTGTGCTATGGCTACCAAATAAAGAGCTATTAAGGAACCTCTATGTAATTCTAATTATTGAGACAACCCCAAGACGTGAGCAAAAACAACTTAAAATGCAAAAAAAAAGAAGCAAACCTAATTAACCTACACTACATCCTAATGTAACATTAAGTTCATTTTTCCCATTAATTAATGTTGTTCATTTTCTACATTACTTAATGAGGTTTATTTTACACTACAAAATGACAAGAGAGAGAGAGTCAAGTTTCTACCTTCCTCACTATGGCTCCTCTACTAGTTGAAGCCTCAGTCGGGTCCGTGATCAAAGTGGGTGGATAATCTGGCAACGTTTTGCATCAGAAAATGCTCTCCTCCTCCTCACCTCTCATTTTCTCCAACTACTAGCAATGTAAATGACGTCAAAAATTTAGAAAATTTTCTTTTATATTTTTTTTAATTCTAAGACCGTTCAACCCTGAGATGATCCTGGAATTTATCGAATGCAACCATCCTACCCTAGGATGGCCTCAAAATTACAAAAGTTACAAGAATACTACAAGTATATTTAATACCAGATGGGGCATTCAACAAAACCTAATGGTCCATCCTAATCAAAAAGCTCCAAAGAAGCCTAACTCCTCTAGTAAAATAAATTTCAAATAGCACCAAAGAAGACTAATTCCTTTGGTCAAATCAATTTCAAAAAGCTCCAAAGATGCCTAATCTCTTTGGTCAATTTAAAAAATATCTAAAGACACTTAATCCCTTTGGTCAATTTCAAAAAGCTGTAAATATGCCTAATCCCTTTGGTCAATTACAAAAAGCTCCAAAGATGTTTAATCCCTTTGGTCAATCCCAAAATCTCCAAAGATGCCTAATCCCTTTAGTCAATTTCAAAAAGCTCCAAAGACATCTAATCCCTTTGGTAAAATCAAAAGGCCTCAAATAGGCCTAATCCATTTGGTCAATTTCAAAAGGTCCCAAAGACACCTAACCCATTTGGTTAGTTTCAAAAGGTTCAAAAGATGCCAAATACCTTTGGTCAATTTCAAAAGGCTCCAAAGATGCCTGATCCATTTGGTCAATTCCATAAAAAATCCAAAGATGCCTAATCCATTTGGTCAATTTCAAAATCTTCCAAATAAGCCTAATACCTTTGGTCAATTTCAAAAGACCCCAAAGATGCCTAATCCTTTTGGTCAATTTCAAAAGGTTCCAAAGATGGTAAATCCCTTTGGTCAAAATCAAAAGTTTTCAAAGGCCCCTAGTACCTTTGGTCAATCCAATTCAAAAATATCTAAAGGTACATCAGCCCCTTTGGTAAAATTCATTTCAAAATGCTCCAAAGAAACCTAACTACTTTGGTCATATGAAGTCAAAAATCTCGAGTGAATTCTGTATCTAGTGGTTTTCTCTATCAACCTGGTGATTACAATGATTGGTTATCCATGAAAATTTGGTAGGATGAGTAGATTACCATAATATCACTCATCAAGTTCAATCATCATTAATGGTTAAAATCACAGTCATAACGGGACTACCCCCCTTTACACATTCATAAAAAAAAGACCTACAAAACCCAAATCAAGTCATCTTGGTCAAGCGACTTACTTCTTTCATTACTTTCCACCTCCTCATCGACTCATCACTTGAAGGAGTTGTCAATCATCACAACATTCATAATAAAATCAAAATTAAACACTCAATCATGCAATTTGAGTTCATCCAAGAATAATTACCAAGAGATTCATGCCCTCTTTGCTTGGAGCAAACAACAAGCAAACATTTTAATCCAAAAAATACTTGTACCAAGATGATCAGTAGTCATGACTAATAGTATTTTTTATCACTTCAATAGGGAGGATTTTCCATTTACAACCTAGAACATCCCACTAAGGTATGATCTATAGAGGCCATATTACCCCAAGATGATCAACAGTCATGACTGTCCCACCTCGAGATGGTTGTACTTGAAACAAGTTCAAATCCAATACCACGAGCAAAACGGTTTCATCAACCAATTGAGCCTAATGATATTTATAGTCAATTGTAGGAAGCTTCTAGAATGGAAAATTACCTTTCTTGATCCTAACCATTTCTTGGCTTCTCCAAAAAGCCTTGGAATCCCATTGGGAAGTCTATATAAGGGTGCATAGCCTTCATTAAAATATCTAGCAATTTAACATGATGAAATGTTGTTGAACTATGAATTGAAGAGCTCTCAACCCTCAAAGCAATGGAGTGCTATCAAATCCAACCATGGAGTTTACAAGCATTCCAACACACCATCACGAAGGTTGAAAATTGAATTCACACTCGTTGCAGCATTAAATTCCCCTGATTCAGTGTTAAATCCCATCAAGTAAGTCGTTCCTCATGAGCGCACACTTGAACATCAATTCCAAGGATCAATCTTGGTGTTGCCTCGCATTGATTACAAGAAAATCGCTATTTGTTCAACAACCGTCTCACCTTGAGATGGCCCGTAGGCACTACCATCTCATCCTGATATGGTCAGCACACAAGACCATCTTGATTAGAGATGAACTCCCAACAAAGATCTATTTTCCTATTCTTTTGCTTTTATTGGTTTTAGCATACATTTTATTCATTTCATAGCATAGTTTAATTTCAGTTTTTTTGCATTTAACAAACATATTTTAGCTTTCTTTATCATTTCATCATCATGAATATGGTCCTTATCTTGGAAGGCTCCTCATTTTATATTAATGCCTTTTAAGTTATCTTGTGTGTAGATTAACGGTCTTTCAAGGAAGCAAATGACATAAAGATTCACTCCTCATCATCAGGCATCACGAAGGTCATGAGAAACCATACTCAAATTAGTTTGTAAGGAAGCAAATAAGATCTTGTGAATTAAATCTGAAATGGCTATAATTGAATTTTAATTGTATCAAGATTGGTAGCAATCCCTAAGAGGGATTTTCTTGTAATATTCTTGAAACAACAAAGCATTATTAATAAAATGGCACCATCCAATTCATTTCTTTATCTTGTTCTTTGCTCACATGGTTACATTTAAATTAGCTATAGTTTAATATTTATTTTCTTTCTTAGATGTATGGTCTTTTTTTTATATCTTTAGTTAGATAGGAGAGGAAAACTGAAATGGATGGATGATATTCTAAGCTTTGCTTCGTGGAAGAATGGCAGCTGTCCAGAAGGATTTAGGCACTTCTGCATAGATTTGAGCCCTTTATCACTCTGATAATCCTACCAGATCATACATTTCAATCTACTTTACACCTTCATGTGGACGGAAGGCCCAAAATTAATTACCTTAGGATTTATGCATTTTGAATTATCTCCTTTGCATCCGTTAACAGTTCATACCAAGGCAAATGAGATTATTAATATTCTTCCTAGGAGTTTCCTGATGCTTCCTTCTTGATGGATGATGACCTCAACCTCGAATGGGTTTTCAGGCATGCTCCTCTGTACGCAAAATTCCCAAATTTCCACCCAACAATACCATGAGGAGATGGATGATCAAGCTTGATTTATTATTACCATTATTCCAAAATTCTGTCCATTTAATCTCCTTTAGTAGGGGAGGAATTTAGGCATGTACCATCCCCTACAATATCTTTCCAAACAACTACCTTAGCTAGGATAGGCTTCTTATGTGATGATGGGGTCTTTTCCATCCCAAGATGGTGTACCACTTGGGGCGAGAGTTTAGGACCAAGAGATCCTATGTTTCTATCCCGTTCTTTCACTCGACCGCTTGGGTGGGGGTTTGGAATCTTGATTTTCTATCTTGAGGTCAGGGTGAGGATTTGGGATCCACCTTGAACATTCGCCTACCTAATTATCTACTTTGTTTTTTTCCTTAGCTAAAATTGATACATCCAGGCCATTTTTCATCCTCCTGTCCTTCTATATCTAACACGGGTTCCATCCATATTCAACTCCTAAGCCTGATTCAATTATAAATGCTAGGGCCTAAATCCAAAATTTAACCATTTCTATAGGTCATCACTTTGTAAAAGAAAGAGTGGGTTAAAGGAAGTAAAATTTCATCCACACTCTTGACAACTCATAGGGGTTTCCACTCTGTGGAATAGAGGAACCCAAGCGAGAATCTTAGAGCACATAATAATGTTGAACAAATGAGGGAAGGACAATTGTAGCCAATCGAGACTGTAAGACAATGGAGGAAGATGAGTGAGATGTAACAGTCAACAAGGTGAAACACTATAATGGGTGAGATGGGTAAGAAGAGCATCAACAAAAAAAATAAGAAAAATGGGGAAGAATGCAAGAGGGAAACGGAAGAAAAGAGAAGTAGCAGAGGAAAGAGGATAACATATACAAGAGGGAATATGAAAGGAAAAGCAATCCAAGGTTTATCAACTAAAATTTATAGGGTAGATACCCTTTCTTATGAGATAACCCTAGGGATTACAACCTTCTAAAAATACCCCACTAAGGACCTTGATCACTCTGATAATCCTGTCAGGTCATAAATTTAAATCTACTTTACCCCTTCATGTGGATGGAAGATCCAAAATTAATTACCTCAGGATTTGAGCATTTTGAATTACCTCCTTCACACCCATTGATAGGTCATACCAAGGCAACTGAGATCATTAATATTCTTTCTTGGAGTTTTTTGATGTTTCCTTCTTGATGGTTGATGACCTTAGCCTTGAACAAGTTTTTAGGCATGCTCCTATGTCCACAAACTTAAAAAATTTCCATCCAATAATATCGTGAGGAGACAAATGATCAGGCTTGATTCATTATTTTTATCCTCCCAAAAATTTTTCCATTTCATTTCCTTTAGCAGGGTGGGAATTTAGGCATGTACCATCCCATTCCATCTCTTTTCAAACATATACCTTAGTTGGGATAGTATTCTCATGTGATGATGGGATATTTTTCATCCCAATATGGTGCACCACTTGGGGAAGGTTTTTAGGACCAAGAGACCATATGTTGCTATCCTGTTCTTTCACCCGACCAATTGGGTAGGGGTTTGGAATCTCGATTTTCTATCCTGAGGCTGGGGTGAGGATTTGGGATCTACCTTGAACATTCGCCTACCCAATTATCCACCTTGATTTTACCCTTAGCTGAAATTGATATATATGAGCCATCCATCATCCTTTTGTCCTTCTGTATCTAGCATGGGTTCCATCTACTTTCAACTCCCAGGTTTGCTTCGATTATCAATGCTAGGGTATGCCTCCAAAATTTAACCATTTCTATAGGTCATCACTTTGAAAAAGAAAGAGTGGGTGAAAGGAAGTAAAATTTCACCCATAAGATCTTTTTGGGTTGTGGTCGAGATGAGGGAGACCATGATATAATTTGCATGGGGTTTGTTTGTGCTATAGCATTTATACAAGATACTATATAAATATTGTATAAATGCAATAATTATATTGTTCTTACTACCCTAATTTAGGCATGGAATTGAGAACATATATCAATGAGGAGGCTCGAAAGATTACCATAGTGAGATATAGATGTACAACATCTAGCTGCATATCGATGGGCACCATCAAGGGGAGGGAGAGAACTAGGCAAAAGGTTAGCCATAGCTAGACAGGTTATAGATGACCTGCATCCTCATTGGATCACATGGAGACCCGAGTAGATTTATCCATATTGGGATGAGGATAGTATAGATATAGTTAAGGTGTGATGGATTTGATGGTTGTGGTTAGATAAGGGAGAGGTGGAGTTGTACCATTTTGATCAGGTGCAGTGTCAGTTTGGATTGGTATAGGGTGTACCAGAGTTAGGCAACATCTAGTTTTGATGGGTAATGAGAGATTCACCAGCTATAGGTAGTGACCTTGATATTACATAATTTAGAGAGGCTGATAAGGATGACACCCTATTAGTGAGCCCTAAGGAGGATGATGTAGGGGTGGAGGGTGGATACTAGCAATGGTATTAAAATATTAGGCCTTAGAGGATTACTCCTCGCCATCAAAAATTTCCATGACCAAAGATAGATAATAAGATACAAATAGTAGCCTAGGTGGTAGCTCGATAGAGAGAGATGGTGATATCTCAGTAGGGAGAGGCACCTAGGTCAAGACAGTAGAGGGTGACTAGACGTAGAGACAGGGGGGGTACCTAGAATTAGAGAGGGAGAGGATGCACCTAGATCTATCTAGAGGGGTGTAGTTAGATTATGATAGGAGGCAAATGGATCAGGACAAGAGGCTACACTGATGTAGGAGGATAAATCTTAGTAGCCACCAAGTAAGGTGGAGGTATATGAGATGGATACGGTTGATGTTGGAGGAGAGGGAGATGGAGGGGACTGCTAGTGAGTTGCAAAGCTAGAGGTCGAGGTAGAAACTTTGAGGGCTCAACTTGTTATTTAGAGTACGCATATTACCACTTAAGTAGAGTATATCCAATCATTAGAGACATAATTATTCTAGGAATATGCTTAGGTACATTATAAGATGAGGGCTACAACCTCTAAAAGTAGGCTAGCATATTCCATGAATAGCAGTTATATTCGTATCTTGTAGGAGGAGTTGGTGAGGGCTACATGATGAGAGTCATTTCACCAGACTTTGTAATACTAGACAATTTTGAAGGGATAAAGAATACCTTTGCCAGTGGAGATAATGTCTACGAGTCAGAGTGACACATGATCAAGTTCACAGACAGTAACTCAATCCATGAACATATCTCGACTGAGGGCATAACCAGATATGGACAAGGGCCAAGGATCTAGGAGATAATATGAAAGGTTTTATTTTTGTGGTACACTCCCTTGGTGATTGATATACTGATGTTTTGATTGTTGCATACCTGTCAACTTATGCATAAGTACCCTTTCTCAAGATTAATATCATACTGCATTTTTGTATTTTTATTTGTGTTTTGCTAATACAAATATTTTTGTTATTTTTTATTTTTTATGAATAATTATTGTAAATGACCTACATGATAATGCATATGCTAATACTTATAGTGATGTTTGATTTTTTAATGCACATCTATCATGCTAGTCAAATGTGGTTTGTGGAAAAATAAAATGTGGGGATAAAAAAAATGAATGAAAAGAAATGAGAGGTAATGTGAAAAATATGATCACAATGTGTTGAGTGACATATCCTTACAACATAAAGTTTCAGGTAATAAATTGCAAGGATGTGCACTTGTGTATGATCGAAATGAAGGTTATACCTCACATGTGGTCATGAATCCAATATTGTTTGAGGTGATTTGTTATGTCTAATTCAAATGTATGAAACCCAATAGAACAATGATCAAAGTTGATGGTCAAAATAATGGTTTGAATAAGATGAATGATAAATTGTCAAAATGACTAGTCATAAAAGATGCAATTTTCCCTATGGGGGGATTTTACTAGGCATAAGAATACTCAGTTAAATGGAATGCATATGGGTAAATATTAACCAGGTATCATCCCTTGCCATAGTCTTAACATCCCTATGCAACTATATGATCAAGCAATTGTGTATGAGCAAGTAAGATATGTACAATATGACAAGCAATTGTGCAATGTGATGAGGTAGTCATGAAAACATTTGATACAAAAATAAATAAAGGTGATATGAAAATATAATTAGTGATTTGGCACCAATTATCTATGACAATGGTCATACATGCCCTATGAAAATATTATGACATTAGCCAATCAGAGCTCATCAAAAATCTTGGTTATCCTTGTAATGAGATCAAGTCTATCAAGAACCTGTGTGTGATTCATGAGTTTATTTCTTATCTTGAGCTTGATTATGACACAAATCTATCAAGAACCCATGTGTGTGCTTTTTGAAGTTCATTTACCAATTTTGAGCAAGGTAATGACATAAGCCAATTAGGAACCATTGTGTGTGCAAATGATGAATTCATTTACCAATATTGAGCAAATCAAGATTAAACTAGTCATGAAGAGAACAAGAAAAAGTTAGCTTATCCTTATGTATGGTCATAGGTCTCTTCAAGAGAGATGTGTTACCATGCATGAGCACAGTCCAATAGTAAGGTCTCCAAGCTTTGGGGAATCAAATTCTCAACCACTTGAATTAAGTCCTTATGAGAATTGTACCCTATCCTTACTACTTGGAGCCCCATTATTATTATGTATTTATAAAGAGAGTTAGAGATTTGGGAAATTAGATTCTCAACCACTAAAATCAAGTCCTAATGAGAATTTTATCCTATCCTTACTACTCACTCTATTATTGTATGCTTTTGTAAAAAGTTAGAGCTTTGGGGAATCAGATTCTCAACCACTCAAATCGAGTCCTGATGAGAATTTTACCCTGTCCTTACTACTCACTCTTTTTGTTTTTGTAAAATTTTGTAAAGATGTATATTCATTTTCATTGTTGTACTATGTGCATAATGAGACAAGAAATAAAATTTTTCACTTAATAGTTCAATCCAATCATGGTGTCATCCCTCCTTGATGTAAAATTTTATTAATAAATGTGACGTGTGTTTGGTTCAAAAACTGGCAAAGTTGGTTTCCATAACTCAAAATTTTCTTAGTGAGAATTGTGTTTGAGTTCAAGAGAGATTTTAATAAGCATCAAGCATCGATATATTATTAAAATATAAATCATGTGAATGGTTCAAGATAGACTCTCAAAAAATCAAGAAAAATAGGATTACCAATGAACAAGAGGGACTTTATTTAAATTTTTTGATGGATAAGCATGACCATATATAATATGTAAGCTATGAAATGCATACTTATGACTATGTAATACAAGAGAGAAGTAATAATGAGGTAAGGTGGATTATATGCAAATCTAAATGGAATGCATAGGCAAGAATCTCCAAAAGACCAAAGAAAAAATAATAAGAGGTTGAACCCACTATGGGTGTAGTACTCACTAATGGCTAAAGAAAACCAGAGATATACCCAGTGGGATGTATGCTCACAAATGGTAAAATGGAGGTTTACCCTCACTCATGACCATAAAGTTATCCACTATGGGATGCTGGGAATGATATCACCAAAGTGAATACCACTCAATAGGGGTGTGCACCAAAGTATATAAACAAGGTGCACCAAAGTATATAAACAAGGCCAATGCAATAAAAAAATAACTACATACCTTGCCTTGGGGAGATGTAATTAATAAATTTAAATTTTCAAGGTCAAGGGATGTAAAATGGCATGAGAAAATGCAATGATGGAAATGCAAACTAGATGCAAATGCAATCTAGATGAAAATACAACACCATGCACAACTATTTGTTTTATTTGATTGATATTTTTTTTAAAATTTTAATTTTTTGATTTTTTTATATATAATGGAATTGGTAATATATACAAGATGATCTATATGCAATGTACAGGATGATTTGTGCATAAAATATTTCTAAGGTGACTTCAAAACTAAAGGAGATTCAGAATCATTGCAGCCATTGCACAAAAAATTTTACATTCTCAAACAAAACCATTTTTCTTAACAAAAAGAGGGGCGATCGCTAATTTTGCAAAATATTTATGGGGTAGTGAATATTTTATTGAGACACGAAATATTGATCATTTAAATATGAAAAAATTATCATGTCATAGAAAAAAATATTCAAGGAATAAGGAGGTCCCTCATATTATTTAGTCTACTTCAAAGAAGGATGTTCAAATGTGGATGAAGAATGGTGATCAAAGGGTGATGCTAATGATGAAGGAGAGGATGAAGGACTTGATGGTTCTATCATTTAACAATACTCGAATGACCTCGAGTCACCATGTATGATGATAAGTTGATGCTAAAATTTGAACTTCAAGCATTGATAAAGAGTGGAAGGGGTAACCCTCATCTCATGAATCCAAGGGCATCCAAGAAGCAAATTATAACGTGTAGGGCAAGATGCCACATAAAATAAGGTATTTACAGTCTTGGATCCAACCTTAAGGGGAAGGAATATAATGTTTTTTAAGTTTCTTGGGATTCATTATTGAAAGCCTTTATGATGATATCAGATTTTATGAGATCTTCTGCCTTTAATCCAAGTTCTTAAAATAATTGATAAGTGCATAGATTAAGGGAGTAATCATTATCTATCAAAATACTATTGATAAATGTTTCTCCAATACATCCTATGATGAAAGGGGATGAGTATTCTTGTAAATTTTAGGAAGGAAGCTCATCATCATAGAATCAAATGTGATTAACCCCAAGAGAACTCACAATGCTAGTGATATCCCTAGGGAGAATATCTCGAGGAAAAAACTATTGGCTTAAAATATTTGATAAAGCTTCCTTATGAACAGGAGAAGTTTGAAAAATTTCCAAAAGGGATATCTTGGATGGAATTCTAGCTAACTTCTATTGATGATTGGGTGGGAGATTTTGGAAGATACCCATGTCTTGATTTATTGTTTGAGGTTGTTGTACAAGAGGTTGTGTGGTTGTTGCAGGGTTAGAATCTATGGAAAAACCCTGTAAATCTAACTAATTATTATCGATTAGATCATGTACTAAGTGTTTTAAATTTTTACATGAATTAGTTTGATGTCCATCAACCCCATGGCAATCACAGTGTTGTTCAAGATTATACCACTCAGCTGTGTATCTTGTTGCCTTATGGAAGGCAACTCAATCATGCTTTTATTAGCATTTTCTTGAGGATTACATATAATGGTTGATCAAGCTTGATGAAGTTACGTGGTGAAGGTTTTTGAGGAACTTTGAACACCACTTTCAATAAGGTATGAGCAATAATAGGACTTAATGACCAATTGCATATTTTTTCATAATTTTAGGTGGAATGATAGTAGGTAGACTATGAAGTATGGTGTGGGTGAATGGTAGGATTGATAAAAAAGAGTGTCTTGTTGATATGGATATGTCATGTTATGAGGAGAATATGGAAGTGGTTGTGACTACAAAAATTATGGAAAATAATGTAGAAAGGAGAATTGTGGATGAATTGGCTGAAATGAAAAATATGAAATAAGATAAGGTTGTGATAAGGGTAATGTTGAATATGGAAGAAATTGTGAATGGGGTTGGTCATAATCCATCAACATAGTTGGTGGAAAACCTCTGATATTGATGATTAGGGAAGTGACATAGATAGGTTTATATTGAATTGGATCATCCATAAGTTACCATAATCTCTTTACCATTTCTAAGAGTGATGTTCATTTTTTGTTTTGTTTTTTTGAAAAGAAAGAGAAGACCCACTCAAAGAAAATATCACACAATATATTTTCTTTACTCTACCATCTATTCTTCTCTTAACGTGATATTTATTTATTTGAAAATAAGGATAAGTTATGAAAAGAAAATTTATCTTTTCCAACCAAAATCCTCTCTCCAAGTTATCCCAAAGTGGTCTAATCTTAGTTTCCTAAATTTCCTAGGAGTAAGAGGTGTACACCACTTAATACCCAACTTAGTAAGTTGGAAGGTTCAACCTCAAACCCACACCAAAACTTGGCACTACCTGATGCCAAGGGTGGTATAGAACCAAAATGAGGTTAGTACTGACCACCAAAGGAAAATCTAGAAAGGAATAAAGTGGAAAGAAGAAAGGTGTGAAAATAATGATATAATATTTTAAACCCTTAAGCATGAAATTCATGTTGGGTTCACCAAAGAATGTAGGCTAAAAATTTTGCACCCTTTTCCCTTTAGGCTAATGGATCTATGCCTAGAAGGGGGATGGTAAATGTGAAGCCTACACCTCGATGCAAGGGGTACCTGGTGTCGTACCTCCTTTGGTGATGGTTAACAAATTGGAGGTTCACCAAGAAACATTTAAAGACTGTTTCTAGTCTGGCCATGGTGTATGTTTGAATGAGTTCTTTTACTTGTAAGCACCTAGATTTGGGATAGAATGCAAGTAAGACTAAGCTATATGCAATTCATTTTTCCTTGAGAACAAGAAAACAACAAAGAAATCTCTAAGCTAAATGTTGTTCATTTTTACCTTTTTTTTTTGGTATTTTCTTATGTTTTCAAAATGATCTATAGATAAATATATATGGAATAGATAGAAAACAAAGATATGTGATCAAAATAAATATTATTGAAAACCTACTTGAACTAGATGGTTGAGTAGAGAAAATTCATGGATGGTCTTGCGAATTCACGGTTGAAGGTACGAATTCACAGAAATCCTGCAATCAATCACATAGAAACATTGGAAATTGCAATCAATGTTTGGGGATCTACTTAAGTTAATGTGTGATGGATATTAGTAGTGTAGCAGTAAAATACCCTTGAAATATTTAATAAAATATGCATAAAAATATGGAAATTGTAAATCTACTTTTAAAGAGGTAAAAAAATTGAAAATAAAACGATGCAAAAATTAGAGTGTTGTGAAATACAAGATGATCAAGATGTAATGTTCAAATGAAATAATGGATCTAGAAACAAATATTTCCCTCTAGGATTGTAACTATGCGAATTCGCAATTGGAAAGAAAATTCACGGTTGGAAAGAAAAATTCATGCTATCTACAAATTCATAAAAATGTGTTAAATACAAAAATGCAGGTACAAAAAAATGAATTAATGAAGTCAAGATAATCGTAAAATGACTTTCTCACAGTGGAGATATTTCTGATTTGATCATTGATGATCGAAAGTAGTGATGGTAGCAATGTAAATCCAAGCAACAGTGAAGCAATCTCCAAGATTGTTCTCCAATCAACGAAAAACCTAATTTTTTCACTCAACCTACAACAAAGTGGTCAGTCTTCAAAGTTCTCACAATAATTCACAAGTTTTACCAAGTTCTCCAATTCAGCATTAATTTACTCAAATGACCATTAGCCTCAATTGGGAGGTAGACTGCTGATTTTAAAGGCTTTGATCAACATGCGATAAACAAGAGATGCGTTACTTGGGGGTAGTTTGGGTTTGTTAGGCAATTTGGTAAAATTCCCAATCTAGAAAAATTCGTGGGTAGGAATTGCTACCATGAATTCATGAAAGGTGTGGGATTCAACTAATTTTGGACTGAATCACAATGATATTTGGGTGGTTGGTGGGTTTACTATTTCAACAATTTTACGGGTCAATTTTGGCACTCGCAAATTTGCTAAAAATAAAGAAAAAGCACATGGTGATTAGCAAATGGTTTCGGTGGCATGAGGAAAAACGTGGGCCAATGAGGGGTGAGATTACGTGCATTAGGGGGGTTAGGGAGTTATAACATGATTAAAAATTTCTTGTCTACAAAGCTATTGGTAAATGCTTGTCCATATGATGTAGTTATTGGATGAACCCAATGCTCATGCTTCATGGGGAGTCTTAAAGTTTGAGGAGAATGGGGCATAGCTCTAGGGATGACCTTTGGGGTTTTATTAAAAATGGCCCCTTGTTCTAATGTGATCTTTAATGTTTACTTCATAATTTATCCTAGTCTAGTGGTTTCTATTTGAGGAAAAGGGGGAAGGAGGAAATAATGACAATAGAAAATAAACACATGCAAGTAAAAAGCTATATTAAGTGAGGCAATGTGCCAAGATAATAAAACTCTTATGTGTAGCAGTGAGAGTGATGAACACATACATCATTTATCGACAATACATAATGAACATGTTTTTATCAAACATAAAACACTATGAATACAAATGCAAAAGAATCAAGATAGAAAGAAACAATCATAGCTTGTATATTACATAACCATATTACATAGTATGTTTGATAAAGAGGCTCAAACCTTATTGATAAAATGAATCAAGGCTCAAAATAGGATGATACAAAGAAGAGAGGCAAAAGAAAACTATTTACAAGTCTAGATATTAGGCATAAATACAATAATCTTTAATACTTTATAATGAAGAAGAAGTGGATATTTGTAAGAGAATATGGGGAAAATTTCCGTTGAAAATGTATGTAGGAAATTCAAAATGTCTAGATCAAAATATTTCCTAGGCCTTTTAGATGATCCCAAGGTCTCTGGAATTGTAGCCATAAATATTGTAAGCAGGTTGGTTTGATTGGACGTAGACTACTCTCGTAACCTTGCTGATTATCCATACTGAGAATCTATTGTGATTAGACCCCTAATATTTCCCCATTAATATTCTTAAGCCTAATGCTACTCCTTGAGTATCCTCCATACTTCTACCTTAAATGCACCATCTACTACTTTGGGCACTATGCTCGATTATTGAGGATGTCAAGACAAAAACTAGATTACTACTCTTTTCCTTGCATTTGGTCACTTTGGGTTCATTTGGTATTTTCCTATGGGGTCTAGTGATATGCCTTCTCCATGGCCCAATTGAATCCTTTAGTGAGGCTTTTCATTACATGCTAATTAAGGTTATAGTTTCCACCTTTTTGGGTAATATCCACTTTGGAGAAGTGCCCCTTGCCATTTTCCCACCTATAATTATTTTTTAGAGTTTTGATGATGCTCAAGACTACTATAATTTTTTATTTTTTAGGTGAGCCTAAAGTGTTCTCTTTTAGTCTTAGCCAAGTGTATTTCTTCTACTCCTTTTCCATGGATCTCTAGGGTGACCTTCATAGGAAACACTAAGCTTGATTGGTCTTTGGAGGTTTCACAACTTGAACTCTCCAAGATGGTTTGGATTTCATAGATTATTAAATGTTAAGCTCCTCATGAGGTAGGAATACAATATTACCTTATAAATTTTCTATTTGGTCACCTCATGTTCCTCTTCTTCCTCCATGACTACTCAATTTTATTCCCTACGGTTTGTATATAGTATTATCTTGTAACTACACCAAGGAATTATGACTAGTTAGATAGTCACTAAAATCCCAATCAGACATGGAAGCTAACCAGATCTATGGTATCTTTCCTCTAAGGATAAGAAGAGAACACAACTACTATTTGGGTCAAAACCTTACCAAATGTGGAGCTCTTTTAGATATCATGAAGGACTTCAAGACTCCTACCAATGATATGGGGTGGCTTAGCTACCATCAAAAGTGTGTGGACTATTATTTGTCTGATCTAGTTGGTCAACATGACCTCATGGCATGGGAAGCTTGAGATTGACTTATAGCTTGTGACACAATTCCTTACCTAGAAATATTCTTGATGGTCCTTTGGTATTGGCTACTTTATAGATGATGGGGGCCTTAGGTCCCCTCATCATGCTATTCTTCAAGCAACTCCAAATGAAAACTCACTCAAAATTTCTTCTTTTTAAGATTTTACTTTATGTATTGAATTTTCACTATTTCTTTGGTGACTCATAGGGGATCTCCTATTGACAAGAGATAAGGAATCCAAAGATGTAAGCCTTATATATTGGACATAGAGTCTATGGGGGTAAATGTTGGGGGCTTTCTATATCTATGGAAAAGGGAGAAGGATATGATTTTGGAGGTAAATTATACTTATATAGGGGTAAGTGTTCCTTTTATAGACCTTTTCCACTTTAGGAGCCATCAAAATTCATCCCCTTCTAGCTATCATTCCATTGATATTTTCTGCTAGCAAGAAAATATGGAAGGACTTCTTACTATGTGGGTAGGTAGTGAAGAAAATATCATCCCCTATTCCTCTTCATGCCTAATCATGACAACTATTTTTCATTGAATATATGATTTTTGGTGATAATCCCAAGGAGTCTACTCTTTGACTACACTTGGATTATGTGTATATCATCCCTTATGTGAGCTATCCTTCAGGAATGCTATCAATATTATCCCTTGCTATAAGTTAGGACTCATTTATATCTTGCAAAACTTTAATAAATGCATCAAAAGATTTTTTTTTGTATAAAGTCCCAAGGAGGGCCAATGATTCAATTTTGGCATAGGATCTATCCCATGCCTACGGGCTTGTAGTTTTTACTAGGACTAGAATCCTAAAATTTTGTGATGTAAAGATTTTTTTGATTGATCAGATGTGCCTTAAATAGAGACTCTTCTAACTCAAGCCAGTAACCTTCTCTTTCATAGCTCTATCCAGTGTTTAACTCAACCATAGGTAGCTACTCAATGTGGTACCCTCAAAGATGTTCCATTGGAATTTTGATCCTAGCCCTGGATTTGGTCCTTAGGACCATTTGTATCTAGTCCACCCATAAATAGACTCATAGTTTAATGATAAAGTCCCTTGAAATATTGATGTTGAATGATATCAAGAGATCAATCGCCATGATATCCTAGGGAATAGTGAGATAGGGGTAAGTCTATAGTGTTATCTTGAATCCCCTTACCATCCCATGGACTTGAACTAAACTTCCATCCACCTATACCACATTTTTGTTGATTGGTTGAAAAGTTAGTTTGATTAAATTTACCACCATATTTGGTATTATTGATGTGTTGTCTTTGAAGTCAATTATGGATAGCAAGAAATTACTTCCAAGTTAGGCATTTTGAGGGAAAGAATTTGGATGTGGGGAATACCATGCGATGGGCCCATCTATGTAATTTTTTTGCATGGAGGCAATATCTCTGATATGGTTTGGAGGATATTGCTTTAGTGGGGTGGGGATATGCACTATCCATCAATGTGGTTCCAGGTTAGGTTAGTATTATTGTAGTCCTAGAACTAAGGTCATTGATACCCATTATGAGGGGGCCTATAGCCTTGGCTATTTTATTGATACAAAGGTTTTGGATAGTTCTATTATTGAAAACTATAGATGTTTTGTTGTCTCCTTAGAGCTAGTACCTCATCTAAGAGTATATGAATTTTTATTTTAATTTCATTCGTCTCAACCATAGGTTGGGAATTCAAGGTTGAATGACTAAGGGTGGGGAATGGATCTAGGACCATGACTATATTTATGACTAGAGTAGGCTGTAAGATAGTGGGTTGCATGACTAAATATGATTGATATGGAGCTTCGATGCTTGGAAATAGGGGCATTAGGGGTCTAGGAGGTAGCCTTCCTATCTTGATGATATCCTTTTTTGCTTGGATGGCTATATTATATGCTGCTAGCAAGGAGTTCCCTCCCATTGAATTAATCATCATGGCATTATCTAAGTTAAAATATTTAAGATAGCATATAAATGCCATACCTTAGGGGTTTAATGAAATCTTGGATTCTATACTTTTATGAAACTAGGTATTAAAATTAGTGATTGCCTCTATGGAACGTCTCTTACTGGTCATTGATTGCCTTCTCTCAAAATTTATTCACAAACTGGTTAGCTAACTAGTCCCAAATACCAATCTAATATGGAGGAGGGTTATGTACCATTCCCATGATTTGCCTATGAAATATGCTTCTAATAGTATCAACACCATGTTTTTCTGATCAATATTGTGTACTATGCATAAGCTCATTATATGATGTAGATGTTCCATTGTTCTAATTACATATTCTCCACTGTACTTGGGAAATAAGTTTATATTTGAGGTTAGAATCAAGTCCTAAATAGTAGGTGGGATGGGGGAATCAGGGGACCTCTATTGTTCCAAGTTGGAAACCTCTGTACTGGTGGATTATGATGAGCAACCATGTTATGAATTTGGGCTATGTTCTTCTCTTTATTTGAATATGAATAAGGACCTAAATATTTATGATTGGTCTTATTATAGAGGGTTAAAGGTCCTTGATGGTGTTTCTTCACTCAAGTAGGAAGATTGAGATCCTCACTAGGATCCCAATCTATGACTTTCTTATACAACTAGTTTTAAGAATATTTCTAGCAGATTCATTAAACTTTTGAGTTCTTCAACCAAAGGAGTTGCTACGTGAATATTTATAATGCTTCAATAGTGATGAGACAATACCTTCACCATAATCTTAGATTAAGATTTTTTTATGCATTTGGATCACACTAGGCATACCAATAAAACTATTGGTAAATGCTCTAAGCATAATGACCATTTGGTGTGGTTGTTGGATGCATGGGATGCTCACACTTCATAAGGAGCACATAATCTATAAGTTTGATGAGTCTTGGATGTGGATCCAAGGATGAACTCTAGGATTTTTATCAAGGCTAGATCCTTATTCTGATGTGATATTTGATATTTAGTTCCTAATATACCCTAGGTTTTGTTTGAGAAAAGGGGGAAGGAGAAAATAACGACTATAGGAAATAAAAAGCATGCAAGTAAAAACTATATTAAGGGAGGAGATACACCAAGATATTAAAAATATTCTATGTAGCAGTGAGAGCGATGAACATATGCATCATTTATTAACAACACATAAGGAACACAATTTCATCAAACATAAAACACCATAAATATAAATACATAAGAACTAGGATAGAAAGAAATAGTCATAGCTCCTTGCATATTACATAAACATATTACATCTTATGCTTGATAAAGAGGCTCAAATATTATTGATATAATGACTCAAGACTCAATCCAGACTGATAAATTTTATAGGGGTGAAAGAAAAATATATACAAGGCCAAATACACAGTCTTTGATTTTTTACAATGAAGAAGAAGTGGATATTTATTAGATAAGATAAAGACATTTTCTTCCCAAAACTTATGAAAGAAATTCAAAATCTCAAGTTCAAAATATTTCATTTGCATTTTGGATGATCCTAAGGTCTTTGTAGCTATAAATTTTGCACGTGGGTTGGTTTTATGGGATATATACTCCTATTTTAACCTTACCGATAATCCATATTGAAAATATGTTTTGATTAGATGCTTGATATTTCCCTGTTAATGTTTTTAGGCTTGATGTTTCTCCTTGGGTTGAATACTTGTTGCTACCTTAAATGCACCATCTACTACTTTGGACATCGTTCTTGATTGCTAAGGATGATAGGACCAAAACCAAATTACTGCTCTTTCCCTTATGTTTGATCACTTTCGCTTCATTTGGTATTCTAGTGGGTTTGGTGATCTACCTTCTCTATGAATAGATTAACTTCTTCAATGAGGCTCTTCCTGACATATGAACTAGGGTTCTAGTACCTACCTTTTGGGTATTCTTCAATTTGTAGGGGCATGCCTTGCCATTGTCCTCTCTATCATTATTTTCTAGAGTTCCAATGATGCCTAGGACTATCAAACATTTTACTTTGGTAGGTGTGCCTAAGGCATTATCCACTTCCATTCATATCCAATTAGATTTCTTTTACTCCTTTTCCATGAATATATAAGGTGACCTTCATAGGGACCAACAAGCTTGATTGGTTTGCAAATGTTTTACAACTTGATATCTCTAAGATGCTTTGAATTCCATAGATTATTAAGTTTTAAGCTTCTCTTGATGGAGGAATAGGAGCTTGTCTTACCAATTTTCTATTTGGTAACCTCTTGTCCCTATTATTTCTCCATGACCAATGGATTTTGTTCCCTGGGATTTGTAGTTAGTGTTATCTCATAACTACATCGAGGAATTATGACTAGTTGGATAGTCAATAAAATTCCATTTAGATGTGGAAGTTGGCCAATTCTATTACCTATTTCCTCTATGGAGAAGAAAACTTTGTAACCATTATTTGGTTCAAAAAATTTTCAAATGTAGAACCCTTTTACTTATAACTGGAAAGGCTTTGGGATTCCTATCAATGGTGGGGGATGGCTTAGCTTCCACTAGCAAAGCTATGGGCTATTATTCATCTGGTATGGTTGGTCAACATGGCATCATGGCATAGGGATTTTGAGGTTGAATTTCTTCTTGGTAGGATTTGCATAGTATAGTGAATTTTCACTACACAAGCTTTGAAAAAGCTTCCACAAACAAGGGGAAACAACCTTACATCTTGGATTGTGCTATTTTCTCTTATTTGCTTTTAGCACTTTCTTTGTCTTGTAACTCTAAGCTTTTATCTTGTTGCATGTTGACTAATCTTACATATTGCATTTGCATCTAGTTATCATCTTATTTTGTCATCTCAAGTTTTATTTCAAGCAAGTGAATCTCTATATTTCTATCATTTAGTAGGTCTCTATAATCCTAATTTAGAGGCCTCCATAATTTGAAATTATTAACTCAGATCATCTTGCTCTTAATCTTGATTTTTTATATTAGAAGTGAAAGCACCACTAGGTTGTAGGTCTAATGTCACTTTTATTCTTTGGTTTACATAGAGAAAAAACACCAATGGTGCTATCCCCAAGCCTATGGTACTTTTTCCACTTAGCATTTATTTCATTTATTTATCATTCTAGAATTTTCTTGTCTATTTGAATAGGGACTTTATTTTTGTTCAAGGGAGGTTAGCACTCTCTGTTATCTTAGACATGCCCCTCTACTATTAATCCCATTATATTTTGTTTATTTTATAGGAAAGTGAAAGCACCATTGATAGGAAAAATCATCAACCATAATTATATGGACTAGTGGTACTTCTACCTCTATGGTACAAACAAGTTTATTTCACTCCTTAATCTTTTTCATTTCAACATTAGGACTTAGTATTGTTTATTTTTTTATTAAATTACTTTTATTTTTGTTTATTTAGATAAATAAGCAAAGGAGAAAGAAAAAACTATTTTAGTCTTAATCACATAAGGGACCTTCTAAATATTTAAACTTTAGCATTAAATTAAAATTGCAAATAATTGCATCTATGACTTATTTGTTGTATCTTCCTTGCACCCTTACTTAAAATAAAAATTGTTATTTAGTTTATCATTGCAAAGCATAATTATTTTAGCTCTAGGCATTGATTATTGTATTTATGTATTGCATTAGGGGTATATTAAGGTTAAGCTTAGGCAAAGAAGTATCTTAGAAGAAACATAGGTGTTCTTCAAAGTTTAATCTTCAAGCTCATAAACTGCCCCTAATTTTGAGGTGAGAAGAGGGAGAATTATGGTAGATCCCCCAAGAGATCCTTCAAAATATTCTTTTATCCTTCTTACGCCTCCTTTGTAGAAAACAAATAATTCTAGACATCCCTATACTGAATGATACATTTTGAGATGACTTCTTGGAATGACTTGGTCAATCTATGACTAGTGAACTTTGAATTTCCTATGACCTTAACCATATCACCAAACCTTAGATGAACCTTGTTGTTTATTCAAACATGCTCCTTACCAATTCAAATCTATCACAATTCCAACAAGAAATAATAAGGATGAATGTTCCAACCAAATTGTTTTTAAACCTGCAAACATAACCAGGAATAAGAAAAATACTTCTTCAATGGCATAGTCTTTTTTTATACAAACACAAATAATTTATGTTATTATTAAACCAATCTGGTGTAGTAGTTTGTACATATCATTCTCTCACACCTTCTCCTCCATGGAACAATCATGCTTTGATATTAAATATTGTAAAACATTGGCTATACACCTCTATTCATCGATGTAATAGAATATATACAAGAAATATTATATATCTATAGTTAAAAGTCTTGGTTACAACTACCTACACTAACTATACCCAACATAAAAAATGCATATGACAGTCTACCCCTATAATAATCCCCCTTGCAAACCATATCCTACTTACAAAGAGGAAGCCTAAGTTTTTCCTCATATTCTTTCAAATGATAATCTCTTTAAATTTTATCAATTTTACATGCTATACTTGTTGGCTATATTGAAAATGACATCATATAAATTATTTATGAGTTGTAGCCTTACATACATGGTTAAGAACTTACCTTTCCAACCTGCTAGACAAGATTTCATTCTATCTAGAATTATGTTCTATTTTTTTTAATGAGACAGGAATAACTAAATATGATGATGAAATTTTCCAATTTTAAACCTTGAAATATCCACTATAATTTATTGCAATGTTAATGGAAAAATATTAGATTTTGTAGTATTAACCAACTATATAACAATATTCCCATAGAATGATAATAATGATTTAAATTCGATGACCTCATTGACCAAGGGATAGACTAAAAGAAAAGTATCATCTAAAAATTAGAGATGAGATTTGAGGAACCATTTGTTGCAACCTAAATACCTTTGAATTTTTCTTTCATTTTTACCTTTGAAAAATCATTACCTAACACCTTTGGAAGAATAATAAATAGATAAAGAGATAATGTATCACCTAATGGAGTCCATGGGATGAATCAAAGTATCAAGTAGGGGATCCATTGATCAAATTACAGTAATTTTGGCATGTTATAACAACATCTAATCCTTCACATCAGTATTGATCAAAACCAAACCTTTTGAGAATATCATATAGAAAACTCCAATAAATCCTATCACATGCTTCTTTCATATCTAATTTCATAAGCACATCTAACTATTCAATGGAATTAAGAGAATGAATGACTTCTTGTGCAATAATTACACCATTGATAATTTGTTTATCATGAATAAAAGCACCTTATTTCTTTGAGATAAAACAATCTACAATACTTTTCAGCCCGTTTGCCATAAATTTTGAAATGATCTTACAAATCATACTACAAAGGCTTACTGGATAAAAACTATCAATATATTTTGTCTTACTTTCTTGAGCACTAATATAAATAATATGGTATTTATCTCATTTATTATAGTATTTTTTTCTAGGCCTACTCAACCACAACCAACATATCACTCTAGAATAAATCCTAGATTTTTGAAATAAAATTACAACAAATCCATCATGGATAGGTGCCTTGTTAGGATGGTGTTTAACTAGTGAATTATCATCACTTATGAATTAGGTTTTTAACTCCCATTTTGAGTTTTAACAAGGTTGGATGGGATTGTCAATGACTTCTCCTGACCTCTAGATTCAGGCCAACTCCTCAAATTTCCTCATGTAGATCACTAATATAAACTAAAATACATGAAAATAAAGTTAATCCAGGCATGTGACCTTTTTATAGCATAGATTTTATGTTTGAAAATGCCCAAAAATCTATCTTTTGATCCAAAATACATTTTTAGGGGCATAAATTTGTGTTTAGGACTCTTTTTTGATCCATTTAAGAAGATTTAGGAATATTAAAGAGAGAACACAAATTTCCATAGAAAACTCTATCATAGATAAGTTGTCAACATGTTTGTGGAAGAAGTGCTCTAGAGGCCCTAAAACGTATAAAATAATAAACCTACTAAAATTGTAAATTTTGTTTTTTAGATTTTCATAGCCAAAATGAAACTCTATCTATGTTGACACATCAGTAGAAGAAATGACAAAAAGGACAAGTCATATGTATGTAATTTTTATTTAATATGCACTTTGTTGTTCAAGGAAGATGAATCACCATATTTTCATATGGGTGACCTTCCAACTCATAGAAGGTGAACCTCCATATTTCCATATGGGTGACCTCTATTCAATATTATGGATTTCCAACACACCAATTCTTGTATTAAGACAAATGCACCCCTATATATAAGAAGTATGAGTATTGCATATAATATTATAGCCTCACTTCTCTTCTATGATATTGCTTACATGTACTTTACTTTTTGAGCACTAAAATCAAATTTTTTATTTATATATTTACATTTTGTTTTGTTATACTCTATTATTTATGAATTACACTCTTTCATGGTCTTCATTAACTCAAAATTATAAGTTTCAAATTAGTCAAAATTCTAAGTTTTGGATCACTTGTATCAAAGTAGTTAGTATTTTGAGTCTATGTCCATAAACATGAGATCAGGATATCAAAAATTTGGATATTAGATGTGAGATCCCTTTGATTACCTTTTCATTCTAAATGATCTTAGGTAAATTAGAATGGACAACATTGAGACAATCAACACTTTTAAGGAGATGTTGAATGAAGCCCTCGTGAAATAAGGGAATGAGAGGATGAACCAATTTGCTTAAATTCTTGAATGAATCCTTGCCACAAGTTCTACAATGTCTTCTATAGAATCTCTCATTGCTCTAACACCATTTAGTGCTCCCACACCTTCTAAGGTGTAGGTTAATTGTGATATTCCTACTTTTAAAGGAAAAATTAATATTGATGCCCTAGAAAATTGGTTGGATTAGTTATATTTATACTTCTTTGTAAATAAATTCATTAAAAGTGATAAAATCACTTTTGCACTCTTCAAAACTTCACTACCTATTCAAAATTGATGGAAAAGTATTATAACACGGTTACAAAAGAGAATAAAGATGAAGTATCATTCACATGGGATAATTTATGGAGGCCTTCAAGCAAGAATATTGTCCTGTGGGAGCATATGAAGACCAATACATGTAATAACAACAATTGAATCAAGGTAAAGACCAATATATTCAATATTATGCTAATGCTTTCCACTCCATGGAAACAAAGCTAGATATTAAAGATACTTAAAGACAACGAATCCTTAAGTACTGTAGTGGGTTAAAATGGTACATTCAAGAGGACATGGACCTCTTTGAATACAAGATATTGGGAGAGGCATATAGACTTGCTATCAAATTAGAGCAGAAGCACAAAAACAAAAATACAAAAGAAGAAAATTACAAAAAACAAAACACTAAGTACTACCCAAAGAAAGGAAAGAGTGACTCTCCAAAGAATCAAAATAAAGGGTGTCAACCTCAATATCATAATTAAAAGCTAAAAAAAGACTCCAAAGAAAATAAGCCCTCAAAGATCAAGAGTGGAAAATGGTGTGATTATCACAAGAGCAACCACCATTCGAGGGAGGAGTGTCAAGCAATTTAGTCATTATTTTCTAAGTAACAATCCTCTACATCCACTACACCATTTCCTCCACATTCATATGCTAAGTATAAAGGAAAGAAAATCATGAAAGCCAAACCAAATGTATCCATTTCCACCATATATGCTATACCAAAGAATTCATAATAGGAGTATTGTTTGTTTCATTCACAAATATGGGTCAAAGGTAAGCCATTATATTTTATTATTGGTAGTGGGAGTCAAAAGAATATAATTTCTACTTAAATGGTGAAGAATTTAAATCTTTATATAACACCACACCCATAACTATATAATGTTGAATTGTTACAATAGGGGAGATACATTCATGTCAGTCCAAAATATTTTCTTTCTTATGCCATAAACCCTAACATGAAGTTTTGTATGATGTTGTACCCTTAGATGTTTGTGATGTGATTCTAGGCCAACCATTTATGTGGAAGAGGTATGGTGTATATGATTCTAGGCCTCAAAGTATCATCATCACTATAAAATGCTAGTGTTATAGGGTCACATAGGTATCTCCTAATACATATACTTCTTTAATCAATGTTAAACAACGTACATAGATGATAGCCAAAATAAGAAAATTCATTCTATTGATGATAAAGCCACAAAGTAGGAGGACCATCACTACATGAATTATAGACCCTACATAGAAAAAGTAGGTGGAAAAAATTGTAGTAGAATATGATGACTTGTTCAAGTCACTAACTTTCATTGCAAGATAAAGCATTCCATTGATTTAGTTCTCAATTCTCCTTTGCCTAATGTGCCTATTTATCATATTTTAGTCCTTGAAAATTATGAAATTGGAAGGTAGATCTAAGAATTGATTCAAACGGAAAACATTAAACCAAGTGCTTCACCATTTGGAAGCCCAAAGAAAGATGGATTTTGGAGACTCTATATTGACTATACATATTTGAGTAAATTCACTATGAAGAACTATTATCCACTCCCTTTGATAAATAACTTGCTAATAAGATCTGTGGTGCAAATTCACTAAAATTGATCTCAAATATAACTATGATCATATACCCATTGATCCCATTTATGTATAGAAGACTACATTCAAATCCAAGGATGGTTTATTTGATTGGTTGGTTATGCCTTTTGGCTTAACCAATACACCTGCCACATTTATGTGGGTTTATTTTAGTGGTTGGTTATACCTTTTGGTATGACAAAGATTTAGTACCTTGGGTATATTGTTGATAAAGAGGGAGTCCATGTTGATCCTAAGAAAATTCACGTAATTAGAGATTGGCCTACCCTAAAGACACTAACAAAGCATCATAGATTTTTGGGTCTTACCAATTTCTATCAAATATTTGTATTGGGATTCTCACAAATTTCTTGGTCACTACACTAGGTGACCAAAGAAGGTGCCAAATCCAAGTTCTGTTGGGAATATACACAACAACAAGTATTTGATAGGCTGAAGAACCAATTGCGTTTAGCTCTTAGAATTTTCCTACCTGACTTACATTGACCTCTTGAGGTAATAACTAATGCATAAGAATATACATTGGGAGCTATTCTCATACATCATGGGCATCCAATTTCCTATCATACTAAAACAATCAATAAAGCAATTGAACATACTCCACATACAAAAAATATCTCTATGCAAATTTTCAATCTTGTAAATAGTGAATGTGCTACATCTTAAGCAAGGAAATCATCATCCACATAGATCATAAATTTCTAGAGTTTATTTAGATGCAAAGTAATCTAAGGAATGAAAGACATAAAAAGTGGGCCACATATCTACAATAGTTTCATTTTATCATCAAGCATAATAAAGGGATTGCTAACTTGGTAACACATTTTTTGAGCTGACCTCCAATCATAACTCTCACCATCTTTATTGATTCCTATGGGTATGCTACTTCCAATTGGTCCACCTTGTACAAAGTAGATTCTGATTTTGCAAATACATATAGAACTATTTCAATGGGTAAGAATGTTTCTAATTTTTATTTGCAATATAAGCTTCTTTACCACATGAGACATTTTTGTATCAATAAGTGAGCACTTTGATAATTTGTAAAGAACACTTCACCAAAGTAGTAGGTCACTTTGGAGTGGAAAAACATAAATAGTACTTCAAAAGTGCTTCTATTGGCCCAAGATGAGGAATTATGTTGAGAGGTACATCAAGTCATGTACCCCCTATGCTATTTCCAAACCAACCAACAAGAAGCAAGTACTATATACACCATTACTAGTGCTGTCCAAGTCTTAGGAATCTATCTTCATGGATTTACTCTTATATTTACCCACATCTAAGCATGGTAATATTTGTGTTTGTGGTAGTTGATTATTTTTAAAAAATAACTATCATGATTCCTTGTAAAAAATTTAAGATGAATCACCACTTTTTCATATGGGTGAGATTCCAACTCACAAAAGGTGAACCGCTACATTTCCATATGGGTAACCTTCCATATTCAATACGGTGTATTTCTAGCACCAAATATTATATAAATATAGCTACATCCTTGACTGCAAAAATCATGAGTAACGGATGCAATTTTATAGCCTCATATCTCTTCTTAAATATTTCTTGCATTGAACTCTATTTTTTAAGCAATAAAATAATTTTGAAATTTGGATCATATATTTATGTTTTGGTTTGTTATACACGGTTCTCTTTGATTGCACTCTTTCATGATATTTATTAACTCAAAATTTTGAGTTTTAGATCTGTCAAAATTTTGAGTTTTAGATGAACAATGTGGAATGGAAAAATGCATAAAAAAGAAAGTGCAAAAAATAAAATTGTGAAAATTTGAAAGTTCAAGAAATTGAAATTAAATACAAATTTTACACCATAGTGAGGATAGCATGTGATCAATCAACAAATAATAAGTAACATCGATATTCACCCATTTTTTTGATTATAAAATTTAAAAGCAAATGACAAGATGGGCTAGAATACCTATGCCACAAATACCACACACTTAGCAAAACAGGAGGGTAGCACCAATGTTGGAATGCATAAGGAATAATCAATTTCTTACAACCTTATGAGTACAAAGTATAATTTTATAGATCATAGATTTAAATTCTCATTGCTAAAAGATGAATACAATGGGGTGCTAGGCTCATATTCATAGTAAAAGTTTATGTTAATTACCTAGGGTGAGAAAAAATTACTCCTAGTAAAAATAGAAATTTGAGAGCAATGATAGCAAAATTTTATATCTCCATGACTCTAAACATATATTTGACAAGCTTATAAGTCTTCCAAAATACTTAATTCACCACTACATGTAAACAAATTGCTTTCTTAAATATTTTCCTCAATATCCACACCAATTTATACTTCTATGACTATTCAAGCAATTTGCTTGAGCCTATCGAGTGATTCAGTTACATCTTGTAATCAAACAAGTGAATCGATCCCTCAAATTTATTGTACACCAAGTGAATCGCTCCTTCAATCCAATCGGTAAAATTTTACAAGTGAATCAATCCCTATTCATACTTAGCTAAACTTTGAGATTTTTGGGGTGTTTTATGCTATGTAATTTCCACAACAATATTCCTTTCTAAAACTGGTAAAACTTACAAAGGTAGTACTGATGTATTGCATTTATAGTGATTTCATAGAATACCAAGCTTGATTGGCATAAGATCCTAGAGTTTTCCTTTATCTTTGGGCACAAAGTCTATAGAATTGGAATCCACATTAAATTGTCAAAACTATTGTTTCTCCTTTAATCGATCTTTGGTGGTAATAGCCCTATACAATTTTTCCACTCATTATTATCTAGAAAATATACACCCTTGAGGTCTTCTAACTCCTCTTTCAGATGTTCAATTTTTTTTTGATAACTCTTTCCATTTGGTATCTAGCTCCTTCATCTTCTGATACATTTTACCTATGTCTCCTATATCTAGCATTATAATAGATTTTAACCTTTATATCTCCATATTCATTTCTTGCACTTGGGTTTCCAAGGATGTCCTTATAGGTTTGTAGGTCCCTTTGGACATATTAGATCTTTCTCAAAATTTTTACTAGTTTCTTACAATTTATCCCTTGCTATTGTGCCTACACTATGGTCATTGATACAAGGAGTTTAAGAACTTCTTGATGTTCACTCCTCTTAGAAAGTTTCTCTTCTATCTATCTTATGGTATTATAAAACTATTATCAGATTCCTTTTATGAAGAAGGTCAATAACAATAATTCATAAGGATTATTCATCTTCTCCTTGATATGGTCCCAAAATATCTAGACCTTATGAATTTTCTACTTTGACTTTAGATCTACAATTGTATTTTTAGGTCTTAAGGCTATCAACTTCTTAATTTTTTGGTCTTTCTACTCAAGGCTTTCTAGTAATTGACTTTGTTCTTCAACCAATTAGTACACAAATTTGTTAGTTTTGGCAAGTGAGGTTTCAAAATCCTCAACTTGATTCTTCAGCTGATATTTCTTGACAATCTTATTTTCTAGCCCTCTATTCTCTTGCTAGAGTTGTCCCCTTTATTACTTTAGCTATTCTAATTCTACTTTTAGTTTCCTATTATTAATCTATGTTTATTCAACCTCAACTACTAGTCATCCATATTTTATTGCCATGCCAAGTGTGAGCTGGTTATCCAATTATACCTTTTGGTAGGGATCCTTTTTATCTAGATCCTTATAGGATACCCTATCAATCAAGTTGATAGGAACTAATTCTATCTTGTGGGGGTAATTTATATTGCCTTGGAAAAGTACACTTTGTACCCCTTTCTCAATATCTGTGAATGAAAGGGTATTGAGATGTTGGAGGTATTTTTGCTTAGTCATACTCCTTCCATATCTTCTCCTTAGTAGTAAGAACATATAACACCTTAATTATGAGTTTCTCTAGTATTATATGCATAGCTTGGTCTAGGAACTTTAGTTGCACTTGTCAATAGGAAAGATTGTGTAGACTTAAATCCTTGGGTAGGGATGTGGGTGTTGTTGCCTATAGGGGAGGATTCCATGCTTGGGATGGTGAGAAAGTGGATGTGAATGGAATAGAAATAGGTTATAATTGAGTGGTGATATTAACAAATAGAAGTTGTGGGAGTGGGATGTGATGCTAATTTGACTAGAGTGGCTAAAAAGGGTGAGATGATAGATGGAACAAAGGGTTTGGATGTGATAGCTTAAATAAGTGGATATGGAAATGAAGTGATGAGAGTGGTTCTCACCATGACCATAACAATTAGAGGAATAATAACTTTAAGAGAAACTATTAGGCAAGGTAGATCCTAGAGAAACAAGTGTTACAATAATGGATGATGTGAAAACTGTGGTAACAGAATCAGAAGAGGAAGAAATGGGAATAGAGTAAAAAGAAGGGGTATAGAGAGAAAGAGGAGTAGAAATAGAAGAAGGGATATAAATAGAAGGTGGAGTGATGGATGGTGAAAGAAGAGTGGGAGTAAGTGTAGTCACAACCATTGAACTATCCATTCCTTACTCAAGAGGGAGCCTAAAGGAATTTGCCCCCCTCAATTTTGGTTTTCTACCTATGTTGTTGATGCTCTATTGTTGTAGTCACTTCACCAAACATAGAACTGTACCTCTTAAATTTTTTAACCTTTCATTATAATTTATTTAACCACTAAACTAATTACTACTAAATTCATTGACATAGCTAAAATGGTGATTACCAACATCGATTACTTCCTAAGCTTCTCCTTGTGTGGGGTTGAGGTTCCTAATACTACTTCCATTATGATCTTAGCCCTTTTAACACTTGTAGGGTACCTTTTATCCTAGATAGAAAAATATTAGCATCAAACATACCATCTATTATGGATTTGGTAATTGTTTCCATATCATACATTATTATTTGCCATACAAGGATCTTCTTATCTATATACTTGGTGTAAAATATTCCTAAGCCTATGAAGTATGCCTTAGAATTTATCCAATATTCTGGATGAACAAGATTTCTCTTATTTCAACCTTTGGAGAAGGTTGACTCCTTGAAATGCTTACAAAATTAAAACAATATTTAAGCTAAGGGTGAGAAAAGAGAGGGTTAGAAGGGAGTAAGGGTTTAGAGTATTGAATAAATGGTGTTTAAGGTATATCATAAAAACATTGGGAAGAACATAGTCAGCTACATAAAATATTTACCCGATGCAACTAGAGGTTATAGTGGCGATAAGGAGCGAGAATTGAACCCACGAAGAGGCGTAGAAAATTGTAACTAGTTACCAATTCCTCTAGTATAATAAAAAAATATTGGGAAGATACTACAAGAACCTACTATAATTAACTTACAATGATACTTAATAGACCAACCATTATCAAATGCATAACAAAGTTAATTCAATTACAATCATATGCTTTAATCATTCCAAAGACTTTAATGAAAAGTAATCCAACAATGATCCAAAGAGCATAATTCACTTTAATAGAATAAACTAGTCATTAATAAAAACCTGAAATAACAATCACGATGGAGCCCAAACAACTATCACTTCTCATTAATTAGTAGTAAACTTACACATCATACACTAGAAAAATGCTACAGAGCTGACACCTTTTGAGAGGTCTATTAAAATATATATAGGTTACCTTTTAAATATTGTAATTTACCTTTTGAGAGACACAAATTTAAAGTGGTTCACCCAATGTGGGTTACGTCCATGGAAAAAATATTTCTAAAATTTCTCAATAAATCTCTTCGAAACCAATTCCCTATTACAATGTTTATGGACCTATGTCCAAAGGAGATCTCAATCCCCTATGCTCAAGTTCATGGACCTCTATCCATAGCAAAACTCTATTACCTCAACTCTGGTTCATAGACCTCTATCCATAGGAGACCTCTGTCCCCACTATTCTGGTTTATGGACCTCTATCCACAGGAGACCTCTATCCCCACTACTTTGATTTGTGGACCTCTATCCATAGGAGAACTCTATCCCCTCAACTTTATTTCATGGAACTATATCCATAAGAGACAACTCTCCTCTCTGCTCTAGTCACCTCCAATGTTGGTACACACCTTTGCTTAACTCTACTTCAAGTATACTCATGAGGCTTACTCAGGTATGCTCAGAAATCTGCCCTAAATCCGCACACACTACATGAACAAATATGTCTCAACTCTATCACAAATCTCCACAAATTACATGCACAAATTTGTCTTAACTCTATCCCAAATATGCACACATTACATGCACAAATATGTCTCAAATTTACCCCAAATATGCACACACTACATGCATTAATCTATCTTAACTCTACCCCAAATTTGATTCAAGTCTTCTCACAAGACTTTCTCAAATCTGCCTACTTAGCTCTGCTCAACTTTGCTCTAACACATGCTCAAAACTGCTCATAACACATACTCAAATCTTGCTCATAACCCATGATTTGATCAAAGTACTTCAGACATATTCTACCCAAAATTTTTGTTCAAGAACACATAGAAAATGATATCCAATATAATTTCATAATATGTTCTTTCCAAATATCACTCAAGCCCAATGCACAAATTGCTTTACAAAATTTCCCTATAACCTTTGCAAATTTATATCTATATCAATCAAAGCTAGTGCATAAATTTGGTTCACAAGACTGCCCTTCATTCCTTACAAATTTTCTCTCAAAAATTAAACACAATAATACATAAATTTGCTTCTCAAAACTGGACTCTAACACTTGCCAATTCACATTTAATGTCACACAAATCAATGCCCAAATGCTTCACAAATTCATTCAACAATGTTGCACAATTTGTTCTCAAACCCTAACACAAATATTTCCAACAATGCATATACATAATCCTCCTTTCTCCACCTTATGATTCAAAAATATTTGCTCAACCAAAACACCTTAAATAAGGAATAATATCACCATACCTCTTAACTTTCTTTGATGAAGATGTGCCCTCAAAAACTTGTCTTAAAAGAATTTCCTTTTCAAAGTGCTACTTGAAAACTGGTTAGTGGATATTTCTTTTCAAATCACTCACATTAAATTACTTCTCAAAAAATGTGCTCAATAGAATCTAAAAAAATGCTCTATGGCTCTCCTTTTGTTCTCAAAAGATAAAGCATCAAAAGCTTCTCCAATTTCTTTTCCACCACAAAAATTACAATAAAACATTGAACTACAATAACACCTTATAGCTCCTTTTACTTACAAAATAATTCTTATAAAATACAACAATAATACCTTAATCCTTTTTTCACTAATAAAAATAATTTCTACCCTTATAATTTCTAGAGAAATCACACCATATAATTTTCAAAATATCAACTTTCATCAACCTTTATAATTTCTAGAAATGTCAATTTACACAGTAAACCTTATTTTTTTGGTATAAGGTAGAGGTGGTTATAAGGTCCACAAACCTTTTACATAGTCAAAATGGGCTGGTTCTAGCATCAAGACCATATAATCAAAATACAAAATGGATCTTTCTAAGACCCACATTAAGCCATACTTAGAGTCCACAGTCCTATACTTGTTGCTTGACTATTCAGGATAAAACAAAAACCAAACAACACCTGGCACTTACTAATACCACTAGGTTGTTGTACTGTACACTTGTCACCTCCCAGGCCCCAAAAAATGGGATGCCTTTTCTACCTAATTCCATCTGTCGGATTACTCATCATCAACCCCTATGATCTCCTGATGCTCTAACAGGTTTGATCTTAGCTCTTCTCTAGAAGCCAACACCAATAGTTCTTAAGGGAAGTTATCCTTCCAAATTTGCATCTCCCCAATAGGAATTGCAATATTTGCCATTAGATCCGCTGCTTGGTTCCCTTCTCTGAAGGTGTGTTGGATTCGGGCATTAACCAAATGAGATTTATGAATATTTGCTTCTAGGATAAGCTCCAAGATGGTCCAGTTGGGGTATTTATCCTCCTTAATTGCCTTGATTATATTAAGCGAATCCCCTTCAAAGATAACTTCCTTATAACCCTCAAGTCTCACAATTCTCATTGCCTACATGCAGGCTCGGGCTTATGCAAAATGATTTGTTTGAGTTCCCAAAGGCTCTGCAAAGGCAAGGACCACTTTTCCTTCCTCATTTCTCAAAACTCCTCCTACTCCTGCAGCCCCCGGATTTCCTTTAGCTGCCCCGTCAAAATTAAACTTAACCCACTTTTGTGTGGGGGGTATCCACTTGACACCATCCCGTGGGTTGGTTGTAATGTCTAGGTCTGGAAGTTCCTCTCCCCAGTTCCGCAAAATCCTCCTTTCCCTTAGAGACATGGTCTCATTTTTGAAGAAGAAAGTTTTCCAGTTTTCTTTCAAAGCTCTGATTATTTTATTACCACATAATCGGGGATCTTTCTTACGTCCTTTAAATACTCTCTTATTTCTCTCATTCTATATCCCCCATAAAAAATGGGGTAAGCTGAGATTCCAGAGTCAAGTCAAAAGTTTTTCCCAGAAGGGGGAAGCCCACTGTATGCAGAAGTCAGACATGCTATTTGGATAGACCCAATCTATATGAAATTTGGACAGGATCATTTGGAAGATTGTACAAGAAAATTCACAAGTTAGAAATATATGACTTATAGATTCTATCACTTTCTCACACAAGATACATCGATTGATGAATTGGAAACCTCTCCTTTGTAGATTATCTGTTGTCAAAATCTTATTTTGAACTACCAACCAAAAGAAGAAAGCTATTTTTGGGGTTAAATTATTTAACCAAATAATAGAAGTCGGAGTCCAACCATTGAATCCTGAGTGGATTAACTTATAGGCAATTTTTACTGAATAGATCCCACTTGTAGTTTTTCCCCAAATCACCTTGTCTCTTCCTTCCCCAGGAATGATCGGGAACACCCTTAAAGCATCATTGAGTTTTGTTAGGGCCACCTCTTGCTCTGATAGATTATGAACTGTGATTTTCTTCCAAGAGTAAGTTTCCTGTGCTACGACAATAAAATCCCCTACTTTTCCTCCCATTTCCTTCGAAAGTTTATGTTGGAGGACCTGAAGGTCTAAGTTATCTTTCAGAGGGGCCTCTTCCAACCACGGGTCTTGCCAAAAGTCCACTTGTCTTCCATTACCAATTCTCCATCTGATGCCTTTCCTGACTACCTCCCGACATTCGAGCAAACAATTCTAGAAATAGGATCCTCTAGGGAGGTTATCAGCTTTCAGGAAGTCCTGATTATTTCTAATATATTTTGCCTTAAGAAGTTTTACCCATCCCAATTGATCATTATTGATAAATCTCCATACTTGTTTGCCAATCAGAGCTTGATTCATTTCTTTCATTCTCTTTAGCCCCAGGCCCCCCTAATCCTTGCTTGCACACACTGATTCCATGCTACCAACAAAATTCTCTTTCTCTCCTCTGAACCTGACCACAAGAAGTTGCGTTGAATTTGCTCCAATGTAGCTCAGACCTTTGTAGAAATTCTAAATAGAGACATGTAGTAAATTGGAATGCTCTGTAAAGTAGTTTGAACTAATAAGGCTTTTCCTACGAAGCTGAGAAGGCTGCCCTTCCACCCTGCTAACTTTTTGGAGATCCTATCAATGACTGAGTTCCACAATGTAGCCTTCATTCTTCCTTCGAACATAGGCATGCCTAGATAAGTTGCTGGTAGAAGCTCATTTACACAACTGAAGAGGTTAGCTATTCTTTCCTCCCTCCCACCAGGCGTGTTAAAGAAATAGATGCTACTCTTCTTATAGTTTATGTACTGTCATTCTTCTGTCTCATACTTGGTTAGAATTCTCTTCAGCTTCCTAGCCTGAGGCACCGAGGCTTTGGACACAATGATTGTATCATCCACAAACTGTTGGTGAGACACTGGCTCTGTTGTTGAGGCTGGTTTGAAACCTTCCAATTGACCATCTGCCACTGCTACTGTTGAAATGTTCCTACCCAATGCTTCCGCTAAAATAATAAACAAGTATGGAGACAAAGGATCTCCTTGTCGCAACCCCCTTTCACTCTTAAAGTAACCGGAGGGTGACCCATTCACCATGATAGAAAATATTGTAGTAGAGATACAACTAAAAATCAACTTAATCCACTGGGGACAGAAACCAAACTTACCCAAAATCTTGGTGAGGAACCGCCATGAGACCCGGTCGTAGGCTTTATTCATATCAAGCTTTAGTAACATACTTGCTTCCTTACTAGCCACCATTGAATGAATAACCTCATGAATTGTGATGATACCATACAGTATTTGTCGCCCTTTCACAAAGCGTCCTTGGTTCATATCAATGATGAAAGGAAGGATAACCTTCGACCTATTGGCGATTGTTTTTGTGAGAATCTTCATCGAGTGTTACATAAATTGATAGGGCAAAAAATGGAAAATTCCATTGCTCCCACTAGTTTAGGGATGAGGACTAAAAATGTAGCATTAACTCCTTCTGGGATTTCCATGTCCTTTTGAGCCTCAATTATAGCTTCCACTACATCATTGCCTAGGATATCCCAAATTTTTTGGAAAAAAGCTACGGGGAAGCCATCCGATCCTAAGGAGCTATTACCATCCATGTCAAAAACCACCTTCTTGATTTCCTGCTTTGTGAAAGGAATAAGTAAGAATCCATTAAGATTCTCAGTTACGAGGGGTGGAATGGCTGCCAACAGAGAGTCCTCTTCTTCAATAGTCGGATTTACATCTTCTAGCAATGATTTAAAGTACTCAATCGCTTCCCTCCTTATGTCTTCCATATATTTGGTGTTAGACCCATCGACCATCTTGATCTCCTTAATTTTTTTAGTACTCCTGTGGCGAAGAGTAGAGACATGGAAGAACTTTGTATTTCTGTCACCCTCATTTAACCAACATAGTCTGGATTTCTGCCTCCAAAAGGTTTCTTCAAATCCTAGCATCATGTGGTATTCGGTTAACAGCTCCCTCTCCTGGTTTCTCAGATCCTCTGTAAGCTTCTCTGACTTTAGCTTCTCCTATAGTTCATTGATCTTATCTTTTAGTTCTGCATTTTTAACAAAAATATTGCCAAAGGAAGTTTTGTTCCACTCTCTAATGTTAGCCTTCACATTCCTTAGTTTACAAGCCACTTGGGCCAGTTTCAAACCATTATACTTTTTGTCCCACCATTGGGCAACCAGATCCTTGAGATCCTAATGTTGGAACCACATAAGTTTGAATCGAAAGGGTCTGATGTATCTTTTCTTAGATTCCTCCCCTGTTTCCCACAGAATTGGGTTGTGATCAGACCCGATTCTTGGAAGTGCCATTAATGAAGAGTCCCCAAACCTCTCCAGGAATTATTGAGAAATAAGAAACCTATATAATCTGATCTAAATTTGGTTTTCCTTCAATATTTTGTTAGACCATGTATATGAGAATCTACGCAGGTCCACATCCATCAGCTCATGTTGCTCAACAAAATCTCTAAACTCGTAGATATCAACAGTTATTCTTTGAGAGCCCCCAATTTATCTACAAGATTAAGGTAGCAATTGAAATACGTTGCTAAAATCCAAGGGTATTTGGGGACCGTCTCCCTCAATTCAGCTAGCTGACTCCAAAGAACCCTTCTCAGTCCCTGTCTAACTGGAGCATATACATTCGTTAAGATCCACTCTTCCTGCGTGGTTTTATCCACACATAAGAGACAAATAAACCAACTAGACATCAAAATCACTCTACTATCAATCACATTATTGTTCCACATAACCAGCAACCCTCTTGCTATTCCAGTGGCCTCTTGGCCTACTACTTCAGCTTCTCGCCAAGTCCTATTCTTAAAAGGAATAACTCTACTCTCCTCCATTTTAGTTTCTTGCAATAAAATCATATCCGGTTTGTGTTCTTGTCTAAGAGCATACAAAGCTCTTATTTTTGTAGGATTACTCCTATGAATATTCCATGAAAGAATCTTCATTTATGGGCTTTGGATCCTCGATCCTTCGCCCCAAAGAGCAATACTGCTTGAGTGCCATCAGCCACTCCTCGCTCTGTTTCTTTCTGCCTTAAGGCAACATTGCTAGGTTTCCCTCTTCCTACCGAACCATATCCCCATACATCCACTCTAGGCTGGGGTTCCTTGGGATTCACTTGGCTTCTAGTAACCATCTTGGATAGGTCAATCTTGGTCTTTGGGGTAACAATCTAGCTTTCCAGGTTAACTGGTCTTTCTGACAGTGGAGATGATTCCGTGCTCTTAGCTTCTTGATTAGTAGATTCTTTTTTCCCTGCTTTGGGGTTACACTGATCTTGGTGGTTCACCTCTTCCTCCTGAGTATCCTTGTCTGCATTATTAGTTTCCTGCTCCTTCCTCTAATTTTTCTCCTCTAAATCCTTCTCTTGAGTCTCCTCTACCTCAGATTCCACTTCTTGGCTATCCATCTGATCTCTCTTCAGATGATTTAATGCATCAAAACTTTTCTCCACTGGGATGTTGATCTCCTTGGAATTTCTTCCCATAAATTCCTCTGTAGTACATGGGACCACTTCCATCGAGCCTCCATATGGCTCCCAAATTACCCAATCAAACTTACTTGCCCCAAGGCGTTGATCTATGGGGTTATTTCCTTTGTGATTTGGCTCTGAGGCTTGCTGTATCATCTTAGGAGTAGGTTGAGCTTGAGGGTTCCCATCAAAGGGACCAGCTCCCCTGTGAGAGGGTTTTGAGGCATAGGTATTTTTTTGAGGAGGGTTATAACGTTACCTCTTGCTTACAATAGGGTGAACAGGGTCTCTGATATTTAGATTTTGAGCTCCACGTCCTTGAGGCCCATGTTGGGTAGGAATGGAGATCTGCAGGGGAGGGATAATATTCTGGGTTTGAGGAGCAGTATTTTGGAGTAGGGGCTGGTTCTTGGAAATGCAGTGGATACCCTGGTGCCCTACCTTCCCGCAAACACTACACTTAAAAGACATATTTTCATATTCAAATACCTGAGTATGAAGGCCAAACATAGATGAAAATATAATGGATTTAGGGAGCTCTTTATTCAGGTCCGCCAACACACACATGCAAGCAGAAAGGAGTCTTGTTTTGCTCAAGGTTGCAGGATCAATAGCTATTAGTTCTCCAATATCTGTAGCTATCCTAGCCAAGATTTGTTCATTCCAAAAAAGCAGAGGTAATCCCGACATCTTAACCCAAATAAGAGCCAAATCCAGCGCCTGAGTCTGGGGGTTGAAATCAGGGGACCAACGCTTCAGATACAAGCCCCTTTTCCCAAAAAACTAAGGACCTCCTTGGAGAGTCCTTTCCATGTCCTGTTCACATTGAAATTTCACCAAAAGAAAACTCTTGGGTAAAGCCTTAATCATCATACCGGCCCTTGGCTGCCATTTTTAGATGGTCCATCTCCTTATGACTTCCAAGTCTGGCCTCACCCCCATAAATTTTGCCACCAGAGATGTTCTGCCCTCCATAGCCACATGCTGAGCTAAGTTATCTGGGACGTGCAACCTACCATTGATAGATTTTAGATTAAAACAATAGTCAGATAATTTTTGTTTACCATGAAGAGCATTAAGATATGAAGGTTTCCAGTTACCAGGTTTCTCTTTATCTCCTTCCTGGGTCTTCCTTTGATCCTGACACACAGAGTCCTGGTCCCCCTCAGAGATATCTTCAACCGCATCCGCCCAACGCCCTTGGATCGGTTCCAATAGAACTTCCTTGTCCACATCCTCCACCTAGGGGCCTGCTATCTCACCAGATCCCCCACTTGCCACATCTACTGATCTGCCCTCCGAAGCCCCACACCTAGGGTTTGTTGCCCCTAGACCTCCCGCTCCTCCTCCTTGCTGCTCCATCCGTCACAACTTGCTGCCTCCAAAATCTACCATTTTTTTTTTTTAGGGCCAAAATTTTTGCGACCGCTACAGTGCACGGGCTACTATAGTGGCGGCTGCTATAGTTTGCAGGCTTCTACAGTGTCGGTTGCTACAGTGGCGGGTGCTACAGTCCACGGGCTGCTACAATGGCGACTGCTACAGTGGCGACTGCTACAGTTCGTAGGCTTCTACACATAGTAAACCTTATGACTCCCTATCTTTAATTTTAAATTTAAAACAAAATTTAATGCCCTTACCACTTCTACCATCGAAGAGAGTTGAACACAAAACCTCACGGAGCCCATGCTCTAGCATGAGCTAGAGTGCTAGCTAGGTTGGCCCACCCACTAGAACCAAAGGTGCACCAACAAAATTTATCAACCTTTCTTCTACCCAAACGTAACTCAAAAACCAAACTACCATTGTGACTCTAACCTGAAACCTTCTCACTGTCAACGTATTACACAGGGTCTACCTGCCACTTGGGCTAGCTGCCCACACAAAACTTCAAGCCATGCACATCACTTCTTAACATCTTCAATGATTTCCTCCTTGGTTAAAATATCAACAAAAATTGGAGCCACCATGATTTGACCCCCTGATCTTCTATCTGCCAGCACCTTAGCTTCGGCTAAGTTGCCACTTGGTCTAGCCACTCGATTAGCAACACAAAGGCACTTGCTTCAATTTAAATTTGATTTTTGTTTCTTACCCAAATGATGTGCATGCTCCCTCTCTCCTCTGCTGCACTCTTTGAAACCTATGCGAAGGAATTTGATTTACGTTTCACCACACTCAACATAAGCTCAAAAAATTATTTGCTCTTATTAATATGCAATTTTATTTGTCTTAATATGTTGGCTCACGATTTTGCATTGGATATTTTTCAAAAATGTTGGCACCAAGGGTTTATAATATTTAATAAATATTATAATACTTTCTTTGGAACCTTTAGCCTTTAAACCTTTGTCCCAAGTGGCTTTTATTAAACCTTTGGCCCTCTTGCTTTTTGATATTAAACTTTACCTTCTAAAGCCCTCTTAAACCTTTTTTGTCCTTATTTATAATATATAAAAACAAATATTATAATATTTTCTCTTCTAGGTCTTTTTCCTTCTTATAATATTTTAAGATAAATATTATTCCTTTTCTTACCACTTTTTATTTTCCTTTGAGATGTATTTTGCCATGAATAAATGTACAACCATAGAATAATATTTCTACTTTACCAAGTTCTTTGACATCAACCTTTTGACATCAATGACAACCCAATAAGCTTCAATATTTCCTAAAACAATTCTTTTGGTGCTTTGATAATCCTTTATAAATTCATGCCACATCATGAATTATACTTATTTTGGCCAATCAACCATCTCTATGTGTATTTATGAAATATTTTCTACCTGCCCTTTGTTCCTCATATTTTTCTATGTGATACAGTTTGAGCCCTTCATTGGATATTCGGATCCATTTTTTGATACAAGGAATAGCTATATGGCTATTATCTAGGATCATATATCCCCCTAATTTCTCTAAAAAATCCTTGGATAAACACATCCCAAACAAGGGTGATATATTCAGAATTACTATGTCTTGGGATATTGTGAGGCCTGGGTATTTATATAGTAATATCAAGGCTCTTTTTATGAGGCCAACTGCTCTAATATATCTCTCATTAAAATACAATGGTTTTGGTTCCCATCAGATGTAATTTAGGCCTAAACATTTGCATATCTCCCAGGGCATGATTGTAATGTCTAGTTTCATATCTATAATGCAATTGTGCAATATCCAACCTTTCAAGCAAAGATATAGATGGAAAAGGGAGGACTAACAATATTGTATACTCAATAATGATTATGTACTTGCTATATTTTGGGGGCTACCTTTTTCTTTTGGCCCTTTTAATGCTAGTCTAACCAAATTTACTCGTTCAGATACCAATAAATATTCCCTTAGGCTTATTTCATTTCCAACAAAGTTGCTTGATGATCTTGGTTCAAAGATTAATGAATTAAAAAGACTGATATTTTTAAGCCATTTCTTCTATTTGTGTTTGAGTCACAATAGCAAAATACAACTTGTGATAGGCATTAAAATTTTGCTAATTTAGTTTCTATGTTCCTAGACTTGATGTTCTAGCATACGACTGGGTTTTTTTGTTCTTGTTGACCCTCTTGCAAATGTGATGCTCATTTTAATTCTTTTCTCTCATCTTGTTTTTTATTTTCCCTCTTCCTAGTTTTTTGATCACGAGTTGGTGCAGGGATAATAATGCATTTATCGCTCCTATCTATTGGATTATTCATAAAAAAAATTCCTTTTGAGAAGAACTATCCTAGATTTGTTGTAAGAGCTATCACACCTTCCACTGCTAGAGTCGTATTTCACTAAAAATATGGTTGATAGTTCTTATCTCCATAAATTGTTATAGACATGGAAAATTGACCCATCCAAAGGAGTCAATTTTCCTTAGAATCCCTAGAGAAGCTCTCAAAATTGTTAAGTGCAAGTTTGAACCCTCCTTTTTTCTTGTTTTTCTTGACCTTGACCAAATCCACACCCAATAAATTATGGGATGCAAATTCAGAAAATTTGGACTTTTTATTTAAAAAAGTCTAAATTTTGGGGCTGAAATTTGTGGCATTGACTTGGCCAAGGTTGTTTTTTTTTTGTCACCTTTTTAGCCCTCCAAACCTCCTATAAATAAGAGAATTGGATCCCCCTTTTTTTCTAATAAGCTAGAACACCCAGTTCTTCATCATATTTCTCATGCTTCTAGTGCTCTTGATGTTCTTGAAATATTTTTGTGCTTTTCTATTGGTGTGTTTTGGTGGTTTCACTCTTGAAGATAAGCAAGTGGAGAAGCCTTGATAAAAAAATTTATTCAAGGAGGAGAGGTATTCCACCTTTTGTAGTTACCCAAAACTATCGATCTATTTTTTTTACAAGAGCATTTACCAAAAAAGGCTCATAAAGGGAAATACCCTTTAACTTATTTATCTCAACATACAAGGCTTCACCACATTTGAATTCCAAGTTGTTGTAGATGACCCTCAGTTAATAGGATTGGCCAACTCTAATGTTTTCTTCTAGGGCTTACCTTACTAAACCTACACATTTAGGAGGATTCTAATAAGTTCTCTCCCCACATTTCCCATGCCATCCATGGCATAGGACCATGTGACCACAACATAGGGATTATACTTTAAACCTACACGTTTAAAGGGGACACTTGTTCCCTAACCTTAATCTAAGTCTATCTACGTAGGTTGATCAATGTAGAGCCTTGGTTCTTAGTTACCATACCTCCATGGGATAAGTAATGTAATTACTACTTTGATGATAACTGACATGATCACCTGATCCTACATGATTGAGGGATCACCAATGCTATCTTGTGATTGGTTTTTCCAACATTTATATGGGATACACCCGATCCTACATGTTCAAGGTGTGACAATTCATAATTACCTTGGCTATTGTATCCACACAACTCTTTACAGGTCCATGAGTTCCTAACTATTGCATTCACACAACTTCTTATAATATTCATACCTACATGGTTATTGCATTCATGCAACTCCTCCCAATATTGGGCTTTATGGCTTACTAGAGGAACTTTCCTACCCATCCCAGGATAGATAGACATCTCAAAAAGCAATATTAGAAAGCATGACATAAACCATCAAATATGAAATTCTAGAAAGAATAATCTTAAGAGTTCCTCTTAACCAAGAGCCACATTTAAGCATTACATAAATATCAATATAAATATTTAACAAAAGCTACCTAAACCATGTTGCATAACTTTATTATTATTAACATAATTCATTCACCAATATGTAGAAATATCAAATCATTCATCCACAATACATTATCCACAATAACAATCCACAAATGAGAGAGATATATATAATACCCTTAAGGTATGGAAACACCAATAATAATCCTTAAGGAAGAAATAACTCCACAAGATCTCCCATGGTGAGAGGCCACTTTGTGGGCATAGGCGATTACATAAGATTCTTCTTCAATGATGATTACAATAACAAATATCTCTTTTTTATATATCCATATTCTTATTCTATTTTGGAGAGCCTACTACTAATATAATATTATATTATAATATAATACAATATTATAATACAATCAACCTTGGGTTATGTGTGGCTCATGCCAACCCTTATACAATATAATAATATATCCCCAAATATCTATTCCTAGGTACCCTACCAAACCATGATAGAATTAAACCACATTACTCATAAAATGGATTCAAGAAAACATTATATCCATTAAATGAAATAGCTATAGAGATCTACAACAACTCCATTTATATAATTATTGCAATTCCATGCTAACTAGGATCAAAGGATTGCTTAAAAAAACTCTTCATTGCTCATAACAAAAGGGTACATTAAAGCAACATAATCCTTCTTTTAAAAAATAGTCAAGTTTTACAAATATTTCAAGCAAATACAAGCCTTTGCTTTTACATATCAATAATAAGAAACAACTACCAAGGATCTCCAACCAACTAAGCCTCCACAACTTCTTTGATGGGAAAAACCACCCACAACTTATGAGGTTTACTTAGGGATCAAACAACTCTTCATGCAATGCATCCAACATGCCTATTCTAAGATGCAATCCACATGCACAACTATAGAAGATTGTTGAAGCCCACATTCAACAATATCATGATAAAAGAAAAACATCATACTATTCTTTTATAATGATCCCTTAATCCACAAGGATCTCAGGAACCAAAATAATAATATCTTTTCCAACAATCAACATATCAACCTTATGCAATAGAATCCCATACTTCTCTTTTATAATGAATCCTTAATCTACCCAAGATCCTAGGATTTCATTATAGTAGGTTTCTCTTTCAAAACCAAAAAATCCCTTATAATATATTCCTTTTAAAATCCAGGAGCATACCATACTACTCTTATGATGATTCCTTAATCCACATAGATCTTAGGAAATCAATATAGCTTTCCAATTTCAATAAATCTAAAGCATACATAAACCAAAACTCATAATTACTATGAATTTAACTTCTTCAAGCATTAGTGATCTTAAACTCTACAATTTTTGAACGAATTATATTTCCCTGGACTAATAAGTTTAAAAACTAAAACCAATAAAGCAAATATCTATTATCCTTCATCTTAAGCAACTAACAAATCTAGTTACAACATAGATCTATTAAGCTTTTCCTTAATAAACAAAACATTTATTAAGCAACCAATAAATATAATCCAACATAGATCTATTAAAATTTTCCTTTAAAAACATATATTTATTAAGCAAATAAATCAACATGATAAAGAATCTAATATTCTTCACATTATTAAGCTTAATCATCTATTAAGAAATTAAATCAATTCAATAAAGAAACTCATATTATTTTCATTAATAAGCTTAACATCTATTAAGCAATTAAATCAATGCCATAAAGAGTCTAATACTCTTTTCATTAATAAGCTTAATCATATATTAAGCAATTAAATAAAACACACAAAGCACCATACCAAAAATAATAGAATTAAAACATAATCTAATAACTTCTGAGGTTTGACCCAAAACCTAGGAAGCTAACACAACGATCCAACATCACTACAAAAGATGTACTACATAGGTTGATATAAGAAGCAAGGGTAGACTGCATGTCACTCAGGACAACTATCCCCTTTCAAAATAGGCACATAGGTACTCCAAGATATCTAGCTAAAAATAAACCCTATTACACAACACACTCCATGAACCATGAGTCACAACACACACACAATGCACAGGGAATATTACATGGAAAAATGGAAGAAAGACAAGGTCTTAGCCAATGAACATCTAAGGTGAAGCACATCCAGCCAACATAAAATTCAAAACAAGAAATAAAACACTACACAAGGATGCAAGGAGGATTCTGATATAACCACATGATCCACTGGTTTGGGTAAAACACAACAATCCAACCTAACCCTATGAACAAATAAACATGCATAAAAACTAAGTATAGTAATAAAAGTAAGACAACAAGGAGGTAACCTGGTTTGCTCTTCTTATGTTCCTTCTTTCCCAGTGTCACGTTGTCTTTGAATTGCCACTATCTAGCCAAAAACTCCCTCCTTCTTTGGATTCCTCCAAGGCTAAATTTGCCCATCCTCACCTACTTCCCACCAGATTTAAGCAAAGGCGTGGCCTTGCATGGGGTGAACATGAGTAAAACATCCAAGAGGGTGTTATTCAATACCCTTGCAAGGGCGCTCACAATACACCCCAATATTTATTGTAATTTATGACTGCCTTACTTCTCTAAGAAGGTGGCATCCATTATTACTTTGATATTAATTAATTTTAAAAATTTAAATATCAAAGATCCATTTAATACTTTATTTAATTAAAGTATTTAAGCCATCATTTAAGCAATTTCTAAAAGTATTATAAATCAAACTTATCAACTTTATCATACTATGCACAACATAGACAACATATATTTGCATCCATAAAGTCCTACACCATCGTTTTATCCCTAAATAAGTGGCTTATTTTAAGATAGTCTAATGCTATCACCAACCTAATAAGGAGACTCATTGTGTAAGCAACATCCTGGCCCAATGGTGAGAACACAAAGACAAACAAAATGCAAATGCAACTTTATGAAAGGTATTTATCCATGTTACCCTGAGCTGCTAATGAACAAGTCATCTTCATCATTTCCCAAAATTTCTCTCATTGTAGGTGGTTTTCCCATATGGTTTTCCACCCGAGAGGTAATACCTACTCCTGAACCCACAATTATATCAATAGTACCATATTCCATGCTTAAAATAATGCAATTATTCTATCATAAAAAGAAACTATGCCATTAATCATTCACACCAATACATAACTTTTTGTTTTTTTAAAAGTTTTTCCAAGACGAGGTGTTACACCTTTACTCTTGCTTCCTTTACAGGCTTATTATATTATCTCTTTACATTCATTAGCTCTTAAATAATTCAATTTTGTGTTAAACTTACATTTTGCATCTTGATTATTAATTTTAGTTTTAGGTCATCTTCAGCGAAAACTCTGTTTTCATCAATTTTACCTTTTTTCTATCAATCTTTATTCTTGTTATCAAATTTGTGACCAATAATTTATAGGGTGTGGATTCAATCATAATATTTTAGGGGTAAAATTCTATCTCAAAACCCTAGATTTACAACTACAAACTTACGTGTCATTGCATTCATTATGTTAGCATTCTTGTTTACTGTTTCATGTTGTTATATCTCGCTGTCTATTTTCAAAAGGTCAACAACAATTTTTGCTTTTGAATAGTTAGCTAAAGGGACCAAGGGGGCTTTACTGTTGCACCTCCAAGTTCAGTCATATAGCAGCCTAACCAGGCCCCCTAATACTAATCAAATTTTCCAGGGTTTTTGAAGTTGTTTTATAGAATTTGAAGTTGTTGGATATATCTAGATGCAAGTTAAAAAGATAGGCTCAACCGTTAGATCAAGTAAGTGCCCTAAGTAGACTTCTTAGGCTGTTTGCTATTTATTTGTTGTCTTTTTTAATTTTTAGATTCAACTCATGGTAAAATACAATTAAAAAAGAAAAAATATTTGATTTTGTTTCTAGGCATTAATAAAGAGAAAAACATATAGTTTGCATCTAGGTTAAATCTGTTTGTGCATTCTTTTGGTCCCTTGCTTGAAAAAAATATTTACTTTTATTGCAAACTAGGGTTAGTCCTCATTAAAACTAAGAATCATTTTAGGAATAGCTTCTTGTTTGCTTGCATCATTATTTGTCCTGCATTGTTCTTTAATTCCTTTTAGCTTAGATTTTAGAAATGCCAAACATAGGTGCTTGCTCAATATACACATCAAAAATTCCATCCTTGGAATTGGAGTGAGTTCTAAAACCATTATTGGTAAAATATTTTGATCCTCTAGCCCTTGAGTGTAGAGGCTCAACATACCCCTTCGGTCACCTCGACTCCTAGCAGATCCAATCAAGAATTGTATGTGGTAGAGCAGTTTTTCCCCCTCTACATATTTGGTGAACCTGACGTGAAAACATGCCTTTAGTGGCCAAACTAGGAAGCCTCTTCCTTTTGTTTTTATTTTTGAAAATTTTAAGCAAGACCATTAAATTTGTTTGTTTAGATTAGAAAAATATTAAAAACATATTAAAAATTCCTTTGTGTATATTTTTGCTAGTTTTAGGTCCTCCTTTTATCCTCTATCCTTTCTATTTATCCTATGGCTCCTGTCCTTAGGAGTAAGTGAAGGCTTTTAGAATTTGGTGAGATTCTTCAAGAAGATGACCATATTGATAGGGAGAATCCTAATCTAGAAGAGGAAGAAAATGTAGAAATTGGTAATGACCTTGATCTTGTTGAGGGGTCTAATGGACACCTCACCTTCAAATCATTTGATCATATCTGAAATTTCTTTAAGCATTGGAAGGATGCTTTGAATAAGGCTATGGATGAAGAAGCCTAACTCGAAGAGGCTAGAAATTTTCATCCTCAAACCATTTCTCCTCAAAATATTCATTCCAATCCTTTGTTTCAATCTTCTTATAATGTTAATCCATTTCATAAATCTACATATGCTACTACTATAACCACCAACATTGGAGTAATTCCACAAGCTCCTCAAACTAGTAGTGCATATCAAAATAATATTCAATTTCCTCCTCATTCTACTCCTTATAACATTGATGAGTGTCTTTAATCACATCATTTAATCCTTAAGATTTGTCAATCCAGGGCGGTGTCCTAATGGCTGTATAAGATAGCAGAATTAGGCAGCTTGAAGATCAGGTCATTTAGGAAATATGCTTTATTGGTGGGACAAGTTAGTATTTTAGGGGTTATGGTGTCACTTCTACCCTTATGACCTGAATTTAAATTATAACTATTCTTGTAGAAGTAAAATTACAGAAATATAAAGTTTTCAAAAAAATGAGACCTAATTACTTTTGTAGAGTTTGAAATGACATAAATGAAAGAGTTGTAGAAAATAAAACCTAACTAAATTTGCAGAATTAAAATAACAGGAATGGAAGAGTTGCTGAAATGGAAACACGTAAGCTAATAATCATCCACACAATGGAAAATGTCAGAAAGTTGGAAATAACTAATGAAAACAGGGGAAAATCATAAATGCTATAAAATTCCAAAACCTGTTCTAAGTAATCAGCTGACATGCACACACATATACTACACACCACCATTATTACATGCATCTACAATAAAGACAATTAGTAACAAGAAAAGAAATTTACCAAGTTTTATGCTAATCTGCTATAATAGGAAATGAACAAAAAAACCTGTCAACTGTTGGTCCTTCTCCTAGGCATGGAAGTGGCCCTTGCTCCCTGATATAGAAGAAAGCAAGAAGAATAATTATTAACTATATAATGCTCACACATTCACTCAGAATAATAAGTGGATGAAGAAACTACACTTTTCATTGAAAATGAAACAACATTACAACAATGTAGGAAAAATCCTGCATAATTGTTGTTTTGTTACAGCTAAAACTATTTTATCTCTATCCTTCTATGGAAACATATATATATATATATATATATATATATATATATACATATATATATATATACATATATATATATATATATACATATATATATATATATATACATATATATATATATACATATATATATATATACATATATATATATATATATATATATATACATATATATATATATATATATATATATATATATATATATATATATATATAGATCAACCAATATGGGAGCTTGTTATTTATACTAATCTACCACATATGCTAATCCGTTCTATTGCTATTTTTAGGGATTCAACAACTGTTCTGAAGTTGTCTTCCTGAAATGTAGGAAACTGTTCTGCTGCAGCATCTCCATTTTCCTTGTTGTGCATCACCCATTGGTGGAAATATGTTGGAAGGGGTGAGAAAACTCCTCATACACCTGTATCCATCATTATCTCACAATTTTCCACTTTTCTAGGCGTCCTGTTTACCGTTTTGACCAAAACTGGTCCTGCTCCACTAATTTCGGAGCTGCTCCGAAATATTTGTAGTTTAACCATTTTGACCCTTATCTGTACACCAGATGCATAGGAAAGTGAGTTTTACTAGATATGTAGTCTCCCTAAGTCCTCATAAGACCAATTATATAGATTTTATATGCTAGAGTTGACAAATTCCAAGCCATGCTATTTATGAATAGCTGGTTGGAATTTGTATGGTCAAATTTTGTTTTCTGCACAGTTACAGTAGTTTGGTGGATTTTTGCAATTTGAACTGGTTAGAAGGTAAGGAAAACAAATGAAATATTCCTAGAATGGAATACACATCAACAATCACTATTACATATTTCAAATAAACATTTATTTGCTAGGTAAATCAACTGAAATAGTGTAAATAAATGCAGAAAAATAGACAAAACAGAGTACTGTGCTCCTGAAAATTCAAACATGTAAACATTAATACATAATGCATTCAACCATAAAAATTAGCATAAAAAAAATGGCATAAGGTTTAATAAGAATTTTGTAAAATATCCAAAATAGTCCATGAATGAGGTTATTCCCGGCCTCATCATTTTCCCCCCAGCCTATTTTGATGCATGTCCTCATGTATTCTGTAATGCTATAGAAGCACAAAGATCTATGTTCAAATTTATTTCTTGATACTTCCACAACCTTCCTTTATAATATCCTCTGGTTTCCTGTAATTGTTTGAGCAATTCTTGAAACTGATCTAGTTGAGAATCACTATCAAAGAAATAAGGGACAAGAGTTATAACAGTGGGTAGTCTATACCTCAGACCTATCCACTGATCTTTTATTTCTTGGATAGTCTGCATTATACCTTTTTCTCTTTGTCTGGACCAAAATAGGTTGTTGGGTGAGATGGGTTCTCTTTTCTGCAATGATATTGATAACTCACCCCATCTAACTTGGCAGGCTGATAAAGCATTTCCAATTTTTTTGGCACAGGAAGTTTGAAAATTAGACATACAATCATTAAGGTTGTTTAGATAAACCAACCTGATATTTTGTTCCCTCATCAAGGTAAAATACTGATTGGTGGTAGTCCTATGATTGGGATGGATTGGTATAAGTATCAACTCAACTGTTAGTTCAAATTATTTACTTATCCTTTTATCCTGATCCCAATACAGTTGATTTTGTAGGGTGGACATAAAATCTCTCAACTGCATATCCCCTATGAAGATATGTGGCAAAAATATCACATTTTTTGGCAATAGAAACTGGTGCAGGAACAATTCACACATCAAATTATTTTTTTCTTTTGGATTGTCCAAATAGGCTTCCATTTTTTTTTGTAGTGTTTGTTTTATAGGGGAGATTAGAAGAAATTATCATCACTTGCCAGTGGAGGTACTTATATTTCAAGATTAGACTGTAACATCTAGCTGGCCTTTGAAACTGAACTAGGTACTCTGCAACCTGACAAAGATATTGAACCTATCCCTGCAACTTATTTGTTTCTACACTTTGAGCATCAAGCTTCTTCTCCAAATATTTCAAATATGCAATTTGTGCCTCCATTCCTTGACATTTAAGCATCTAGTGTGCTATGTCCTCATTATATTTTGTCACTATAACTGTCTGTGGGTGTCTAATTATTTACTGCACCTTTGGAGGTAAATTCACTTTTACTCCAATTTTTGATGTTTCAATTGGAGGTGAACTTGATGGCATTAGTTCAACATAATATTGATGAGAAGGTATGGTTATATGATCCTTAATTTCACCTTTATCACTGATATCTACTATTCCTTGTGATGTTTATGCCTCCTACTATTTCAAGTTCTCAGAATGTACAACCGTAGAATGTTCTATAGAGTCTTCTAAAATTTCATGTTCTGGCATAATTACATCCTACTGGTCTACCCCATCTATTTCAATCCTTATGATGGGTGAACCTTCCTCAGGTATAGCTATTGCTCTATTATAATATGCTAATTATAATAGAATTCTGATCAACTCATCTTTGGAATCAAATTTTGTAGGTTGTGGCTCCAAATTGGATAACTTGACCTTTAATGTTTCCACCTCTTGTTGTAAATCATTAATGAGTTTATATTTTTCTTGTATAGATGTCTCATTCTGTTCAATCCATCCCATCTGTGTCTTGATGACACTTTTTGCAACATGTAACTATTCTCGTATATCTTCCTCCTCTTCTTATGTTATAAACTCTACTTCAGAATCAAAAGAATAAGCAAGTGGGATATACATTGCAGGCATTACTGTATCTATACATGTATGTTTTGTACCTACATCTACAATTTCTTCCATAGATGTTTCCTCCTATTGTGTATCTTCTATGGATGTATCAATGTGCCCCCCTTGATCTTCAACCATTTTTTGAGGCAGTACTATCTTCGTAATTGTTTTATCCTTTTGAATTCTAGAGGACCTTAACACCCTAAGGGTAAATTGCTTATTTTTATGTTTTTTGGTAGGTTCTAGAGCAGATGATGATAATTTTGGAGTAGGATCTACTTTGGATTGAGATATCTCATTATTAAGCTATGTTTCCTTGCTTGGACTCCTTAGCTGCTAAGTGGGTTGTATTGGAAAAACAATCACATCGTCAGAGAATGTTACCTTCCTCCTCTTTTCTACAGGACCAAGTTTATATTTTCTTTCCCTTTGTTTCCTAGTACTAGAATATGGAGGTCCTTGTGGTGAAGAGGGAATTTCATTTTTAAAGGATTCATCTTCTGCTTCTTCTTCATTAGTTTCAATGCTTTTAGGGATTTTATCTCCTGTCTCTTCTTCATTTTCCCTATAAGCCAGTTCACTCCATGAGGAGAAAAATCTATTAAAACTCCTAGGGTTTTCCCTAAAATGGTGTTTACAAATCAATTTAATGAGTCCATGATGTTTAGGGGTTCCTTTTCCTTCTTGGTAGCATTTAGCCATGCTCTGTAATTCCTGGTGCTAATACAGGTGAAAGTTTACCCTAAACTCAGGTTTCTGGCCACTGTGCCTCAAATGATTCAAAATTTTAATATGGTGGCTAGACAACACAACAAATTGCCCTTCGTCCCAAGGGTGTTGTAAACTAGTTTGTTTTACCCCTTTGCAAACATTTTTATTCATTTGAAACTCAATTGGTCTTTTTTTTTTTTCTCTAAACTAACTAACTATTTTTGTTAGGGTATTTTTACCAGCTTTTAAAATTTGTAGCCTTTGCAAAGGTAACTCAGTGATTTGACTTAAGATTTTTGGTGTTACCTAAATTGTCATGCCACTGATGCTAACCTGGTTATTTCTGAACATTCGTGAAAAATTTGCCACCAATCCCTTGGAGTATCCATCAAATTTGATCAAAAATGACATCAACCCATCTGTCTGTAAAAATTTGCAATGATTCTAGATCTTTCTGCAGACAAATAGCATTTTTTGGTTCAATTTTGTTCTTTTTACCCCCCATATTCAAATTTCTCTATGCTTTGTTGTCTCCTGAAACAGACCATCTGCTTGGTTAGGAATCAACAATTTTTGTTTGAGGGGTGCTATGTCAATTTGCAATGATTTCATGGAGATGGAAATTAAATTTGTGGAGCATAAGAACCAACTTCAAAACGTGTTGAGGATTTTGAAAAACCATATTCATTTTACCAGGCACGTGGCAGATGCTTATTCCGCGTAAAATCTCAATTTACCCATTCTGATGATTTTTTTATTAAATAATTATAGCTTGTTGAGTTGGTAGTGGGGCATTGGCCATAACATGCACAATTTGTAGAGTTTCTATTTACCAAAGTGCCTTGTTGTATGTGACATATTTCCCATCGTAGCTTTGATACCCGCAACTTGGAATCCATACCACGACTTTTGTTTCCAACTTTGAACGACAAAATTTAAAAACAATTTTATTCCACATGGTATTTTGTATTTTCAATCAAGTTTGCCTTGGTTCATTCTGAAGTTAATTAATTCATTCCGAAGTTGCTTTTGTTTTGAAAAACATTCTCATTTCGGAGCTTAACATAATTTAGAGTTGAACATCATTCTGAGTTGAACATCATTCTGAAGCTAATAAACAATATTCTTATTCCAGAGCTAAACATCATTTCAGAGCTTTGCACACCTTCCCTTCAGGAACAAGTTTTACTAACTACAATTTTTCAATCTATTATTTTAAGACAACATGAATCTTTTCTTTTGCCTCACTTTGACTAGATGGATAAATTTTTGGATTTTACCAAACCTTTTGAATGATTTATAATAACTAATGATTTTCACACATTACATACTAAATATCTACAATGATTAAAATGCCAAGAGCACATACCTGATGTAACCATTCATCTATATTTGTATAGATGTCTATTCCTGCTGACTACCAGCTGGTTCTTCCGTTGAAAACGAAAAAAGGTGGAGTCTTAGGGAAGGAAAAAATAATGATTACGAGACAAACAAGGAAAACATGTTGGAAACCCAATTTTCATGCAAGCCAACTCATAAGTACCTCCTAGGAGGTTTTCACTTTCTAAATTATTCATTTTTTTTTAAGTTTTTGTTTTTTTTTGTTTTTTATCATTCTACTGAATCTGTTGTGGAAGGAGTAGTTCCCTCCACCATGTTGATATCCATTTGCTCTATTTTCTTCAAAAATTCATCCTTATTCTATGGTGTATGCTATATCTGGAGACGATTTCCATTAACCACTAGCTTCCTTCTTGAGTCATCAACGGGTGACAGATGAAAAACTCCATTTACAAATACTTCTTCAATAAGATAAGGTCCAAGCCACCTAGTTTGTAATTTCCTAGGAAAATATTTATAGCGAGAATCAAACAATAAAGCCCAATCGCCTTGCTAAAATTCTCATTACTGAATGTGACTGTCATGCCATAAATTTTGTTGTGCTTGAATCACCTCAGTTTGATGCAATGCATCCATTCATAGTTCATCCAATGCATTGAGCTACAAAATCTTGTCTTTTTGTGCTTGTGACAAGACAATACCAACTTCCAAAGCAGTTCGAAGTGTTAGTAATTCAAATTCAATAGGAAAAAGAGGCTTTTTACCATAAACCAATTCATAAGGTGTAAATCCTATGGTGTATTTCCATGTAGTGTTATAAGCCCAAACTGCTTCAGGTAGTTTATCCATCTAATTCCTACTATGGGAAGCTACCATTTTGGTTAAGATTATTTCTAATTATTGATTTGTTACTTCAACCTGACCATTTTCTTGATGGTGATAAGGCAAGGACTTCATGTGCTTGATTTCATATAATTTAGTAAAGGCTTCAATAACCATTCATGGAAATTGAGTTCCCTAATATGTAGTAATAGAATGCGGGGCTCCAAAACACATAAAAATTTGAGTATACAGGAAATCAAAAAACTTTTTCTTCACAAGCATGTTTAAATGCATGCGCCTCTACCCAATTAGTGACATAATTAGTACATACAATTATATGCACCTTTCCTTGAGAAGATGGGTCAATTGGTCCTACAAATTCCAACCCCCATCTCTCAAATGGTTCTATACCTACTTGAGGTTGTAATGGCATTTCATTAGTATAGGTAGGTTTTCCCATTATTTGGCATGCATCACAATGTTTGACATATTTTTTTACATCCTTATGTAGAGATGGCCAATAATAACCAGTACCTAAGATTTTATGAATTGTACGTTTGACTAAATAATGTCCACCTGATGGTTCATCATGGCATGCACGAAGAATGTCATATAATTCATACTTGTGGATACATATGCGTAAAACATGGTCAGGAATACATTTAAAAAGTAGACCTCCTATCCATTTGAAATAAGAGCTTTTCTTTATTAACTATTTCTTTTGTTTAGAAGTAAAGTGAGGAGGAATTTTTCTTGTAGCTAGGTAATTAGCTATATCTAAAAACCATGGAGACTGCACAGAAATAGCAAATAGTTTTTCATTAAGAAAATCATCTTCCACCAATTCCCCTGTGTTTGTATTTGGCAATCTTGACAGAAAATTTGCTACCACATTGGCTTTCCCTAGTTTATTTACTATGGTGATATCAAATTCCTGCAATAATATTAACCAACGAATAATTCTTGCACTAACCATAGGTTTGTTCATCAAGTATTTAATAACAACATGATCTATATGGATGAACACTTGATATCCTGTCATATAATATCAAAACTTATTGATAGCATATACCACAACTAAGAATTCCTTCTTAGTAGTGGTGTAGTTATTTTAAGCTCCTGTCAAGTTTTTACTAATTTAGTAAATGGCATAATGTTATCCATTTTCAATCTGACCTAGTGCTGCTCCAATGGTAGTATTGGAAGCATCCGTATGAATATGGAATGGCAGTTCCCAATTAGGTCCTCTCAACTCCAGGGGAGTTGTTAACTTCTCCTTGAATGCTTCAAAATACTTTTGACACTCAATAGACTAGGTAAATTTAGAATCCTTAGTCAATAATGCAAACATTGAATTGGCTATGGTATTGAAATTTGCAATAAATCTACGATAGAAACCAATATGTCCCAAGAAACTCCTTACATCAGTTTGAGTTTTTGGAGGAGGAAGGTTCTTGATGAATTCCACCTTCATGGGGTCAACCTTGATCCCATGAGAGGAGATGTGATGACCAAGGAAAATCCCATCCTCCATAATTAGAAAATATTTTTTAGGATTTAAAGACAAATGGTATGTTTCACAACGTGTTAAAACTTTTTCAAGTTGTTCTAAGGTATAATCAAAAGTTTCTCCACACACTGTGAAATCATCCATATATATTTCCACACTTTCATTTGTTAAATCAAAGAATATTGCCAAAACAACTCTTTGAAAGGTTGTTGGAGCATTGTATAAACCAAAAGGTAGAACCCTATAAGCAAATGTTCCCTAAGGATATGTGAAAGTAGTTTTCTATTGGTCTTCTGGTGCAACCTGTATCTGATTATATCCACTGAAACCATCAAGAAAATAGAATAATTTATTGCCAGTAAGGGTGTCTAACACTTGGTCTATGAAAGGTAATGGGAAATGGTCCTTATGTGTGACCTTGTTTAAGTCTCTGTAGTCTACACACACTCTAATTTTACCATTTTTCTTTGGAACAATAACCAATGGAGAAACCCACCAACTGTCTAAAATTGGATAAATGAACCCTACATCTAAAAGTTTTTCAATTTCTTCCTTGACAATATCTTTCAGAGCAAGATTCAAATATATTTGAGGTTGTCTCACAGGTTTAACATCTTCAGTGTATATCCTATGTGTACACACATCAAGGTGAATTCCAATCATATCCTTATAACTCCAAGCAAAATCTTGAACATATTTTTGTAGAACAACAAATAATTTTGCTTCTTGCTCATTAGTCAACCAACTATTAATATTCAAAACTTTACCTGGTTGTACTTCAATTTGTTTTATCCCTCGATGAACAAAATTGACTGCTTCATACTTGCTAATTAAAGAATTTAATGGACAGTGGTGTGGTTGAAGAGTATGAAATACTATGGATTTTATTTCAAAAGTGATGCTTGATGGAATCATTCCTTCCATAGGACATGTGAAAGATGTAAGAAGATGATGGTTCCATCCATGTGGTAGTATGAAAGAGATTCTTGTATTGGAATAGATGAAAAATGTTCTGAGGTATGCTCTTCATCCTTCCATAGAAAGTGATGAACAATGATTTTATCATATTTAAGTCCTTGTAATATCTCAACTATGATAGTTTCATCCTCAAATATTTCTCTTTCTTGTGAGTAAATTTCCTCAATGTGTTCCTTTACTATTATTATGGCTAGAGTGGAAACAATTTCTTCCTGTTCTTCATCATATTCAGGAAACCATATCTATCCAAAAAATTTAGTTGAAGGTTGGGTAGGTGGATACAAGGAAATATTTTTTAGATCAATGCCATTTGAAATGGTCATTTCCCCATATCTACAGTCTATAAAAGTAGTTGTAGTAGCAAGCCAAGGTCGTCCTAGAATGATGGGATAGCCATTTTCCGAGTTTCTAGGTTGCAATACCAAGAAATATACAGGATATTCCCAAGAAGATACTTCTATGGAAATGTCTTCTAGTATTCCTTCTAGTTTTGTAACTGACCTATCAACCATTTCTAAGACTGTAGTTGTAGGACTGAGATTATTGAGCTGCAGTTTTTGCATTGTCTTTAGTCATTACATTAATTGAAACTCCAAGGTCAATAAATACATTTGCAATTTGCATGAGTCCAATAGTGATTGTGACAACTGGACTCCCTGGATCACTATATTTTGGAGGAATAAGTTTCCCAGATAGCAGGTCAGCCAATTTCCCTTCTACATGCACAATTTTAGGAAATACCTTCTTCTTTCTGCCAAGTTTCTTGATACACAACTCCTGAATGGTTTTATTGATTAATAGCACATCCTTTATTACCTACAAAAAAGGAAGGTATATAGGCATTTTATTAAGTTCTATGACTAACTATGATTCAGGGATAGTTAAATTATTATCAAACCTTTTAGGGTATGGTACCACTCTTGCAGGGGGTACATCTTTCACCTACATATTTTCTCATTTTTATTTCTCCTTTTCCAAAGTTATTGGCAACTGTTCTGGACTGGAAGATTCTTGTTTGCCATAAATTTAGTCAATGGTAGGTGGAACACAATCAAGTAAAACTCTTCCTAAACATAATTGGATATTACTACAGTCAAGTACATGAACTGCAATAATTTCTTTAGATTTAGCTCCATAGACAGGGGCTGCCTATCTGGTATTATTTGGGTTAGCCATAGGTGTAGCTGGAAGTGGAGGTTTTTTTACTGGTTGTGCTTGTTGTGGTTGTATTCTTACCTAAAAAATATTATTAGGAGTAGGTAGTAGGTTTTGAGTTTACCCTTGATACCTTTGCTGCCCTTGATATGATGGGTATTGTGGCCCCCATATTTGTCCATATTGTTGATTTTGTGTCCAAGGTGGATTAATAGAATTCCAGGGTGGATGTGACCAATATTGGGGAGATGTCCAAGATTAATTCTAGGGTTGTGAGGGTGATTCTACATATCCCCATGGCGTATTCCAAGGAGTGTGTCCCCAACTTGTAGGAAAGCAAGGGGCATTTTGATATTGTGAAAAGTTTCCTCCCTACCTTTGCCCAATAACATTAAGTTCTTCAATCTAAGTTTCCAAAACATTTTTGAGTTGAGGCAAAAGATGACACTTATCAGTCATGTGCTCTTTTGAAAAAATACCACAAATAGCTGAGATAGAATTTATGTTGAAGGGATAATCTTGTAAGGCATGCTTGTTTCTACATCTTGGGCAATAGATAGCCAAAGGTGGTGTAGAGTTGGATCTTGCATTTATTTCTCCTAATGCGGAATTTAATTGGACAAGAATATCAGTTTTCATGTTAGCCATTTCCTCCATTAATTATTTCATATCATTATTACCAGGACTCTATTTTTTCCTTCTTTGCCTAGTGCGAGAATAATTTCTGCATAACCCTACAATTTCATCAATCTCAAGTTGGTTCACATCTCCTTTTCCCATTAAATCTAATACTTCTTTGGAATCATCTTACAAACCTCTTAAAAATATAGTTTTTAACAAGTTTGGTTCTATAGGATCACATCTCTTTTGGATGAAGGAAAATCTATCAAGATAGTCCTCTAAGTTCTCATCCTCTTCTTGTTTAATCCAAAATAATTCATCCTTTCTATTTCTCACTCTACAATATTCCTGATACTTATCCAAGAATGCAATTTTCATTTGATCCCAAGTGTGGATTGAATCAGGTTCAAGGAGTGTGTCCCCAACTTGTAGGAAAGCGAGGGGCATTTTGATATTGTGAAAAGTTGCCTCCCTACCTTTGCCCAATAACATTAAGTTCTTCAATCTAAGTTTCCAAAACATTTTTGAGTTGAGGCAAAATATGACACTTATCAGTCATGTGCTATTTTGAAAAAATACCACAAATAGCTGAGATAGAATTTATGTTGAAGGGATAATCTTGTAAGGCATGCTTGTTTCTACATCTTGGGCAATAGATAGCCAAAGGTGGTGTAGAGTTGGATCTTGCATTTCTTTCTCCTAATGCAGAATTTAATTGGACAAGAGTATCAGTTTTCATGTTAGCCATTTCCTCCATTAATTATTTCATATCATTATTACCAGGACTCTATTTTTTCCTTCTTTTCCTAGTGCAAGAATAATTTCTGCATAACCCTACAATTTCATCAACCTCAAGCTGGTTCACATCTCCTTTTCCCATTAAATCTAATACTTATTTGGAATCGTCTTACAAACCTCTTAAAAATATAGTTTTTAACAAGTTTGGTTCTATAGGATCACATCTCTTTTGGATGAAGGAAAATCTATCAAGATAGTCCTCTAAGTTCTCATCCTCTTCTTGTTTAATCCAAAATAATTCATCCTTTCTATTTCTCACTCTACAATATTCCCGATACTTATCCAAGAATGCAGTTTTCATTTGATCCCAAGTGTGGATTGAATCGAGGTTCAAGGAGTGTGTCCCCAACTTGTAGGAAAGCGAGGGGCATTTTGATATTGTGAAAAGTTGCCTCCCTACCTTTGCCCAATAACATTAAGTTCTTCAATCTAAGTTTCCAAAACATTTTTGAGTTGAGGCAAAATATGACACTTATCAGTCATGTGCTCTTTTGAAAAAATACCACAAATAGCTGAGATAGAATTTATGTTGAAGGGATAATCTTGTAAGGCATGCTTGTTTCTACATCTTGGGCAATAGATAGCCAAAGGTGGTGTAGAGTTGGATCTTGAATTTATTTCTCCTAATGCAGAATTTAATTGGACAAGAATATCAGTTTTCATGTTAGCCATTTCCTCCATTAATTATTTCATATCATTATTACCAGGACTCTGTTTTTTCCTTCTTTGCCTAGTGCGAGAATAATTTCTGCATAACCCTACAATTTCATCAATCTCAAGCTGGTTCACATCTCCTTTTCCCATTAAATCTAATACTTCTTTGGAATCATCTTACAAACCTCTTAAAAATATGGTTTTTAACAAGTTTGGTTCTATAGGACCACATATCTTTTGGATAAAGGAAAATCTATCAAGATAGTCCTCTAAGTTCTCATCCTCTTCTTGTTTAATCCAAAATAATTCATCCTTTCTATTTCTCACTCTACAATATTCCTAATACTTATCCAAGAATGCAGTTTCCATTTGATCCCAAGTGTGGATTGAATCAGGTTCAAGGCTCATAAACCATCGTAAGGCTGCATCTTTGAGTGTAGAGGGAAACAACTTCAGTTTTTGGTTGTCATTGACATAGTCATAAGTCTAACACAGGACTTTGAATTCAAACAGAAATTGGTCAGGATCCTCAGAAATATTTCCTCTAAAGGTTGGCAATACTAGGGGTGAAATTATTTTCATGGAAGAATTCTGAGTAGGATTCAGATGAATAGGATATTCAAAAGTCCTAATAGGTGGATTATTAGCACTATGAAGCAAAATATCCCTATCATGTTCTTCTGCTTTTGCCATAGTTTCTTCCTCACTTTTGACTTGTACAATTGGTTCAAATGGATCAGGTCCAGGGGTATGTCTAGAAGTAAGTGCTTCTAAAAGTTCTTCTTCCAATGGTCCCAATATTTTGGCTGATGAAGAAGATAACACTTTTTTAAGTCTTTCAAGGATTTCATACACAGGTAGGTCTTATCCTGATCGTGAAGAATGCCTTTCAGGAAAAGAGTCAATTATGATAAACCTTCCTCTTTCGTCTCTTGGCCTATGCATTCATGCTTATTTGCTGAATGAAATGAAGTACAAGTTTCCAAGAACTATTACTTGTATCAAGATAATGATTCTTGGCCTACTTTACTTCTCCTAACAACATCTTGGGTCCTCGAAAATGGTGCTAAAAATGATGAGTGTTGTTAATCACATCATTTAATCCTTAAGATTTGTCAATCCAGGGCAGCGTCCTAATGGCTGTATACGATAGCAAAATTAGGTAGTTTGAAGATCAGGTCATTTAGGAAACAAGATTTATTGGTGGGACAAGTTAGTATTTTGGGGGTTATGGTGTCACTTCTGCCATTATGAACTGAATTTAAATTCTAACTATTCTTATAGAACTAAAATTATAGAAATATAAAGTTTGTAGATAAATGAGACCTAATTACTTTTGCAGAATTTGAAATGATAGAAATGAAAGAGTTGTAGAAAATAAAACCTAACTACATTTGTAAAATTAAAATAATAGGAATTGAAGAGTTTATAAAATGGAAACACATAAGCTAATAATCATCCACACAATGGAAAATGTTAGAAAGCTAGAAATAACTGCTGAAAATAGGGGAAAACCATAAATGCTATAAAATTCCAAAACTTGTGCTAAGTAATAATATGAAATGCACATACATCTACTACACACCACAATTATTACATGCATCTACAATAAACACAATTAGTAACAAGAAATGAAATTTGCCAAATTTTTTGCTAATCTGTTGCAGCAGGAAATGAACAGAAAAACCTGTCAATTATTGGTCCTTCTCCTGGACCTGGAAGTGGTCCTTGCTCACTGATATATAAGAAGGCAAGAAGACTTCTTATTAACTACCTAATGCTCACACATTCACTCAGAACAATAAATGAATGAATAAACTACACTTTGTATTAAAAATGAAACAACATTGCATCAATGCAGGAAAATTTTTGCATAATTACTATTTTGTTACTACTGAAACTATTCTATATCTATCCTTCTATGGAAACGTTTATATATCTATATATTTATATGCTAAAAAAAATGGTAGCTTGTTATTTATACTAATCTACTACATATGCTAATCCGTTCTGTTACTATTTTTTAGGGATTCAACAACTGTTTTGAAGTTGTCTTCCTAAAATACAGGAAACTGTTATGCTGTAGCATCTTCATTTTCCTTGCCGTGCATCACCCATTGGTGGAAATGTGTTGGAAGGGGTGAGAAAACTCCTCATAAACTTGTATCCATCCTTATATCACCATTTTACACATTTTTGGGTGTTCTATTTACCATTTTGACCAAAAATGGTCCTACTCCTCTCATTTCGGAGCTGCTTCAAGATATCTATAGTTTAACCGTTTTGACCCTTATCTGTACACCATATGCACAAGAAAGTGAGTTTTACTGGATAAGTAATCTCCCTAAGTCCTCAAAAGACCAATTCTATAGATTTTATATGCTGGAGTTGACAAATTCCAATCCATGCTATTTATGAACAGTTGGCTAGAATTTGTATGGTCAAATTCTGTTTTCTGCACAATCAAAGTAGTTTGGCGTATTTTTGCAATTTGAACTATTATAAGGAAAGTAAAACAAATGAAATGTTCCTAGAATGGAATAAACATCAACACTCACTATTACATATTTCAAATAAAATTTTATTTTCTAGGTAAATTAGATGAAACAGTGTAAATAAATGTAGAAAAATGGACATGTTGAGTGAATATTTTGCCCTATAGCAAAATGATCACCACAACTAGAGTATCAAACAGGAAACTCTCTCTTGCAAAGAAATTAAGTAGCATTATTCATTTCTCCAAGGTTCTTGTGAACAAACATTCATGTGCATATAATCAATCAAGACTAAAGCAAATAAACGAATGTATACCAGAATAACTTAAACCATGCAAGTAACTGTTAACAAGGGGCCTTTAATGATTCGAACAAGTACTTTGCAACCATAATCCATTAAATCAACCAAATGCGAAGATAGCTTCTTTTAATGTTCTTGAGATTAAAGTGATCTACCCGAAACCCAGTTAGTAACCTCTTTTATCTTCAGCTTAAAAATATTCCAAATGAGAAAGTGTGTGGTATAAGCCACTTCATTTTAAGCTCCGTGCCTTTAACATGAGATTCATTTTTAGAGTTAGCGGGTTCGTTTTATCTTCATTTAAAAGTGTTCCACTATCCCTATGTTAGCATTTGGTGTTAGTAAAGTTAGCAATGTTAGCATTAAATGTTAGCAAAAAATTAGTAAATTAGCAAGCTAGGATTCATTCACTTGATCTGATTTAGTGTGCATTTGGAATTAGTAGCCCTCCTAAACCCATATTTTATCTAAAAATTAGATGAAGGTGTTTGGAGATGCAAGAATGAAAACAAATGCAAAAATTCTGGAATGGACCCGAATCGAAACAATAGATTTTAAAGCAAGACTAATCTAAATATCAGAAAACTAAAACAGAAACATTATTTACAAAAGTTAGCTAGAAAAACAAAATAGGACATTAATTTGGTTAGCAATCTCCTCCCTGCAAAACCCCAAGTTATGAGATGAAATTCTAAAACAACTTGACCTAACGGACACCGCAACATAAACACAATCAAATTAGATCAGATGCAAGATTCTAAGGAAACAAATAATTGCATCATTCCATCATTCACCTATCGTAACCCACTTTATGGCGTAAACGAATAGATACAAGAAGCAATAATGCAAAGGAAAGATTTACAGAAATAGCAGCAGTCTTAGTTTCAATCTCCTTTTGATTTCACACACAAGAGTTGCTCTTGCCAAAAAAAACTCCTTTATTCCGAAAAATAGTCTTTGTTTTTTTCTACAATTTCCAGCCCCTCTCCACTTCTTTGAATGGCGTATTTAAAACTTTTAAAAAACTTTTGTTTCTCCCTCCAATGACTGTTCATTTTCACCTTCCCTTGTGCATGCATGTGTTTTGATTTCCAAAAAAAACTTTTCGTTTCTATTCTGTGGCCCTTCGTTTCATTTCCATGGTTTGGCTTCACTTTTCGTTTGATTTCGAAAGAACGTTTCCTTTTCTCCACATGGGCTTGCATCCGTTTCCTTCCGTGTGTAACGACCATCTTAAATGATTTCAAATCATTAAATATTCCTTATGTAACGTTTTGTCTTATTCATTGGATTTTGTCCTTATGTCCACGTCACTATTATCAGATGCACTGTCAACTGCTCTGTTCCCTTGGCAAAAATCGGACATGTCGCGATATCATGACACTTCTTGTTTCTCTGCTTGCTTGCCCCTTTTGAATCATGAAAATACATGTCGCGATATCGCGACACTTTTTCTCTTTTGGCCATGACAATGCAACATGTCGCGATATCGCGACACTTTTTCTCTTTTGGTCATGACAATGCAACATGTCGCGATATCGTGACACTTTTCTTCTTTTGGCTGCGACAATGCAACATGTCATGATATCGTGACACTTTTCTTCTTTTGGCCATGACAATGCAACATGTCACGATATCATGACACTTTTTCTCTTTTGGCCGTGACAATGCAACATGTCGCGATATCGTGACACTTTTTCTCTTTGGTCATGACAATGCAACATGTCGCGATATCGCGACACTTTTCTTCTTCTCTTTGGCCATGAAAATGCAACATGTCGCGATATCGCGACACTTTTCTTTCTTCTCTTGCTCTTGGTCGTGAAAATGCAACATGTCGCGATATCGCGACACTTTTCTTTCTTCTCTTGCTCTTGGCCACGAAAATGCAACATGTCGCGATATCGCGACACTTTTCTTTCTTCTCTTGCTCTTGGCCACAAAAATGCAACATGTTGCGATATCGTGACACTTTTTTTTTTGGCGAAATGCAACATGTCGCGATATCGTGACACTTTTTCTCTTTTGGCCGCGACAATGCAACATGTCACGATATCGTGACACTTTTTCTTTTTGGCCGCAAATGCAACATGTCGCGATATCGTGACACTTTTTCTCTTTTGGCCGTGACAATGCAACATGTCGCGATATCGCGACACTTTTCTCCTTGCGGTTTCTTTTTCTTTGATCTTTAGCATATGGGCCACTTCGGTCTTCTTGGAAAACATGCAAAAAAGGTGGGTCCCCAATTTTGGGGTACGTTGTGGAGCAGCCACAACAAATGGTGACTTTGTTGGGAAATGCTCCTGAGCATTTCGGTGAGAAACCCAACCTGAAAACCTACAACTCAACTGCAAGCGTTAGCAAATATCCAAAGAATGTAAATAAACCATAAATACATGAAACATTAGAATTATTCAAGCATCCGCTCAATGTGTGCATAGTGATTCATTCTTTATCGTTTGAAATAGTTCCCCATTTTATTGCCAATTTCACATGAATGCATATAATGAATCATGGAGGGTCTATGCAAGATCGAATGTATTGCCAACATAATGAACTATGGCTGACCTGCTTTACCAGGACTCTTAACTTTTAGTAGCACGAGCACAAACATTAAAACTATCAAACCCTCTTAGGACCAAACATGCATGAATTGAGTTCATATACCCAATCTCAAGGTTGGTTATGCGCCACTGCCATATTGAATCAATGTGCATGTGTAAGTGAAATCAGAGCTTTGGGGAATCAGATTCTCAACCTAAGCGTGATGAGAATTTAACCCTATCCTTACTACTCTGATTTGAGTTCATTACCTCATCTTAAGCAAAATGATTAAACCTATTATGGATAACTGCCAAGCTAGCCTGTCCGTGTGAGCGGTCAGAGGTCTTGCTTTTAAATGAGACATGTCACCACGCATGAGCCTACTCCACTGCCAGTCAGGCATCTATAGCCCCGATGGAGATCAGCCCCATAGTCCAGGCTTTGGCTTTCTTGAATTTTAGGGATGACTACCCATCCTTGTGAGGGACACGTAGTACGATCCTTCCAACTCAAATGATGTGATGGAGGTGGATTAATGATGGATTTCTTGAATCTTAGGGATGACTACTCATCCTTATGAGGGACATGTAGTACGATCCTTTCAATCCAAGTGATGTTATGGAGGTGGATTAGTGATGGATTCCTTGAATCTTAGGGATGACTACTCATCCTTGTGAGGGACATGTAGTACGATCCTTTCAATTCAAGTGATGTTATGGAGGTGGAGTAGTAATGGCTTCCTTGAATCTTAGGGATGACTACTCATCCTTATGAGGGACATGTAGTACGATCCTTTCAATCCAAGTGATGTTATGGAGGTGGAGTGGTAATGGCTTCCTTGAATCTTAGGGATGACTACTCATCCTTATGAGGGACATGTAGTACGATCCTTTCAATCCAAGTGATGTTATGGAGGTGGAGTGGTGAAAACCACTGTTTCATGGACTATGTTTTGCATGATGGGATAGACAAGAAAAATTCTTTTCGCCTCACTTTTCTTCCAAGTAAGGTTTCAACCATTTTGCCCAAGATGTTCTTTATATGTGCAAAACGTGTCTAATTCAAGACAATGCGGCATCAGTTTCCAACCCCAAGACCTTACTTAATGTTTATTGTGCAATGATCCTAAGAGGGTCTGACATGCTTTTGGTGGTTGTTTTTGAAATATGGAATGGAATGAGACTCGAGGCTATTATGCAATGCATCCTGAACACAAATGGGTAAGATGGATTATACAAAAATGCTTCACCCTATCTTGCAAAATTGACAACTTTCATGTATCCCAAATTTCAAACGATATTCTTTAATGTGTTTACGGTGCTCGTGGAGCTTTATGTAATACAATTCTGTTGTTTCATATACTTCTAGTTTTAGAACATTGATAAGGATACAAACTAACCACTTTGCTATCCCCTTTTTTTTTTTATCAAGCCCAAAACTGGTCCCATGACCAACACACTAAGCTAAGAAAAGAACAATGCAATCAAAATGCCTCCAAAACCTCGTTCAAAACAATCTCATCATGCTAAAATAAAGGTTGAAGGCAAAAAAACCTAACACACACCTAAGAAAATCAAATCTGCACACGCAAAAACAAAGCATGACATATTTACATATAATACAAGGCCTTGCCATTTCAGGCCTGGAAATAGTGCTTTAAATGCAGCCCATTGATGGGTAAAGCCAAATATTTTTCATCCAGGGTTTTTAATCTAAAGTTGTTTTCACCTAGGACTTCTGAAATTTGGTAAGGACCCAACCATAAGTAATCAAATTTATCATGATCTCCTTTCCTCTCATGTCTCTTATCCCACAACAACACTAAATCTGAAACTTTAAATGTTTTGACTCTAGACTTTTTATCAAACCACCTTTTTACTACATCTTGGTGTTTACTAAAGTGAAGCATAGCCTCATCCCTCTTTTCATCGAGATGCATCAATTGTGTTAGTCTAGCTTCAAGTTTATTATCAGTTCCAAGGTAATCTTTCATGAAATGTAATGTTTGTAACTTAAGATTTGTGGGAAAAATAGGATCTTGTCCATAAACTAAGTGGTAAGGAGATGTTCCTAATGATTCCTTGATTCTGATTCTATCAGCCCAAAGAGCCAACTTAAGTTTGTTATGCCAATCTCTAGGATTTCTTTCAAGCAACTTTTTAATGACACATAACAAATTCTTATTAGAAGACTCAGCCAATCCATTACCTTGTGGATAATAATTTGAAGAAAACTTCAAACTCACCATGTTGTCGAATGCCCAATTTGCAAATTCCAGAGAGGAGAAAGTGGAACCGTTGTCACTTACAATGGAGTTAGGCATTCCGAATCGAGTGACAATGTTATCCTCTAAGAATTTAATAACAACTTCTGAAGTGGCATTTTTAGTGGGAATAGCTTCCGTCCACCTTGTGCAATAATCTGTAGCCGTGAGAATGTATTTATGGGAATCGGATGAATTGGGACTGATGATCCCAACAAAATCCAAACCCCATTGTGCAAAAGGTCTAGACTCGATTACAGATTGTAATGGCATAGAAGCACCCCTTTCTCTATTTGCCACGATTTGACAAGTATGACATGACCTCACATGAGCATGAGCATCTTTGAACAATTGAGGCCAATAGTAACCAGCTCTAAGGATTTGATGGGCTGTGGCATTAGCAGACCCATGTCCTGTCCCATACTTACCATGGAATTCCTCGAGTACTTGTGTTGCCTCTTTTCGATCAACGCAACGAAGGTAAATTCCTTCATGGTTTTTCTTGTATAATGCACCGGATCTGATTAGAAAATTAGCAGATTTTAGATGCAAGGCTCTTCGTTGAGTAGAATTTAAATGTGGTGGACACTTACCATTTAGTAAAAAATACACAACATCTACGTACCACTCATCTTCAGTTATATCTGCTATTTCATAATGCTGACATGAAACTAAGGGATCATTTTCTGCTATGGCCTTAACCAACCCTTGTCCCCGCACTATCTTCATAGGTTGAATTTCAAGATCAAATTCTTGAAGAGTTGAGATCCACTTACCTCGCCTTTCACCCAGTTCATTCTGTATAAACATGGCTTTAACTGCAGGATCTGGGACTATAGCAAACACCCTACTATGGACTATATAATGTCTGAATTTTTTTAGAGTCTTAAATAGGGCATACATTTGCTTGTCCAAGATGGAATATCTCAATTTCGCATCTTTGAGAGGAGTACTAAGGAAGGCAATGGGATTTTCAATGTTGCGTTCACTCTCCCGAGTTAGAACACTCGCAAAGGAATGGTCCGAAGCAAATGTGTAAATGTAGAAAGGCTTCGCATAGTCAGGACTCACTAAAATCGGGGCTCTAGAAATCGCATCCTTGATTCTTTGGAAAGCATCCCTATTTTCATTCGTCCATTTGATTTGGGCCTCTTTCTTCAACATATCGTTCAAGGGTTTTGCAATTTCTGAAAAACCTGAAATAAATTTTCTAACAAAATTAATCTTCCCAAAAAATGATCTCAATTCTTTTTTGCTATTGGGAAAAGGAATCTGTTGTATGGCATCTATTCTTTCAGGATCAATGGAAATTCCATCTTTGGATATTACATGTCCCAATAATTTTCCTTCGTTACCCCGAAAATGCACTTCTTTGGGTTGAGTGAAATGCCATGTTCCCTACACCTTTGGAGAACTTTCCTTAGATCCTTGACATGGTTCTCCCTGTTCTTAGAAAATATGGGAATATCATCTACATAGACAATAATGCACTTACCGATGAGCCCCTTAAAGGCAAAGTCCATGGCTCATTGGAATGTAGCACCTGCATTCAATAATCCAAAAGGCATTCTCCTATATGCAAACGTGCCCCATTTTGTGGTGAAGGCGGTTTTCATCCTATCATTAGGATGGATGAGGACTTGATTGTATCCTGAATAGCCATCTAGGAATGACATCATTTCCGACCCATTTACCTTTTGAAGGATTTCATCAATGGTAGGTAAAGGGTAATTGTCCTTTTGTGAGGCCTTATTCAGATTTCTAAAATCAATACATAGCCTTATCTCTCCACTCTTTTTCCTCACAGGGACCAAGTTAGCAACCCATGTGGAATGCCTAATAGGAAAGATGATTTTAGCTTCTAATAGTCGCTTTACCTCCTTTTCTATCAAGGGCTCTAGTAACGGATTGACTGGCCTCTGTCTTTGCCTAAAGGGTTTGGAGTCTGGTTTCAAAGGGATTGTATGCATTATAACATTCTGATCATAAGTTCTCAACTCCTTATAGCTCCAAGCTATGCAATCTATGTATTCCTTCAATGCATTGGCAATGGAATTCTTTTCATGTTCGGTACATGCCTTTGCAATGAGTATTTCATGAGGGTTTTCTGCACTTCCAATATTGATCGAGTCACAAGCCTCTTTGGGAGGTGGAACTTTTCTCCCTCCTTTCGGTTGGTATCCAATATCAAACATTTTCTCTAATGAGGCCATCCCATTTGGCATCTCATTCCATTTTCCAGTAGCTTCCATTTTCAAACCTGCCTCTTCTTGCCCCCTCTCGTCTTCATCAATAACCTGATTTTCAAAGATACCAGAATTAGCGACAAAATTGAATATATGTCTGTCACTATCAAAGACTTGGAAATTCATGACGTTATCAGGTATCGAGGGGCAAGGGACTAATTCTATGGAAAATTTCTTGCACTTCTTGTGATCCACTGGTTTAAGCATGCTAGCAGCTACGACTAAAGAATCTGCCAAACGATTGCCTTTTCTAGAGATTAGAGATATGTTAAAAGCATCAAATTCATTTATTAAATATCTAACTCTGGTTTGGTAAAGGTTGAGCCACTTGTTCTTACATGCATATTGTCCTTTAACTTGTTTTACCACCAATTCAGAATCACCTAAGACCTTGATACATTTGATTTTCTTCCGAAGGGCCAATTGAAGTCCGAAAATCAAGGCCTCATATTCTGCCACATTGTTGGTGGCTAGGAACTGTAATCTATATGCAGCCAACATAGGTTTTCTGTCTAGACATGAAAGTTCAATACCAGCTCCCGCCCCTTGTTTGGACTTGGATCCATCAAATCTTAAAGTCCAAACCTTATGGTGTTCTTCAGAATCATTGCATCCAATACTTCCATTTTGAGAATTCTCAAGAATTTCTACGTCCAAGCAATAGGCTCCTAATTCAGTTTCAATGTATTGAATCTCATTAGGTTTGTTGTATTCTGTTATCATTTCCTTGAGCCTAGGTTCACTATCAATTCAAATTTGGTTGGCCACTCCTCTCCAAGGCAACCACATATGTGAAGAGTCTGTTACAATGTATCCGTTTAAGTTCTTGCTCCAATCTCTTCCCAACACCATGCCATATTTGATAGGAATGTTAAGTACCAATATATCTATGTGATGTTGAACCCTAGGTTCTGAGTTGACTTGAATAAGAATATCCCTTAATTCTCCCTCTGCCTCCATGGCCGATCTATCCAGTTGCACCACCTTGCTTTTAGAAGGTTTTGGTGTAAGTCCCAATTTTTGATAGATTTCTAGGGGCATAATGCTAGCAGAGGCCCCTGAATCTATTAGACAATTGTGTAGATTTCTACCAAGCAATTCTAATGGTTATAAGAAATGGGGGCACGTCTCACTTTTCCCCTTTCCAAACCAATTGGGATTCAACACCCTTAGCTTCATGAACTTGGGTAGGTGGATCCAAACCTTTTGGTGGACTTACTTCTTGGCCTAAAAGTTGGGACATATCATACATTGAGACATTGGCCTTAGTTTTCTTCATGTCTTCTATCAAGTCATAAGTGGGTTTTTCCAAATTTGACATGTTTTGCACCAACTTAGACTTCTCCGCCATTGATGGAGGAGGTGGATTAACATCTCCTTTGAAATCAGGAGGAAGTAATGGGTTGTTTGGAGGGGTAGAGGAAGTTTTGGGATCCTTAGAACTCCTTGTGTAATACTTGTGATTTCCTTTCCCAAAACGTTTATTGGCATGAACTTCCAATGTTTCTTCATCTTCTTTTCCAAAAAACTCCACATCCTCCTCTTCTTCACTTTCTTGGGAATATATAACTTCACTCAATATAGACTCCTGCTTTCCATGGCAACAGTGCAGGCAATCATTATCACAAGATCCTGACTCTCCAAAATCTTTCGAGACATCCGCTTGATTGGCTACGGGATTGGGTACTCGTCCATTATTAGGATGTGTGTTGTATGTTCCTTTTCCTCTATGGTTATGAGGTCGGTTATGACCCATGACTTGGTCAACTTTTTTATTAACATTTCCCATAGTAACCAAAACTTTGGCCAATGTTTCCTTCATGTCTTCTATCATGGATTCAGGCCCATGTGGTTGGGGCACTATAATTCCGGGCCCAACTGTATTTGCTGCATTAGCCACCTCTGGAATAGGTACAATGGCTTGGGTCTGGGCACTTTGATTCCATCCTGGATTCACACTTTGAATAGGAGTGATTGTTGGATAAGTCATTGGGCTTGGCATACTAATCGGAGTGAACCCAGGTATGGTCAACAAGTTATTGCCCATACTGAACCCAGGCAAGGTCATCGGGTTATTTGGAATCAATGCCTGTGTTGAAACAGAGGCATTAGGATAAGTGGGAAATGATGCGACTTGAGATGGTTGTTGGAAATTGTTCATTGTTGGAACTTGTGGTGCCATTAATTGATTCATCATGGCGAATTGACTTGTATGGACCATATTGTCCCATCCCAGTCAATTGAGACAACCCTACTCCTGGTAAATTCATTTGTTGTTCAAGGGTCATTGTCTCCGCATAAGCTAATGAAAGCGTCGTAACCTGAGGATTCCTTCTAGTCAACAAGGATGTTAATGGATCTAAAGCTCCAAAGTACAGTTGCAGGGCCACCGCAGGATCTACTGCAAAGTGGCGAGTTAAATTTGTATATAGTTTTTGGAACCTCTGATTGAATGTTCTTATGGGCTCATTGGGTAACCTTTTGCATGATACGAATAAATTATAAATTATGGAAGGATCCAACAACATTCAAAATTGGCTAATAAAGGCAACTTCTAATTGGGCCCATGAAGTAATGGATCCTATGGGAAGATTCTTGTACCATTCATTGGTCGTACTGTCTAGACTAGCAGGGAAAATTTGACAAGCGATATCTTCATGGGTAACTCCTTGTCTAAACATGTAATCCTTGTAAATTTGGACATGTTCTTCGGCTATTATGGGACCATCATGCACGAATTTAGGCAATCCCCTTTCAATATTTCTAGGCAAGTCATGGACTACCCCAGGGATATCCAAGGGAGAACTTTGCGCACCATACCAAAGGGCAGGTGGTTGTTGTTGTTGTTGTTGTTGGGCCATGTTATTCAAAGGTATCGACCCTATAGGAACAATGGCGACACTTGTAATGATGGGGACAGACGCACTTGGTGTAGCTGTCACGTTTGAAATTGTGGGCTCAAGCCCACTAGACGTACTTGAGTCTAAAGAAGCTCCTAACTCAAGTACACTGGGTGGTATTTCGATCTCTAATGTTTTGTTTCTCGGCTTCCTAGCAGTGGGAGAAAGGCTTTGGAAAATAGTTTCCCCTGTGGTTTTGGACCTAGTAGCTATGTACTCAGGTTGGGCCAGCTTGAAAACTCTAGAACTCTAAAAGACTTCTCTCAACTCACTTGCAAAATGAAACAAATAAATGTTATACCTGCAAGCACAATAGGTGGAAACAAAACTACCCACGTTAATCGTTAGAACAGATCGCAATCACAAAGCAATAAAGAAGGCCCTCCTTCTAGCGCCAAAATGTTGAGTGAATATTTTTCCCTATAGCAAAATGATCACCACAACTAGAGTATCAAACAGGAAACTCTCTCTTGCAAAGAAATTAAGTAGCATTATTCATTTCTCCAAGGTTCTTGTGAACAAACATTCATGTGCATATAATCAATCAAGACTAAAGCAAATAAATGAATGTATACCAGAATAACTTAAACCATGCAAGTAACTGTTAACAAGGGGCCTTTAATGATTCGAACAAGTACTTTGCAACCATAATCCATTAAATCAACCAAATGCGAAGATAGCTTCTTTTAATGTTCTTGAGATTAAAGTGATCTACCCGAAACCCAGTTAGTAACCTCTTTTATCTTCAGCTTAAAAAGATTCCAAATGAGAAAGTGTGTGGTATAAGCCACTTCATTTTAAGCTCCGTGCCTTTAACATGAGATTCATTTTTAGAGTTAGCGGGTTCGTTTTATCTTCATTTAACAGTGTTCCACTATCCCTATGTTAGCATTTGGTGTTAGTAAAGTTAGCAATGTTAGCATTAAATGTTAGCAAAAAATTAGTAAATTAGCAAGCTAGGATTCATTCACTTGATCTGATTTAGTGTGCATTTGGAATTAGTAGCCCTCCTAAACCCATATTTTATCTAAAAATTAGATGAAGGTGTTTGGAGATGCAAGAATGAAAACAAATGCAGAAATTCTAGAATGGACCCGAATCGAAACAGTAGATTTTAAAGCAAGACTAATCTAAATATCAAAAAACTAAAACAGAAACATTATTTACAAAAGTTAGCTGGAAAAACAAAACAGGACATTAATTTGGTTAGCAATCTCCTCCCTGCAAAACCCCAAGTTATGAGATGAAATTCTAAAACAACTTGACCTAACAGACCTGCAACATAAACACAATCAAATTAGATCAGATGCAAGATTCTAAGGAAACAAATAATTGCATCATTCCATCATTCACCTATCGTAACCCACTTTATGGCGTAAACGAATAGATACAAGAAGCAATAATGCAAAGGAAAGATTTACAGAAATAGCAGCAGTCTTAGTTTCAATCTCCTTTTGATTTCACACACAAGAGTTGCTCTTGCCAAAAAAAACTCCTTTATTCCGAAAAATAGTCTTTGTTTTTTTTCTACAATTTCCAGCCCCTTCTCCACTTCTTTAATGGCGTATTTAAAACTTCTAAAAAAAAATTGTTTCTCCCTCCATGACTGTTCGTTTTCACCTTCCCTTGTGCATGCATGTGTTTTGATTTCCAAAAAAAACTTTTCGTTTCTATTCTGTGGCCCTTCGTTTCATTTCCATGGTTTGGCTTCACTTTTCATTTGATTTCGAAAGAACGTTTCCTTTTCTCCACATGGGCTTGCATCCATTTCCTTCCGTGTGTAACGGCCATCTTAAATGATTTCAAATCATTAAAGATTCCTTATGTAACATTTTGTCTTATTCATTGGATTTTGTCCTTATGTCCACGTCACTATTATCAGACGCACTGTCAACTGCTCTGTTGCCTTGGCAAAAATCGGACATGTCGCGATATCGTGACACTTCTTGTTTCTCTACTTGGCCTTGAATCTGAAAATACAATGTCGCGATATCGTGACACTTTTTCTCTTTTGGTCGTGACAATGCAACATGTCATGATATCGTGACACTTTTCTTCTTTTGGCCATGACAATGCAACATGTCGCGATATCGTGACACTTTTCTTCTTTTGGCCATGACAATGCAACATGTCGCGATATCGTGACACTTTTTCTCTTTTGGCCGTGATAATGCAACATGTCGCGATATCGTGACACTTTTCTCTTTGGTCGTGACAATGCAACATGTCATGATATCGCGACACTTTTCTTCTCTTTTGGCCATGAAAATGCAACATGTCGCGATATCGTGACACTTTTCTTTCTTGTTCTTTCTTTTCTCGTTTGGTCATGAAAATGCAACATGTCGCGATATCGCGACACTTTTCTTTCTTGTTCTTTCTTTTCTTGTTTGGTCATGAAAATGCAACATGTCGCGATATCGTGACACTTTTCTTTCTTCTCTTGCTCTTGGCCATGAAAATGCAACATGTCGCGATATCGTGACACTTTTTCTTTTTTGCCGTGACAATGCAACATGTCGCGATATCGCGACACTTTTTCTCTTTTGGCCATGAAAATGCAACATGTCACGATATCATGACACTTTTTCTTTTTTCGAAATGCAACATGTCGCGATATCGCGACACTTTTTCCTCTTTTGGCCGCGACAATGCAACATGTCGCGATATCGCGACACTTTTTCCTCCTTGCGGTGTTTTGCTTTTTCTTTGATCTTTAGCATATGGGCCACTTCGGTCTTCTTGGAAAACATGCAAAAAAGGTGGGTCCCCAATTTTGGGGTACGTTGTGGAGCAGCCACAACAGGACAAAATAGAGTATTGTGCTCCTAAAAATTTAAACATGTAAAAATTAATACATAATGCATTCAACCATCAAAATTAGCATAAAAAACATAGCATAAGGTTTATAAAGAAGTTTGTAAAATATCCAAAATAGTCCATGAATGAGGTAATTCATGGCCTCATCAAACATTGCTTCTTATGTTCCACCAAATGTGAATATTTTCTCACAGCAAGATACCATGTAAAATATTTTCTTCCATAATCTATAACATAACAGTGTTAATTCCTCCAATATTAGCCAAGTTTCCTTTCAACAACCTACCTATAACCCTTCCCTAGGGAATCTATGGGTATATCACAACAACAATCCTGATATGCAAAGGTTGACAAATATGGTGAAATAATTGGCTTTAAGAATGGATTCTCTTCAACCTCCAAGTTTCACCTACAATTATAAGAAAATTGGCAATCAACCTTTAGACCCTATCGTCACCTCTAGGCCCTACCCTAAGCATTTTCAAATTTGATTTTACCTATTTATAAGGGAACATAGGACCCAATTGAACATTTAAGAGTGTTTAGGACAACATGCCATGATATTATATATGATATGTTGTTACTAAAAATATTTCCTAAGATCCTTGGTGGTATGGCATTGGAATGGTATTATCAACTTCCTAATCATTCTTTGAGGAATTTTGAGGAGACTCTAAAATATGTTTATCTTTTGAATCTAGGTAAAGATGAAAGTTTTACAAATTCTTGTCTCATTGGAGAAGTTTAGTTGGACGATTAATATATGCCTTTCCTCATCAAGACATGCTAGATATCTTTGTTGGAAATTTAAAAGAGTAAATAACATATGAATTGGAAACAACCTCTTTTGAACATCTAACAAGAATGGTAGAGAAAGCCCTTATTTGAAGAGGTCAACTTAAACCAAGGAAAGAAGAATATAGGACCATGAAAATCCAGTAAAAGAACAAGCATGTAGTTGATGATGGGGTAAATTGATAATAGACCTATCAACCATGTTTCTAATACCTCGCAAAAGCTAGTGCTTGGCAAACCTCAAAGACCCCACCAAGAAACTTCACAAGACTCAACCGACCTATTTCATCAATCCTAAAGCAACTCTTGGAGGCTAATATGATTGAGTTACCACCTATAAGACCACCTGATACCATGATTGATTGGTATAAGCCTCATCAACATTGTGAGTATAATAGAGTGGAGGGGCATATGACACATTCAGGTAAGAGGTTGAAATATGTGGTTTAGGATTTAATTGATGTAGGTCATATTGTTATAAAGGATTCTAAACCTACTTCTAACCATAATCCTCCAATAAACAATCAAATTTCTACACAACAAGGAACCAAAACTAATAAATACATGGGGATATTCCAAAACCCCCTACCTAATCATGGGGAACATGTAGCTAATCAAGTGTCATATGATAATGTGCAACCTACCTATAACAACATGGTTGGTATGATAGATGTAACTATAAGACAACAAGCTCAGGATCAAATGACTCAACAATCTCAGTAGGAGATGAATTCTACATCCAACCAACCTTATAAACCACCCTTAGTTTTGAAGAGTACCCATAAAAGGAGCACAAGAGTAGAAAACCCACCCTTAGTGTTGAAGCCACAACCAAAAGTCTCCTTCTACATCAAAAAATAGCTAGCTAGTATCCCAACAAAGATATCCCTCTTAGAGCTTTTGTAAACTTTCCCTATTCATAGGGAGGTCTTGTTGAAGCTTCTAAGTCAACATTTTGTTCCTCAAGATATTCCCCTAGTGATATAGTTGATGTTGTAGGTTCCCTTGGGATACATTATATAACATTTTTGGATGACAATATTCCTTCCTCAAATTTATGAGGGTATTCTTCCCTCTACATCACTGCATATATTGGGAAAAACATTTATCAAGAAAAATTTCATAGACAATGGTTCTTCCCTCAATATATGCACCTTTCAATTTTTTTGAAGTTTTGGATTAAAAGAGGAAGATTTAATTAAATTTGATGTCATCATCAAAGCTTTCAACATTGAGTCCCAATAGCCTTGTAGTATTATATCCCTCCCCCTTAGGGTTGGATGTAAGATCTTACATACCTTGTTTTATGTGGTATCTTACCCTACATATTTTAATCTCCTTCTTGGACACCCTTAGATTCATGTGATGAGGGTTGTCCCTTCTACTCTTTATCAATGTTTAAATTTTGAATGTAAGAATCAACTTCTCATCATTCCAGGTGACCCTCTTTCATTTCAATATTGTTGAATGGTTGAGCAAAATCAACCTAGTCTCAATTTATGCCCATCAATTTCCTCATCTCACATCACCAAGCATCTTGAATATTTGAAAATAAGTGAGAAACCACTAATCATTGTTTCATCACAAGATCAAGTGAATCATTTTTTTCAAGAGTCTCTTCTAGATTTAGTCAATTTTCCACCTTCACCTCTGACTATGGATTTATGATAGGGATTAATATTATATTCTATAATATTATCCCTTTTCATAGATTATGATGTATTGCATTTAATACTCACATAGATCATGAGTATTAAATGCTGACTTGTAAAGGTAGATATGCCTATATATATGTTTTTTATTAATGCAATTATCAGTTTTTATTGTGCCATTCTCATGTTACCTTTTAAGAGTGTTTTCCACATCATTGGTATCAGAGCAAGGTGCAAGGGTTTGGAGAGTATCCTCTTCTTGAGACCATATTGGTTTAGAAAGGAATGAGAAAACCAACCCATGGATCTTGAGTGGTGAACATTATTTTCCTTTTGTAGACACCTTCAAGCACTTCCATTCATGAAAACTCTCAGCTGGGGTCCCTTTGAATTTGACCCTTAGCTAGTCGAGTCCCTCTAACTCTGATATTTAGCTCATGTTATTGTAGATCGATCATTGTTTGAAGAAACATCTTTAGGTTTTGCTTGCACATATTCTAGCTTTTCGTGGTCTTTAACTGATTACAGTGAAAAATACATCCTAACATCATCCGGTATTTTTCTTGATCCTACAACACTTTCAACATACCCCAACAACAACCATTCTGGTGTTTCTTCGATGACATCGACAACTTCTCTGTGCTTGAGCCGTATCGGTGCTCCCTTACCAACATCTGATCTATGAACCTCATAGTTTTCTGCTAGCATCGACCACATCTTCTTTTTAGTGGCTGATTATGAGATTCCTCCAACTACTAGTTCTTACATGTATTTTTTGATGATTATCGACACCCTTTGAGGGACATTCTACAAGAAAATGTGATTTACGAAGAAAACCTATTTTCAAGCAGATAAAAAACCATATTGAGGGCATATTCAACTACTTTCGACATTGATCCAATGGTTTTCATACACTTCTGCATATTTCGATGCAAGACACCATTTTTTGACAAGCATAAAATACATTTTTCTAAAGTTTAATTCTTTTTTGGTGGTAAAATATTTTTTGACAACATCTTTTGAGAATCATCGATAGGGGAGATAATAGTGGGTCAAACACAGATTGCATTTAGTCCCACATTTTCCATCATGTGCAAACACTAGGTATTTTTAAATGCCATTACTCCCTATTGAGGTAGCCAACTTATGCTGGCTACCCTCCCCCTTTGCTTGGACATCCCCGTCCACTTTCCTATCGTCCCGTTGCCTCCGTGATTTTTGGGAAAGTCTGACGCTATCTTCATATCAGTCGTAGTATCCTATTTTTAGTGCTCTACAATTTGACTACATTTTCTATACTGTCTTGGCGGTCCCACTGCTAGCTAGTCTCCATTGTGTGTTGTATTGTGTTCAGGGTCCGTGTTGGCTAGTATCTATTGTGTGCTTTGTTGTGTTTAGAGTTTCATGCCAACTAGTAACCATTGCCTGCTATGTTGTGTTTAGGTTCCACCACTAGCTAGTGACCATTGTAAGTGTGATTCAAGTGCCATTGACCATTGAATCTCAAGCACCCATTGACCATTGAATCCCATATTTCAAATCCTTGGTCCAATCAGAGAGGGAGGACCCATTACCAATTGAACATAAATTTTTTTTTCCGCCCATTCTCATTTTTCCAACCAAAATGACACCTATTAAATCCTTGGTCACTCCTAGTAAACCTATGGCTACCAACATGGCCATTATTGAAAAATTGGCTGAAATAACTACAACCCAAAATGAAAAAATATAAAAAATGGTTGCCATGTTGCAAAACCTTCAATGTTCCTCCCATCCTCCTCGTCTAAGGTGTGAAGTAAAAATATATGAAGACTCCCAAGCCCCTAATGTACTCAATATCTGGATCCTTGACATGGATACTTGGTTTGAATATACTCATACTCCTGATAATGAAAAGGTTTCATTCACAAAGCTCAAGATTTTGAACATCGCCAAAGTCCTCATTGCCAATCATCAAAATTCAATTTGTACATGGGAGGAGATGGTCAAAGTCTTGAAAGCCTCATTTTATCCATCAAATTATGAGGAGGATTTATTGAATCAATGACTACGTCTCTATCAAGTCAAAAGGCAATCTATACAATATTTCATTCATCATTTCAATTACCTTCAAGTCTTACTTGGTATTTAAAATCCTGATGATGTCTTGATTGCAAAGTTTAAAAGTGGTCTTCTCACACACTTTTATAGAGAATTGAAATATACTCCTTGTACTACACTAGATGAGGTCTTCAATCATGCACAACTCACCGAGGAGAAGCTCTCAACACGCTTCATAGGGGCTAGACACTCTTCATAAGGTTTTGCACCATCGCTGCATCAACATCAATAGTCTTCTTCCTCTTCTTATACTTATTATTCTCTTTCCACTCCTACTAAATACTTTTCTTTTGCATTTCATGCTTCATATTATTCTCATAGACATCAATTTTATCACTATTATAAAATAAATAGACATGACAATTTAGAATATCCGCAATTAAAGAAATATCATCAAAAACAATTATTTATCCAAGCATCTGTGATAAAACCCTTTGAGGAGTCAATTTTTGAGGAGGGGACTCCCCAAAACCCCATCCAAAATTCTAGGGAAGATTATGTTTATCCTGAGTTAGAAGGTCGACTAAACAAGGTCACCTTACTTAACCATCACTCTCTTATCGGAGATCGTGAGAACCTGTTTGTTACTCATGCTCATTTAACACCTAGTTTTTCAATTGATTGTATCATCGATAATGGCTCATAGAAGAACTTGATTGCATAGTCCATTGTTGATAAGTTGCATCTTTCCACCCATCCTCATCCTTGTCCATACTCCCTTGGTTGGAAGGATAGTACTACTACTTCCCAAATCACAAAAACATGCACTTTATCTTTTGCCTTTGGGCCTAAGTATGTAGACACTATCACATGTGATGTAACTCCTATGGATTGTTGTGGGTTGTTGTTAGGAAAAACTTATCAATATGACAAGAGAGCTCAATATGATGCCTATAACAATACCTACACCCTTCAACATGAGAACCAAACTTTTCTTATTCGAAGTGTTCAATTCCCTCCATAGCAGGCTCACACTAATTTGCATCAGGCATGAAAAATTACCTTAATTTTTAGCACACATCAACAAGTGGACACACAAGCATGAGCACTATTCATAACTCAACACCAGGTTTATCACACATATTCCTACTACACCTACACAAATTTAGTTTGTACCAACATTGGTTCCTATCATTCAATTTATACCAAAATTTATTCCATGTACCTTCCTTGGTTCCTGCAATTTAGTTTGTACTAGCATTTGTTCCTATTGTATCAATGCCTATCTATGTGGCACCTAAAGTAGTTTATATTACTACTCCTGATCCTCCTTCTCCTCCTAATCCAGTTCTAGATTCTACTATAGCTCCAGATCTGGTCAGCGCTAATCAACATCCTGTATTTTAAACCTTGCAAACATCTTAGCCATTGGCAGTCCATCCTCAATAACTACCTTCCATCAGTTCGCACTAGCTTCTGCATCAAGCTCACACTCAGATGGCTAACTATTTTTATCTTGTTTCGAGTGCATTGGAGACCAATGCTTCTATGGTGGGGAGGAATGATAAGGATTAATATTATATTCTCTAATATTATTCCTTTTCATGGATCATGATGTATTGCATTCAATACTTACACGGATCATGCATATTAAATCCCGACTTGTAAAGGCAAACATACCTATAATATGTTTTTGATTAATGTATTCAAGAATACATAAATGTATTCAAGAATGTTTTTGATTATGGCCACAACATAAAGGTATTCAAGAACCTTTGGAAGTTGAGATTTGGCCTAGGAGATGTGGCATAGGCTACATTCCCAATAAAAACCAACCTTTACCAACTGATGATGATCAACTTGTCACTTATGCTAAATTTTTGGATCATCATGGCTTAGAATGGGATAATGAGGATGAGGGACCGCCTTCTCCCTCTAACATTTTATTTTGCAATGTGATAACTTTGGTGCATCCTGAGTTAGTTGTAATCCCAAGGGAGTATGCTAAAGGGGATACTCTTTGTGACATGGATCATGAGGATATCCTCTAAAATAACTTCTTCTTTGATGGGTCAGTCCCTTGTGTTGTGCATGTTGAGTCTTCTAGTTCTCAAGGGGATTCCATCCCTATGTCTCCCAAGGACCTTGAGCAACTAGGAGTGATCCTTGTCCCACTTCCTTATGAGGATGAGTCTCATATTCTCATCAAGGAGACCATAGATGTTAATATAGGTTCTAAGGAGAGCCCTAGAATCCTTAAGTTAGGTAAAGCCTTGTCCATGGATGAGCAGGAGCAATTGACCAATTTGTTGAAGGAATTTCATGATATTTTTGCTTGGTCATATGCCAACATGCCAGGGCTTGATCCCTCCCTTGTTATGCATCATTTGGTAGTTAAGCCTAGTGTTAAGCATGTTAAGAAAAAACTTAGGAAGATGCATCCTAAGGTCACCCTTCTGGTCAAGGAGGAGCTCCAAAAACTCCTTGATATTGGTTTTATCAAAGCTATCGACTATTCTGATTGGATTTCCAACATCGTTCCTATAGCTAAAAAGGTAGGAACAATCATAATATGTATCGACTTTAGGGACATTAACTTAGCATGTCCCAAGGATGATTTTTCTCTCCCCAACATAGATATGATCATAGATTTCACTACCAAATGTGGAATGCTTTCTCTCATGGATGGTTTTTTAGGATACAATCAGATCATGGTTACCCCTGAGGACCAGGCCAAGACAACTTTCATTACTCCATGGGGTACCTTCTATTATAAAGTTATACCTTTTGGCTTGAAGAATGTTGGTGCCACATATTAGAGGGCTATGACTTATATTTTTCATGACATGATGCATGATATTGTTGAGGACTATGTGGATGATCTTCTTGGTCGTTCCATACATCGAGAGAATCATGTTCAAGATTTAAGATAAATTTTTGAATGACTTTGGTAGTACAAAGTTTATCTTAAGCCCTCCAAGTGTGTGTTTGGAGTCACATCTAGCAAGTTGTTAGGTTTCATCATGTCTAGGTGAGGCATTGAAGTAGACCCCACTAAGATAGTGACTATCACTAACATGCCTCCTCCCCATAACCTAACCAAGTTGTGTAGCTTGTAGGGTAAACTTCAAGCTATTCATCGATTCATAGCTCAATTAGTCGATAAGTGTTAGCCCTTTCTTAAGCTCCTTAAGAAAGATGTAGTGTTCTAGTGGGATTCTGAGTGTCAGAAAGCTTTTGATGAACTCAAAAGGTATCTCACTTCCCTACCTATCTTAGTTCTCCCTAGACTAGATAAGCATTTGATGCTTTACATAGTAGCCATAACTCATGCTTTGGGAGCCATGTTGGCTCAACATGATGATCAAAACAAAGAGCGAGCCATCTACTATATCAGTAGAACCTTGGTTAGCTATGAAACCTAGTACACCCCCTTAGAGAAGCTTTGCCTTGCTTGTAGTGTTTGCTTCTTAGAAGTTAAGACACTACATGCTTAGCCATAAGATATTGGTAGTTGCAAAGTTTGATCCTTTGTGCTACTTAATGTCTAAGCCCCACCTTTCAGGTTGAGTCACTAAGTGGGTTTTAGCCCTTAGTGAGTTTGAATTAACCTTTATAGGTTAGAAGGCTATCAAAGGTTAGGTGATTGTTGATCAGCTAGCCTTCACTCCCTTAGAGTCAGCCCATCCCTTAGTCATCAAGTTTCTCGATGAGTGCCTTAGTTTAGAAGCCAAAGAGCTAGAGTATTGGACTTTATTTTTTGATGGAGCCCAATGCTTAAAGGGCATTGGTGTTGGAATAATTCTAGTTACCCCACAAAAATAACTCATCCCCCTTTCCTTCAAGCTTTATTTCTCTTGCATGAATAATACTATAGAGTACGAATCCTTGATCCTTGGTCTTAGAGTAGCCTTAGCCTTGAAGGTTAGAGTTCTTTTAGTTTTTGGTGACTCTCAACTTGTGGTTAATCAGATCAATGATGTTTATCAGACTCGGGATGATAAGCTAAAACCTTACAAAGATATTATCACCAAGATTTTGTCCATGTTCGATCGAGTAACCATAGAGTCTGTCCCTAGATCCTCCAACCACCATGTGGATGCCATGGCCATTGTTGCATCCTTGTTTCCCTTGGAGTTGGAAGATGATCAAGCATCGATTATCATTAGACAACTTTGAGAGCCCACATCACTTAGTTCTAGTCTTGTTTTGTTAGATGTTTTGACCATCGAAGCTTCCCCATCTGAGCCATGGTATAATGACATCTTTAATTTCCTTAAGGATGGTTTGATTCTTGATGGTTTAGATTGTAATCAGTGTAATATTTTATGCAAAAGAGCATGCCAATTCATTATAATTGGAAATACTTTATATCGACGTTCTTTTGAAGGTATCCTCTTGTGATGCCTTAACTCCGATGAAGCTTGGCTAGCTCTTAGTGAAGCTCATGAAGGATCATGTGGAGGCCATTTTAGCAGCAATGCCATTGCCAAGAAGCTCCTTCGGATGGGGTATTATTGGCCTTCCATGGATAAATATGCATGTGACTATGTTCGATGCTATGACAAGTGTCAATGCCATGACAACCTTGTTCATGCTCCTCAAAACCTTTAGGTTATTTCTTCTCCTTGGCCATTTTCCATGTGGGGATTGGACATCATAGGGAATATTAACCCAACATCGTTTGATGGTCACAATTTTATCATCATGACAATGAAGTACTTCACTAAATGGGTTGAAGCCATATCCCTGGCTATGGTGACTAGAGCTTAGGTCTCCAAGTTCATCTTCAACCAGATCCTCTATAGGTTTGGGATTCCTTTGATGATTATTTTTGACAATGACACTCCTTTCAAGAATAAGGATGTCCATAAGCTTTGTGCTAAGTACAATATTCAACACAAGTGGTCAAATCCGTATTACCCTCAGGGTAATGGTCAAGCCAAAGCATCCAACAAGTCTTTAGTCAAGATCCTTAAGAAGTTGGTTAGTAAGACCAATCGAGACTGGCATATCCAACTTTATCCTACCTTGTGGGTCTATCATACCAGTGTGCAAACTCCTACAGGTGCTTCTCTGTATGTCTTGGTCTATGGGACTAAGGTAATTTTTCCATTCGATTTAGAGGTCCCTTCATTGTGCATCTTGCTACAAGATGCCTCAATCGATGATGAGTATCATTTAGATCATTTGAACCAATTGGAGCTATTGGATGAAAAGCACATTCATGCCTTAGAGCATCTTTGAGCCTATCAAAATAGGCTCAAGCAATCTTATTCCAAGAGAGTTCACAATTATTCTTTTGAGGTTGGGGACCTTGTCCTCAAGGAGAACCAGAAGAACACTAATGCTCATTTAGATCTGAAAGGCAAGTTTTAGCCCAATTGGGTAGGCCCCTTTGTCATAACGACCAATTTTGGCTCAGGAGCCTATCGTTTAGCATCATTAGATGGTAAATATTTAAAATAACCAATGAACATAATGCACTTAAAAAGATATTATGCATGATTTTGCATCTTCATTCTTCATCCTACATTTTGGTTTGCTTGCTCATACTGCATGATTGCCTATCATATCTTGCATGATTTGCCTAACATTTTGTTCCATCTGCATCTTTGCTTGTCATATAATTGCATTGTTGCTTGATCATACTTGCATGACTACTTGATCATATAGATTCTTGGGGACTTCACCATGAGGCATGAGATGAAACCTAGTTAGGTCTTAGCTCACATGCATTGCACTCACACTAGGGCTCTGATGCTTAGCGAATCCCCAACCTAGGGCACATCTCTATGCATTTTCATATCATTGCATTTCTCATTCATTCCTTTTTTATCTTTTCTTATATTCCTTGACCTTTGAAAGTATAAAGTGATCATCAATTTTTTCTCCAAGTCAAGGGATATAGTTCTTCTTCTTGTATATCCTTGTCCTTTGCATGTTTTCTTTCTCCTTTTCATCAAGACAAAGGATATACGTTCTTTCTTCTATCTATGAATCTTGTTTTGCTCACACTTTTCCTTTCTTGATATTTTTATTATTAAGGGATCCTCGTGAGATAGGGTAGATACCATGTGAAAATAATTTATGGTGTTCATATGGCCACTGACTATCTTATGCACATCTCTTACTTCTCAAAATTTCAAGGACACACACACACATTTTCTCCTTTTGTCTCTATTTCTTTCTTCTTTTTCTAGCACGTGCACACACACATGCTCATGCTTTGCTTTTGATCACTTATATCATGCACACACCACACCCCTATCGGGTCATACTCTATTTTGGCAAATTAATCACTACATTTCACCCCATTATAGGATAGCTTCATGGCCACTAGCAAGGGGTAACCTCCATTCAGCCATTTGTGAGCATACATCCTAGTGGGTATCACTCCACAACAACCACTAGCGAGCACACACCCATAGTGGGTATCACTCCTCTCTTGACCATATTTGCAAGCATAACACCCTTACAAGATAGCTTCATGGCCACTAGCAAGGGAAACCTCCACATCTGACCATTTGTGAGCATACATCCTTATAGGGTTCCGCTCCTTTTATTTTTATTTTGTTTTCTTTCTTGACCTTTTTGGAGCTTTGCTTCTTTCTTCTTTATTATTTCTTTCTCTTTCTCCTATCACCATTTTTTTTTCTTCTTTTTTTCCTTCCTCTCCTTTCTTCTTTCCATCCACTCATTCGTTCATCTCATTTGCATTCATTTTTAGTTAGTTTTCATGCATACATTTCATTAGTTAGATTCATTCTCATTTTGCATCCATATAGTCAGGATCAACAAGCATTGCATTCATTATGTTTATGATTATCATGCATAACTTAAACAAATAAATAACTAAGCACATACAATGAACACACATTTTCACACCATAAATAATAAATAATAGCATGATATTAATCGATAGTAGAGAGTACATGTCAGTTGGGTTAGTGTGCCATAGTTTAGGCCTAACACACTCGACCCTCCCTAGGGATGCATGCCATAATAAAAAGTTGACATGTCACCCCAATCCTAGCCCTAGCTCTATGAGCTCATATCCTCTGCTCCACCTATCAAAGGTGGTCCTGGTGGGGGTATGTTCATGGATCACATAGTAATCCATGATCTAGACCATGATTGACCCTATGTTTGAAGGGAGGATGGTGGAGGCACCCTCTACTCTACTAGAACTACCTAAAAGTACAAGGTCTGGTAGAAGGTCTCCCTCTATACAAATACCTCCTACCTCTCCTCTGCCCTCTGTAACTACTCTTATAGAAGGTAGATCCCCTCACTTGGTTGGTTTCTCGTAATGATAGACATCCCCTCTGCTTGGGCCTATTGTCGCTCCTACTCTAGACGACCCATATCTCCCTTGAGGTACTTTACCTCAGCCTTCATTGTGTCTTGCTCTACTAAGGTTTGGCCTAGCTATGCATGGAGGGTGTCTATCTCCCCTTGCATAGTGGCTATCTTAGTTGGTAGCCCCTCTACCTCCCTCATCGGGTCCTCCTAACCTATGGTCTTGCTAGGTCCCTTCTTGTGTCACCATGGGGGCACCTCCTACTGTCCCTCCTCCCCTAATCCAAAGAGAGTGATGGTCATCCTCATGGCCATCACCATCTCTATATGGATATATACCCTCACCTACCTAGGAGGCTTTAGACTCCTCTATCATCACTTACTCATACATTGGTTTACCTCTTGAAGTCCTAGCTACACTTGTCGACCCATGAATTGGTTCCTCTACAATGGAACCTATGGGGAGATCCTTGGGGGTACAATACCCCTATACCATATCCTATATCTAAGAGCTACTCCAACATCATCCACTTCAATATCAATGTTAAGGGGATCATCGAGGTCCTCTTCGATGAACCTAGCCACATCAAAGTCCCCTTTGAATTCTAATGGATCCCTCCTCACCCTCATGAACTAGTAGTCATCTAGGTTCAGTATCTCCTAGAGAATCCTAAAATATCACCACACTCGATCAAATTGGTAAAGATCTAGCTCACCCTTCTCTATGGTGACCTATCAGATCCTCCTAACCTAAGATAGATCCTTTGCATTCATATCCCATACAAGGTGTAGATTCCATGGTCACCATATGATCTAGTGATTATGTAGCTCATCTATCATCTACCTCTTGAGTGGTAGAATACCTATGTATACCCTCTATATACACTTATAGTCTTCGGACCACCTATATACTTTTGGTCACTCTAGGTTAGGAAATGGCCTTGGTAGTGCATTTGGCCTCCTGATGGCTATATGCTCCCAAAACCACACCTAGAGTAACATCATGCATACTAGCCCTGTATGCCATTTTTACATGATATTATACAATGTCTTGTACAACCAAGCCAACATATACAACCCCCATGTGAACCTCATTTGATGATATTGCATATCTACCACTACTCCCACTAGTGCCCATGGTAGATATTGCTGACTTGTATGGCACACTAGAAATCCCACCACCACTCCACATAGCATGATAGTTAGTGCCCCAACTCTATATCATCATGACATCTCATTGAAATGAAACCCACTATTGGGATATCATGTACTATGTCACCTGACAATATTTGCCCTCTCACCTAAGGTACCTATACCCTATAAACCATCCTCCCCTTTATGGGGATCCTCAAGATGTGCCACATGTCCTCTAGTGTGATAATCATCTCTCCCATCGATAATTAGAATATGGATAACTCTAGGTACCACCTCTCCGCTAGCACCATCAGTAGCACTATGTTAGCCTCAACCTAGGGTATCTCTACCAAGTGTAGTAGCCCCACCACCCATAGTGTGTCTCTCTCCATTGGTGTGAGCTATCGTAGTACCTCCTCTAAGGTACTCGACCACCACTCCTTGCTCTCGAGCACATCATGCTGCAATAACAAAAGTTAATAAAATTTCCATCAGTTTCATCATCAAAATAAACAAAATAAGAGCAACCTAAGCAATATCTTAAGCAATAAATAATTATTTTTCTTCTTTTGCTCTCTCTTTTCTATTTTGTTTCTTTCCTCTCTCATTTTTCTTTGTTTTCTTCTTCTCTAAATTTGCACCCCATATATTCCAGAATGCAGATTCATGAATCCATGCTCTATATGGTATGGGGAACATATTTACAAGTGACCGTCAAATCCATGCTCGGGTATGTTACATGACGATTTCCTCTAAAAAATAAAAAATTCTAAAAAATGCATAAAATCTTAAAAAAATACAAGTAAACCCTAATCTAAAGTTGGGTCTTGGCTCTTACCTATGCTCGTTGTGTTGTTGTGCCAACCTCACCCCTCATAACTACTCGATGTGTGGGAAGTGCCATTCTTCTTTTTGTCTCTAGAGCTCTTCTTTTCTTCTTTGCATGGTGAAAATGAATTAGGTTTTCACCCCTTTTTGCCTTTTTATTCCTCTCTCTTTTTCTCTTTCCTATTTATTTATTTTTTGCACTTTGCCACTCTATTTTCTTTTGAGTCCACCATTTTGAGTTTCCTCTGGAATATGGTATTCCTTTCAAAACTCAAGGGGGCACCCTAGCCTGAGAGGCATTAATGTCCCTAATGCCTCATTTACATGTAAAATATTAAAACATCTAGATTGACACCATTTTTGCACCACCCCTTTCTTCTAAACCTGCCATCCCTTTTTGTGTTTGTCATTTTTTTCCCATAGGTGTCTACATCTTTCTTTGATGCATTTATTAGGCCATAAATGCATCAAAGAAGGAGGAAAAATGTAGACATGGAAAATTGATCCATCCAAATGAGTCATTTTTTCTTAGAATCCCTAGAGAGGCTCTCAAAATTGCTAAGTGCAAGTTTGAACCCTCATTTTTCTTGTTTTGCTTTGTTTTTCTTGACCTTGACCAAATATGCACTTGGTAAATTATGGGGCGTGGATTCAACAAATTTGAAATTTTTTCTTTAAAAAAGTCTAAATTTTGAGGCCGACCTCTATGGCATCAACTTGGCCAAGGTTGCTTTTTGTTTTCCCTCATTTTTAGCCCTCCAAACCTCCTATAAATAAGAGGATTGGACCTCCCTTTTTTCTAAGAAGCTAAGCCACCCAGTTCTTCATCATCTTGATCTCATGCTTCTAGTGCTCTTGATGTTCTTGAAATGCTTTTGTGCTCTGCTCTTGGTGTGTTTTGGTGATTTCACTCTTGAAGATAAGCAAGTGGAGAAGCCTTGATGACAAATTATCTTCTAGAAGGAGGAGAGGTCTTCCACCTTTGCTCTTGCTTCCTCTATAGGCTTATCAGGTTGTCTCTTTGCATTCATTAGCTCTTAAATCATTCAATTTAGTGTTAAAATTACATTTTGCATCTTGATTTTTAGTTTTAGGTCCTCTTGTGCGAATTTGCACCCCACCCATTTTTCATCAATTTAACCTTTTTTTTCAATATTTCTTCTTGTTACTGAATCTGCAATGAGCAATTTATAGGGCAAAAATTTAGTCATAATAGTTGTTGGCAATTTTGGGTACATTGGGTACATTGCCTTTGCTCAAGTGTTGATGTTGTCATTGATGTCAAGAAGTGGAAAGGTTTTTTGTGAAAACCAAGGTAGACAAAATAAAAGGTTTTATTTAAAACCATGGACAATAGATTTGAAATGGGTTTTTCTTAAAACCCAAGCTGGCTCTTCGTTTCGTTGAAAAAGGTGCCCTGGTGATGAAGATATTTAATTTTAAATATCTAGTTTAAATTTTATTTATTTAAAATTTAAATTAATATTTTAAAATTAAATTAAAGTATTTTATGACGTGTTTGGAAATGCCGACATGTTTGGTAATGCATCGAAGTGCATATATAATGGGGCTAATAAATTCATTTCAGGGTGTGTGTGAATCGATATAAATCGGAGTGCATTTCGTTTTCATCTTTGTAGCGAAGGAAGATGTCAAGCATTGACGACGAAGGAGAAATCTCTGTTAGAGTTAGTGTGGGATGCAGGCGACGTCGCGGAAGGGTGTAGTCATAAAAGTTGAAAAGGAATGTCCTACTGGAACTCTTCGACGAAGGCAGTGAGACGTCAAGCTAGAAGTCAAACAGAAGAAGAAGCACCGTCACAAAGTTTTGATTGCAGATCATCAAAAGGAGGTAACGCCATGCAAAAATCCATTAGCAAGACTGAAGGAGTGAACGTTGAAAATTGTTAGCAGGTTCAAAAAAACCTAGAAGTCACGGTTGCTAAAGTTGGAACAGTTTCACGCAGTGTGCTAGGGTTTCCACATGGACGACATAGCTTCGTATGCTGGACTGATGTAGTTGTGCTGATCTAGATGACACAAGGCTTGCGGTGATTGCAGTTGGATACCATAGTTTGGACATACTAACTACAGGAGTGTAGGTAGACCTCTACGATTGCGCTACTCCAACAGATAGGTATACACGTGGCAACGGGATGCTATAGTCGTGATAGTGAAAAGGGTAGCAAGGCAATTGGTCAAAAACCACGTGGAGGTGAATCATTGTAACTTGTTCAAGAAAGTTTTCAACGCTAAAGGAAAACATTCAAACAAATAACAAAAGGACAAAAACTGATCTACTAACCCTTGTGAAGATTGGCAAAAGAATTTTGTGATGGTGGCAGATTTCCAAAGGGGTTCCTTCACTTCAATAAGGTATGGGCACATTCTTCTTATGAGTATGATTGGTGTATGTTTTCCTGAAATAAGATTGGAGTGAAAAGGTATTCAACAAGGTTTCCTTTGGTTGGGTATAAGTCCTAGTTTCTGGTTTGTTGAAGACTACTTATGCATTGTTATCATTGATGATAGTTTTGGTGAATGCATATTTCTGGTTTGAGGTAGTAGAAGCATTGTGCACTAGGGTTTATGAATGTGAGTCTTGATACTTGCTTTGAGTAGGTGAAATCCTTGGATGGCTGTGTTGAGGTTGATGATTGAGTTGCTTCCATAGAGGTTGGTTGATCAAGTTATTGCTTTTACTTGATACATGATATTGGGCTTACTCCATTGAGTTGGTTTGAACAAGTTATTCTTTGCATTTGGTGATATTGTGTGGGTGGTCTGTTTTGTTCAAATATCTTTGGAGGGAAAAGGATTTCTACTTGTTTCCTTTTCTTGTGATGATTGGTAGAATTCTTCAAGGTTAATGTTGAGTTGAATGATGTTGGTTAAACCTTGTCTATGAGCATTGTTGTTGAAGCCCAAATTGGTTGAGAAAAGATATTGGTTATTGGAAAGAACATGAGTATCATTGTTATATGAGATATTGCATGGTTGGCAATTGTTGGGTTGTGTTTCATGTTCTTGAGAAAAGCATACTACATCTATCTTATTATTTTGATATTTGAGATTGAGTTGGGATTGAGATTGGGAGTTAAGTATAAAACATATTGAGTCTCTAAAAATTCTCTTTATGCTTCTATGAGGTTGATGAATCACATTGGGTCTCTAACAATTCTCTGTGTGGGTTCATGCCAAGCAAGTTTTCTTGATGAACTTGTGAGCAGGTTTTGGATAGGTTCCATTGGGGACTTATGAGCAGGTTTTGGACAGGTTCCATTGGGGACTTGTGAGCAGGTTTTGGACGAGTTCCATTGGGGACTTGTAAGAAGATTTGGATAGGTTTCGGTGAGGACTTGTGAAGCTGAGTTTGATAGTTCTATCAGAGAATTTGAGGACAGAGGTGCATTGGTTCTATGAGAAGAACCTGAGGACATATTTGTACCAGACCGAAGGATTGTGTTTGGTACTGATCAAAGACAGAGGACGAGGACATTTGTGCTAGACCAAGGGACTGTGTTTAGTGCAAATTCGAGGACCATATTTGAGGTGATAGAGTTGAGGACAGAGGTCTCTAGCCAGAGTAGGTAAGACAGGTGTCTTCTGTGGATAGAGTTCCATTTGCTAAGGGTAGTGGAGGCAGAGGTATTCTAGAGGATCACCAGCCAGAGCAGAGGTAGGGTAAGGTATCTCATTTGAGCAGAGGCTCATGAATTCACATTGGGGAAGGTTTCTCCTTTGAGCCGAGGCTCATAAACATTGTAATTGGGAAGGTTTCCCAAAGAACTTTGAGATAACTTTTAGAGAAAAGTTTTAAGGATGAACCATGTAAATTGTTGTGTCACTTTGTGGATGGTTTTGTGCATTGCTTTGATATTGCTTTGGATATGTTGCTTTACTGTATTGAAGTATAAATGAAAAGTAAAAAGAGGTCTTATACTGTTCACCCCCCCCTCTCAGTATAAGCTTGTGTTCTTCAATAGTTTGGGGGTAAAATTTCATCTCCAAAACCCTAGATTTGCAATGACATACTTACCTATCATTCATTCATTTGTTAGTATTCTTGTTTACTATTTCATGCTATCATATCTCGTTATGTCTATTTCCAAAGGGTCAAAAATCATTTTTTCTTTCAAATGGTCAGCTAAACGGAGAAAGGAGGCTTGATTGCTATGCCTCCAAGCTCAATTATACAATGGCTTAAATAGGCTCCCAAATATTGATTAATGTTTCTATGGTTTTTAAAGTTGTTTTGCAAGTTTTAAAGTTGTTGGATATATCTCGATGCAAGTTAGAAAGCTAGGATCAACCATCGGATCAAGTAAGTGCCCTAAGTAGACTTCTTAGGTTTTTTACTATTTATTTGTTGTCTATTTCTATTTTAGATTTAGCTCATGATAAAATACAATAAAAAGAAAAAGAAAAACATTTGATTTTGTTTCTAGGCATTAATAAAGAGAAAAGCATATAGTCTGCATCTAGGTTAAATATTTTTGTGCATTCTTTTGGTCCCTTGCTTGAAAATAAAAATATTTACTTTTATTGCAAACTAGGGTTAGTCCTCATTAAAACTAAGAATCATTTTAGGAATAGCTTCTTGTTTTCTTGCATCATTATTTGTCCTACATTGTTCTTTAATTATTTTTAGCTTAGATTTTAGAAAGGCTAAACATAGGTGCTTGCTCAATATACACATCAAACATTCCATCCTTGGACTTGGAGTGAGTCCTAAAACCATTCTTGGTGAACCCTTTTGATCCCCTAGCCCTTAAGTGTAGAGGCTCAACATACCCCTATGGTCACTTTGGCTCCACAGATCCAGTTGAGAATCATACATGGTAGGGAAATTTCCTCCCCTCTACACTTGTGTCAAATAGTGAAGAATTACATATAACTTCATCATGAAATTTTTCTTATATGTTGACTCCATTGCTAAACATTAATTGACCTTCCAAGATAAATTTATTGAGGTGTTTCATTTTGGTTCCTACTTTATCTTGTTGCTCTTCCATTCTATCAAGATCTTTAGTGAGTTGGTGAATTACAACTTTTAACTCCTGAGCTATCTGGGGCTATGACATAGGTAAGGTAGAAATAGGCTCCATTATGAATGGAGGGGATGAACATGATTGTAATGTATTATGGCTTTGTGGGTGGGATTTATTTAAAAGTTAGACTTGAAGGCTATTTGGATGCTTTTGAGGGATTTCCTATATGGTGGTTCTAGGAGGAAGCTTTCGTGCAATGATAAGCATATTTTCTACCATTATAGCCTATTGGAAAATTTGTGGGAATATTTTTTCTTTGGTTTGTTAAATTAAAAGACTCAGGTTACGGTCAAAGGCATGGATATAATAGAGATATGCATAGGCATGGGATGGCTAGATTTCTTGGGAAACATTTTTCCAAGTCCTTTTGAAATGAATGTTAAAATCTATAATACTTTCATGGGGGATACTCTAAATAGAAGAAAATTGAGTGAGTAATAAAAATGGATCTCTAGGATTATTGAAATCTATTATGAAATATTTGGCTAGTTTTACCCAGGTTTTAATGCTCTTATCTTCTAAAGAATAATACCATGTCAACATTTTACCTTGAAGATATTGAAACAATAACCTAATCATTACATATTCAAAGATAATGTTATATGTAGTGGCTAAGGTGGTTGCATGTTCATAGTGTTCATAAGCTATTTTTATCCTACCATGGTAAATGAGAAAAAATTTTAGGGTGGCTTTAGGAATTTCATGTAGGATTGGGATATCAAGAGGACCAGTATCATCCCAAGAAAGGTAGGGTTATTTATCCATGATTGACTAAATGAGGATTCTTCTATGGGGATAAGGTTTGATAATATTATTTAGATGATTCTATATTTGACTGCCAACAAAGTCATTGAATTTACTACTTCTTCCATTAGTGGAGTCACTAGGTGTACATGCATTATTCACTTATGAGATCAAGACTATTCAATAGATATTGAGTCCTCTAGGTAAATCAGATGAGTGGACAAGATCATCCCATAGGGCATGCCAAAAAAAATATTGTTATAAAATATGCCTAAGCCTATGAAGTGCACCCTAGACTTTAGCTAATATTTTGGACGAATGAGATTTATCTTAGTTCAACCTCCAGAGAAGGTCGACTCCTTGAAATGCTTACAAAATTAAAATAAGATTTAAGCTGAGGGTGAGGAAAGAGAGGGTTAGAAGGGATTAAGGGTTTAGACTAATGAATAAATGGTGGATGAGGTATAGTGTAACAACATTGACTACATACTACAAGAACCTACTATGATTAAATTACAAATGATACTTAACAAACCAACTATTATCAAATGCATAACAAAGTTAATTCTATTATAGACATATGCTTTAATCATTCCAAATAATTTAATGAAAAGTAATCCAACAGTGATCCAAAGAGTAGAATTCTCTTTAATAGAATAAACTAGTCACAAAGTGTAACAAAAAATAACTTAAAACATAATGTTCATTCATAAAAACCTAAAATTATAATCACAATGGAGGCCAAAAAACTATCACTTCTAATTAATTGGTAGTAAAAATTACATAAAACACACCTAGGCAAATGCTACAAAGATGACCCCTTTTGAGAGGTCTATTGAAATATTTATAGGCTACCTTTGAATCTTATAGCAAAATATTTAAAATGGTAGTTACAGGTCCATTATGAAAAAAACCTAACAGAGAGCTTCTTTGATAGCTCATGATGCGGAGGTGTTCAGTTCAAATTTTACCTTTGTGCTTGATTTTTAATATGTATACAATCTGCTACATTGATCATCAACTATCTTCTACAAATGGTCGATCCACTATAACTAATTTGTTAGAGACATAATTTTTATGCTTTAACTAAATTAGATTGTACAACTAGAAGGTATTGAGGTGGTTGTGGGTTGGAAATAGATGTTTCAGAATGATGTGTATCAAATCTAGGTTTTTTGTTTGCTTGAAGAGTTCTTCAAAACAAATACAGGTTTTAGGGATGTTCTGATGACATCACTTTGGGAGAAATCTTGAATATGTTCTTCTTTGACTGATAACTTAGCCTTCCAACTTTGTGCACTTTTAGGAATTTTTGGTGTTTCAATATTGATATATTCAACTTCTTTCAACTATGATATCTTTTGAATGATCTTAGACTTTAGTGTGTGGTTGCTGATGTCATCACCCAAAAGGTCTAAAATAATTCTCCTCCATCTTTGACTAGGGAGCATATTATTAGATGAATAGTAGGGATGCACTATCCTATTTTTGGGGAGTTTTTTTATTTAATATTTTCACATTTGCATATTTACAGAGCATATTTGGGCTATTGAGATATTTTTGGCTCTATGCATAGTTGATTCATTGATACTAGAATTTTCTACCTTTCTATTGATGCCACCCACTTCAAAGGTTTAAATTTGATCAATTTTGGATTTGTGCACCTAGAAATTTTGGTAAGCCTGGTTTTGAACAATATCTGGTTTATGTAATCCCAAGACCCTTTGAAATTTATCCACTTAATTTTTTGTATTGTTTCCACACTAATACCTATTAAAGAGCTTAAAACACTCGGCCAACCTTCCAAGATATTTAAATCTTCTAGGATCAATTTATGGAAATTGGACATGAAGGAATTTTTACCCTACATTACTCTAGCTTTTGGAGTGTCCCCAATATTTGATGATTCAAATTGATGTTCAAGTCAAATTCATCAATCTATTTAGTGTAAAATGCTTACCACTCTAGGGATTATTATACCAACTTTAAATATCATCTTTATATTCTTTGTTGCTCCCTTGACTAATAAGGGTTGTCTCTTGATATAGATTGGCTTGTTGCTAGACATTGTATCTCTTCTCATGGTCATAGAAGATGTCCAAATTTCTATCCTTGAGAGTCTTGTCAATTTTTTTTTTGGACCAGAAGACCAATAATATTTAAGTTATTTTAGATCTATTTACTATACCCTCACCTCTATCAATAAGTGGAACAAACATAGCTTAGGTGTTATGCTCATGATTTTCTACTTGAGTGGGTATAAGGTGGATTTATTCTACCGCTTGAAGTACTTTAAGTTCACATAGTCGAGTTGCCTTACATACTCTAGGTTGAACATATAATGTGGCACTTGTACTCAAAGAGCATAGATGAGAAGACATAGAGGTGGATGAAAGACTTGATGCTTCCTATATAGAAATATCCTTTTAGCCATTTCTACTTTGTTGGTGGGTATCACATATCATTAGTTAGTCTTGGCACTTTTCACTTGAATATTTCCATGATGACCTTGTACACCTCACCATAGAAATAGTAGGAGGTATTTCCCACTTTTTGGTAAGGTATGCCCATGCACTCCACTATGCTTAGGGGTTGTCTATATTTACCTACCAGTTTTAGTCAAAATATGGAAAATCAACTTTTCTTATAGTATAGGATTAACCAAACTAGGTAGGAAGTATAGGTGAACTTCCTCTCTTTCTTGAAGTCTTTTAGTTGACTATCCATCTAGTCAGAGATGTACTTGCATAGTCAATCATTTGGTAGTGCCCTGGGTAGGTTTATATGGCATGTAATAGGGATATATGCTCTTCATTGATATTTTTATCACTATTTTACCCTAGGAATATGACTATCCTTGATGTTACCATATGTACATCCTCTTTGAATTGATCTAATTGTAGTGGGATACCAAATTTGGATGGTAAATTTTATCTCTTTAGAAAATAGGTAAGGGAAATCTACTAATAGACATTAGTTTACCTATAGTATAAGTTATTTTGGGTCTTAGGGCTACAACCTTAGAATGTTTCTTATGACTCTCAAATTGATATAAAATGAGTCCTCTATCTGTTAGGGAAGTCTAAAGATATTTTTTGTTGGATCATACTTCTTTGCATGATCCACATGGATGGGTAATTAACAATATTTAGAATGTTTCTTATGACTCTCAACTTGATATAAAATGAGTACTCTATCCATTAGGGAAGCCTATAACTCTTTGTTGTTGGATCATACTTCTCTGCCATCACTTCCACTAGCTGGGGGTAAATCCTTACTTGAGGCACTAGACTCATTGCCAAACCCAAGGTCAAACCTAGGTGATGCTCCATGAGTGAGTTTGGGGGCCCAAGTTGTCTCTTTGTAGGGCCTCTTTGTAGGCAGCAAATCCACCTCCCAAAAAAATAAGAAATAAGTTTGGATTTGCATAATTTTATCAAATGTACAATTTTGTTAAAATGTACAATGTAGGGTTTTGTCTAATTGCATAATGTAGGGTTGTAAAATGTACAATTGGGTGTAATTGTACAATTTCATAAATATGCAATTAGAATTCAAATGAAATTAAGTTGAAATGTGCATTTAGGTTAATTTGATAAAAATAAAATTAGACTTAGGGAAACCTTAATGCAATTAATTGGTTTACAGGAAGGCAATTGTAAATAATGGTTGTCTTATGAACTACTATGGAATGGCCTAGAAAAGTATTATAAATCCTCCCCATTCAAAATTTCATGGTTGTTCATGATAGTTGTCGATTGTTGTTCATACTTATAGAAGAATGGTTCATTATTGTTATTGATTGATCAATTGTTTATGCCTAATGAGAGATTGTTGTTCATGGTATATTATGGTTGTACATTGTGTTGAGTATTGTTCATGTAAAATTACCAATGGATATGGATTGTACATCCTGTACAATTATGATCAGATTATGGTGTAAAGAAAAGAACCCATAATGGAGATAAAGCATTGATGATTCCTAAGCCTTGTGTGATTATTGTGAATGCATATAATAATTAATGATGGCTAGTGTAAGTGGTAATTGAGATGTATGCATGCTATTGTATATTTTTTGGGAATGCTTAGTAAGTCATATTGATTATAATAATCATAGATAGTAGTTCTAGACTTGCATGTTAGCAAAATAGGTTGATAATTGCTCCATATAGACAATTATTACTTTAGCAAGACTTGGAGTGTGAGTTGGCAAATCTACAATTCTATAATTGCAGCAAGGATTTTGTGAAATAATACAATCAACCAAACAAACCATACAATTGATCAATTGCCTTGTTTTTGAATTGCATTTGCATAAAGGTGGAAAATGAGGGTTTAGAAGTGAACAATTACAAAACTGTTCAATTTGGGTTGCAAGATGACTTCTAGCAAATTGTACAGCTAGAAAATCATATATTCTAGGGTTTTGTATGATTTGGATTGTACAATTATATGATTTGGAAACTGTACAAGCGGTTTTGTGAGTTTTGTAAATCATTTAGTAGCAAATCATACACTTGTACAATTTGAGTCAATTCAGTTACAAAGCATTAGAATTCATCCCAAAACCCTCCAATTCACCCCCCATTCGAGAATACTCCCCCCTGTGCTACACCCTTTCCTTACTTCCCCTATAGAATGGGTATAGTTTTACTCTTCTACCCTCTAAGATGGATCCTCAAAGTATTTTTTTTTGTATGTGAGGAGCCTTGCCTCTTCCTCTTTCCTCTCTTATTCTTCTAAGTTTGTCCTTCTAATCTCTTGGATTCCACTGTGATAACTCCAATTGGTGATAATGAGATGGTAGGGGGTGGAAAATGATAATGGAAGGTGGTGATATGGTTTAAAACTTTGGAAATGAAGGGCTAGTGAACTTAGATGTGGTGTCCATGATGAAAATCATAAAAAAATAGGTGAAAAGGTGAAACTTTCGGAAAGGGTAGAGCAATTTTCTCATAATTTTGAAGTTATTTACTCATAAAATAAAATTTATTCACTCGTTGGGAGCATCCAAAAGAGGGGGATGATAGAAAAGTTTAATTAAAAACTAGAGTGATTTGATTAGGAAAACATAGTGGTTTGCTTGATCAAGGACAAATGATTTACTTGATACAATTCAAGCGGTATGCTAGAGAAATGTGAGCAATTCACTCATGTGGAAAACCTTAGAAAATAATGGTTTTATATTTGTTTCTCCTTGAGTAGTTCACTCAAATACGAGTAGGGAATCCTCATGGAGCTTTAACCCAATTGGCTTTCATCATGCAATTGGTTAGTGGTGTGAAGGGGGTTTTTAGAAGCATAATACTTATTAGAATATTGGAGTATATGACATACAAAAAAAACCCATTTAGGTCCCAATCAAAGTTTATATAGACCCTAGAAAAGTTATGTCCTACTCATGCCTTGGTGTGGGCCACTTGGGAAGGGAAATCGTTGTGGGTGAAATTTTTTACCCTTTACCTACTCTTCCCTTCAAGAAGTGATTCTCTTTATTTGAAAGGAATGCACATTTTTTTGAGGAACATGGATGGACGGGCATAATATCTTGAGTGGTGGCTGATGCAGTGGGTGGATGGTAGATTGAAGTAGAGTGGGTGATAGAGTGGGTAGACAATATGCACTTGGCCTTGTGTGGAAACTTCTAAAAAACCCACCTAAATTGTTGGGGTAGCCTTCCAAGTGGCCAGCAAAGGTAGAATAATTGTGCACCCCATCCTTGGGTATGAGAAGGACCCCACCCATCTCGGGTAGGAAATACAAATCAAGGTTGGGTGGAAAATTGAATAAATTCTTGTCCTCTCTCCTCAATACTTTTATGGGTAGAAAAAATAATAAACAAAGCACTCGTCCGACATGCAAGGCTCCTACCATCATCCAAAATTCAAATAGAAGACTTGTTAATTTCTCCAATAGTTCGGGTATCTGATAATGTACGTGGAGGTGATTGATTTGAGGTGCATTTCTCCCAAGGAACTTAAATGTCACTTGTCACCTAACCAAAGGATCACCAGTCGAGGAGAAGGATGAAGTAGTTGAGAATTGATGAACTGGGTATAAAATTTAGAGGATCCAAGGGCCCAAATTTAACCTGATGCATCCACTTTCTTCTAGAAGATCGGTGCCATCCAGAGGGATAGTGTACCAGTGCAATATTTTTTTTTGCTAGGATTGTCTTCCCAACTACTACCATTAATGTTCAATTATGAAATTGATGTAAATAGTGAAATGTTGGTCATTCCTAAGGGTGGTTCTTTAGCTATTACAATTCATATGTTAGGTTTACCTCTACGTAAATACAAATTCTACACTGTTTGGTCTCTAGCTTTATCTTCCTGTTCTCTATTGATTGTATGAATGTCTATTTCTTTTTGGTTGTTTAAGTTATCCCATGATATTCTACTATCTAGATTCCATGGAATTTACTTGAATGACTTAGGAGTGCACATTCATAAATATGAATTAAGGGTTTATTTCTGCTAAAGCCATCTAGATAGGAGCGCTCTGATTTTGAATCCTAGATCTCATGCACTTGTACATTGGTTCTAGAATTTCCACCCCATCGACCATTGATAGGATCTGGAACATAGGTATGGTTGGGTGATCTGTTAGATGTGGGGTCTATATTTCATACATGGTATATTTCCTTCATAGGTATTGATGTGGGTATACATGTCCTTGTGAGTTTTGGCTATGACCATTTTTATCTCTTTTCCCCTTTTCTCTTTACATGTTTTATAGTGTAGATAGCAGTAACCACCCCCAAAGGAACCAACCTTATTTGGAGATCATCTACCTTATACTGATGTGGTAATTATTCTATGCTATATTATTTGTACACCCCTACCCTGCAACATCATTCTAAATTAGTAACCAATAGTTTTTTGTGACTCAATTGGGAAACTCACTAAGTTTCTATGTTCTAGAAAATCAAATTTTGGTGGCTCTCTAATTTACCTAGATCTTCTCAAAGTAACCTGGCGACTCCAACTATGCGGTACATCTCGATCATGAGACTGGTCGTCTATTTGCAATGAAGATACAAAAATCTTGAAGAACTCAAGATATGATGAGTAGCCTTGACCTCACTAATGGTGATATCATGCTCATATGGTGACTCTAAATCCAACATCACAACTAGGAAATATGAAGACTGGTGCCTTGATGGCTCAACCATTGTTCCCCTAGTGGAACAATCTTGATACCCTCAATCTCCCTCATCAACACAATATTCTAGAAGTCGCCTTCGATGCCATGAAAAAATACAATGGCATCAAGGGAGCTATGAAGGAACACCTTGAAAATGTGGCTTCTCTAGCCACCCTTCACAATATTGTGCACAAAGATGCAATGATCAGGCTACTGGTTGCTTCCCTTAAAGGCAAAGCATGGCTCTGGTACAAAACCCTATAGCCTAGAAGTATCTCTACATGGGTGGATCTGGTAGAGCCTCTCATGGATATGTTTGGCAAAGTGGAGGATCCCTTCCAGTCTCTAAATCAATTCACATTTATCAAGAGGAACCCTCTTGAAAGTGTGGTGGACTTCAATGTCTATTTTGAGAAGAGCTAGAAGAGGATTCCATGACAAATCCTCCCAACCTCTTCCCAAGCATATCTATTCTACATCCAAGATTTTGGCCTTGATATCAGCTTCCTTCTACACCAATAAGGAGAAACCAATTTATCACAAATCTACAAGGAAGTTATCAGATTTGAGCAAGTTTTGATGTGGAGGATCCATCCAATCAATTCCTTTTAGGAGCTAGTGTAGATCATGCAGTAGGCACATACTAGGAGCAAGTGTGCCACAATGACCATGTCCACTGAGGTAAAGAGACTAATCAACCCCAAGCTTAGCAGGATATGAGTGAGGACGCGGATACCTATGAGCAAGAGAAGAATCCAAATATGGAGGAAGAGTTAGCCATAGAATTGGTACAATTGGCCAATATCAAAGAGAGACAATATAAAAATATGCTCCCTGATAGCTCACTATCGAGAAGGTGGAATACGGTGGCAAAAGATATTGCCACCCTAGGATTCAAATGTGATGAGTGTCAAAGTGTTACAGTATATGTATATGATTTACCTATATATTTCTTTGCAAATGAATGAATATGAATATTTTTTATTACTATTTCACTTTAATATTTTCATTTATGCATCAATATGATTAATGGTTATAAAATTTATTTATGCATATATTTTACATGAATTTTGTGTAAGTTATTATGTTTTTAGACAAATGTGTATGAAGATGGATAAAGTTCGTGGCTACTGAACCAAGAGGCAGACATACATAGACTAGTTGTACGTATGGCACACTTACATAAATTGTGGATGAAGTGCTATAGAAAGGTGCTACAAAATTCATCTACTGAAAGAGTGCTACAAAAGAGCTAAGTCAAAGTTAACTAAATCTTGTTGCCATGTCATATCCAACATGAAGCATATTACGCACAATCAGCTATTTGATGGTCAATGTGGAAAGAGGAATATTTGGCATATTTGATTATTATTAATGGAATTTGTAAAGTTATATTAAAGTTGGAAAGGATCCAAATTATTATTTTTTTGGTAGATAAGATACTATAGCATTAATATCGGGTTTTACAGGTTGGCCCAAAACCTTTTACAAAAATCAGACCAGGTCTGTTGATGAACATGTCCTTACTAAGGATCCTATATATGTAAAATCTACATGCCACCAAATTCATTACATCCGGTAAGGTACATAGCCTGTTATCAAAAAGAAACTTCCCATACAACATTTTGGGTATACCCTAAGAAAACATAGTTGCATCATAATTACAAAAAAAGAAACAGACACAGATCCCTTCCTTGAAATAGTGGAGAAACAAAAAGCTTCAGACACACATAGTAGAGTACTGAAAAAAACTCCCACAAGCTCTGTATTGATAGTTACTCTTAATAATTCTTTGGTAATTGCTTTCTTTTATATATGACATGCTTTGGGACCACATCCCATCTTGGCCAATCAACCTTGGAGAAGTGAACCTGCTGGCTAGATTTATGGTGGTGGCTATCTGGTGGTCCATGTGGCTCTGGTTTGAAGTCTTATATTGCCATTTCTTTCCTGCCCTGTGATTATAAACCAACCTCAAATTACTAAGATGACTAGGAGCCATGTTATCTGACATGTGACTATCCCCATTAGTCTTTGTGGTATTTCCAAGAAGCATCCACCAAGACTGACAACTCGGATAATTTTTATTGTGAGTCCATTTTAAAAAAGAGACGGGAATACTCATAGCCTTCGAACTTATATTGCCTTCCCTGTTGGTAAATTTGACTATCATTCTTGGCATTCTTGTTGAGTAAGCTCCTCTACTTTGCTCGGGACATCGTGATCCTGTTTGAAAATTCCGTCACCATCGACACCCAAATTGACCAACTTATCAACAACTTTGTTAGCTTCCCGAAAGACATGTTGGGATTTTCTATCCTATCTTCCATGGAAAATGATCCCAGCATCTTCAATAATTGTTTTAATCCTCCAAGGAGGTGTTTTCTGATTACTGAGGAGGTTTATAACATGCATAGAGTCTCCTTCTATGATAAAATTGCCTTATAAGGCTTGAGTCATTTGAAGGCCTCTCCACATAGCTCTAGCTTCAGCTTTGTTATTTGTCTTTGGTCCCAAATATTTGGAAAATGCAAGCATCATATTCCCATTATGATCTTGCACAATACTGCCAGTGCCTGCTCTGCCAGGATTGTCCTTAGTCACTCCATAAAAATTAATCTTAAACCAACCCATAGGAGGTGGGGACCACTTAACATTGGCTCTGGGGTTGACTACCCTAGGCACATACTCATCTAACAAGGTTAAGCTTAAATATTGAGCAATCGTGGTCTCCTACAGATGAGGTTTACGACTATCAAAAGGGATAAGTTTCATATTCTCGTTGGTAAAGGATAGGATCCTGGTAATGATAGTTTGATGATCATGGATAGACTCATTAAAGCCTCTATGGTTCATTTCTAACCACACATACCAAAGATAGTGATTGAGACAAATTTTCCACATGTATCTAAGTCTTTGGCTTGAAAAGGAGCAAGGCCACTAGACGAACAAATCAAGTACGATGGCTGGTTTAACCCAAGAAATATTGAAGGCCTGAAAAACCTCACTTAGGATAGTCAAGGAAAAAGGACACTCAACAAAAATGTGATAAATTATCTCCCAATTAGCCCTGCACAGATAACAATGATTAGTGATAAAAATACCTATACACATCATATTATAAATGGTTAGAATTCTTCCTTGGATAACGAGCCATGAAAAGACTACAATTTTTGGAATTAAATTTTTTATCCAAACTAAGTCCTTTTGGAGGAAAAAATCCTCATCATCAAGCAGAAGCTTGTAAGCTGATTTAATAGTGAACTGCCCATTTTTCGTAGGAGCCCAGGCCACTTGATCTTCCTTGGTTCTCATGGAGATAAACTATTGCCCGAGAATATTACAAAGATCATTTGATTCCACTTGAAATCCATGAATCCTTATTTGTTTCCACTTCATTCTGCCTTTGTCCTCAACCATATAATCAAAGACTTTTTTGCCAATGAGTTCTTCCATGATATCTCTGATTTGGGCTAAGTTAGGATATTGCGTTAGTGGTTCATCCTTAGCCCACCTATCATTCTAGCAATTTATCCTCTCACCATTGCCTAAAACCCATATTAAACCTTTTTTTATGATTTCCTTACAATTGAGAATTGCTTTCCAAAAAGCAGAACCTCTAATTGGAACTGAGTCACTTAGAAATTCCATATTTTGAAGATATTTTCATTTGATGATAGTTGTCCATTCATTTTCTTCACCAGAAATGAGGCACCATGCCTGCTTATCTAGTAAAGCTAAATTCATATGAGCAATTCTCCTTAGACCTAAGCCCCCATTTTCATTGGGTATGCACACTTTGGTCCATCCTACAAGGTGTATCCTTTTTTTCTCTTCTGATCCAGTCCATAAAAATTCTTTTTGGAGTTTCTCAATTTTTTGGAAAACCTTCATAGGGGCTTTGAAAATGGAGAGAAAATAGACTGGAATTCTCTGAAGAGAGGCTTTAATGAGGGTCAGCTTTCCTGCTTGAGATAGAAGATGACCTTTCCATCCAAAGAAGTTTTTTTTATTCTTTCAATAACCCTGTCCCACATTGACTCTCTCGGAGAACCAATTAAAAGAGGGAGACCAAGATACGAAGTGGGGAGGTTTGCTATATCACACCCTAAAATTTTTGCAATTATTCCTTACCTCTGACCAGCAACGTCCTCATAGAGTTGTAGGATGTATTTAATTCTTTTTGCCTCAACCACCAACGTCTTAGTCAATAGAAGGGTATCATCAATGAATTGTTGGTGAGAAACAACCCTAGTGAGAGATGTTGCCTTGATTCCTGATATTAGCCTTGAACTGCAAGCATTTTGTATGGTTATACCTAAATATTCTGCCATAATGATGAATAATATGGGGCTGATAAGGTCCCCTTGCAAAATTCCTCTACGACTTTGAAAGTAACCAGTAGTTGTTCCATTAACCAGAATCGAGAACCATGCTTTAGAAATGTATTTTCTAATCAAATTAACCCATTGGTGGTGAAAACCAAACTTAAGGAGGACAAAAATTAGAAAGTCCCAATTTAGCCTATCAAATGCTTTGTTCATATCAAGCTTCAGGGCAAAAATAGACCTGTTAGTCTTATGAGCAGAGTGCAGAGCTTCATGAACTGTGATAACTCCATCCAAGATTGACCTGAATTGGACAGAGCTTACCTGGCATGGATCTATGATGCGGGGTAGAACATATCTCATTCTATTTGCAATGGATTTAGTTAGGATCTTGTAAGAAATATTATATAGACTGATTGGCCTAAAGTTAGCCATAGATTTAGGGGTTTGCTTCTTAGGAATTAGAGAAATAAAAGTAGAGTTAAGACCTTTTGGGATATGATTTCTTGCTTGGAATTCTCTGACAGCAAAAATTACATCCTCACTTACGATGTCCCAAAAATATTGATAGAAATGAGGGGGAAAGCTATCAGGTCCCGGAGATTTGTTTGGCTTCATGCTAAATAAGGATTCCTTAATTTACTCATCAAAAAATGGAGCTAGAATATTAAGGTTTATATCCTCATTTATTATTCTAGGAATGGATTGCAAGAGAATATATTTGTCCTCCTCATTGCACTGTGATTCTTGACCAAGGATAGAATTGAAATAAGTTATCGCCTCCTTTCTGATTTTTGTTAAGTCTTGAGTAATAGAACCATCTGATTTTTTTTAAATTTTATCTTGTTATTGCTTTTGTTTCTAAGTGTGGTGATGTGAAAAAACTAAGAATTTGAGTCTCCATATTTCAACCAAAGAGCCCTTGATTTTTACCTCCAATAGAATTCCTCACAGGCCAAAATGTTATGAAACTCTGCTAGTTTTATTCGTTCCTCCTGCCTAGTAGTTTCATCAGCATCACAATGTTGAATCATCTGATCAATTATCTTCAAAATTTCAACAACCTATTTTTTATTTTCAAAGAGGTTCCCAAAGACATATTTTTTCCAAGTTCGAAGCTTTTCCTTAACAAACTTTAATTTTCCAGCAAGTTTAAAAGCTGCACTACCCTTGACAGGCTGCTGCCACCACTGAATTAAGTTATCTCTGAAACTAGAATGTTTGATCCACATAGATTGAAATCTGAAAGGTTTCTTGAAGGAAAGAGAGTTAGGGATCTCTAAAAATTTAGGATTATTATCAGAGGTAATTTTAGGAAGGGCTTGCAGGGTAGAATCATCGAATAAAGTTGTAGCCTCCTTTGATAGAAAAAACCTGTCAAGCCTTTCTTGAATGAGATGACACCGTATCCGCAGATTGCTCCAGGTATAATTCGCTCCTCTAAGTTTTACATCCATCAACATGTTGGAGTTCACAAAGTCATTGAACTCATCCATGCTCCTAATAGGTGGTCCATTTCCACCCATTTTGTCTAAAGGGTAAAGAGGAGTGTTAAAATCCCTAGCCAAAATCCAGGGGACATTATGGAATATTTCACTCAGATTGCCTAAGTACTCCCATAGTAGAGATCTCCCTTGAATTGAAGTCGGGGCATAAATATTTGAAAGGATCCATGACCTGTTGTTGTTTATTTCCTTAAATAAAATACTAAGAACCCTGTCATATTTCTCTTTCTAAACTATTGATTTATTCTACCAACTCATATTCTATTTCCTTGAGAATAGGGCAAAATATTATTCTTGTTATTCCTTAAATTTAGAAGTTAAATTTTGAAAGGATCCAAACTATTGATTTATTCTACCAACTCATATTCTCTTTCCTTGAGAATAGGGCAAAATATTATTCTTGTTATTCCTTAAATTTAGAAGTTGTTAAAGTGGTTGCCACTTGGGCTTAAATTGATTAGTCCAAGTCCTATTTGTTATAAAGTTGTATTTGTTTAGAATAAGTCGTTTAGCACTTGGGCTCGCGTTGATTAGTCCAAGATCCGTCTTGTTATGAAATTATATTTGTTTAGGAAAATTGTTAGTATGAAGGTTAGGATTTAGATTTGTTAGTTGGAAAGAGACAGAGAATGTTACGAAAGACTTCATTAAACATTATTGTATAAATTACAATGAGGAGGCTTTTGAAAAGGTCCTCGCTCTTGTCTTTCGATGATTGCATTCTGTAATAGAAGTTGAAGAAGTTGCTGTTTCATAGCAATGTACATGATTGAATCTCAACAATAAAATAGTATTATTTTTCCATATCTTTCGCAATGTTATTCTGTATTTTGCAATGATTTATTTCCTTCTGTAAAATATTTATTTTTCCTACAATCAATGAATAGTTAATAGTTAGAATAGGTTAAATGAAATATTAGTAGTTTCTAAAGTAAAATAGCGTAGAGGAGAAGAGAAATATACTAACCTTTTCGAAGGTAGGGCCCACTTCTAAAAGACCAGTCCCTATTCTCCCACTCCTACATTAGAATAGGATTAGATTAGTATAAATAGAATTAATATAAATTAATCTGCATCATTTATTTCAAAATTAAAATAGTTAACACATCATTAGTTGCACGTGGATCCACACACATTCATTCATTTAGTTAATTTCACATTTATTAAGTTAATTTCATATTAAAAAGAATCACATTTAAAATATTCTATCTTTTTTGTAACCTGATCTTAAGGAATTGAATCAAGTGAACTGGTTAATGTCATGGAATAATCTATACGAGATTGTCTATTCTTTAAATCTTTTTGACCTGGATTGATAATTAAATGATTAGCTCTCCAAGCTAGACATTTTTGGCATCATTTCTAGGGAGAACAGTGCCATTACATTGATCTACAAGTTGTTGGACCATGTAAGGAAGGAAGCTTACCTATACGTGGAGGGTGGCACAAGTAGTGATCAATGCATGTATAGAGTTACGTGTGGAGGGTGGCGCAAGCAGTGATCAACGCACATACACACCAAGCATCCTCCACCTTAGGTGGACTAGGTTCCATTTTCTTAAAATCAATTTTTATTGCTTTCCTAGAATTTAGTCATTTATTTTCTAGCATTTATTTTTCAAGCATTTACTTTTTAGCAATTTATTTTTTAGTAATTTTTTAACAATTTTTCCAAGCAATTTATTTTCTTGCACAAGTGTGGTTGTTGCTAGTTTAAATCTAAGACTCTTTGGCCTATAGAAACCCAATGTAGTACAGGAAGTAGGTGTGATTGAGTGACACAACCATAGTGAAAACATCCCTTAGAAGTAAAACGGTAACAACAACACTTTTCCTTATTATATTGAGATCACCTGGCCAATCCGTTTGATTTTAGTTATAGTAAGATTTGTTTTGTTTTCTTTATTGTATTGAGATCACCTGGAAAATCCATTTGATTTCATTATAATAAGATTTGCTATATTTTCCCCTTATTTACCTAATATCACCTAGCCAATCCATTTGATTTTAGTCAGTAAAATCTGCTTTAAGATAGTTTTACTTTTTTTACTATGCTGAAATTATTTGGCCAATCCGTTTAGTTTCAGTATAGTAGGAACTATTTTAGAAAAAAAAAATAGAACAAAAAATAAAACAAAACAAAAATAATATATAGAGAAGTAGAAGTTGCTAGATGGTGGAAAATAGTAAACAATCTGCATCCATTGACCTTAGAAAATTATTGATAGAGCAAGAAGTTAACCTTATTTTTGAAAAACAACACCAAACATCTAGGGAAGAGTGGGAACACCTGTGCAAACATCTTGATACCATAAAATATAGATCAGATGAATTGAGTCAAATCTAGAGGATAAACATAGCTCAAATTCTAGGGCTAGACTATCACTCACCCTACCTTGAACTTATTAGGAGTTGTGAATGGTGGTTAGGGAATAGGAGAGCAATAGTAAACTCAGTAACCTACCTATGGGATCAGTATTTTGAATATTCCCTTACCATCCATAGTTTCCTAGCAAAAATAGAGGATAGGGAAGTAAACCTAGAATATAGTCGAGAGATATCATAGGGCACCAAGAGTAGTACTCTTTAGAGAACTGTGTCAAGACTTGCGTTATGAATTATAGTTTGAGAACCCTAATCCAATTGTAAAATAAGATTTTATTGTCCAATTGATTACTCTGGTAACAAAAGACTTTGGATTTAATGAAGAGCATTATATGACTCCTGAAAAACTCGAACCTATCAATGATATTCATAGGTTGTTCTAGGAAGACTAAAATTTATTTCAAAGTTTCATGTTCAGACCTAGAGACTCAAAGGGTAGATTTATTAAAATCAGTAAACCAGAAGCAGATTGCCAAGAAAACCATAGTAAGAAATCTAAAACTTCTGAGTCAAAAGAAACTAAAACTGCATCTTTAGATTCTACATCAACCAAGAAAATTGAAATTCTAGAACAAGATCCCAAAACATATTTGCTACCCAAACCAGAGTTTGATGATCATATCGATCCCTCATCTATCTTTACTGACCCTATACCTAGTCCAATTCTTGAAATTCTATATTCAATCATGGCTGATCAAGGTAGTGAACAAGGGGAAGTAAATAGAAACCAAAGGCAAAGAACAATGGATCAAGGAGAAGTAGAAAACCAAAGGGGGTGGACAGAGAAAGACTTTTGCCTTTCCAATTCCTTCTCCCGAAGATAGGCTAACAAGAGAACTGAAACCAGTCTCTGTTGTTGTTTTGCCTACTTTCCATGGTAAACCACATGAGGATCCCGATGCTTTCCTTTTTGAATTTGAAGTGGTGTGCCAGGCTTACTTTTACACCATGGATGAGCAAAAACTAAGACTATTCCCTTCTACACTTAAGGATGCAGCCTTAATATGGTTCATGGGTCTAGGGGAAAATATTTGCAATCGATGGGATGGAGAACAAGGATTAAAAGACATATTCCTTGAAAGATACCAAGACTATTGCAGAGTTTGGGATAAGAAAGCAAAATTATTTTGTATGAATAAAAAATATGATGAATCCCTTGAGGACTACCTCGAGAGATTCTGGTTTGTGGGATCAAGAGTAAACATTGAGTTGGATGAGGAAGTTCAGAAAGAAATTTTTCTAAAAGGGCTTAAGGAAGATGTCTTAGACATACTAAACCTTATGGCAAATGGGGATATCCATCATATGGGATTAGGAGAGATCATAAATCTCTGTAAAAATTACTCAAGAAATAAACCATTAAGAAGTAATAAATACCCATCATCAGGAGGAGGAGTAACATGAGCTGAAATCGATAATATGCTAGAAAATCTCAAAACCAATTTATTAAGCACATTAACATCATCCCTCGACCTCATGGATAAGAAACCAAAGGATCAAAATATTGAAGAGATATATTGTCATAGATGTAGAAAGAAATATAATCTAAGGGAATGCCCTTTGAATGTTATAAATATTTCCAACATTTTTGCCTGTTGCAAAATCTATGATAAAAACCATAATACTAAAAATTGTAAATATATCTCAGCTTTCAAAACCGCTATAAAAGAGCTTGAGGTTGAAGAGGTAGAAGATGTCTACTTTATAGCTCAAATAAGGAATGGTCCATTTAATGGTCCACCCAATTGGTCAAAATCTAATTATTCCAACCAACAAAGACCTAATTATTGGTCAAATCCTCCAAATTGGTCAAGTTGGAATCAATATAATCAAGATTGGAACATGCCTCCTTGGACACAATTCATGCCCAATTCATATGGAAATTCACCTCCATGGATGGCAGGCCAAAATCAAAATACATCTAGTTGGAATATGAATGGCCAATACAATCAGATAGGACCTAGCTGGTCTCAAGGGCAGCCCCAACAACAAAACTTTCAAAATCAATTTAGGGGGCAAGTACCTCAAAACTAGCCTCAAAATAGACTCCTTCCACCTCCAAACAATAATCCTCCTAAATAACCACCTTTACCAGCTCAACCTGTGCCTAACCCCAATAATAATAAAAACACTCAATAGGTCTATGAAACAAATGAGGCATGTTCAATATCTATAATGCCTTGTCAACAAATTCAATTAAGATCTAGAAAAGTATTGGAAGATCATAGAGCAACCCTCACAGAACTTGAAGAACCTACCAAAAACTTGAGCAAAGAAAAAGGACAAGATGATAAATGTGAGGAAGGAATAGAAATTCCCCTAGAAGAAGTGTTGGATCAATAGAAAGAGGTTCAAATTTCTCAAAAAGAAATAAGAGCTCCATTTCCTAAAATACTGGCTATACCTAAAGAACCATCTAAACCAGCTTTTGATTTTCTTCAAGAATTGGAAAATGTCTCTATTAGAATTCCTCTTTTACAAGCTATTAAATATATTCCCATCTATTCCAAATTGGTAAAAAGTATAACAAATTCACAAAGGAGAAAGAGGAATGAACCTAGGACTATTCAAGTTATTGGGCAACTATCTAAAATCATGACTGGTGAGAAATTATTACCAAAATATACAGACCCTGGAGTACCTATACTCACAGTTCACATTGGTAGGACAACCTTGCATAATGTCTTAGTAGACTTAGGGGCTGCCATAAATATCATGACAAAGGAAACAATAGAATATTTAGGGGTACACATGATTCAACCAACCTCTATAGTGCTTCAACTTGTAGATAGATCTACCATTAAACTAGAAGGGAAACTAGAAGATATTATAGTTTTCGTAAGTTCATGGGAATACCCTATAGACTTTATAGTCTTACAACCAAAGAAAAAGTTAGGGGGACACCCCTTGATATTGGGAAGACCATGGCTTGCAACAGTTGATGCTTATATTAGTTGTAGATCTAGGAATATGACTATTTCAAATGGCAAGTATACTAAAAATCTTAGCTTGTTTCCTGAATCAATAAAAGACAATGATTTTTCAAACCAGTTTTGGTATGATTCTCCTAAAGATTTGGATGATCTTCAAAATTTATCAATCAATATGTTAGAAGAGTGTGTTCAACAAGAAATTGAAGGGCCTTTAATTTCACTTATTAATGAGGAACAAGGTGCTAATGAGGTTACCATGACTAATAGTGAAGCAAGCACAAGTTACCCTCATCAGATGGTCCCTTACAATTATCAACTAAACACTCTTAAACATGAAATAATGAGTATAGATAATAATTATAAACAAATAGATATTACATCTAGAAAAACTTTAAATATAAGCAATGAGCTTACAAACATTCAGGAATCACAACTGATAGAAGTGTTAAAGAAGCATTGGACAACATTTGCATGGAATTATGAGGACATGAAAGGGATACATCCGAGTATTTGTACCCATCGTATTTTCATTCAAGAAGGTTGTCACCCAGTAAGACAACCTCAAAGAAGATTAAATCTAGCTATGAAAGATATAGTTCAAGAAGAAATTGTTAAGCTCTTAAATGCAAGATTTATATACCCTATCTCTGATAGTCAATGGGTTTCACCATTGGTAATAGTTCCTAAAAAGAATGGTAAATGGAGAATCTATGTAGACTATAGAGAACTAAATAAAGTGACAAAGAAGGACTATTTCCCATTGCCTTTCATTGATCAAGTCCTTGACACTTAGTAGGTAATAAAAAATATTTTTTTTTGTTGGATTTTTAGTGGATATAATCAGGTCTCAATAGTTGAAGAAGATCAAGAGAAGACCACTTTTACATGTCCCATAGGAACCTATGCTTATAGAGTATTACCTTTTGGACTATGCAATGCACCTGCTACATTCCAAAGAGTTGTTCTCACTATTTTTGTTGATATGATTAATGAATGCGTAGAAGTTTATATGGATGACTTTACAGTCTATGGTGACACCTTTGAAGAAACTCTAGCAAGTTTACAAAAAGTCCTAGCTAGATGCATAAAGCAAAACCTTTCTCTAAGTAATGAAAAGTGTTTCATGATGATGAGGAGGGGTATTGTTTTAGGACATTACATATCCGAAGAAGGTGTTAAGGTAGATCCTACAAAAATACAAGTTATTCAGTCTCTTCAACCTCCAAAAACTCAAACAGAGGTAAGAAGATTTTTAGGGCATGCAGGATACTACCAAAGATTCATTAAGGATTTCAGCAAAATTGCTTCTCCTATGCTTAAAATCTTAACTAAAGATAGTGAATTTGAATGGACTAAAGCATGTCAAGAAGCTTTTGAAATCATAAAAGAAAAATTGATTACTGCTCCAATCTTAAGAGGGCCAAACTAGAATTTACCCTTTCATATCCATTGTGATGCCTCAACATATGCAATAGGAGCAGTACTTCAACAAATAGAAAATAAAATGCCTTATGCTATCTATTATGTAAGTAAGAATTTACATGGGGCTGAACTAAATTATACAGTTATTGAGAAGGAATTCTTGGTCGTAGTTCATGCCATCAATAAATTTAAACATTACATAATAGGGTATGAAGTATTTGTTCATACTGATCACTCTGCCATTAAGTATTTAATGAACAAAGCCACAGTAGGAGGTAGGGTGGTTAGATGGCTTCTTTTGCTTCAAGAATTTAATGTCACAATTATAGATAAAGTAGGCAAAGATAATGTCATTGCAGATCATTTATCTCGTATGCAAATACTTGATGATGATGAATTAATTCCTGATATCTTTCCAGATGAACATCTGTTTGCTCTTTCTATTTTTTCTCCATGGTATGCTGATATAGTAAATTATCTGGTAATGGGAAAGATGCCTCAAAATTTCACACCTTATGAGCGAAGAAAGTTAATACATCAGAGCGGCCCTTACATGTGGATTAATGGGATTTTATTCAAGTCTTGCCCAGACCATGTAGTTAGGAGATGTGTGCATGAAGAAGATGTGTATGATATCATTAGAGCAACACATGAAGAACCTTGTGGAGGTCATTATGCAGCCCAAAGAATAGTTAGTAAAATATTCCAAACTGGATACTTTTGGCCTACTATAAATAAGGATGTTCACCAATTTGTTGATAGATGTGATGCATGCCAAAGGGCTAGTAAACCAACCCCTACAATGGAGATGCCCTTGGTACCCCAAATTATGTTTGAACCATTTGAGAAGTGGGGAATTGATTTTGTTGGACCTATAGATCCTTCGAGTGCAAATAATAAACATATACTTGTGTGCATAGATTATGTTACAAAATGGGTAGAGGTAGAAGCTATGCCACGAGCACAAGCTGAACCTGTCACTGATTTTCTCTATTCACACATTATGTTGCACTTTGGAGCACCTAGAGAACTAGTTTCAGATCAAGGAACTCAATTTCTCTCTAAAGTAATAGAACATTTCACCACAATATATCAAATAAAACATAGAAAAACTTCACCATATCATCCTCAAGCCAATGGACAAGTGGAAGTAACCAATCGAGAGCTTGAAAAGATAATAACTAAAACTGTGGCCACTAGTAGAATAGATTGGGTAGAAATATTGAAAGAAGTTGTATGGGCTTATAACACAACTTGGAAGACTACCACTGGTTTAACACCTTATGAGATGACTTATGGTAAGCAAGCCATCATGCCCATCGAGTTTGAAATTGAGACTCTTCGCACAATAGTACAACTCGATATGAACTTAGATCAAGCACAAAGGGCTAGGTTAGAGAAATTAAATATTCTTGATGAAAGGAGATTTGAAGCACTTCATAGAACTAAATTAACACAACAACAAAGGAAGAAATGGCATGATAAACACATTGTACCTAGAATGTTTCAACCAGGAGATTGGGCTTTGCTATTTGACTCTCGCTTCCATGATTTTTAGGGGAAGCTAAGGACAAGATGGCTTGGCCCCTATGAAATTGAAGAGATATTCAAAAATGGTACAGTAAAACTCAAGCCTATTGATGACTCAACCAAAAAATTGCTAGTTAATGGACATAGGCTTAAATTATATAAAAAGCCACTATCTAAAGAAGAATTCATGCACCATCTCAAGCAACAAACTGATTTGCAGTGTATATCTAAACTACAAATCACTACTATTGAATAAATACTTCTCTTTAACAAGCAACAAATATACTACCTATTAAATAAGTTGTTGCTTTATATCTAAATATATATATATATATATATATATATATATATATATATATATATATAAATAAAAAAAAAAGATTATGCTTCTTTTTGTTTCATAATGGAGTTCCAATATTTGCAATACTTTCACCTCATTCTTCATCAATTCTTCAGTCTCAATATTGTTTCAAAATGATCCTAAAAAGATATTTCTTTATTTTTATCAGCTTGTGAGTTTGTAGGAAAATTACTGCCACATCTTGCATAATACCTTTGTTTTCTAAATCAAAATCTAGGTGTTTTCAATTATTCAGCCACCACTAGTGTTTTGAGAAAATCTTCATTGAAAATCAAACAATCTTTGGATGTTATAAGTTGCTCCTAGTCAATCAAGTTTCCTCTTGGACTACGCACATTATAACAAATAAAAATATTGTGAAGTTTGGAAAGACTAACCCATGAGTTACTATTGCCATAAGAGTGAATGGTTTCCCCTACTTATCCAATTATATACGTGGTCTAGAAAAGCTAATGAATTGGCAAAAGGACAAGCTCCCCCTTCATCCTTAAAAAAAAAATCCCTTGCTCTCTCTCTAAATGAGCAAGTATCCCAAAAATTATCTCCTTGCTCCCTCTCAAAATGAGCAAGTATCCCAAATAAAATTCAAATAAAATAAGGGTGAAGAGCTTGAATCCTTGGAATTCTTAGTATTTCAAAAACCATGGGGTGATCCTCATTACAACAATGGGTTGAATGAAACCCGCCTGGAAATAAGGTATCCTTACATAGTAGCGCTAAGTCTAGACAAGACCTATGGATGCTCATAGATAAGCTAGCTTGTTGGCATAAGTGACCATTGGTTTACTCAATCCTTACTCATGATGAGAAATGAACATTCACTGCACACACAGTTGGTCCTTGAGAGGCTTGAAAATATTAGGACACCCTTAGCATCATATTGATCTGTGAGATGAATAGATGAACTTGTTCAAAGTCACTAGGATGTTTGAGTCTTTGTAAAACAACTCTAGAATGTTGTAAGCAAGCAAAAGTCATGAGCAAATTTCTATTCCATATGTAGGTACTATAGTTTATCTCATCCTACAAAAATGTGGTTTGTATTTCCCAAGAACCTCGATATTTACTTATAGGGACAAAGCAGTAAGGATAGGGTTACAATTCCCATCAGGACTCTGATAGAGTGGTTGGGAATCCAATTCCCCAAAGCTTTGCACCCTATAAGAGCAGCAAAAATAGGTATACTCCCAAAAGAAAGAAAAGCCATCAAAATGACATCAAGACAACTATCCTATTTTCCTGTTGATATTATCCAAGTCTATGGTAAAAGATCCACTTTATATATTGATGACTAATATTCGATTTGCATCCACATGGAACTCCTTATGAAATTAAAAGAAGAAAATCTTCCATAAAAATAATAATAAAATAAAATAAAATAAATTATATATAATAATAATAAAATAAATAAATTAAAATAAAATAAAATATATCATATATATATATATCTATATTTTTACCCCCATACCATTAAATAAATAAAATAAAATAAATAAATATCAACATCTTTTTCCCTCTATTTTTGTTTTGGCTATATAGCCAAAATTACAGTTTGGGGGAGGTATAAGGCTAATATATTAAGTCCATAATATAGTTTGGGGGAGAAAAACTTTGCAATAAAATGAAACTTTCATTTTTTTGTAGCAAAATTTTTCGTAGTAGAATTTTAGTAGCAAGCTTTCCATAAAAATATTTTCGTAGACCTGCACTTGAAAAAAAATCCTAAGTGTTTTGGTGGGAAAATTAAAATTTAGGTGAAGCACCATTTTGGTGGGAAATTTTAAAAGCAAGCGTTGGACTTCAAATAATTTTTAAATTTACTTTAATGATGAGAGTAATGCGTCGGACTTCAAAGGACTTTCCAATTCATTTTATCAATGCATAAATTAATAAAAATTAATAATTATTTTTAAAATGAGTTTTGGTAGTATTTCAAAATTTGGTCATGAGCTAGCCTCGGATCTGACATGTTGGACTAAAAATAACACAAGTGTCACTTATTGGTTGAGAAAGAGGGTACCATATCACCATGAAAGCACCAAGTGAAGAATGCAAGGTGCACCTCACTACCATTTCATAGCCATGCGAGCATTGGAAGTCATGTGGGTTAAAGTAGCCATGGATCAACTAAAACCTCGACCATGGAAATTAATAAAGTTTATGGGCAAGTGATGCAAAGGTGGAAAATGATGAATGACATGGTGAAAATTCAAACCTAAGAAATGATTTGGAGATGTTCTATTGGTTAGCACATCCAACAAAGGCACGATGGCATGGGAAATGCGGAAGACAACTCAGCATCTCGTGGCCATAAAATCCAATCATCGATGAGCTGGCCAAAGATGCGATTAAACCATCGCTAAGGTGGCAAGGAATGTCGCATGTGAAGGCATCGCCATTTGTACCCATACAACCAATGAAATAAAATGATGTAGATAAAAGTTTTGAGCCATTGATTAAAATTAATCAAGGGTTATAATCTGCTAACCATCACTATTGGTTATTGCAAATACCACATGTGGGAATGACAAGCCACATAAAATTTCCACTCTCTCCACCACATCGATTAAAGGAAATCGATGATGGAGGTTTAATCATGAATTAAAAATATTAAGGGTAAAAACCCTAGGACGCCACGTCAAGGTCAAAAAGTAGCGTAACAAGGGAAAAATAATGCCACATCAAGGTTAAGTTAGTAGCATAGCATGGTGAAACATGATGATGCGACAAGGAAACTAATTTTGGGGTGATGACATGTGGACCCCCCATTGCTAACGCGATGGTAAATAAACCTGCGTGGAATGTACCAAGGTATGGTGAAAATGGAAGGCACCCCGATCAATGTCATCGTACCCATGCACCCTATACAAAGCAGAGTCGCAGATCAACAACTTCAACTGTTGATTAGCAAATAAATCTAGGGCTGGAAACTCGACAAGTGTCGACAATGCTGCATATGCGAAAAGGTCAACCCGACATAAGATCTCCTCCATTGGATTGGAAATAATCCAATGACAAGGGTTTAATGGGAAATTAGAAAGTTAATTTAGGGTAAAAAACCCTAATCTACCACCTTGCGCTCAGTCTCCGCCCACAAACAATGTAAATAGTTGAGGAAGTTGCACACCTGTAGAAGGATGAAGAAGTTTGAGTTGCAGGCGACGTCAAAAGATGAGGCCGAGGTAAAACAAGAAGCGGACATCGATTGCAAGGTAAAAATTCCACTGCAATTTTTTTAGGGATTTTGCTCAGAAAACATTTTGGGTTTACGAAATTATTCTTGTAGGAATTGCATGAAGGAATTTAGGGGAATTTCTTTAATTGTCTGAAAATGTGTTTAGAAGCCATTATGGAAGGAGGGAATTTAAAACCCTTCCTCTTAAAATTTTACAGGCAACCTTGTTTTTAAAAACCGTATAGGATTCTAGAAAATTATGTCGAAATGATGAGATTAACAGAAAATTTATTCCTTTCTTTGTGTAGAAAAATCCTATGATGAAGAATTTGTCAACCCCAGAGCCAATGTTAAGTGGTCTCCACCTCCTACGGGTTGGTTTAAGCTTAAATTTTATGGAGCAGCTAAGGACAATCCTGGTAGAGCAGGCATTGGTGGCATTGTGCGAGATCATAATGGGAATATGATGCTTGCATTTTTTGAATATTTGGGAATAAGGAAAAACAACAAAGCTGAAGCTAGAGCTATATGGAGAGGCCTTCAAATGACTCAAGACTTAGAAGGCAATTTGATCATAGAAGGAGACTCTATGCATGTTATAAATCTCCTCAATAATTGGAAAACACCTCCTTGGAGGATTAAAACAATTGTTGAAGAGACTAGGATCCTTTTCCAAGGAAGACAGGACATAAAAGCCCAACATGTCTTTTGGGAAGCTAACAAAATTGCTGATAAGCTGGCCAATTTGGGTGTCGATGGTGACAAAATTTTCAAATGGAACACGGTGTCCCGAGTGAAGTAGAGGAGCTTATTCAACAAGAATGCCAAGAATGATAGTCAAATTTACCAACAAGGAAGGCATTGTAAGTTCGAAGGCTAGGAGTATTCCCGTCTCTTTTTTGAATTGGACTCACAATAAAAATTATCTGAGCTATCAGTCTTCGTGGATGCTGCTTGGAAATACCACAAAGACTAATGGGGACAATCACATGTCAGATAACATGGCTCCTAGTCATATTAGTAATTTGAGGTTGGTTTATAATCACAAGGAAGGAAAGAAATGAAATTATAAGACTTCGAACCAAAGCCATATGGACCACCAGATAGCCACCGCCATAAATCTAGCCAACAGGTTCACTTCTCCAAAGCTGATTGGCCAAGATAGTATGTGGTACCAAAGCATGTCATATACAGAAGAAAACAATTACCAAAGAATTATTAAGAGTAACTATCAATACAAATATTGTGGGAGTTTTTTTTAGTACTTTGCTATGTGTGTCTGCAGTTTTTTGTTTCTCCATTGTCTCAAGGAAGGGATCCGTGTCTGTTCTTTTTTGTAATTATGATGCATGTGTGTTTTCTTGGGGTATATCCAAAATGTTGTATGGGAAGTTTCTTTTTGATAACAGGCTATGTGCCTTACCGGATGTAATGGCTTTGGTGGCATGTAGATTTTACATATATAGGATCCTTAGTAAGGATATGTTCATCAACAACCCTAGGCTGATTTTTGTAAAAGGTTTTGGGTCAACCTGTAAAACCCGATATTAATGCTATAGTATCTTATCTACCAAAAAAAAAATATATATTTTGGGTTTATGAAATTAAAATAAAATAAGGTATTTTATTTTAAAAAACTCCTGCAGAATTTGTTTGAGGGTGGGAATTTCAAAAAAAAAAATTGTTCTTATTAGAATTTGTGAAATCTTCCCTAAATTTTCCAAGCATTGAATGTTATTTTTTGAAGAAAAAAAATTAAAAATTAAAAAAAGAGAGTAATTTGTTTTTGTTCGAAGCCCTCCTTAAAATTTTTGACGAATTTCAAAGTTTTTCCATTTTTCTCCTGCAAATATTCTTGAAAAGTTTTCAAAGTTTTATAAAAATTCCTAAAAACATTTTGAAATTCTCCTGTCTTTCTCTTGCAAATATTAAAAAGGAACTTACATATATCATTCTACGAAAATTTTGAATGTTTCATGTCTATAAAATCAAATAAATCTCTGTATTTTTTTAGGAAAATAAAACTGCAAAAATTTAAGATAATTTCATGATTTCCTTTTGAAAAAAAAAAAAATTGAAATTTTTTATGTTTTCATGCAATGCATTCATTCTATTTTTAATGATGTAGTCAATAAATTATTTCAAGGAGCCCGATGGTGGGATGCCTTGACAAAATACCAAGGCCATGGTCTGGGTGTTGCAAAATAGTTCATTCTGAACTGTAATCACGCTTGCATGGAAACTTATGTCGAGAGAGTCAAAATAGAAATTTTCCCTAGTTTAATTGCATAAGTCTTAACTTTGTTAAAAATGGGCCAAAGATACTTTAAATATACCTACAAGGGGGTGAATAATATGGTGAAATTTTTTGGGGAGAAATGTTCAATTACCAAGGATAGAAATGGGTGGATAAAGGGAGTAGTTACCTCCTCTCTGCTAACAAAATGATAGGAGGCAGTTATAATTGTGATGAAATTTTTTACCCTTGAAGGCAGGTTGTCTAGCTACAGTGGATACCATTTAAAGATGCTCTTAAATATAAAATTTCCCAAGAGGGAAGACTGCATAATTAACTTGCCTTACTTTTTATTTCGTTCTTTGAAAGCTACCATCCTCCGTGTGCAGTCATTAAATGATTATGAAGCCCCTAAACTACATCTTATCTCCTATCATGGTTTAATTAAGTTATTGGTCTTACACCAAGTTGCTAAGGCAAAAATTGCATGGAGTACCTTGGTTGACGGGGCTAATGTTTCTCCAATGTTTGAACCTAGTGATTCCAAACCAGTTTAGGAATTTGAGTCTGATGAAGTAAGTTTAGAAGATCTTCTTGTTCGAAAAAGACCCATCACCTCCAAATCAACCACAACCTTTAAATCTACCAAAAAATCAAAATATGAAAAATTCATTCCAAGTAATCCTATCAGGGAATCATCTCCTATAGCTGAATCATCTTAGGAAACACCTCTTAGAGAAGAAGTACCTTTACAAAAAGAAACACCTAAGCCTACTTTACACTTACCTATTATAGGGCCATCCAATGCTATTGAATTTCTTAAGATGCAACAAACTTTGTTGCACATAAAAATTGATTAGCTCACAACATTGGTTGAAAAACATGCTGCAATGGTGACCAAATCCCTTACCATCCAGAGCAATATCCTTAGGAAACTAACAAAGAGAAAGGTGGCAAAACTGATTGATTCAGTTATTGCACTAGTGATTGTCAGTTCATCTCCTTAGAAGAGCACTCTAGTTGGTAATAAACCATAGAAATCAGTGAACTTTACCAAGATTATTAACTTCTTCAAAGTGTTAGAGGAAGATAGCTCAGTGCCCCAATCTGAAATACCTCAACCAAGTCAACCATCAAATTTGGAACTGTCCAAGGATATAGGGATATGGCTAGATAGCTTAGCAGTTAAGGTAGGTATACCCATAAATATTGATAAAATTATCAATCGTGCTACGTAGATAACATGTTCGTCTCTAAATACACAAGAAACACAGAGTGAATCTCACAACAGTGGATCAATGGATGTAGAACATATCAAAACCATAACTGTAGATATTCCAATATATCTAGCAATAAGAAGGGAACGTGTATAGAAGGTAAAGGAAGAGAGAAATCTCCCAACTAGGCCATCACCTCTATGGGTTTCATCTCGTCTTAGGACTAAAACTGGTTTGGACATCAGCATGATTATAGGAAGATGACAGGGACAAAAAAAAAAGTTTATTCTTTTATCTGGTTACAAACATTACTATTATTATTATTATTTTAATGACTTTCATAATATTCAAACGTAAGTATATGCATGTATGTATGTGTGAGTTGTTTTAGATATTTCAATTGTAGGAATGCTTTTTTTGATATATACATCTTGATTATTGCATAAATTTTGTAGATAGCATTATTTCGTATAAAATGTAATCATTTCTAAAAAGAGACTGCAATATTGTTATTATTTCTTTTTCACAACAATTGTTCTGGATTATAACACTGCAATATTTTTAGGAATAGGTAACTGTGTGCATAATTGTTTATAGTTGCAGATATTATTATTTATAGAACTGTCTTTGTTATCAATCACAACATTCAGAAAGATAATATTATTTTGTGTATTCAGTTATGCCTGAAAATTATGTCTAAAAATTATTTTATGTATTATCCATTCAGCTGAACTGTTATAGTTTTAGAATGATTGATGTTTGTAAACATTGAGTAAATCAGGAAATGACATATAAGATTTTTTGTGAATCCATGAACTTATATGCATGAGGACATGCATCACCTTCAGTTTGGGGGAATGATGAGTGTCAAAGTGTTACAATATATGTATCTGATTTACCTATATATTCCTTTGCAAATGAATGAATATGAATAATTTTTATTTCCATTTCACTATAATATTGTCAATTATGCATCAATATGATTAATGGTTATAAATTTTACTTATGCATATGTTTTACACGAATTTTGTGTAAGTTATTATGTTGTTAGGCAAGTGTGTATGAAGATGGATAAAGTTTGTGGTTGTTGAACCAGGAGGTAGACATACATAGACTGGCTGGATGTATGGTACACTTACAAGTACTATGGATGAAGTGCTATAGAAAGGCACTACTGAAAGCATCTACTGAAAGGAGTGCTATGAAAGAGCTGAGTCAAATTTGACTAAATATTATTGTCATGTCACATCCAGCATGAAGCATATTATGCACAATCAATTATTTGATGGTCAACATAGAAAGAGGAATATTTGGCATCTTTGATTATTAATAATGGAAGTTGTAAAGTTATATTAAAGTTGGAAAGGATCCAAACTGTTGATCCACCAACTCATATTCTCTTTCCTTGAGAATAGGAAAAAAATATTATTCTTGTTATTCCTTAAATTTAGAAGCTGTTAAAGTGCTTGCCACTTGGGCTTACATTGATTAGTCCAATTTTTATTTGTTATAAAGTTATATTTGCTTAGAATAAGTCATTTAACACTTGGGCTCGTGTTCATTAGTTCAATATCCATCTTGTTATGAAATTGTATTTGTTTAGACCAAATGTTAGTACGTAGGTTATGATTTAGATTTGTTAGTTAGATAGAGACAAAGAATGTTATGGAAGACTCCATTAAACATAATTGTATAAATTACAATCAGGGGGTTTTTGAAAATGTCCTTGATCTTGTATTTCGATGATTGCATTTTGTAATAGAAGTTGAAGAAGTCACTATTTCCAGTAATGTATATGATTGAATCTCAATAATAAAATAGTATTATTTTCCATCTCTTTCGCAATGTTATTTTGTATTTTGCAATGATTTATTTCCTTCTGTAAAGTCTTTATTTTTCCTACAATAAATGAATAGTTAATAGTTAGAATAGGTTAAATGAAATAAGTAGCTTCTAAAATAAAATAGCGTAGAGGAGAAGAAATATACTGACCTTTTTGAAGGCAGGGCCCACTTCTAAAAGACCAATCCCTATTCTCCCACTCCTGCATTAGAATAGGATTATATTAGTATAAATAGAATTAGTATAAATTAATCTGCATCATTTATTTCAAAGGTAAAATAGTTAACACATCATTAGTTGCACGTGGATCCACATATTCATTCATTTAGTTAATTTCACATTTATTAAAGTTAATTTTATATTAAAAATAATTGCATTTAAAATATTCTATCTTTTCTGTAACCTAATCTTAAGGAATTGAATCAAGTGAACTGGTTAATGTCATGGAATAATATATATAGGATTATCTATTCTTTAAATCATTTTGACCTAGATTGATAATTAAATGATTAGCCCTCAAAGCTAGACAAAAGTCCTGAGTGTTCAAATGCTCAGGAAAAACAAAAATAATAATGATTTTATTGTAAATCTTAGCCAGTGTGGATGGCACCAGATGAATCACAAGCAGTACCTCAAATAATATGTGATCTAGTACAGCCACTGTAGATTCAGAGGATGTTTTACATATGACATCCTGTCTTAGGTGTTCTTGTCATACCATAATTTTACAACCAGTAAATAAAGCCTTGCATTATGTAGGGCTAGTGCATTGGGAATCACAAGTTTTATCATCGACCATTGGTGCAACAAAATCATATGAAAAGTTATCACTTGGTCAAGCACCGAAGGACATCAACAAGGGACTACCTAGATATTGTTTATGAAATGTAACATTCTCCTTAGTCTCTATTTTTTCTATTTTTTTGTTCTTCTGTCTATTTTTGTCATGACCCCATAGCCCAATGGGTACATTCAACAATTTTCAAGCCCTATTAACTCATCCCGAGGAGCTGCAGCAAGCCTTGGAACTCATAGTTGCAAGTACAAGGCAAGTCGAGTATGCTATAAATAGCCCCTATGGTAATATGCAAATGAGACCATAAAGTGCAAACCACAAGTTGTGGTTGAAGCTAAATGACCTCTTGGTTGATAATAGTTAGTAAAAGAGGATCATTGTTGGGTCATGTAAAAAAGAGGGCCTAGGACAACAGAGATAAAATACAATGGCAATCTATCTACTCTTGGAATGTCTTAGGTCTTCGATGGGTTGCATTTAGGGGAATTCAATCCATAAGAGTGTCTCATAAAGAAGGGTCTATGCCCCATTGGTTTCACTTGATAGGCTTTGGATTGCTTTTCTCTTCATGTCTCCCTATTTCTTCGTTGTTTCCTCTCCTTCGTCTTCCTATCCAATTTGTTACATGTAACTCTTCTATTTGGTAACAAAGGCTTCACTATCTCTATTGTTTGTTGTTACCATTTCCTCTTGTGTGTGTCTTACAACAAGCTTCTTGATCATTTAATTGTTGTTTCTACTACTTGTGTTCCTGCTACTCTTATCTGTAGTAGTTCTCTTTGTGTTGGCCACCTCGATATTGTCCTTCTGGATTTATTTTTCTTGTTTCTCCCTTCAACTTGTGTTGGTTGGGCCCATGTTCCTTTTCCTCCACTTTGTTTTTCATCATGTTAAATTTATAATTTCTTTCGACATATTTTTGTGCTTGTCTTAATCCTTGCATCGTTTACTTCTTCGCATCATCTTTTCCTTTGTGCTTTTCCTTCCTCTCCTTCATTTCTCTATTTTGAGTGGTATATTTCCTAATCCTTCTGGGTTCATTTTTTTCCACAAGTTGGAATACCCATGTAAGTCTCCAAAAGTGTGGGTGAAATTTTGTACCATTTACCCACTCTTCCATTCAGGAAGTGATTCCATTTATTTTAAAGAAATACGTATTTTTTTGAGAAACATGGATGGATGGGAAAAAAAACTTGAGTGGTGGATGATGCAGTGGACATATGGCAGATTGAAGTAGAGTGGGTGATAGAGTGAGCGGACAATGTTCCCTTGGCCTTGGGTGGAACCTTCTAAACAAACCACCCAACTTGTTGGGTGGGCCTTCCAAGTGGCCAGTGAAGGTGGAAGAATTGTGTGCCCCTACCCTTGGGTATGAGAAGGATCCCACCCTTCTAGGGTAGGAAATACAAGTACAAGGTTGGGTGGAATATCAAAGAAATGCCTGACCTCTCTCCCTAGTACTTTTGTAGGTAGAAATCAGAACAATCGAAGTGCTTTCCCGAAATGCAAGTCTCCTACCATTACCCGAAATTCAAATAGAAGACTTGTTCGCTGCTCCAGCAGTTTGGGTACCTAACAATGTACATGGAGGTGACTGATTTGAGGTGCATTGATCCCAATCTCCTTCAATACCTATCACTCACCACCCAACCAGAGGATATCTAGTTGAGGAGAAGAACAAAGCAACTAAGAATTGATGAACTAGGCAAAAAAATCAGAGTATCCAAGTGCCCAAATTCAACCTGATGCATCTTCTTCCTTCTAGAAGATTGGTGTCATCTAGAGGGATAGTGTACCAGTACAATGCTTTTCTACTACAAGGATTATCTTCCCACCTACCACCATCAATGTTCAATTATGAAATTGATGTAAATATACCTATAAATAGTGGAATGCTTGTCATTCCTAAGGGTGGATCTTTAGCCATTACAATTTGTATGTAAGGTTTACATCTATGTAAATACAAATTCTACATTATTTGGTCTTTGGATTTTTTTGTTCTCTATTGATTATATGAATGTCTATTTCTATTTGGTTTTTTAAGTTATCCCATGATATTCTATTATCTAGATTCCATGGGGTTTACTTGAGTGACTCAAGAGTGCGCATTCATAAATATAGGTTGAGGGTTTATTTCTTCTAAAGCCATTTGGATAGGAGCACTCTGATTCTAAATCCTGGATCTCATGCACCTGTACATTAGTTATGGAATTCACCCCCCGCCCATCGCTGATAGGAGCTAAAACATAGGTATGGTAGGGTGATATTTTAGGTTCATGGTCTACGTTTCATGTGGTATATTACCTGCATAGGTCTTTATGCGGCTATACCCATCCTTGTGATTTTTGGCTACATCCATTTTTATTTCTTTCCCCCTTTTCTCTTTTTATATTTTGCAGCATAGATAGTTGGAACCACCCCCGAAGGAATCATTATTCTCCTAAGATCGTCCACCCCATCCCGACATGGTGACCATTATATGTTGCATCGTTGGTCCGCCCTCACCCTAGAGCATGATGTTGGATTGGTGACCAACAATCATCTTGTCAAGGGTTGATAGCCCCTACCTTATGGTTTGCATGGGGCTTATTAATTATTGAGTGCACAATTACATTAGCGAGTGGGTTGATGTGTTCAATTTTTAAAATATTGTCCTTAATGGATCTAATATACTACTATTTTGAATAATGAAGAGTGAATTTTTGACAAAACCAAAAAGTTTAGAAAAAGGAAAAAAAGAAAAATGGGCTTTTAGTATAAGTAAAATGGGGAAATACATTTTCCAAATTATTATCCAATACTATGTACATACATATTATTTTAGCCAAAAATCATTTTGTTAGATAGAGTGGAGGTGCTACCCATTTATAGAAATAGGTAGTATTACTCCTTCCATGGAGGTAAGCCTATAGGCATTTGAACATGCAATTTTAGTAATTTGGTAATGTCTACTCCATAATGAGTCAAAATTTTGATGAGCTCTAGTTTTTGCTTGATATTCATCACATTTAAACACAATGTGTCCTTTAATTCTACTTCTATAGCTCCTTTATGAAACCATCTCTTGATATTTTTTTGATATTATAGGTTCCTTATAAAATTCTTTTCTTTCTCTTCTTCTAGGAACAACAATGCATTAAATATTACTTGCATGGGTTTGATATTTGTGTCCTTGAAATTGAGCTATTGTATTTGGAAGGAAGAGAGCTCAAGTTTAATTGGAAACAATACCTTTTTGTTGTACATGAGCTTGTAGGGAGATGACCTAATAGATGCTTTTAGTGCCACTATATTTACCCATAATTATTTATGCAAATTTGTATGCTAGTCCACTTGTGACTCTAAAATGGTCCTTTTTAAGACTCTAGTGATGTTTTTGTTGGTTGATTTAGCTAATACAATATCCTAAGGATAATATTTGGATGATGTTTTGAAGAAAAATATATACTCAAGGAAGAATTTCATTACTTTAGGCCCCTTGAAATAGGTTTAATTATTTATGATGATGGTAACCGATTCTTCAAACTAGGTGATAACACCTTCAATCAATTGAACCACCTTATCTTGATTAGTTGCTTTGCCTGGGATTGCTTGAACCCATTTGGTGAAGTAATATGTAGTGATGAGGATCCATCCATACCCCACACTTGACAATGAGTTAATTTTACCTATGAAATCAAGGTCCCATTATTTGAATATTTTGGTCAACATGATAGACTTCAAAGGCATTGGAGCTCTTCTTTTATTTCCTCTAGACATATATCAAGACTTACAATTCTTTACTCATTGGTATCGATCGTTGAAAATAGTAGGCTAATAGTATCTAGCCCTTAAGATTTTATCGGATGTCATGGGTATAAATAAGTGCCATAAGTATTCATGACACTACTTGATTAGAACTCATTGTCTATCTTATCTAATATAATATAATTGAATGCCATCATATCTCTTACTAACAAGACATTATCAAACCATTATTAGTGTGTTACCTTTTGTTTAAACTTGGATCTTTATCTGGCTATCAATCCTTTAGGGACTTGTCATGTAGCCATGTATCTACACATATCTCCCATCCATACATCTCTTTATTGATATCTATCTCTTTAACTAGAGTGACTTATTCTTTGAAAAAACCTTTGCCATCCTTTTGCATAAAGCATTTTCCCTGATTAGGTTAGTGGGTTTGATCTCAATATTGAATTTATGTGTTTTATTGATCCATCCATATCTCTTTTCTCCAACTTCTTCATGTACTATAGTAGATCTAATTTTGAGGTGTATTATAAAGACCATGGTATTGCTTTGTGATAGGAATTATTTGAACTTCTTCAAGGCTTTTATAATGGAAAATGCCTATTTTCCAATTAGGGTATACCTTTATTCATTGTTTTGAAGGGATTGACTCATAAAGGATATGGGATGCTACTCATATTGATCATTCTTCACAATGCTTTCATCACTATCAAATACATATAGCCTAAAATATTTGAAAAAATTTGGGTAACCACTTTTCTTTGCATTTAATTCCCACTTCATGGCAAGACATAGTGCACAAATTATGCACAATTTATTTCCATGGCTAACTTAGTTTTAATAAATTAAAGTTCAAATTATGTGAACTCAAGTTGATATAACCACACATTTATTTTGTATACCTTAGAATATTTATATATTAGCTTGGTATTTTTATTTTTTGAATTGGCTAAATGTTCAAGCTCCCATTTGGTGTCCTATGCTCTGAATAATTTTTATTTGCTATATTCACTAAAATGAAAAAGACTTAGATTGCTATCAACACATCCATTATCAATTATACTATTGTAATGGATTTAGGAGATGTGAAAGACTTCTTAGACATCTATTAGAAATGCAAGAATATTGTTCAAGATAGAAGTGGCTATAGGGATGATTCTAAATATCTAGAGGTAATGGAGAATATCATGTAGTCTAGGTCATCAAATATGGGTACTCAACCCAAGTTGCTAAAGTGTGCATATGTTGTACAATGGATATTCTAGAGGATGGACTTGCCAAAAAGAGAAATAAGACATTAAAATAATAAACTAATTTCCTATTTTGATAATGAATCCTTGCACACTATCTACATACTCTCTTCTTAAAATTTAGTTGTCTACAAGAACCGATATGACCAGTCATTCATAAAAATATATGAGAGCATTAGGAAAATTTTGAGGAGTTGGAGAGTAAATGAGAATAGGAAACTTTTCCTAAAAAGTGAAAGATATGCTATTTTAACTTTTAGATGTAAAATAAGATATGCTATGGCCCAAATCTATAGACTTATGTATGACTTGGACACATCCCAATTTTCTATTTATTATGTGTTGATGGTAAATTTTGTTATCCTTGAAGAGGTTATATTTGATTAGGTCTATTTTCTTTCAAATAGTCTAGTTAGGAAAATTAGAGAGGTTAAAAATACATAGGCATTAGAGAGGTCTAGGTTTCACATTGTTGGGTGCCAAACATTGGTGAATTTGTCCTATATTTTTCACAACACTTATCATTTAAATTGTCAATCCAGGGAACTCGTAAGCTTGCAAAGGGTCACAGTTGAGACTAGTCACACTACCACTTTAGAGATGATCTGTTCAACTACCATTGGGGGGTGTTTGTATAACATCAATAAGATTGTCCACCTTAATAAAACTTACTCATAAATAACAATGCAGATAAAATAAACACACCAACCGATACGAAATGTAAATGCTTCTTATAAATAAACACACCTCTAAGATAACTAAGATTAAGCCTAAGGCATAAAAATACTACCATGCAAAATGAAATTACATAAATAACTAAGAGGGGAGGAATACTGGCTTGGAGTGGGCCCGAGCTCCAAGCAGTTCTTGCCCGATAATTTTCACAAACGAGGCGCTACTAACGAATCTTCAACTTTATCAATAATGCAATGGAATATTACATACACCAATGCTCTTTATCAAATATGTCTCCCCTTGCTACAGGAAAGTCTATGTGTTTATATACTACACACAAAAATCTTCCTACGATAGTTTTGTTACAACTACCGTCTCTGTTCAGCCTAAACTAGGACAGTTTAGTTACTGTAATCAGTGCACAATAAGAAACTCTACGTTGTTTCCTGGTAATTCAATGATCCCCACTTCATTATAGTTTGACTTCATGAGTAGTTACGTGTTCACCCACTCTGGCTAGGACAACTCGTCCACCCACGGTTTCCCATAGATGACATAGAACGATGGTCAACAGGGTCCTTATTCAGCCATTGTGGTCAACACACATAATTTGACATCAGCCTTGGTAAGGTGCCTAACTCGGTAAGGCTCTTACTTGAGTAAGAAACATACCTCGATAATGCACCTACCTCAGTTAAGGAACCTACTTGAGTAAGGCACCTACTTCGGTAAGGTGCCTACCTCAGTAAGGCACCTACTTGAGTAAGGCACCTAACTCAGTAAGGTGCCTACCTTAATAAGGTGCCTACCTCAGTAAGGCACCTACCTTGATAAGGTGCCTACCTCTATTAAGGTGCCTACTTGAGTAAGGCACCTACCTGAGTAAGGCGCCTACCTCAGTAAGGCACCTACTTGAGTAAGGCGTCTACCTCGATAAGGCGTCTACCTCAGTAAGGCACCTACCTCAGTAAGGTGCCTACCTCAGTAAGGCATCTACCTCAGTAAGGTGCCTACTTCAGTAAGGTGCCTACCTTAGTAAGGTGCATGCTTTAGTCTACCTTATTATGATTAAGCAAAAAAAATTGAGGAGTTGGAGAGTAAATGAGAATAGGAAACTTTGTCTAAAATGTGAAAGGTATGCTATTTTAACTTTTAAATGTAAAATAAGATATGTTATGGCCCAACTCTATAGACTTATGTATGACTTGGACACATCCCAGTTTTCTATTAATTATGTGTTGATGGTAAATTTTGTTATCCTTGAAGAGGTTATATTTGATTAGGTCTCTTTTCTTTCAAATAGTCTAGTTAGGAAAATTAGAGAGGTTAAAAATATAGAGGGCTTAGAGAGGTCTAGGTTTCACATTGTTGGGTGCCAAACACTGGTGAATTTTTCCTATATTTGTCACAACACTTCTCATTTAAATTTTCAATCCAGGGAACTTGTAAGCTTGTGAAGGGTCACAGTTGATACTAGTCACACTACCACTTTAGAGATGATCCGTTCAACTACTATTAGGGGTGTTTGTATAACATAAATAATATTGTCCACCTCAATAAAACTTACTCATAAATAACAATGTAGATAAAATAAACACACCAACTAATATGAAATGGAAATGCTTCTTATAAATAAACACACCTCTAAGATAACTAAGCTTAAGCCTAAGGCATAAACATACTACCATGCATAATTAAATTACTTAAATAACTAAGAGGTGAGGAATACTAACTTGGAGTGGTCCCGAGATCCAGGCAGTTCCAGACCGATAATTTTCACAAATGAGGCGCTGCTAACAAACGTTCAAATTTATTAATAATGCGATGGAATATTACATACAACAATGCTATTTATAAAATATGTCTCCCCTTGATATAGGGAAGTCTGTGTGTTGATATACTACACACATATCTTCCTATGATAATTCTATTACAACTAGCATCTCGGTTTAGCCTAAATTGGAACAATTTAGTTACTGCAATCAGTGCACAATAAGAAACTCTACATTGTTTCCTAGTATTCGAATGATCCCCACTTCATTATAGTTTGGCTTCATGACTAGTTATGTGTTCAACCACTCTAGTTGGTACAACTCATCCACCTGTGGTTTCCCATAAATGACGTTGAATGGTGGTCAATAGGGTCCTTCTTCAGCTATTATGGTCAACATGCATAATTCGACATCGGCCTTGGTAAGGTGCCTAACTCGATAAGGTGCTTACTTGAGTAATGCACCTACCTCAGTTAAGGTGTCTACTTGAGTAAGGCGCCTACTTCGGTAAGGTGCCTACCTCAGTAAGGTGCATACTTGAGTAAGGTGCCTACCTTGGTAAGGTGTCTACCTGAGTAAGGCATCTACCTCAGTAAGGTGCCTATCTCGGTAAGGTGCCTACCTTAGTTAAGGTGCTTAATTGAGTAAGGCGGCTACTTCGATAAGACACCTACCTCAGTAAGGTACCTACTTGAGTAAGGTGTCTACCTTGGTAAGGCGCCTACCTTAGTAAGGCACCTACCTTAGTAAGGTGCCTACCTCAGTAAGGCATCTACCTTAGTAAGGTGCCTACTTTAGTAAGGTGCCTACCTCAGTTAGGTGCATGCTTTAGTTTACCCTTTGGCTACACCAAGGTCTGGATATGTTGGGTTGAACTTCATTCTATGCCAACCTCTTATTATGCTAGCTCTATATCCTGATTGGTCTAGCACCTGTATTGGGTCTGACTACCATAGTCATCACCCCCTTTTGGAAGGTTGCTTCTACTTCTTGCCATAGGTTAGCATGATGAGGGCGCAACTTTCCAAAGGGAATGTTAGAGTCATCCCTCTTTCACTTAACCACACTAGATTTGTATAGCCAAAGTTCCTCAGGGGTGAGGTCAATGTTTTCTTTCGTGATTGCTACTACCTCTGCCTCTTGTATATAGAATCCCCATATTGCCAGCCACTTATTTATTTTAGAGGGTCGACTCGACGATGAACCATAGATATCCCAAAATTGGTCATTGTTCACGAGGTCCAAACAAATGCCTGCCCCTCTTTCTTTATTTTTGGTAGCTTTCCTAGCTACCTTTGCCTCCTTGAGATCCTTACGAAGCTGTTAAAATTTAACCTTTCGCATAGTGAAGGTCTACACACCTTCTTCCCATTCTTTGTTCGAATGAGGATTTGGTTTGGCAAATGTCACCTTGGCCTTCCTTTTGACCCTCTCTAAGTCATATGAGGGGCATTCCCTTTTCCTTTGTCTGGTCTTGCAGTGGCCTGTGTAGGTAAGTATTCCTACCCCACGAAGGCTACCTCCCTATTGGATGACTTAGGGAGTTGTTCCTCTAATTGGAGGTCCCCCGTGGTTGTTTCCCCTGGTGCCTGCTTCCCTGTTCACTCAGGTGGTGGCTCCTTAATTTCAATTTCTTGGCACCTTGGAGAATCCTCCTTGGCCTCGGGTTCAGGGTTTTTACCCTTGGATCTGCCCTCGAAGGCTCATCATCATCCTTGATGTTGATAATAGGGGTTTCTATTTGAAAAATAGAATTCCCCTATTCCTTTGGAATTCCTCTATCAGGGGCGCATGATTCCTCCCCTGCTTCCAATTCCTCATTTCTAGAATTTGACTTGAATTCCCTAGATGATAATACTATCTCTGGCGAGGTAAGATATTTCATGGGCACTTCCATCGCCTAATAAGTCTAGGTAGAGGCATCTTGCCTCTCTATTACCTTGGCCTGCGGCTGCTGGTTCTCCTCCTTGAGTTTCTGGATCAATTGTTGCAATTGAGCAATGGTGGCCTCCTATCTCTAAAATTTCCTCATGGTCATCTCCTTGTACTCCTTGAACAACACTTGCGTTAGGGATTTCTTGCTTTGTTCGACACGGTCCTCTTCCATTGATGTCTCGATCGGTTGTTGCAAGCCTATGAAAGGTTGTGGGTCCTGCGGACTATGAGTGGCAAAATTTTGCAAAGTTTGTACCACAACATTGAGCTCTATATCTTCTTCTTCTTAATTTGAGAGGATTAGGCACCGTCATCATATTCAACATTCCCTACGTTCTATCCAGTGTTTTATATTGGAGGATTTTGACCTCTCTTCCATGAAAATGGGTAGAGGGCTCTGCCCTTCCTCTGCAATCTCTGGTGAAAATTGGGGGTGTTCCTCCTTGAACATTCCCCCCAATTTAGCATCATGCCCTACCTCTATGGCTATCTATTCTATTGCGTTGGATGGCTCAACCCTAGTATTTTTGGCTATTCCCCTTAGTTCAGCTTCGTGCCCTACTTCGGCAATTGCCTGTTCTCATGCACCAGAGGGTTCAAATTCTACCACTGATGAGTTTCTGCTATGCTCCTCTACATGGCGTATCAAGGATGTAATTAGTCTATGATGGGCTAAGGCAGATACTACCCCTATTTGGTACTGTGATGCCTCATCCTATAGGGCTTTCCCTAGGTATAATGGGATGATTTATATCTTGTGCACTAGATGACTCATGAATTTCATGTGGTTAGCATTCAGGTGCGAATACTTCCTAGTGCATGTGAAGTATCTTGCAACCTGCTCAAAAATATTTCGTAGGTGCATCAAGATCCTCTGCTTGGGAAGTCCTCCTTGGTCATAGGGGACATTCCCCTATTTGAGCAACACTTCAGTGCATTTCTTCACCACGCCATCCTTGTATGTACATTCCCTAGTGAGGGGGAGGCTAGTGACCTGAGCAATGTGCTATGGGGTGACTAGAATTACCAGTCCATGCAGCTGGGCCACTTCTCCATTTAGAGCGGTGGCAAATTCTTTGGCTACCTCCACATCCTGTTCCTGGCTGACCAGGCGATAGTAATTCATCCACCCTACCGCTTTGAACTGGTTGCGGACTTCCCCCCTAATTCCTTCAGTGCCATTGGGCTCCTGCTTCTTAATCGTGTGATTCTTCGAAGGTCCTCCCATGGTGAATTCCCTGCTGAGTTCAAGTTCTGTACTCAGTAAGGCGCCTTTTTATAACCTGAGCCTAACTCTAGAAATTGTTTCCATGTTGGGTTTAGCAGGGTACGCCACCCAAATTAATTTTTGGCACGACGTATTAGGCATGAGGGGTGATTTTTCATTCTTGCGCCATCATCATTTCCAAGAGCATATTATATGAAAATTACATATATATCTAATTAAAATCATGCGCATACCTGATTGGTCATTTTGTGTTGCATGGAGTATGCCAAATTGCCATTCGATGATGTTTTTCCCATGTGCTGATTACGTCACCTTGGGTACTGCATTCCTAGTTTGCTCGAGGTCCTATTGTTGAAAATGCGGTGGATCCTATTGGTTTAGGTTGGGATGCCTATCTTCTCGATGGTTGGCCTTGGGACGTGCAAAAATCCTACCCAATGATTTTGAAATATTTTTGGCCACATTTGGATTTCCATCACGTGACATGATGGTGTTGGCTTCGATTGCTCCTCATACTACCAAGTTGCGCATGTGAATTTAATTGATCGAGGTGCCTGCTTGAGTAAGGTGCTCAAATGGCACCTATTTTGGGTAAGGCACCAAAGTAAGGCACCTAACTCAGTAAGGCACCTAACTCGTGAAGGTGCCTTACTCGTTAAGGTGCCTATATCATTAAGGCACCAGTAAGGCACCTAACTCAGTAAGGTGCCAAGATAAGGTGCCACTTTAACCATCATATATATATTATTTTATATTATGAACATTCGAGGGTGGTCTAGCTTGTGGGGTAAGGTGCCTAGAGTAAGGTGCTACTCCTCCAGAGTAAGGCACCAAAACAAGATGTTGCTCCTTCAGAGTAAGGCACCGCTTCCCCCCATGTCTAAGAATTGTCACATCCTCATGATGACAACCCCCCTACAATTTTTTTGTTTTTTTTAACGACTTCAGTGCCTTCTTGGCGGTGTAAGGCACCACTCCTCCTGAGTAAGGTGCTATAGTAAGGTGTCGCTCCTCTAGAGTAAGGCACCGCTCCTCTAGAGTAAGGCACTAGAGTAAGACATCAAAGTAAGGTGCCACTCCTCCAGAGTAAGGCACCAGAGTAAGACATCACTCCTTATTTTTGAAAAGTTAGTAGTGTCTAACATGTCTTTTGATGTGAGGTTGATCAAGCCTCCCAGAATTCTCCTCATATTTAATCAACGTGTGTGTCGTTCAGGCATGGGGATGTTCGATGAGGAATTTGGTGTCCCCCCCATGCCTGAACCATTGCTATCCTCCTAATGCACAGGTATGTGGATGCTGAGCCGACCTAGGCCTGGTTTTCCTAGATGCCTATTGTTCAAACAATCAGGCCATGTCCCTATAAAAAGAAAACACAACAAAAATAAAAAAAAAAAGTGCAGTTAAACGGGGTCCATGCCTATTAGGCCCTGGCTCTCAAGATACCTGCAGCTTGCATGCGGGTGTTGTCCCTACAAAACACATAGTAAGCTAAAAAATAGTAACCTATTCTAACTTGTCTTTGGTGGACGTCCCTATGTCCACCATGTTGTTGAGAATTTAGGAGATTTTACTTGGATGGGGTCTCCCCCATGCCTGTTCTGGTTTCCACCAACAATCCCTCAGATGTATGGTATGGCCACACTTAGTGGCCATTGGTTGTTAGGATGGTGTTGTTGTCATCAATCGTCTTGACCCGTACAACACCATTCTTGATTATTTCCACCACCTCGTATGGTCCCATCCATCTCTGCATCAACTTCCCCTTTCGCTCTTGGAACCTGGAGTCGTACAACAGTACCTAGTCTCCTTCTTTGAATTGTTTCTTTTTAATGTGGTGGTCATGCCACTGCTTCCTTTGCCTCTACATAATTTATGTTCTCTGTAGGGCATCCATGCAAAATTCATCCAGCTAATTTATCTGCTGAATTCGTTCCTTCTGTGCATCATCCAAGTTCAGATCCAATTCGACCATTGTTCTGAGTGTCTTAACTTTGAATTCGATGGGCATCATTGCGTCTTTCCCATAGACCAATCGAAAGGGGGTAAAACCAGTGGTTGACTTCCATATCATATTATATGCCCATACTACCTTTGATAGTCTTGTAGCCCAATCCTTCCTATGTTGTTACATGGTCTTCGTCAGGATGTTTTCTATTTCCCTGTTAGTGACCTCTACCTGTCCATTCACCTACGGATGGTATGGGGTAGTCTTGTTATGTCGAACCCTATACTATTCCATCAACTCCTCAATTAATATGGATGTGAATTGGGGTCCCTGGTCTATTGTAATTTCCCTGGGTACTCCAAATCTCATAAAAATATGGGAGAACAAAAATTTGACGATCGTCCATTCCTTGGAGTCTCTTAGCACCTGGACTTCGACCCATTTAGTGACATAGTCTGTACAGACTAGAATGTACCTCCTTTCAATTTAAGGTGGGTTTATGGGTCCCATAAAATCCATGCCCCATTTTTCAAAGGGCTCAATGTGCACATGAGGCTATAGGGGCATTTTATCCCTGTGGGTCAGTCTACCCATCCTCTGGAATTCATCACATTTACTGGCATATGTGGCTACATATTTGAACAATGTGGGCCAAAAATACCTGGTCTACAATACCTTATATGTAGTCCTTCTTCCTGATAAGTGACCACCATAAGGCTCGTTATGGTAGGCCTTGAGTATCTCTATGAACTCGTGCTCGGCCATGCACCTTCTTATGATCAAATTAGGCCCTGTTTTGAATAGGAGGCCATCAATCCATTGGTATGATGCACTCTTTTTGATTACCCCTTGCTTCTCTCGGTATGAGAGGGTAGGGGAGGTTCTCCCGGTGGCCAGATAATTGGTAATGTCTGCATACCATGGTGTCTGTTCATTGATGACGAATAGATGCTCATTCGGGAACTAGTCTTCTACCATTGCGTAGTCTATTGGAATTAGTCTGGATAGGAAGTCTGCGACTACGTTGTATTTTTTGGGCTTGTCAACTATGGTAAGGTCAAATTCCTGCAACAACAAAAGCCACCTGATGATCCTACCACTGATCATTGGTTTGCTCATCAGATACCTGATGGTTGCATGGTCCATGTGGATGAATACTTTGTACCTAGTAATGTAGTGGCATAATTTATTGATGGTATGTACCACTGTGAGAAACTCCTTCTCTGTTATCGTGTAATTAAGCTCAACCCCTGCTAGGTTCTTTCTGATGTAATAGATGGCGTAGAACTCTTCACCATCCTGCTGCCCGAGGACCACCCCAATTGCATTATTGGATGCATCACAATATATGTGGAATGGGACAGACCAATTTGGGCCTCGCAAAACTAGGGCAGATATCAGCTTCTCCTTCAGCATCTGAAATTCCTGCTCATAGTCGTCTGTCTAGATAAATTCTATGTCCTTCGTCAGAAGGGTGTGTAGTGGTTTGGAAATTTTTCTAAAATTGGTAATAAATCACTTGTAGTACCCAGTAGAGCCGAGGAAACTCCTTACCTCCCTCTATGTTTTTGGACTGGGTAAGTCTTTTATGACTTCTATCTTCTTATGATCCACTTTAATCCCTTCTATCGAGAGATGATGCCCTAACACTATGCCTTCCTGCATCATCATAAAACATTTCTCATTGTTGAGGGATAGATTATTTTCCTCGCACCTCTGGAGTACACGTTCCAAATTTTTCATCGCCTCCTCAAATATTTCCCCATAAATTGTGAAATCATCCATATATACTTTGATCGCTTCATCTATCATATCCAAGAATATGCTAAGCACTACCCTCTGGAAGGTGGTTGGTGCATTGCATAGCCCGAAAGGTAGCACCCTGTATGCAAATGTTCCCCATGGGTAGGTGAACATTGTCTTATCTTGGTCTTCTTCTACAATCTGGATTTGATTGTACCCATTGAATCCATCTAGGAAGGAAAAGTATTTCCTCCCAGATAACATGTCTAGCACTTGGTCAATGAAAGGAAGTGGAAAATAGTCCTTTTTAGTCACCTTATTCAATGATCTATAGTCAACACAGATCCTCCATTTCCCATTCTTTTTAGGGACCACCACGAGTGGTGATACCCATTCACTATCCGAGATCGGGTAGATGAATCTCGCCATCAAGAGCTTCTGTAGCTCGGCCTTGACAATTTCCTTCATGGCCGGGTTCATCCTTCTCTATGGCTTTCTGATGGGAGTTGACTTTTCTTCCAGATAGATACGGTGAGTGCACACCTCCGGGCTGATTCCCTTCATATCCGCATAATCCCATGTGAATGCTAGTTGATGTTCAGTTAGGAGCTCTTTCAATTCTGCCAACTATGCAATGGTTAGCTCACTGCTGACATTCAATGTTCTACCATGCCCAACATCAATTTTCTTGGTGTGGTGGTCCTGAGCACCCACCAATGGTGACTCAAGAATTGGGAGAGAGGATTCTCCATGGAAGAATCTTGAGATGACACCATCTTCTTCGGCCTCATCCTCCACTTCTATTAATGCCATTACTGGTTGGAGCATAGATAGCGTATTATCCTCCTAATTTTCTATTTTAGGTTCTCCTAGTGCATCCATAAATTGGTCTAAGGGAGAGATTGTTAATCCCTTGATATTCTAGCCATCTAAAATGGTCATTAGTCCATCATGGCAGCTGATGTAGGCATCAACCGTAGCTAACCATGGTCTCCCCAGGATGAGTGGGTAACCACCTAGTCCGATTTTGGATTGCAACACCATAAAATCTATCGGATACTCCCATGCATCGACTGTTACTATGACATCTTCGAGCATTCCTTCTAGTGCCACCATTGACCGATCAGCCAATTGTAACACCATTTTGGTAAGCTTCAGGTCAATGAGCTCCAACTTTTGCATGGTGTCTTGTAGCATTACATTGATGGTTTCCCCCAATTCGACCAATGTATTTGCCAGTGAGTGCCCTCCTATTTTTACCATCAATATTGGGCTATCTGGGTCTGCATATTTGGGGTGATATGCATTCCCCATCATCAAGTTGGTCAACTTTCCCATGATGTTGATGGTTTGTACTGCTTTGCATCCCGGTTTCCTTAGGCATATCTCTTTTATCACCTTAGTGTATATGGGCACATCACAAATAGCTTGGAAAAGTGGGATAGTTACGGTGAGATTTTTTAGGCTTGATAGGATATCAAATTTAGGTTGTGTCAGCTTCTTCTGCTCTTGCAACCATTCAGGGAATGGGGCCCCTATCTTCTCAACAAATTTTTCTTCCCCCACCTCTTCTATCAGAGGGGAGTCTCCTACTTCCTCCTCCACTTCTACCAGAGAAGGCATTTCTACTCCTAACTACTTGCTTGATCTATGTTGTATTAGATTACAACTAATATGGTACATTGGATACATATCTCCTTCCACCTGGTATGTCAGTTAGTTTACCTTGTTGTTTGGGTTCACCATCGGCTATGCTGGTAATTGTGTAGGTCTTACCATAGGTAGGGCTAGTAAGCCTTGCCAAGGTGGTCCCTATGCCATGTTGTGTGGAGGTTTATTCCAAGGGATGTGGCTCTTCCACGCCTTCATATATTGTATCCACATTTGCTGATTTGGGAATGTTGCACCTGGAGGTATGTTCATCCAGGGTGGTGGTCCCCACCATCCCATGTTGGGTGGTGGTGGCTGCCCCTATGGCATATATGACCCTCCTCCATAAGGTGGCATCCCCATGGGCATATTTCCCATGGGGTTTTGCTACCAATTCCTCCGATTGCCCACAAAGTAGGCTTCGGTTACATCAACATCTTCTTTGGCATTGGGCAACTATGGGCATAGTCGGGTTTTATGATTCTTCTAGAAAACCACACATACTCTGACCTTTTTCTCTAGGTAGGCGTTCCTAGCATGCTTCCCTCTACATGTGGGGCAAAAATAGGTTAATGCTACGTCGTTCTCCTATTTATTCTTCTCCAGCAATAGTGTATCTAGTTGTAGATCTAGAGAGGATGGCATTTCACTCTTTAAATCTTCCAACATGTTTTCTATCTCCGTTTTTATGACTAATGTGGTCACTTTCACTGTTATGGTGGTTGGCTTACCTCTCCTCCATGAGTAATTCTGGCATAATTGTCAGATATCTTCCATAGAATACTGGTAAACTTCTCCTTCGGAGATCATATTCAACACTTCCAACGACTCGTTGTTCAGTCCCCTCAAAAAAATACTTTTGAGGGACTTATCCCTAACTTTGCATGAGGGGATCACTACAGGTTAAAATTAGTTGTGGTTGAGGATGCTCCTACAAAATCCAAATAAAGGGCCTTGGAAAAGGAGTATGATAACTTAAAAAATTTACTAGGCACTAATAGCAAGAATATTCTAGAGGGAGATTTTCACCAAAAATTTTGCCTTTCATCAAACATAGTGCATCCAAGAAAATAAATAAATCTTATGGATGAAAGAGATCCTAAGGTAAAGACATTGTATTTGGAAGGAAAACTTGTATCATAAGATATTCTTCTAATGAGAGTAAACCTATCAATGGAGGGAAATATTGCTAAGGACAAATGTTCCCAAGTAGATCTTAGGGAAGTGGATATTAGAGGATTGGAGAATTGACCATAAAAAACTTTAGAGGTTATAAAAAAAATTAATATAGTACAAAAGGAATTATGGAAGAAACAATCAATGATATGGTAGGAATAAAAATTGAAACTATAAACATTATTGAGAAGATTAGAGCAAGAAAAATACTTGTAGATAGTAGATATTGATGGGTCCACTAATTTTTTAATGGGAAGAAAATTTTCAAACCCTAAAATTGAATATATTTCCATAAATTATTTTTATGATAAAAAATATAAATCATTAAAAGGAAAATATTCTAAGAAAAGGAAGAGTCTTGAGGATGATGTTGTAGTTGAAAGGGTACATGAAATGACCATAAATTTAGTAGATAAATTTAATAAAGAGGCCATAAGTTAGATACATATTGAAGTGGCTACATTAGAATAGGATACATTTATAGATTTATAGAAGAGGGTCGTAGACCAATTCTAGCAAATTCAAGCCCTAGAATCTAAAAGGACCTTTGAGAGAGGTCATGTTGGCATACTTGAGGAGAGAGTTTCATAGCTAGAAAAATTATAGCAGATAAAAACATATGTTATCTATCCATATTGCAGTCTCTCACTTCTCAAATTAATGCAAAGAATAAGTCTCCATAATAGAAGCCACTTGACACCACAAGGATATTATCATAATGCAACCATAGAAACCATGAAAACAAAATTTGACTTAAATTTTGAGTTTTTTCTAAAAAATATTTTTATAGGGATACTAAGAGGCCAAGAACAAAAAAGCATGATTCACTTCAAGAGACTATTTTGCATTTTCAAAATGGAATAATGAAGATTAAGCAATAAACGACAAATACTGGAACCAGTTCATACCTACTTGCTACTGAAATTTGTAGATGATATGTTTAGATCATATTTGCTTACAAAATATTGAATCTTGCTCATGGAGTGTTGCTCAAGCTCAAATCTATCATTGATAAGGATGCTAGAGAAATAAATAGTATAGCAAAGGAAATCAAAATTGAAGAACCATATAACAGTGGCAAAGTTTTAATTGGAGAAGAATAGTATAAGGTGAATGTCTAGAACACTTTAGACAAGATGATAGGTATGGTTAAATTTAAAACAATTTTTTATCTGAGAGACTTTAAAAAATGGCTCATAGACTTGAAACTCAACAATGATAAAATTCAAGGCTATCTTGGAAGGCTTATCTCCATTGAATCATCAATCAAGAAAAATTTGCAAACATATGTTTTAATTTTTAATACATTTTAATTTATGATAATGATTTGATTCAAAAGTCCTAATATATGCAGGAAACTATCATCTTAAGTAACTTGGTAGTTATTTAACTAACTTTAAGAATCTCTATTTTAGGTAGAAATACATGGTGATTGGGGGTTTAGACCTATTTTTCATTGAAGTCTTAAAATAATACTTGAATGTGGTGGAGAAGTGATCTTGCATAATACAGAAAAACCAGAGAAGCAAGAAAGAAACCAGAAAAACAAGAGCCCAAGATTTTGTATTCAATACTTTGGAAGAATTTACAAGGATATACAGCATAACAGCCGTTTGCCAACCCCTATCTCATTACAATCCATGGGTTTTTATCGAGGTCCCGATCCTCTGTGCTTTCCCCCACTTTCCACGATCTACAATCGCCACTTGGAGCAACTTTCCCAATTTGCATTGATCAGACTCGAGTTGAGGTGCGCGACTGGCTGCCATACCTCAACGAAATCTTCTTCTCGATCTGTTGCTTACTGTTTGTTGCTGTAAATGCATCTCCAGATCTCATGCGAGAGTGGCCAACATGCCCGTTGAAATCCTTCTTTGAAACTGCTGTTTCACTGCCTCTGACTTGCCGTGCACTAAGGGACGTCTTTATGAAACTGGAAGTGCGTGTCTTTCTGTTTGGTCGCGATATCGTGACATGTCGCGATATCGCGACCATTTTCCTTCGACACCTTCTCTCTCCGTTTTGGCCGCGATATCGCGACATGTCGCGATATCGCATCATTTTTCCCATCGGCCTCTGTTCTCCCATTTTGGTCGCGAAATCGTGACATGTCACGATTTCGCGACCATTGCTTCCCCACGCCTTGGTTTTGCTGCAGTGGCCGCGATTTCGTGACATGTCACGATTTCGCGACCTTTGTGTCCCTCGGCCTCGCCTTCTCCGTTTGGGTCATGATTTTGCACATGTCACGATTTCGCGACCCCTTTGGCTTTCGACTTTGCTTTCTCCGACTTGGGTCGCGATTTCGTGACATGTCACGAAATCGCGACATGTCACGATTTCGCGACCCCTTTGGCTCCCGACTTAGCTTCTCCGACTTGGGTCACGATTTCGTGACATGTAAATCGCGACATGTCAGATTTCGTGACCCTTTGGCTCCCGACTTAGCTTTCTCCGACTTGGGTCACGATTTCGTGACCCTGTGAAGCACTTGAAAAAAACAACAGCAAAAATAACTTTGTTACTTAGAAAGAAATAACAACAAAAGTTTGGTTGATGCTCGATTGCTTTGCTGTCCTCGGATGCTCCTGCATCAGACACCCAGGGTGGATTGAGAAGTGATCCTCACTTTTGATCTTTGGGAGGAAGACCCAGGCGGTCAACCTCTATTTTTGACAACCAAGTTGCATCTTCTACTGGTCTGCCCTTCCACTTGATTAAATACTCAGAATACTGCTTGTTCCTTGTGCTTCTGCCTTCGCGAGTATCTAATATTTCTTCTATCTCTTCTTTGTTTGGGCTAGATGCTGGAATGTTCCACAATTCTGTGCTTGGTGCCTCTGTACTATCTCCTTCATGGTATTCTACTAAATCGGATATGTTAAAAATAGGTGAAATGTCAAGTCCACTTGGCAATTCCACTTCATATGCATTGCCTGAATCCCGTTTTTGCAGTATTCTGCATGGCCCAAACTTCTTCATTTTCAACTTGTTATAAGTTTTGGCTGGGAATATTTCTTTTCTGAGATGCACCATGACTTCATCTCCCACTTTGAACTCCTTGAACCGCTTCTTTTGGTCCGCTCTTGCTTTATATTGAGTATTCATTCTTGTAATCTGTTTCTTCACTTCTTCATGCAAGCTTTTCATCTGTTTTGCAAATTCCTCTGCCTCCGCACTGCACTTTTCTCCTTTATCCAATTTCCTCAGCTTGGAAAAATTTCTTGGACTATTTCCATATATTATTTGGAATGGAGATTTATTTGTACTCTTGTTGACAGAATTGTTGTATGCAAATTCTGCCTGTGGCAAAACCAAATCCCATCCCTTGGGTTTATCTGCTATCAAGCATCTTAGCAAATTTGCCAGACTTCTATTTACCACCTCTGTCTGTCCATCAGTTTGCGGGTGGTATGCAGAACTGAACTTCAGATCTATCTTCAGCTTCTTCCACAATGTTCTCCAGAAATACCCAACAAATTTAGTATCTCTGTCAGAAACTATGCTTCTTGGTAGGCCGTGCAGTCTTACTACTTCCTTGAAAAATAACCCTGCAATGTGAACTGCATCACTTGTTTTCTGGTAGGGAATGAAGTGTGCCATCTTGGAGAACCTGTCAACTACCACAAACACAGAGTCATTTCCCCTCTGGGTTCTTGGCAATCCAAGAATAAAATCCATGCTTATGTCCTCCCACGGCCTCTCAGGTACAGGTAACGGCTGGTATAATCCTGTGTTTTGCCTTACGCCTTTTGCCATCTGGCATATTCTGCAACTTTGCACAAACTTTCTCACATCTTGCTGAAGTTGCGGCCAGTAGTAATTTTCATTTACCAGGGCAATGGTCTTATCCCGACCAAAATGCCCAGCCAGTCCTCCGTTGTGCTTTTCCTTGATTAAGTTCTCCCGCATGGAACTCCTTGGAATGCATAATTTACTTCCTTTGAACAACATTCCATCTTGGATTAGGAAATCCAACCATTTTGTCCTGTCCACAGTAACAGGTGCCAAGCAAGCCGTCCAGGCTGTTGCAAAATCAGGATCTTCAGGATAAAGACCCTTCAGCTCTTCGAATCCAACTACTTCCACTGTCATTTCAATCAGCAGATTCTGCCTTCTGCTTAAAGCATCTGCAACTCTGTTTGATTTCCCGCTCCTGTGCTTTAATACAAAGGTATAGCTTTGGAGAAACTCAACCCATTTCATGTGCCGTTGATTCAATTTTGTCTGGCTGTTGATGTACTGCAATGCCTGATGGTCAGTAAATAGAACAAACTCTTTTGGCAACAAATAATGCCTCCACTTCTTCAGAGCTTGAACTATGGCATAAAATTCTTGGTCATAAACTGAATACTTTTTCCGAGCATCATTGAGCTTTTCACTGAAATAAGCTACAGGTCTGCCTTCTTGGCTCAGTACCCCTATTGCATTGCCACTGGCATCACAGTCTACCTGAAATACTTTGTTAAAGTCTGGAAGTGCCAAAACAGGTTGTTCTATGACCTTTTTCTTTAATGCATCGAAGCTCCTTTCAGCACCTAAGGTCCACTTGAACTCTTTCTTATCCCCTCTCATTGTTTCTGTGAGGGGTGCACAAATGCTGCTGAAGTTTCTTATAAACTTCCTATAAAAGTCGGCTAGACCATGAAATGATCTTACCTCTATTGTGCTTCTTGGGGTAGGCCATTCTATGATAGCCCTCACCTTCTCTCGGGTCCATTTTCAGACCTTCCGCTGAGATTACAAATCCCAGGTATACTAACTCTTTCTTGACAAAATTACACTTTTTTAGATTTATTAATAACTGCTCCTCCCGCAGCTTTTCAAAAACCCTCCCGGTATGCATCGGGTGTTCCTCCAGGGTTCTACTGAATATTAATATATCATCTAAATAAACAATGACAAACTTCCCCAGAAACTCCTTTAGTACCTCATTCATCAGCCGCATGAAGGTACTTGGTGCATTGGACAGCCCAAATGGCATGACCAACCACTCATACAGGCCCTCTCTTGTCTTGAAGGTTGTCTTCCACTCATCTCCTTCTCGGATACGGATCTGATGATAACCACTTTTTAGGTCAATCTTCGTGAAGTACTCAGCTCCACTCAAACAGTCCATGATATCATCCATTCTTGGCAATGGAAATCTGTATTTTATTGTTATCTTGTTGATGGCTCGAGAGTCTGTGCACATTCTCCACTCTCCATCCTTCTTGGGTGCTAGTACTGTAGGTACTGCACATGGGCTAAGACTCTCCCTAATCAACCCTTTCTCCAGCAACTCCTAGACCTGCCTGTTTAGTTCTTCAGTTTCTACAGGTGTCATTCTATGTGCAGCCTTATTTGGCAAGCTTGACCCTGGCACCAAATCAATATGGTGACTGATTTTTCTTACTGGGGGTAAACCCTCAGGCACATTATCAGATATGATATCTAGAAATTCCTTTAACAGCTCTTGGACTTCTGCTGGTGCATCTTTGCATTCTGCATCCCTGACTCTAGGGACTAATGCATAACACATATGCTCATGCTTCAAATCATCTAAAAACTTTCTTCCGTCAACCAAGAAAATTCTTGCACTGCCACATACCTTTTCTTCCACCTCCTTCAGGGGCTTCAACTTATGACGCATTCCATTCTTGGTCACGGAATAGGTGTTGGCTCGGCCATCATGAACCGCACACCTATCAAACTGCCACGGCCTTCCCAACAGCAAATGGCACGCATCCATGGGCAGAATGTCGCACAGAACCTCATCACGGTAATTTCCAATACTGAACTTTACCAGGCACTATTCATTGACCAAAACTTTGTGGTCTTTCTGCAACCACGCGATCCGATATGGATGCGGGTGTTTCTTTCTCTCCAGTTGTAGCTTTGTAACCATTCCCTCTGAAACTAGGTTATCTGTGCTACCGTTGTCAATGATAATGTTGCAAATCTTACCAACGCACTTGCACCTTGTGCGAAATAAACTTTTCCTCTGATCTGTAGCTCCCTCTTCATTCAGCAGGACTCTCCTTGCAATCATTACTTCTCCTCTCTCAGCTTCTTCTGAATGCTCAGACCCAACATCTTCATCCACGACTGCTACTCTGGCATTTCCTTTCGGCCTACGATTATTTCTTTCTCGCTGCTATGGGCACTCATACTGGTGATGTCCCTCTTCACCACACTGGAAGCAAGTCCCTCGAAATCTCCCTCTTCCTTGACCTCGTCCAGTTCGGCCTCTTCCCCCTCGGTAACCATTATTCTGATTACGGGGGCGGTCTGCATTTTCCCTCCTTTGTTCTTGATTGCTGCTACTTTCTCCATTTTTTTGAGATTCTTCATTTCTTCTTCCACTGTTCCTTCCGTCGGTCCTTCCGCCTCGACCTCTTCCTCTTTGCTTGTTTTCAAACCTCCTATTGAGCTTCTCTTCAACCTTTAAAGCAAATTGGTAGGCATCCTCTATGGTGGTCATCCGGACTAGACTTAGTTCCTCCTGAATGCTGGCTCGTAACCCATTAATGTAACGGGCTACCTTCTCCTTGTTGGCCTCTGAGTGGCCTGTTCTAATCATTATTTTATGAAACTCTTCTATGTATTCTTTCACAGACTTGCTTGATTGCCTCAATCCTTGCATTTTCTTTAGCAGATCCAGCTCATAATCACTAGGAATGAACTGCCTCTTTAGCTTTTCTGCCATCCTTTCCCACTTTGTTATTCTTTCCTTTCCTCTCTTATTTCGCTCCAGCTGCACTCCCTTCCACCAAATGCTGGCATGACCCTTCAGTTTGGTCTTTGCGAATCTGACCCTATCAGGATCCTCAACCTCCTCGTACTCGAAGTACTCTTCCAGGTCGTTGATCCAGTCGATCAATTCTTCTGGATCAAGGTTCCCGAAATATGTGGAAACCTCCATTTTTGGCCTCTTCCCAATCTGGGATATGGCCTTGTAAAGTCTGGCCTGAGCAGGATCTACTACTTCTTCTTCTTCCTCAGGTTGGTCTTCTTCTTCATCATCTTCCTCTTCACTGCCTTCATCTCTTCTTGGCTCCAATATTCTGCGCATTTCTTCTTGCAGAGCTTGCATTTGCCGCTGCAAAGCTCGAACATCTTCTGCTATCGCCATGCCTCTCCCACCAATAGGATTTCTCCTTGGAGGCATTCTGTTCACCCGATCTCAAGCCCTCCCATAGGTCCTGGTACAACTGCCTCTCCTTCGACGATCTGCTGCACGCTCAGGAACTACTGGCTCTGATACCACTTGGTGGAGAAGAGATCTTGCATAATACAAAAAAACCAGAGAAGCAAGAAAGAAACCAGAAAAACAAGAGCCCAAGATTTTGTATTCAATACTTTGGAAGAATTTACAAGGATATACAGCATAACAGCCGTTTGCCAACCCCTATCTCATTACAATCCATGGGTTTTTATCGAGGTCCCGATCCTCTGTGCTTTCCCCCACTTTCCACGATCTACAATCGCCACTTGGAGCAACTTTCCCAATTTGCATTGATCAGACTCGAGTTGAGGTGCACGACTGGCTGCCATACCTCAATGAAATCTTCTTCTCGATCTGTCGCTTACTGTTTGTTGCTGTAAATGTGTCTCCAGATCTCATGCGAGAGTGGCCAACATGCCCATTGAAATCCTTCTTTGAAACTGCTGTTTCATCGCTCTTGACTTGCCGCGCACTAAGGGACGTCTTTATGAAACTGGAAGTGCGTGTCTTTCTGTTTGGTCGCGATATCGCGACATGTCGCGATATCGCGACCATTTTCCTTCGGCACCTTCTCTCTCCATTTTGGCCGCGATATCGCGACATGTCGCGATATCGCACCATTTTTCCCATCGGCCTCTGTTCTCCCGTTTCGGTCGTGAAATCGTGACATGTCACGATTTCGCGACCATTGCTTCCCCGCGCCTTGGTTCTGCTGCAGTGGCCACGATTTCGTGACATGTCATGACATGTCACGATTTCGTGACCTTTGTGTCCCTCGGCCTCGCCTTCTCCATTTGGGTCACGATTTCGTGACCCCTTTGGCTTCCGACTTTGCTTTCTCCGACTTGGGTCACGATTTCGCGACATGTCACGATTTCGTGACCCCTTTGGCTCCCGACTTAGCTTTCTCCGACTTGGGTCACGATTTCGTGACCCTTTGGCTCCCGACTTAGCTTTCTCCGACTTGGGTCACGATTTCGCGACATGTCGCGATTTCGCGACCCTGTGAAGCACTTGAAAAAAACAACAGCAAAAATAACTTTGTTACTTAGAAAGAAATAACAACAAAAGTTTGGTTGATGCTCGATTGCTTTGTTGTCCTCGGATGCTCCTGCATCAGAATGTTATTAGATTTTGTTACACATTTACAACAATAATTTTTATTCAAGCTCAGCCATTATCGTATTTAGATTTTCTTATGAGAAAGTGTTTCTTTTATTTCATGTTTTTTTTAAATGTGAAGCAAACTCTTAGTGAATGGATTTTAATGATTACTAGTTTAAAACTTATTCATTGATATGTTTGATATGTTCAAGTGTTTTATGAATGGACTATAGTATGTGGATTTATAGTTGTTATTGTTTAAAATACTTGTTATTTAAAGTGAATAATTTTTATAGATAAAATAATTATACTTAGTTTATATTGTAGAAATTTTTTTTTATTATTGATCATAGAAATGAAAGTAAACAATGCTTTGAACTAGAGGGTTGTCAAACCCCTTGACTATTTCCTGCATAAAATTTACTCAGTAATTTTTTGGCAACTTTGTTGAGGAAAAAATGGTTCTACCTAGATCATATTGTGCTAAACAAATAAATATACCCAATTTTTGGTCAAGAATTAAGGATAGATGTTTGTTAAAATTTATTATAGGAATCAAATCATTATTTTTCAAAAATTCTTCTAGCCATAGATGAAGAGGATGCTACTCTAAGGAGAGACTAGCTAAGAGATAGAATACATGCACTAATTCAATATAACTAATACAAAAGCTAGATTTAGTAAGTAGACACAATAAAGGAATACTCCAATAGGATTTGTACACTTGGAATAACCTTACATTCCAAAATGTAGGTGAAGAAGAAGATATCAAAAAAATAGAATATTGAGATATATTACATATTTTAGTACATGCTAATGTACCCACATGGTACCCTCATGGTACATTTGTAAATATGTAATAGATTAGGTTTGAGTTTATAGTTTATATTATGAGTTATATTTCCCCTTTCATGTAAGTATGAATGTGCAATAAATGCACAAGTATCATGTAAGAGAGAATGTGCACTAGTGTCTTGTAAGAGTACAAATATTTAATATGAGGATGTGCACAAGTGTCCTAGATTAGGAGTGAATGTAGGAGTCCAAGATTCGTGTAGATGTGTGCAAGTTTTGTAGAATCAAGTGTTCATCAAGTATGCAAGTGGCAAGTTGATAAGCCAAGATCCATGAGACTTGGCATATGGAGAGCTATAGTCAAGTACCTAAAGAGGCACATTACTATGGCTATATTATGGAAACAATGCTCCATAATATATATATATATATAGAGAGAGAGAGAGATCCAATATTCAAAGATCTTATTATCTGATCATAAGAAGTAGAGAAGTAATAAAGCTTGTATACATTTTGAGAAATTAATTTTGTAAGTTTTATTCATGCATAGTTCATGAATGATTTAGGCTATTGCATTCTTATTTCAGTATATAAATGAATGTTATTTGATTTGTTATAATATTTGATATACATATTAATTTACTCATATTATTCTATGCATAATATTATTATATTGACCTTTATTATTGTGGCTATTTTATATTTGGTTCTTGTGTGATATTGTGAGATTACCTATGATATTTTGTGGTAGTAAAGGAGTAAAAAGGCAATAGTGGTATCAAAGCTACCACCAAACTTTGTTAAGTTTGATAGATTTTATTAATGCCACCCTTATTAATTAGTTTTATCTATTTTGATAAAGTTAATTTAGAGTCTATCCACTTTGAAGGAAGTGAAGACTTGGACTCTAATTTTTAATGGTCTTATTGAGTATAGCAAGCTAGGATATTTCCACTAGGTTGAAGGAATATCCGTAAAGACTAGGACTTAGCTATATTGAAGATAAGGGGTCAATTTAGAAGAAATTTTGGACATTAATTGATAGATAGAACCAACCCAAAAGGAAGTTGGTCATTCATGGAAAGAGACATATTGAAATTGAAATTGAAGAATGTGGAGAATTTGAAGATTGAAGAATTTAAAAATTTATAGATTGAAGATTCAGGTAGAATAAACTCAAGAGATAGTTAATAATTCAGGGATATTCAGTGCCACCTTGACATTGATATTGGGTTCTCTAGTAAGGATAAGAATCATATTTATTTCTTAGGTGTAACCTAAGATATTGAAGATTTTAGAATATAGAAAATAGATACAGTTAGCTTCTGAATAAATCAGATAATACAACATAAAAGAAAGAAAGGAACACATAAGCAGGAAAGAAAGAAGAATCACGTCAAGAGTAATTTGACCTTGACATTCAAAGAAATATTCATTGAGAAATAGAAATAGTAAAGGCCAAGAGAAGCCTATATTGTTGAATAAATAGAAAAGGTCAAGAAGGCCTATATTGAAGCCAAGAAGGCTTTCATAGTTAGAGAGACCCAAGAGGTCTATATTGTGAAAGGAGACTAAGAGGTCAACATAATAGATAAGGTCCAAGAAGACCTTCATAGAAGAGAAATCACTATCGATCAACATAAGGTCCATGAAGACCTTCTTAGAAGGAGAAATCACTATCGGACAACATATTAGATAAGTTCTAAGAAGACCTTCATATAAGTGGAATCAATATAAACCAACATAACGGAGAAGAATACTTAGCTACTAAAAATATTCTAAGTTATCCATAGAGTCTTTGTAGCTAAGGAAAGCAAGAAGTAATAAGCAAAGTGGGTTAGTGCAGTGTAGAGGAACTATGTGCCAAATTTACACATTCAAAGAGCACAAAAGGAGCATAATCCAAGAGCATAGAAGGAGAATCATTCAAGATCATAGAAGTAGCATCATGTAGACAAGAGCATAGAATATGCATCATTCAGAAAATAGAGCACCATTCGGACATATGTGCTAGAAGCACATTCTTTTGTGAGCCTTAAGGAAATCAAAAGTGCATTCTTCTATGAGCCTCAAGAAAACCCATAACTAATTCTTTTGTGAACCTTAGGGAAACCACCATCACCTCATTCTATGAGAATCAAAGCACCATTAACTATCAGTGCATATTTTAGTGAGAACTAGAGCATCATTAACCACCAACGTGTCTTTCTATGAGCACTAGTGCAACACTAAATAGCTAAGAATAATGTTGCAATGATCATTCAATAAAGTAATTTGAATTTATCTAAATATAGGCAAATATGAATGCAAAAAGGAACATGAAATATTCAATAAAAGAAAGTGTTTAGGTTTTTGTGAAACATTTAGGAGCAAAGAGCAGACGAGCAACTAAGGATAGGTGACAATGAAGTCATAATGGATGAATCTCACAAAGAAGCATGATTGCATATGTTGATTGAAGCTAAAAATATTATATTTTAAATGTTACACATGCAAAATTACATGTGACATGTTGAAATTGATTAGGGTGCTGAAGGGTTTAGGGTATTGAAGCATTAAGGTATTAAAGCTCAAGTTTTATGTAGAACTACTAAAGTGCGAGATATCCAAGCAATAGTAGATAATTAAAGAGCAAAGAGGACTAAGTTTAGTCTTCTTTAATTTTTCCTAAAATGATATATAAGGTTAAATGTGATATTTTATTTAATTACTACAGTAATAAGGTGTAAATTGAAATATATATTGTTTTTAAAGTTTAGAGTGAAAAGCATTACCACCTTTTAGCTTAGGTTTTTCTTTGGGCTCATGGGGTGAAAGTGTCGCGATTTCGCGACACTTTCGAAGGTTGCCTGCCTTGTCGGAATTCTGTCACGATATCGCGACATTTTTGTCGAATGGTTGCTCCTAAGAATTTTCGTCACGATTTCGCGACCGTTTTGGCGGGCTAGGCTCATGGGGTGAAAGTGTCGCGATTTTGCGACACTTTCGAAGGTTGCCCGCCTTGTCGGATTTCGGTCGCGATATCGCGACACTTTTGTTGCTATGACGCTCGGGAGGTTTTCGGTCGCGATTTCGTGATGTTAGGGGTGCTTTGGTGCGTTGGGGCTCGGTAGGCACGATTTCGCAACATGTCACGATTTCGTGCCTTTGTCCCGTTTTCACGGCTTGCTTCCCCGCCGCGGCCTCGGTTGGTTTTCGGTTGTGATATCGCGACATGTCACGATTTCACGATGTGTCACGGTATCGCGCCTTGCTGCTTTCTTTCTTCTTGCTCTTGGTTGGGTTGAGTTTTCTCCCCCTTTGTAATAGTTCTCTATTTTAATTAAAGTTTTTTCATTATTTTTCAAAATAAAAAGTTTAGAGTGAAAAGGATTTCAACTATTTATTAGTTAATTTTATTATTTAAAAGTTATTTTAGTTTTTTAATATGTTTGGAGTATTTTTAAATTAGAGGATCTATTTTATTAAAATTAGAAGATTTTGAAGTTTTGCAAATTTAAACAATTAGAAAAACTAGAAAAATTTCAAAGGTTTTCAACTTCAAAGGATTAGAAAAACTATAATCTGCAAAAATTTATATTTGAGTTATTTTTAACTATGGAGATATAAGGCTTACTACTTCAAAATATATAAATCATTGAATTTATTTATATCATAGAAGAAATTATTGAAAACATATTAAATAAGGATAGTGAAGAAATGGTGCACAAACTTAAGTTTTATTCTCAAAATTTAATAGATGATTTTGATGGAAAGAAACAAATGACAAATATTTTAAAAGGGAAACTATCTCTATTTCTCAAGGATGCAAAATATAAAAATTTTACAATGCTTACAAGCTATCTTCATGAAAATTATTTTAGAACATGGTGGAATTCACAAAACACCATTATACTTTCATGAGAAGAATACTTAATGATGTATTTGTTGGAGTATATTACATTATTAAGTACATACTAATGTACCCCTATGGTAGCTTCATGGTACAATTGTAAATATTATATTAGGGTTGAGTCTTAGTTTCTAGTATGAGTATTATTTTCCCTTGAGTTAGTGTGCAAGTGTAATATGAGTCTATGTGCACAAGTGTCATGTAAGTGTGTATGTGCAAAAAATATGTGCAAGTGTAAGATGAGTCTATGTGCACAAGTGTATTATATGTATGAGATCAAATATGGAATGTAAATATGTGCACAAGTGTATTAGGTTAGAGTGTGCAAAGTGAAGTTCAAGAGTCATGTATAGGTGTGCATACATAATAGTGTCAAGTGTTCATCAAGTATGCAAGTATCATATAGAGAATCCAAGAGTCATGAGACTTGGCATATGGAAAAGAATAGTCAAGTATCCAAAGATTCACATTACTATGACTATATTATGGAGATAATACTCCATAAGCATGTATCATGAACAATCAAGATCATTACTATCATATACTTTCGAGAAATAAATATTGCATATATTTTAAGAAATTAATATTGTAAGTTGTTCTACATGCTTAGTACATGTATGACAAAATATATTTACATTCATATTGTTTATTATGATTGAATGTTATTTGATATATTAGCTTTGATATAAATATTAATTTTCTCATATTAATCTATTTACTTTAAGAACCCACCAAAACCAACTCAGGAGAGAGATACATTATTTTATCACACAAGTAGGTTCAAAAGGAAACCCAATATTATTTTCAACATTCTCAAGGCTTCCCCACATTTGCGTTTAATATCGCTATAGATGACACTCAGTGGATAGGAGTGGAAAAAATCCTATAATTTTGGGGTTTACCTTACTAAACCTCATCATTTAGAAGGATGCCAAAGTGGTCCCCCAAATTTCCTATACCCTCATTAGTATAGGATAATTTGACCACAACGTAGAAATTATTGTTTAAGACCCATAGCACTTAAATGGGAATGCCAATTCCCTAACCTATCCATAAGCTAGTCTATGTAGGTTATTTTGATATAAAACATTGGTGGTTAGTTACCACACCTCCATGGGCTAACTATGGTCATCACCACTCACCTAGTAATGATAATGGTTATCTAAACCTCATTATTTTATGATATCACCACAACTATATTTTAATTGATTATGTTATATCTTAGTTATGGAAAACCCGATCCTTATTTTTCAAGGTGTATCAATCATGAGAATCTGGCTATTGCATCACCACAACTCCTTCCATATTTGTGAGTGCCTAGCTATTGCATCATCACAACTCCTTCTAGGACTCACCTTTACCTAGTTATTGCATCATCGCAACTCCTCCCAGGATTGGGTTCATTCTATGACTCAAGGTCCTAAAAGAAGAGGTCTAGTTCAAAGCCCAAGAACCCCTCCCAAGATTCATGCTTAAACAATAATTAACATCTCTCTCATGATTAATAAAATAATGTGCTATAACAAAAATAATGTGCATAGTTATAATACAAAGCCAAATCTAAAATGAAATAGCTAATACTTAACAACATTAAGCTAGTACAAAAGAAACATCTAGCTATATTTTAAAGCATGAAAAAGAAATTATAATATTAACTTCTAACATAATGCTAACATAAAACATCCACTTAATTTAAGCATCCTCATTAGATCAAGCTAGCATATAGTTTTCCATTACTTTTCATAATGACAACTTCTTTTAAAGAGATCAATACTAACTCATTTCTTCATTTAATCATTGCACATAATCCAAATATCTTCTTGCACTTACAAATAGGCTCCAAGCCTTATTAGTAATGAAATAAATATAACCAAGTTTTACATTCCAAACTTTACATTTCCATAACAACATTTCCTTCCCAAAGATACTAGAGCAAGTACACCCAAATGTCCTCTACACCATCTTCTTCTCATGATCTTCTTCATGAAAGAAATATTCCTAGACTTAAGAAAAAACTAAGGGATTAGGACAACTCTTAATGTAGTGCAACTACAATGCTCTATGCATAAATGCAAGCAACCATGCAATTAAGCAATTAAAAAAACCAAGGAGAGAATCCCATACTTCTCTCTTTCTAATGATTCCCTTACCTATGCAAGTCTTAGGAAATAATTAATATTTTTTTCAAAACAAGGCTCTTTCTTGTTTTACAAAGTAACACTCCAACTTTCATTATTTAACCAAAATATACAAGAAGGGTTTTCTAAATTTCTTTACAAAAGAAAATAATACATAAACCTTTTCAAACATACCAAGGTCTTACAATATAACATTCAGGCCATTACAAGTATAACCCCTATTCATTTATTTTTAATCAATTCTAATCTATTGAAAGAAATAACAAACAAAAACATCTCCCTTTAATTTAAATAGCACCCAAGCAATTAATCTGTTGGAAATTTTGGGTATCTTGAGTACATTGCCTTTGCCTAAGTTTAATTGTTGTCATTGATGTCAAGGAGCTATTGGTAGTTGTTGTTTTTTATGTCAAGGAGTTCTTGGAGCAATTTGTTTTTATGTCTAAGGATGTGTTTTGATGAAGGTTTCGGCTGGTCAGTAAGTCTCCAAGAAAATCAGAGTAGCCCAGTTGCCAAAAATCCAGAAAAAGATAAGTTAGAAAAAGTTTGCAGGCTGCTGGAAAAACTATCGCGATTTCGTGACATGTTTGAGGAGAGAGAAAGTTTGGCCAAAACTGTCACAATTTCATGACATGTAGGAAGGCAGAGGCAAAGCAGGAAAAAGTGTCACGATTTCATGACATGCAGGAAGGCAGAGGCAGAATGGGCAAAACTGTCACGATTTCGCGACAAGTTTCGAAGAAGTTGTACGGATGCAAAAACTATCGTGATTTCGTGACAAGTTGAGTTGGCAGTGTTGAGTTGTAGGAAGTGTCGCGATTTCATGACAAGTTTCGAAGAAGTTGTACGGATGCAAAAAGTGTCACGATTTCATGATAGGTTGAGTTGGCAGCTTGCAGTTGGCAAAAGCGTCACGATTTCGTGACATGTTCCAGTTTCGCAAGTAGTTGGCAAGAGAGAGATTAAGGCAGCAAAAGCGTCGTGATTTCGTGACATGTTCCAGTTTCGCGAGCAGTTGGCAAGAAAGAGCTTAAGGTAGCTAAAGTGTCACGATTTCACGACATGCTTCATTTTCTCCAGTGCAAACCAAGAAAAGGATGAAGAAGCAAGAGGTGTCGCGATTTCACGATAGAGTTGCTGATGATGTCAGTAAAAGGCAAAGGTGTTGCGATTTCACGATAGTAGCGGAGAAGAAGGCTTTGAAGTCCAGAGCATCGTGATTTTGTGATAAGAATCATGATGAAATCAGCAAAAGGCAAAGGTGTCATGATTTCATGACAGCAACGGAGAAGAAGGCTTTGAAGTCTAGAGCGTCACGATTTCGCGACAAGATTTACGATGATGTCAGCAAAGGCTGTAGTGTCACAATTTCGTGACAACAAACCAAAGAAGGTGTACGGCAGTCAAAAGCATAGCAATATCATGACATGTTTGAGTTTTGCATGAGAACAGCTATAGAACATCAGAGGCGGTTAAAGCCGACGAAGTTAACCTTTGCCGACAAAGTGTAAGGTTTTACAGCCGATGTGTTTGGAGATTGAACAACCGACTAAAGAACAAGATTTCATCTTGAGATTGTGAGTATTAAAGGAAGACTGTTTGAGCAATTTTGTGTATCAATTGAAGTGTGCATTCGAAGTGAGGCGTTCACAAATTTAGTGCGACTAGTAAGGTTTGATCATCGAAAAAGCAAAGAGCGAAGTTCGACTACAACATAAGAGTGGATTTCGTTGAAATTTCTAAGTATCAAATACTGTGCTGCTGTTCATGAGAAGACTGTGCAAAAAGTATGATGTTGTGGTTGCACATAGGTGCATAAGTTTCTATGCGTTCGAATGCTGCAGTGTTTGCGAAGATTATGTAAAGGGTGGAATTTGATCTAAGGATAGCTGTGATTGCGACTGTGTTCACACAGTCTGTGTAAAAGAAAGCAAAGTGTGCGAAGTAGATACTACTATAATTGTGAACAATTGTGAAGGACAAACAGTGATCCAGTGCTACTATAATTTGAGAAGATAGTGCCACTGTAATTTGAGAAGACTGTGCTGTTGTAGTTGCACAGGCAGTGAAAAGTTGTTTTCAACCAAGTGCAGAAAGGAACAAAGGAAGAGGATAATTGTGCTAGACCGAAGGACTGTGTTTGGTATAGAAAAGAGGACCAGCTTTTCAGTAACAGAGTTGAGGACAAATATCTCCAGCCAGAGTAGGGAAGACAGGTGTCTTCTATGGATGAAATTCCACTTGCTAAGGGCGAGGAGGAGGTAGAGGTCTTCTAGAGGATCACTAGCAAAGCGAGAATTAGGGGAAGGTGTCTCCTTTGAGCTAAGGCTCATAAACTTTGTAATCGGGAAGGATTCCCAGAGGTTTTGATATAACTTTTAGAGGAAAGTTTTATCCATGGAGTAGCCCACCTTGGGTGAACCACGTAAAGTGCTGTGTCTCTTTATGGATTGCTTTTTGTGCACTATTTAACTGCTGTTGTTACTGATATTTTATTTTGCATGTTAATGGTTTGAAAGCTATATTGATAGATAAAATAGAAAAATGTCTTATACTGTTCACCCCCCCCTCTCAGTATAAGCTTGTGTTCTTCAATTGGTATCAGAGCCAGTGCCTTCGAAAAGTTTAACAGCTTGAAGGAAAAGGTTGCAAAGAACACAATGGACTACTCAAGTGGGAATGCAACACCTATTTTGGATGGATCAGATTTTGGTCTATGGAGTGCAAGAATGAAGGTCTATCTTATGGCTCTTGGTAATGAGGTATGGGAAGTTATTGAAGATGGGTACACCATTCCTACAAATGGTCCTTACACTAAAGAGGACAGGCTTCTACATCACAGCAACTCAAAAGCCATGAATGCAATCTTAAAAGGTTTATAGAAGGTTGATCTTACCAAAGTTATTCACTGCAAGATAGCTAGTGAGATGTGGAAACAATTGCAGGTTGTTCATACAGGTGATGCAAATGTCCGAAAGGCCAAATTGAGACATTTTAAAGGTATGTTTGAACAACTCAAGATGAATGATGATGAAAATATTAGTGACTACATGCTTCGGATGGATGAGATTGTGAACTCCATGAAAGACTTAGGTCTTGAACTTGCTGAAAATGATGTGTGTGATAAGATTTTAAGATCTCTTCCTACTAGATTTAGTGAAAATATTTCTGCTATTAAGGAAGCCAAAGATTTAGATAAATTGAAAAAGGATGAGCTCCATAGTATTCTTGCAGCATTTGAGCTGAGAACTCAAGTAAAAGTTGATGTAAAGAAAGAGGCATATTTCAAAGATATCAAGAAATCGAAGGGCAAACAGATTCAAGAAAGTGATGAGTCTTCTAGTGAGGAAGAGGCATATTACAGCAGGAAAGGCAAGTTTTCCAGAAAGCAAAAAAGCAAGAAAAATATAAGATGTTTTAACTGTGGGAAATTTGGTCATTATGCTACCTGATCTGATCTTGTTTCTAAAAATGAAAGTGATGAAGATATACAGGATGTTAAAAGCAAGGACTCTGAAAAGCACAGGTATTACAGAAAGAGCAAAAATGAGTACAACAATCACCATAAAAGCAAAGATGAGTACAACAATCATAGAAAGAGGCATTCTCACAAGAATAAGAAGAGCTTCTACTTAGAAAAATCAAGTAAGTGTTCTAGTAGTGATAGTGACAGTTCTTCTAGTGATGATGAAAATGAGATGCTGTTCATTTCAAAAAAAGAGGAAGAACCGAAACATAAATTCATTATCATGAAATGTTTTAGATGTGGAAATTTTGGGCACCTTGAGGATGATTGCAAAAATAATGATTTGGCTGCTAGTATGTATGAGGATGCTTCAAAAAACTACAATGAAGATGCATGTATGGTTTTTGAAAAAGGTAGCACCTCTAGTGATAAGAAATCTGAAAAAGGCTATGATAATTCAAAGTGCCATCAAATAGAGGATCTTGAATGTGAACTCAATAATGCTCTTAGTGTTTTGAAAAAGGAAATAAAGAAGAATGATAGACTCAAGATTAAGTTAGATGAATGCTATATGGAGATAGATGAACTTGTAGAAAATCTTGAAGCATCTATGGCTAAGTCACAAGAACTCAAGAATGAGTTAGATTCTAAAATTCTGGAGTATAGAGAGTTAGAACAGGAAATGGCTTCTTTGAAAGAAGAAAATAAAGAGTACAAGGATAAGCTCTACAGATTTCAGGATAGCTCCAAGAAGGTTAAATTTCTCATCAAAGGAAAAATAAAACCAACAGATAAAACAAGTCTCAATTTCGTTGAGCCGCACAAGGAACAGGTTGGGGAATCTACCAAGAGATTTCATAAGAAGAGAGTCCTGTTGAAGAAAGTACTTCAGATCATGATTTAGTAAGTGATGAATACGCAAAAATAGAAAATGATATTCAGACTGAGAAGAAGAAGTTTTTAGGACCCATGAAGTCGAATAAAAGAAAATTTCATGGCAGATGTTTTGCATGTCACAGATTTGGTCACATGGCTGTACATTGCATGACTCAAATAAAGAGAGTAAATGACAATTTCAAGATACGTAATTTATTTCAAGGGTATTGTTACTCTTGTCAACAATTCGGGCATAAGGCAATTTTTTGCAAGGCAAATAACAGGAACTGGGTTAGTCAGAACAGGTGGATTCAAAGAATAGTCATGCCAAATATTGTTACTTGCTATAAATGCAATAATGAAGGTCACCTAGCTAGACAATGTAGAGCTGATCTTCTGAGATACAGGAACATAAACAACAGCATGAACAAATCCAAGGATTAAGGCATGGATAAGAATAGGAATGATAAAAAAAACAAGAAAAGTGATATGAACAGGTCCAAGGATCAAGGTATGGATAAGAACAGAAAAGATAAAAGAAATAGGAACAATAGTATTAACAGGTCCGAGGATCAAAACAATGGACGAGAACGAGAATACAAAAAAAGAATTCAAGAGAAGGCCCAGAAAAGAAATCTTAGACACTAATGATGATGAGTGTCTAATGGGAGTATCACTCCCAACCCTGTTTTAAATCACCTCATCAGGAGGTGGGGGAGGGACTAAGCTAAGAGGCTCATTCTTAGTCCCAAGCCCCAAAGGTGACCCTTTGCCATTTATGACAAAGGGGGAGAGATTTAAGTAAGGGGGAGTGTTTTCAAGTGAAGAGGAAAGCTTCAAGTTAGGGGGAGCAAAACTTGAAGAGATTGATTTCAGTTTTGGCTCTTGAAAGATGTGTTTTTAATTAAGGGTTGCCATCAATGACAAAGGGGGAGATTATTGGCAATTTTGGGTATCTTGAGTACATTGCCTTTGCCTAAGTTTAATTGTTGTCATTGATGTCAAGGAGCTATTGGTAGTTGCTATTTTTGATGTCAAGGAGTTCTTGGATCAATTTGTTTTTATTTCTAAGGATGTGTTTTGATGAAGGTTTCAGATGGTCAGTAAGTCTCTAAGAAAATCAGAGTAGCCCAGTTGCCAAAAATCCGAAAAAGATAAGTTAGAAAAAGTTTGCGAAGTCGCTGGAAAAGCCGTCGCAATTTTGCGAAATGTTTGAGGAGAGAGAAAGTTTGGCCAAAACTATCACGATTTCGTGACATGCAGGAAGGCAGAGGCAAAGCGGGCAAAAGTGTCACGATTTCGTGACATGCAGGAAGGCAGAGGCAGAACGGGCAAAACTGTCATAATTTTGTGAGAAGTTTTGAAGAAGTTGTATGGATGCAAAAACTGTCGCAATTTCACGACAAGTTGAGTTGGCAGTGTTGAGTTGTAGGAAGTGTCACGATTTCATGACAAGTTTCGAAGAAGTTGTACGGATGCAAAAAGTTTCGTGATTTCACGACAGGTTGAGTTGGCAGCTTGCAGTTGGCAAAAGCATCACGATTTCACGACATGTTCCAATTTCATGAGCAGTTGGCAAGAGAGAGCTTAAGGCAGCAAAAGCATCATGATTTCGCGACATGTTCCAGTTTTGCGAGCAGTTGGCAAGAAAGAGCTTAAGGAAGCTAAAGTGTCATGATTTCATGACATGCTTCATTTTCGCCAGTGCAAACCAAGAAAAGGATGAAGAAGCAAGAGGTGTCACGATTTCGTGACAGAGTTGCTGATGACGTCAGCAAAAGGCAAAGGTGTCACGATTTTTTGACAGTAGCGGAGAATAAGGCTTTGAAGTCCAGAGCATCATGATTTCACGACAAGAATCATGATGATGTCAGCAAAAGTCAAAGGTGTCACGATTTCATGACAACAACAGAGAAGAAGGCTTTGAAGTCTATAGCGTCACGATTTCGCGACAAGATTTACGATGACGTCAGCAAAGGCTGTAGTGTCGTGATTTCGTGACAACAAACCAAAGAAGGTGTACGGCAGTAAAAAGCATAGCGATATCGTGACATGTTTGAGTTTTGCACGAGAATAGCTACAGAACAGTAGAGGTGGTTAAAGCCAATGAAGTTAACCTTTGTCGACGAAGTGTAAGGTTTTACAGCTCGACGTGTTTGGAGATTGAACAGCCGACTAAAGAACAAGATTTCATCTTGAGATTGTGAGTATTAAAGGAAGACTATTTGAGCAATTTTGTGTATCGATTGAAGTGTGCATTCGAAGTGAGGTGTTCACAAAGTTAGTGCGACTAGTAAGGTTCTATCATCGAAAAAGCAGAGAGCGAAGTTCGACTACAACATAAGAGTGGATTTCGTTGAAATTTCTAAGTATCAAAGACTGTGCTGCTGTTCATGAGAAGACTATGTGAAAAGTATGATGTTGTGGTTGCACATAGGCGCATAAGTTGCTGTGTGTTCAAATGCTGCAGTGTTTGTGAAGATTATGTAAAGGGTGTAATTTGATCTAAGGACAGCTGTGATTGCGACTATGTTCATGCAGTCTGTGTAAAAGAAAGCAAAGTGTGCAAAGTGGATACTGCTATAATTGCAAAAAGTTGTGAAGGACAAACGGTGATCAAGTGCTGCTGTAATTTGAGAAGATAGTGCCACTGTAATTTGAGAAGACTGTGCTGTTGTAGTTGCACAGGCAGTGAAAAGTTGTTTTCAACCAAGTGCAGAAAGGAACAAAGGAAGAGGACAATTGTGCTAGACCGAAGGACTGTGTTTGGTACATAAAAGAGGACCAGCTTTGTAGTAACAGAGTTGAGGACAGAGATCTCCGACCAGAGCAGGGAAGACAGGTGTCTTCTGTGGATAGAATTCCACTTGCTAATGGCAGAGGAGGTAGAGGTCTTCTAGAGGATCACTAGCAAAGTAGAATTAGGGGAACGTGTCTCCTTTGAGCTAAGGCTCATAAACTTTGTAATTGGGAAGGATTCCCAGAGGTTTTGATATAACTTTTAGAGGAAAGTTTTATCCGTAGAGTAGCCCACCTTGGGTGAACCACGTAAAGTGTTGTGTCTCTTTGTGGATTGCTTTTTGTGCACTATTTTACTGTTGTTGTTACTGCTATTTTATTCTGCATGTTAATGGTTTGAAAGCTGTATTGATAGATAAAATAGAAAAAGGTCTTATACTGTTCCCCCCCCCTCTCAGTATAAGCTTGTGTTCTTCATAATCTACTAAAAGATTACAATATGGAACCAAAATATTTCCCATATGATACATAATCAAAGGAAGAAAAAACTCCCTAAGAAATATGAACAACAAAAATGTATGCAAAGGCCTCTAAAGCTTCTCCTCACCATATTCGACTGAAGGCACTATCTTCTATGTAGAGAATGATAACAAAAAGGAATAAAAGAGATACCAAATATATGGGTCATAATATATGCCAACCAAACAACCCCAAGGTATTTAGAAGGATGCTTAAAGGAACTATAGGAGAGAGAAGACCTGAATAACATCATTACAAGTAGACGTAGGTCTGAGAGAGTATAAACCAACATTAAAATACCAAGCACTACAACAAACAACACAAATCTAGGTTACATACATATCAAGGAGAAAAAACTTGGACTAATTGATCAAAAGGGACTACCATGCCCAAGGGAAACATATAAATGTATCCGCTATAGATGCAAACATAGAAAGCTAGAGGAATAATGGAGCACAAGAATAAAATCTAGGTTAAACAATGGGAAAATTCAAATCTAAATAGCACATAGTCACAAAAATCCAACATAATTAGGCCAACAAGATCAACCAAAGCAAAAGAAGATTCCTCAATATAAAGCATTATTAAATAATCTATCCAAAATGCATCTATTTCAAGCTCCTACTATGAGAAATACCTCTTTTACCATGCTTTCTAGAGCTTTCTTCTTTCCTTGTGTTTCCTTCTTCTACATCGATCCTTCTCTTTCAACCCCCATCCAAAGGAAGGATCCCACACATACAAGTTGAGTCCTATCTGTCCATGCTCTCACAAATGTGCCCATGCACATCCATCCATGGTGCATGAGGGTAATGTATTCTACGTTACCAAGATGACAAAATCACATTGAGTGTCATATTTATAAATATTATCTTTTAAGATCTCTAATATTGATTTTTAAATAAAAAATTCCATTATTAAAAGCTCTAATATTAATCTTTTAAAGGCTAAGGTTTGTCTTTTTCATTTAAAGCCTCCTTACAAGCATAAAGCAAAATACAAGCTTATTAAACCAACTCTCAATCAGAACATCCCATTTTCCTCTTATTGCTAATTGCTAACAATAAGTAATTGGATTAATCACTCACCAATTAATATCAATTGTTAATATTAATTATTAACAATGATACTAATACCTCGAGTACTAATATTACTAACCTTATTAATATTTTTAAAGGTTTCAATTAATCAAAACTATGCTTCCAAAACAATAAAAACAAGCACTTAACCAAATTTATGATACATTACATTACTTTATCCTTGAGTATTGGCTTTTTAAGATAACTAGAACATTGTACCAAATCCCATTAAGGATAACTCCTTTGTCATAATAATATCATGGCCCAATGATGTATCCAAACAACAAGCAAATGTAATGCATCTACATGATGGGTATACTTTACCCTTGAGTTGTCGATGAACAAGTCATCAACCATCATTTCCCAAAATTTTATCTCTCATCTCTAGGTGGTTGTTCCCTATCAATCCATGGATAAGAGTACTTGGAACTACAACATATATCCATTAGTGGTACCATATTCTAAACCAAACATAAATTGCAATTACCAACATATAATGGTATCACAAACTAATATTATGCATTATATATCCACACATCAATAAATAAATCAATGTTAATAATAAGTCCTACCAAGGAGGGTTGTTACACTTACATCATTATCTTAAACTTGTTATATTGTGGCTACATTATATTTGATCTTGTGATATTTAGTGTATGAGATTTTTGGTAGTATAAGGCTTAAAAAGCCATCTATATTTGTCATTACTTAGCTTTGAGATATTTTAGTAAAAAAGACAAGAAAAGAAATATTGAACATACAACTTGAATGAATATTATGTAACTTTAATGAAGAATGCACTAACTCAATGTTTAGAAGTCACATCATCAGGTATATCACAATTAAATATGAAGAAAAAAAAAAATCACACACGAAAGATAATTAAAATATCTAAATCCAAAGTCAAAGAAGAACCATATACTACAGATTTAGATATTGATCTAAAAGAGGTGGACTGAAGATGAATCTCAACCAAAGGTTCATGAACACTTGAATATTGAATACAAAGACAAAGACCAATATTGAAGACTAAAGTCTTTAATAACCAAATAATTTAATACAGGGGTGTTGAGATATATTACATTATTTGGTACATGCTAATATACCCCCATGGTACCTTCATGGTACATTTGTAAATATGTAATAGATTAGGGTTGATTCTATAATTTATAGTGTGATTTATATTCCCCTTTCATGTAAGTGTGAATGTGCAAGAAATGCACAAGTGTCATGTAAGAGAGAATGTGCACAATTGTCTTGTATGTAAGAGTACAAATATGTAATGTGAGGATGTGCAAAAGTATCCTAGATTAGAAGTGCATGTAGGAGTCCAAGAGTCATGTAGATGTGTACAAGTGTTTTAAAGTTAAATGTCCATCAAGTATGCAAGTGGTAAGTTGATAAACCAAGAGTCATGAGAGTTGGTATATGGAAAGAAATAGTCAAGTACCTAAAGAGTAACATTACTGTAGGCCAAAATGGCCACATCCTTAGAAAGCATTGAAAATTTTATTCTAAGGTATGAAGTTTCCATTTCGCACATTTTCTAGTGTATTTTGGAGCGGATCCGCAACATGAGTTTCCTAATCCACCCAAAACTTAGTGCAATTTTTACCTTGAGCAACTCCGCTCAGTTCATAATGTATAAGGGTGCGGATTGGTGATGGGTCCCAATTCCATAAAAGTTTTTGGTGATGATGACATCAACATAAAAGAAGTGTAGAATGGCGATCGGGAGTAGTTTTTTGCATGCTCTGAGTGGCTGTGTCGATAAGGTCAATTCCACCGATTCTTAAGAGTATTTTGGTGCGGATTGGTGACAAAGAGGTAAAAAATACTACATAAGGTGTGGATTGGCGACAAAGGGTAATTTTACACCAACTTCGGAGTGGAATGGTGACAAGGCCGATTTTACACTGCAAAGGGTGCGGATTAGAGACGAAGTCTTATTTACACTAACTTCGGTCTAGATTGATGATTCTACATTTTAACCAAGGCAATGCTGATGTCACCATAATTTTTGTGTAGATTGCATTATACTTGGATCCGAAGGAAATATAATAAGTCGATTGATAGTAGAATGCATACAAATCGCTCTATAATGCATTTTATTTTGGAATTCTATTTCATAGAGTTGAAGCCATAGATGATGATGTTAGCAATAAAAAGTGTGGAATGGCACTCTGGTATTTCCTCACAAATTTGTAGAGTATTCTTAGTGTTTTTATCATAGCCATTCATGATGAAGATCTATGGTTGAGAGTTTGTCAGCACTGTCGAGGTATTTAAAGAATTTTCTCATTGGATCAGAGCATAGTTAGTTGGAGGGCAGGAAGATGAAGCATCACAAGGGTTTCAAGAAAAAGAAATAGAGGTAGTTGTATATCGATGGTAGAGCGAGCTTCCAAGAGTTATTTGTGGATCAGATGTGATATCTAATGGCTTGAATATCAACTACCATCAACAAACCAACAAGTTTTAGAGAGCCAAGCTGCCATGGCAATTTTCTCATAGTGGATTTCTTTGAGGTCGAACCAGTAAGATAATGCCAACAACTCTTTACTACGCTATAAGAATATAATCTTTGTAATGTATCCTTAATATTCTTTCATTTAAAAACTATAAATAGAGGCCGAACCCTCATTTTTTAGGGTCATATCTAGTGCATTTGCTTGCCCTAATGTAAATATTCTTGTGAGCTAATGGAAGGAGCATTACTCTAATATTTTGACTCAAATTTTTTATCTTCATCATCTTGTGCAAGAGGTTCAAATTCTTGAGCTACATTTTTGTTAATACTTGAATGGTTAGTTCATTCCAACTTATTGGATTACTAGTTGTGAGAGTAGTTGAAATTTGTTCTTGGTTAGATCTGTATTGTTAGGAAGTTTATTTCTGTTAAATCTAACTATTGGTCTATTTTGCTATTTGGATTATCAATATTGGATTTATTTCTGCAATATATCTCTATTTATGCTTTAATGTGTGAAGGTTTCATTGATTTGGGTGATGTTAATCTTGAGTGATGGGACACTAGAAGTAGCTTGTAGGTGTTTTTTTGTTGTAGTTTCCTATGCTATTAGCCTATATGACCACTATTTTTTATAATACTTCTAACCCTAAATATTTTCTAACCCTTATATCAAAATCCTATTTGAGCTTTAATTGAGTCAACACCATTTTAAGTTGACAAGGAACCAACCTACTCTAGAGGTTGGATTGAAGTTGTCTTTGGTCCATCCAAAGCTTGAGTGTTGAGTTGCGGAAAATGGGTGCATGCCTGGACAAAAAATTAGAAGATAGACAATTTTAGTGTTAGGTAAAACTTGATTTCAATTTGGTGCCCAATAATTTTTGGCATGCCTAGTGGGACGAGTTCACAAGGAACATGAAAACCCATCATATGAGTTATTATTTTATATCTACCAAGAGGAATCAATATTTGGTGAATTGTCTTGACATTGCTAAAGTAGAGAATAGCAAATTCACTTGGATAATCCCCGGTCTTTGAACCCAGAAAAGAATTACCCATGTATATCAGTGTCCTTTCATGTATACTAGGTCTTTCAAAAGGAATAACCCTGATTCATATTTTTACTATGAGTTGCCTTATAGAGGATCCACTGTTATAAGGAATTTAAACCAATATTTTCACTCAGAAGAAGATATTCTTGAGGGAGACCCTGCAATTAATACAATAGCCCCTCCAACAGGACCTACACCTGGAAATATGGCTAGAAATGCAATAGCAAATTAGGGAAATGTACCCCCAATTCAGCATTTATAGAAATACCCCAGTTGGAACACAGTTGGTCCCCTTAGATTAGTTCATATGAATGCCATTCCCCAAGTTCTGTCCAAGGATATTCCCACTTATTATGGATCTAGAAATATGGCATATGAGCACTGTCAGGACATTTTGAATCTAGCAGCAATCCACAACATAAAGAAGGAGGATGTTATTATGAGAATCCTAACCCTATCCTTTAGAGGAAATATTTTACGTTGGTTTAGGACTCTTGAGGATAACACCATAACTTCATGGGAAGCATTTGATGAGCCTTTTGTGGAAGAATTTAATGAATTTGGTGACCCTTTCTCCTTGATTAATCAGTTTATGTCCATGCAAAAATCTCAACAAGAGACTGTCTCAGGATTTCAATTTGAGGTTTAGCAGAATATGGAAGAGAATTCCCCTTGTAGCTATACCAACTGCATGCCTTGCTTATATGTATTATATTAGAGATATTGGATTAGATCTAGGCTTGCAAACCCAATAATATAGGGTGGAAACCTTTCCAAAATTTTATAATGCAGCAGTTCATACAGAACATGTGCTAATCAATGTGGAGAGATTACATCCCAAAGCTATACTACCTTATAATCTATAAGCCACAAATATCCAAATCCAAGCTACTACTTCATATCATATGGACCCCATTTCCTTATCATCCCAATATCCACAAATGAATCCCATTCCTCAGCCAAAATCACCTTCTACTATAGTCTCTTTCCTTCCCCTTCCTTCTCAAACTCCTCAAGAGTTTTCTATCATTCTTCATATACAAAATACTTTGAAAACTCTGAGTAACAGAATGAATTCAATAGAAAAGAGAGATATAGAAAGGTCTCAACAAAGGTGTATCGCTCCAAATTTTTTGCACCCTTACCTTCAGGCTATAGGATCCATGCCCGGAAGGGGGATGTGAAAAGGATGGGACAATACCTCGGACTGAGAGGCCCTTTGAAGGTCCCGCCTCTCGGGGGAGGTGTATAAGGGTGAATTTTCGATGGATGGTGGGTTCACCAGGAAACTTTTGAATGGCAGTTTCCACGCCTAGGTTGATAGTGTGTTTGATGTGTTCATTTTTATGCTTGATCATTCAAGTCCTAGGTTTGGCCGATATGAATCTAAACTATTCTATATACCAATGCGGATTTCAAAGAATACATAAAATAGAAATAGATGCAAATTACAGAGAATATGCTAACCAGAAGAATTCATACCTGATTTCGGATGTCCGATGGAGATTCTGAGTCTTGTAGCAGTTCAGATCATCTCAGTTTGCACATTATCATCTGATATTTCTTGGGATCATCTCAAATCATAGAAGGTCATCTGAAATAGGACAGAATCGCCTGAAATCTGACGAATTCGTTAGACGAATCCGTCAAAAACCTGCAATCATAGAAACAGACACAAAATACCAAATATGCAAATGCAGAAGCAAGGGATAATGATAGAAATAATAGCAAACATGCCTAAATAATAGTGTCTAATAACAAATGAGGAAATGCAGTAAATTTAATGATTGATTTTACCTTTAGCATGCAATTATGCTAAATGAGGTGAACTCCAAGGTGCATAAAACATAATAACTTAAAACAATGCAGAAATATGTTATGGAAAATGCAGAAAAGCTTAAGAAAATGCGAACTCTAAACTCGGACTGCCCCCAATCTGGACTACAGTCAGGATCGCCTCCAATCGTACGAAATCATCCGCAATCGTCCGAGATCGTCTGCGACGATCCAAGCTAGCTTCGACTGAAAAACAGTAGAATTCCTGCAATAAAAAAAATGCAAAATACCAAAATGCAAGCAATAATGCGAGGGAATAAGGAGCTAACTCTGCAATGAAATCCTGTCAACAAAGGGGTTGGGGGTTCAGGGAGAATCAACAAGAATTAGGCAGGGAGGCAGGGGGATAAACTAGAAAAATCCTAGTTTATATAGGATTAAAAAGAGGTTTGGGAGGTTGGGGATCATCCCAATCTGGGAGATCTCCAACAGGGAAATCTCCAACTACGCAGACACGCTTCTACCCGAGTTGGAGAGGTTGTTGAAACATAAGCTAATTATGAAAATTCGGTTTTGGGACGAAATCGTCTGGACGTTCTATTCTAGACGAATTCGTCAGATCGGGGACGATTTCGTCTAATCTGCGACGATATCGTCCAACGGTCAAAACAAATCCTAAAAATGGCATGGAAAATGGGGAAAGCGGGTAAAAGGCGGTTTAACAGGCAGTTTGGGGTTGAAATTCAAATTTTAATATTTTATCTTTTTACTAAGGTTTTAACCGTGCCAATTTTAGGGTGCTACATTTTGCCCCCTCTTTAGCGAATTTTCCAAAGAAAATGCGTTAAAGACGAGTTTTTCCCGTTTTACGAGAAAGCAAAAATATACTCAATTTTTTAGACGACGATTCTTGGTCGAATCGTACGAATACTGACTATGGTGCCCCCTCCGTGTTTTTACCCAAATCGAACGTTTGAGGTAAAAATGCGGAAAAGCAAAATTTAAAATGCTGATTTTTTTAAATAAAATTAAGAAAATAGGGTAAAACCCTAATTCATTTTTACTATTCACTTTTACTGTTCCAAAGTTCTGAGAGAAAAAAATGGTGGAGATAGCGCACAGAGCGACAGAGGTCCGGCGCGGGCTACGGGTAAGGATCTAATCCTAGTAGATTAGGTTTAATGTAACTTTATGCAAGTTGTTTTGATTTAAATTTGATTGTTTGGGGCATCACGGCCATTTTTAGGCCATCGACGTCGTCGGGACAAAATCGTCTCGATTTCGTCGAAATCGTCCCTAGATCGTCGATTTCGTCTGACGATGAAATCGACGAAGTAGGGGCGATTTCGTCCAACAAGGGGCGATTCCCAAGTTGCAAAATAGGAGACGATTTCGTCCTCACAAAAGATGATTTTGCCCAATTGGGGACGATATCATCCAATGGTGGACGATATCATTTTGAACTTAATTTTAAGTTGTTTAATTTGATGTTAATGATTGGTTTATTAATGATTTTGTTGTTTTATTGTTTGTTTTGCAGAAGGGGTTACTAAAGAGCCAAGAATGGAAATACGATGGGCTAAGAGATGACATAGCCATGCTTGACTAGGCAAAGCATGACCGACTTGGATTGGTCGGTCTACAACATGTGGCAGAGATGCCACAAGTGCCGACTGACATGGGGCTACTGATAGCCCTAGCAGAGAGGTGGTATCTGGGGTCGTCCTACTTTCGGTTATCGACAGGGGAGATGGCTCCCACTCTAGAGGACGTATGGAGGATCATGAGGATCCCCATACAAGGATGGTTGATGATGCCTATGGCCAATCAAGGCCAGGCGATGATGAGGCTCACTGGAGACCCTAGCTTCGCCCTGGAGAAGGGCAGAGTGAACATCGAGTCTCTATGATAGATGCCTGGGGCATCTAGGCTGACTCGAGTTTTGGCAGGAGTTGTCGATGGCTTACTGTTGTGCCACCAGAGTGGATGCAGACTACCGTGGGTGCTCTCAGACATAGTCTGCGACATGAGAGACCACGGGTACAGATTTTCATGGGGTAGCTTTGTTCTTTGCCACTTGTATAGGATCCTGCACGGGGTCATATACAAGGGAGGTCGATGTCTGGTCTTGACATCGTTGTTGCAGGTTTGGTGCTGGGAGCACATTACGATGTGGAGGCCGGTAGGGCTCCCATTGATAGGGGTTGATCGGGAGAGACCCTGGGTTTTCTATTGGTGGCTACAGAGAGGGTCACAGCGATGGATAGATCTATCGATGTCACGGAGGTTGCTGGATGACCTCATCCCGGACCAGATCACCTAGAGGCCATGGCGAGAGCACCCCAGGTGGGCAGGAGGATGGGCAGGAGTCGGCTCGCATCGAAGCGAGTCTACTGGCTGAGGATGGAGCGGGGAGAGGTAGAGCTCCACCGCTATGATCGGGTACTATGGTAGTTCGGTCTACAGTAGGGGATCCCATCTCTCAGGGATTACGAGTACTCCTGGACTATTTGGGATAGTACTACACTGAGCGGGGCTCCAGATATGCAGCGATTCTAGAGTCAGGACATGGACGATGCCCCCATCCAGCCAGTGGATGGTGACGACACCGAGGTTGCGGATGGCTATGATGCCTGGTACACAGGCATCCGCCCTCCTTGGATGACGAGGACGTAGGGTCCAGTGCACGCTATGGTGCGCCAGATGGGGAGGCGACGACAGGCTGCTATTGAGGAAGCACGGGGTCACGGGGGAAGAGAGCAACGGTGGATCCCATAGGAGAGACGCCAGAGGATGGCATGGGCTCCATAGAGGCCATGGGAGACAGAGCGGAGGGAGGAGAGGCTCCCTTCGCAGCAGAGGGAGAGACCACCATCGCCTAATAAGGGCAAGGGTGTTGACACAGGGGAGAGCAGTGAGACAGCGGCTCTTCGGGCTGAGGTTGCCCGCCTCCGGGCTCAGGTGCAGACACTGTAGGATGAGGCTACATGGCTCAGAGCTCGGGGTGGAGGGGTGAGCAGGGATGATCTATCATGGTCTATTGCTCAGACCACATTCTACCAGGGGTTATACTATCACATGGTTCCAGAGAACCAGAGGGTACCACTGCCAGCCCCTATTGTAGAGCCGGTCATGATGGGATCATCGAGGACATCCTCACGATCGACGATGAGGACCCGAGATACAGCTCGGACCTCTATGGGACCACCTCCTCCACGTCAGGGTGGGGGAGGAGATGAGGCTGAGAGCTCGAGGGCTTCTCGAGGCTAGGTGTCTATGGACTATAAATTTTGTAGAGATTGTTGAGAGGATTGAGTATGCCAGGGTATAGATTGTGGCATACCAATCCAGTTTTGATATGATGTAAATAATTTTTGGATATATATATGATCTTGTTTCTGATGATATGACTTGTTCATATGTTTTTATGATGCTTTAATGTTTGAATTGTTTGCTTATTGGATTGAGGATTCATATAATTATGTCGTTTTGAAATATTATAATTTTGATGTCATGCTATAAGATTTTAAATGAAATAATCTGATGTAAACAATTGGTGGTTGTGGTGTGATTTGATAAAAAATAAAAGGGACTTCTAACAATAATTTCAAAGGACATTGTCGCTATTATAGACCATTTCATGGAGTCGCCGCTCACTCGATCGTCAAGCTAATCCCAGTATAGAAATATTGTTAAAAGTAAAAGAGTGCTTAAGAGACTGTCTTAAGACTTTGTGTTGTAATGATGGAGATAATGATGGTTTGATGATTTGTTTTCAGATTTTCATAAAAATAGTATGCATGAAAATATGATGTTGCTAGGCATAAATTCCTAAGTGTGATAAAATTGTGAACAATTCCTTTAGAATTTATACCATGGGTGCAATATTGAATTTTGAACATAATGTCATGAAATAGAATAGGTGTTTGTTTGTTTGTAAAGCATAATTGTGTAACATAATGATGCAAGTCACATGTTTTGATGAATTTTGTTTTAAAATAAATGGAAAAGAAAATTAGAACGATGGTTTGCGCTAGGCATAGAATTATAGGTATAAACTTATACCATCATCGCGAAATCCAAAGAAGAAAATAGATTGTTGGTTTTATTGCAAGATGCATTTTTGACTTTTGATAAATAGAAAAATAATAATATGAAAATTTTGTTTGAAATTATTTTTGAGATTTTATGAGAAGATGTATGTAATTGCTTTTATACAAAACAAAAATTCTGAAATAAAAGGATAAAATTATTCCGAAAAGAGTTACGGAGATATTTTAAATTATCTCAAAGAGAAATGTAGATTTATAAGGAATCCTCATGTGCAAATGTGAGTTCATTACCAATCTTGATTTATCATAATGATACAAAATCTCTCAAATACAAATGTGTGTGCGATTGTATTGTTCATTCACCAATTTTGAGCAAGATAATTTGATACAAGTAATTTGCCGTAACCAAATGAATGTTCGTTGACCATGATTTATATGCATGTAACCGTACCAGACTACTATGTAAGTTAGGTTATCAAGAGCTAGCTAATCCATAAGCTAACAGAGGTCTGTACAAAAGAAGGTCGCTAATGTGACAGACATATCACCATGCTAGGGATTACCCAAGGCCAAGCGGGTTGGGCACAAACCACTTGTTATGGGGCTTACCTCACAGTTTTTGAATAATTGAGAATTCCAGGGATTCAAGCTCATTCACCCTTCTTTTCTTTTCAAGGGGTAGGGAAAGGAGTTTATTGTATTTTGCTTTGGCTTTTCACTTTTGCTTCTCTTTTTTTTTTTTTTTGTACTTTTGTATTTTTGCTTGATATTTGAGATAATGCTGAAATATTGTTGTGATGATTCAAATAACCTTTTTCTTTTTCTTTGTTTCTTGAACTTTTCTTTTCTTCCTATGCTAGGGATACTTGCTCGGATTAGTCTGTAGAGCAAGGGATTTTTATTCTGGGTAGGGGTGAGCTTGTCCTTTTGTCAATTCTCAAAGATTCTAGACCATGTGCATGATAGGATAGCAGGGGAAACTTTTCGCTCAGGAAACCATTTCTACTATGTAGCATCATATCGAATGTGCAATGAAATCATTTTAATGTGAAGAGATATACTTGGTTCAAGTAAATAACAAGATCAGTTCTCTATGCTCAAAACTTTATTTAATTCAACTGTGGGCTTTGATATAAGAGAGATGAATAATCATAACAAATAAAATCAAGAGATTTATTCATGTGAATGTGAAAGTGCGGGATTCCAAATAAATACTAATTTATCCAAAATAACTGAAAATATAATCGCAATACTTCACAAATTGAGAGGTACAAAGATAAAAGACGGTTTTGAAGATTTTGATGATTTGGATGTTTTTGGTGTTTTTATATTTTAAGTGTATGAATTGAAAGAAATACAAGATAGTGGTTTTTTGAAATGTTTTAAACAAATATATACAATGATGAAATGACCAATTTTTACGCATAGTAACGTTTAAGATGCATAATGTTCATAGGTTCTTTAAGTTCTTTACCATCTAAGGTAGATAATTTGTATGCTCCTGATCCAAATTTAGCATTGATGACATATGGTCCAAGCCAGTTGGGCTCAAATTTACCTTTAAGGTTTGTAGTTGCATTAGTATTTTTTTGATTTTCTTTTAAGACAAGGTCACCGATCTCAAAGGATCGAGGATGAACTTTCTTAAGATATGCTCTCTTAAGCTTGTTTTGGTAGGCACGAAGATGCTCCAAAGCATTGATGCACTTTTCATCTAGAAGTTCTAGCTGACTAAATCTGCCAACACGATATTCATCCCCTACTTCAGTATCTTGAAGTAGTAGAGCTAAAGAAGGAACTTCTAATTCAAAGGGAAAAATGGCTTCAGCACCATAAACCAAGACAAAAGGTGAAGTTCCAGTGGGGGTTCGAACACTAGTTCGATAGGCCCACAAAGCTAGATATAACCGAATGTGCCAGTCTCGACCGGTTTTATTGACCAATTTTTTGAGAATTTTGATTAAGGTTTTATTAGATGCTTCTGCTTGACCATTACCCTGAGGATAATAGGGAGTGGACCAACGATGTTGAATTTTATATTTTTGACATAATTTCTTGACATCTTTATTTTTGAAACAAGTTCCATTATCGGAAATGAGATTGGCGGGAATTCCAAACCTACAAATAATTTGATTAAAAACAAACTTGGAAACTTGTGTTCGAGTGCAAGAAGCTAATGGCATAGCTTCAACCCACTTCGTGAAATACTCAGTGGTAGTTATGATGAATTTGTGTCCATCGGATGACACAGGGTTGATTTTTCCAATGATGTCTAGGCCCCATTTTGAAAAGGGCCAAGGAGATGAAATAGCCTATAGCTCTTGTGCAGGCGCATGGACAAGGTCAGCGTGTTTCTGGAACTTGTCACAATGTTGCACATAATTATGTGCATCAGTTTCCATGGTAGGCCAAAAATATCCTATCCGAAGGAGTTTCTTAGCAATGGCGCTACCACTAAAATGTCCCCCACAAGATCCATTGTGGGCTTCATTCAAAGCTGCTCTGGATTCTTCTAGATTCAAACATCTCAATAAGATGCCTTCAAAAGATCTTTTGTACAAGGTATTACCAATAATCACAAAGTGACTTGCTTGTCTACGTAATAACCTACGCTGGTTGCTAGTGCAACCATCAGGGAAGGTTCCTTTCTGCAAAAAATTAAATATATCAGTATACCATGGTTCAGGAGTTGTTTCATTGATGAGAAACACATCCAAAGGTTCTAAACATGATTTTCTTGAAGCGGGTTCCTAGAGTCGACGAATAATGATGGTAGCATATTCATCGTCTAACTCCAAGGGTAAAAGAGATGCAGCTGCAGCCATAGCGTCAGCCGCACGATTGCTAGTTCGAGGAATAGCTTCCAAAGTAACTTTATCAAACAAGGATAACAACTACAAAACATATGCTTTATATGGGCATAATTTATCATCTCTGGTCTGATAAACATCATTGATTTGATTTATGACAAGTTGGGAGTCACCAAAAACCAATAAACTTTTGATTTTCAATGCCAAGGCAGCTCGTAATCCAAGGATAAGAGCTTCATATTCAGCAGTGTTATTGGTGCAAGCAAATGTTAATTTGAAGGACGAGAGGAATAAGATGTTTTTGTGGAGATATTAAAATAATACCCGCACTAGCCCCACTCATGCATCGGGCTCCAGTCAAAGTATAGGGACCATTGCTCTGAATGGTCTACCTCTAGTTTAAGGCATTCATCAGGAAACTCAATGATGAGGGGATGGGTAGATTTTAAAGGTGCAGCAGCTAATTGATCTGCTATGATTTGACCTTTAACAAACTTTTGTCCTATGAAGGTGAGTTCAAATTTGCTTAGCGCAAGAACCCACTTGGCTGTGCGACCAGATAAATACGGTCGACTCATGAGATATCGCAAAGGGTCGAATTTGGCAATAACATACATTTTTTGACTGAGCATATAATGTCGTAGTTTCTATGTAGAAAATACGACTGCTAGACATAACTTCTCTAATATGGTATAGCGAGTTTCATAACTGATTAAGGTTCTACTAATGTAATAATTAGCACGTTCTTTCTTCTCATCGTCAAGCTGAGCTAACATAGCCCCTAAGGCAAAATCAGAAGCAGAAATGTACAAGATAAAAGGACGATCAGATCTAGGTGGGGAAAGCATTGGTGGTTTGAGGAGATATTGCTTAAGGAGTTCAAATGCTTCTTGGCATTCTTCGTCCCAATGAAAAGAGACATCTTTCTTAAGAAGCTTAAGAAAGGGTCCAGTTTTGTCTGCCAACTTGTCGATGAAGCGGCGAATAGCTTGAAGCTTACCTTGTAAACTTCGTAATTCTGATATATTTGTGGGTGTGGGCATATCTGTGATAGCCGCGATCTTGAGAGGGTCAATTTCAATGCCACGTAAAGAAACTATAACCCCTAATAATTTATCGGACTTAACTCCGAATATGCATTTAGCGAGATTTAGTCGGATAAGATATTCCCTTAACCGATCAAATACTTTCCTTAAGTCATTTAAATGATCATCTTCTTTGATGGAACGAGCTATGATATCATCTACATAATCATGTAGGATATCATGCATCATGTCATGAAAAATATAAGTCATAGCTCGTTGATAGGTTGCACCTGCATTCTTTAAGCCAAATGGCATCACTTTCCAACAAAAAGTTCCCCAAGGGGTAATAAAGGTTGTTTTGGCCTGATCTGATTATAACCAAAAAATCCATCCATTAAGGATATCATTCCACTTCCAGCGAGTAAAGTCAATGATCCGATCCATGTTGGGAAGAGGAAAATCATCTTTAGGGCATGCAACATTAATGTCTCTGAAATCGGTGCAAACCCTAACTTTAGTGGCTTCTTTCTTAGTTACTGGAACTACATTTGAGATCCATTCAGCATAGTCAATGGCTTGTATAAAAATGACTTTCAACAGTTTTTCTAGTTCTCCTTTGACTAGTAAGGCCACTTTGGGATGCATTTTTCGAAGTTTCTGTTTAACAGGTTTAGCATCTGGATGGACTACTAGATGATGCATAACTATGGAAGGGTCCAAACCTGGCATGTCTTCATATGTCCAAGCAAAGACATCTTCATAGTCTTTAAGAAATGAAATGTATTTATCTTGTTTTTCTTGACTCAATTCTGATCCAATATTAATGATGTGAGGGTTATGTTCGGTTCCAATGTTAATTTTTATAACGTTTTCAACTTCCATATGTAAATCTCTCTCAAAATTAGGTGGGGCGGGTGAAACACCCAATTCTTGTAATTCTTCCAAGGTTAGCTTGGATAATTCGTCTTGAGGAGTCGAGGCCTCAAGTTGGGCTATACTAGGTATAGAGCCATCAAAATAAAATTCATTATATAACAATTCCTCAATGGAAATATCATGAAAGATATCTCCCTCCAACTCGTCGTCGGATTCGGCAATCATTTTAGGATAGGCTATGGATAGCATATTGCAGGTAGAAGAATTATTCTTTGGACACAAAGAATCTTGTTTATCTAGATAATCTTGATAACATACGAGATGGTCATCATCCTCAAATGGAAAGGGCTGACCTTTACTAGAAAATAGGCCCACACCACAGTGGGCAGGCCACGGTTCTACCTCGAAAGGTTCTTTCATACCATTTTGGAAAGGTCCCAAACCTTTCCCTTTATAGCCCAATTTAAGCATTATGGGTTTAGCTTTAATATAATCATTAGAAAAATAGCATCTAGCATACCCATCACAATGTGTCTTAATGTTTCTGGGTATTCTTCCCCAATCATATCCTTTATAAATAAAAGCACAACTCCCGACTTGGTAGATACTTCCCATAGGTTGTGGGAGGCCCAAGGTACGAGGAGAAGGTGGGAGTTTATTTAAAAGGAGGGAAGTCTGCATGGCAATGTTGATCTCTTCTGATATAAGAATTTTAGATAAATCGGGTAAGAGCTCATCAGTGAGAGCATAAGAGGTAGAAGGAACATTTCCTACATCGTCGGGTGTGGAAAGGATGCCTGTAGTGGATGTAGATGTCATAGGGATATTGACGGGTGAATCTAGAGGTATGGAAGATATAGGAGTAAAACAAGAAGCATTGGGTGTAGGTTTAGGCTCTTTTCGAGGTCCTAATGTGGTTTGTTCAGAAGATGGTTGAGCTAAATGTATAGGTGTAGTTGAAAGAGTAGATGATGTTATGGGTGTGTGTTTCACACGTTTGGACGGATGATAAGAATTAGGATGTGTGGATGACAGAGCGAGGCAAAATTGCACTCCAATCGGTTCTGCCAAAGCGCACATATCAAAGGGTCTAGGATCACCATGAATGGTAACCAACTGGTTTTTAAATTCGAATTTAACACACTGATGTAAAGTGGAGGGAACCGCTCGCATCGCATTGATCCAAGGGCGACCCAAAAGTATATTGTACGATGCAGGGCAATGTACAATAAACACGGTCGTATCTAGGGTTCTAGGACCAACTTGCAAGGGTATAGTAATGACTCCACACGTTTCTTGTGTCTCGTCATTGAAGGCTTTGATAATCATATCCGTTCTTTTCATTTCGTCACTTCTAAACCCAAATCGTTGGTAGAAGTCAAAAGTGCATATGTTTAAAGATGAACCATTATCAATCAAGACTCGTTTAACGACTACATCTCCAATTAGGGTAGTAATATATAAGGGATTATCCTTATGTAAACTATGTTGTGGTATATCTCTATCTCGAAGTCAATACAATCGACTTCTCGAGTGATGATAGTATTGGTCATGGCTTCAGGCTGAATATTTTGTGGTACCATCATTTGGCTTAATGTGAGCATTAATTCATCCCTATGGGTAGGATAAGATCTTAAAAGATCCAAAAGGGAAATTCTAGATGTAGTGTTGGATAATTGTTCATTAATATTATACGGAGGCTTAGGTTGAACATTAGACATATGATTCCCTTTATTGGGATTTTTCAAAATAAATGGAGCTGATCCATCATTCTGAGTTTGATCCTGTTGAGAATTTTGAGCCTGTTGTCTGGTAACGACTCCGATGGTACCTACAATGTTATGTTGAGGATGATGAATTGGTCTCGGTCTAGCATTTATGGCTTGTTCATTAGAAAGGAACTGATGAGAAGAGGGTCGAGTAGTAACTCTTCTAGGAAATGGTTCTTCCAGAACCATAGAATCTGTGATAGGTTGAATAGGATCTGATTCATTTTCAGAACTATTCGATTGATTTGAGGTGATGTCTATTTCACTTTCAGTATCCGATTCTACATCACTAAGATCCGGTGTTTGAGTATTATATAGGGGTCTGGACGTAACCATGGATAAATTTGTGTCAAATATTTCTAGATCGTGAATAGGTAAATGCCCACTAATGGCTCCTACATATCGGGTAGGAGGGGGAACATTATGATGTTCGATTTGATTAGCCACCTCTTTACCATGCTTTGGTAAAGGATGTTGAAATATGTCCAATGATTGATTGGCATTCTGATTCTGACTTTGAGGGGTGCTCTTTTGAGCGTTATTAGAAGGATTTTGTTTAGGTTGGAAGGCTTGCACCTCCATCTCATTGTTATCAATTAAATCTTGTATTTTATGTTTTAATATTTTACAAGAGTTTGTAGCATGTCCAGGTCCTCTATGAAAATCACAATGTAAATCAGCTCTGTATCCGGGTATAGTTGGATCAGGTTCCCGGATAGCTGGTAATTGGATCAAGCCTCGTGCTAGTAATTGGGGGAGAATGGTTGATAAAGGTTGATTTAACCTAGTAAATTCTTGAGGTGGTTTATCAGGAGGTTTCAATATAAACTTCTCTGTTGTTTTCGTAGTATTAACATTAGCAATGTTTCTACTATCAGTGACTCCGTCACCCACAACTTGTTTATTTTTATACTGATTTCTGGATGTTTTCTCATCATCTTTCTTTTTGAGCTGACCTCTTCTAATGAGAGCATCTTCCACCCTTCGAGCTAAGTCTATAGCTTGATCGAAGGTGGTCAAGGTAGCGATTGATAATTCATAGGATAGTTGTTCTTGTAAATTATTGATAAAAATATCCAACATCTCCCGATAAGGTAACACAAAGTGTAGTTTTCCTATCAACTATCTCCATCGAGCTAAGAAGTCAGCAAAACACTCATCTTTGTCTTGTTTTAGGTTGTACAAATATTTAATGGTTACATGCCTTTCGATATAGGCACTAAATTGATGCACAAAAGACTCGATGGTCTCTTCAAAATTTCTCAAAGAATGAGTGGGTAGTTGATAATACCACTCCAATGCCATCCCCCCTAAGCTTTTCGGGAACATTTTTAGTAATAGCAAATCATCATGTGATATATCATGACATGCTATCCTAAACATACGAAGATGCTCTATGGGATCTTCGGTTCCTTTGTAGATAGGTAGGACAGGCATGGGAAAGTGTTTGGGATATGGTTGTGCTACAACTATAGGATCTAGAGGTTGACTACACATCTCTCGATAATTGTACGAGGGATGGTAGGGATCTATTTGGTCCATACGGGAGGTTAATTGTTTCACCATGGCTTCCAGATTGCCAGCTTGCCCACCATATTGGTTCGGTGGTACATGAGCATGGGATTTGTGAGCGTAAGAAGGCGAAACATAAGGATTCGATGCTATGTTACTATTATGCAAATGATTGGTAGGAAGAGTATTATGAAGAAGATTTGTGGTAGCATTATGTTGTATCCCAGATTGTTGGAAATTAGCATTTGGTTTTGTTTTAGGCTTTAGTTGATTTGAGGTATATTGATCAATAGTTTGGCGAAATAAAGTAGTGAATGAAGGTTTCTTTTGTGTGGGAATAACCCTTGGTTTGGTAACAAGCACTCTAGGTGGTTGGGTAACCTGTTGTTGTTGCATGTTCTGGATTATAGCAGCCATGTCCAAATTGGACGGTCCGGCTTGATCACTCTCTTGATCAACAAAGGACAAAGGATTAGTGCGTGTGTGATATATGTCTTCTAGGGTTGCTTGAGTGTCACTAATTTGATCTTTGTCCATATGAACTGCTCTATTAAGAGTGCCAATATTATTATTGAGAAATTTCCAAAAATGGTCCATGTTCTCAAAAGTAACAGCTCCGTCTGGAGTTATTTTAGGAGATGAGGATCCTTCCTCTCTATCATTTTCTTTTTGTTCATTTGCGTCCACAAATTCTTCTTCTTGTTGGTTTAAGGTTACTTCTTCTTGAATTGGTTCTTCAAGAAGGGCATCTGGTTTATTGGTTTTTCCTAACCAATCTTCTTCTACTTCAATTTGTTTTCCATTCCCGAGTCTAGTCATTGTGTCTAAATTTAGGTTTTAGCAAATATATATTAATATATTTGCAACGGATCTTGGGAGGTATATATTTTAATTATATACCTACTATAATACTTAAAAGAAAATGTTTTGATTTTTTTTTTTTTTATGATAATTTTATTTTGTTTTTGTTTTTGTTTTTATTTTTATAAAGACAATAAACAACACACTAAATACAAGAAATAGCAATAATAAAATAATAACTTAGTTTTCTATAAATAGTTTATAGATGTCATTGATAGGATCAAGTTCATCAAGAGTCATAAAATGCTCCTCTTCAAATTGGAAATGGTTTTTCAGGAACTTAATGAAGTGTGCTATAGTGATATTATCTACTTCTAACTTTGATTTGTAAAAATAGATTTCATGGCAATACTCTCGATATAACACAGCTCTGGGAACTCTATACCATATTTGTCTATCTGTAAGAACGACCTCTTGGTCCTCTATACGAGATAGAAATTTATGTACTACAGCTGCATTATCAAGGTATTCCTCAAAGGTATACAACTCAGAAGACACAAGGGCTCTTTTATCTACTAACCACCTATGGCAAGCTCTCTGAAGCTCATGATACAAAGTCACTTGATCGGGATCCAGGATTCTATCTAGGACAAACCTCTTGATTTGCCTAAGTTCGGTTGCTCTAGATGAAATGAGATCTAATCTCCTATTAAGTTCGTCCCACAAAGGTTGAACCCTATTTGTTTGAGGTACTCTAAGCACGAATTAATCTCTATAGCTGCTAATTGATTTTCAACATTAATGGTGACAACTCGTCTTTTATTATAATCTACCATCTAAATATGACATGCAATCTTTGATTCTAAATGCATTTATGTTTTGTTTTTTGTTTTTGAATTGAATTGTTTTCAAAAGGTTTTTAGTTTTCACGTCGGGTTCACCAAAATGTATCGCTCCAAATTTTTTGCACCCTTACCTTCAAGCTATAGGATCCATGCCCGGAAGGGGGATGTGAAAAGGATGGGACAATACCTCGGACTGAGAGGCCCTTTGAAGGTCCCGCCTCTCGGGGGAGGTGTATAAGGGTGAATTTTTGATGGATGGTGGGTTCACCAGGAAACTTTTGAATGGCAGTTTCCACGCCTAGGTTGATAGTGTGTTTGATGTGTTCATTTTTATGCTTGATCATTCAAGTCCTAGGTTTGGCCGATATGAATCTAAACTATTCTATATACCAATGCGGATTTCAAAGAATACAAAAAACAGAAATAGATGCAAATTATAGAGAATATGCTAACCAGAAGAATTCATACCTGATTCTGGATGTCTGATGGAGATTCTGAGTCTTGTAGCAGTTCAGATCATCTCAGTTTGCACATTATCATCTGATATTTCTTGGGATCATCTCAAATCATAGAAGGTCATCTGAAATAGGATAGAATCGCCTAAAATCTGACGAATTCGTCAGACGAATCCATCAAAAACCTGCAATCACAGAAACAGACACAAAATACCAAATATGCAAATGCAAAAGCAAGGGATAATGATAGAAATAACAACAAACATGCCTAAATAATAGTTTCTAATAACAAATGAGGAAATGCAGTAAATTTAATGATTGATTTTACCTTTAGCATGCAATTATGCTAAATGAGGTGAACTCCAAGGTGCATAAAACATAATAACTTAAAACAATGCAGAAATATGTTATGGAAAATGCATAAAAGCTTAAGAAAATGTGAACTCTAAACTCGGACTGCCCCCAATCTGGACTACAGTCAGGATCGCCTCCAATCATACGAAATCGTCCGCAATCATCCGAGATCGTCTACGACGATCCAAGCTAGCTTCGACTGAAAAATAGTAGAATTCCTGCAATAAAAAAAATGCAAAATACCAAAATGCAAGCAATAATGCGAGGGAATAAGGAGCTAACTCTGCAATGAAATCCTATCAACAAAGGGGTTGGGGGTTCAGGGAGAATCAACAAGAATTAGGCAGGGAGGCGGGGGATAAACTAGAAAAATCCTAGTTTATATAGGATTAAAAAGAGGTTTGGGAGGTTGGGGATCATCCCAATCTGGGAGATCTCCAACAGGGAAATATCCAACTGCGTAGACATGCTTCTGCCCGAGTTGGAGAGGCTGTTGAAACATAAGCTAATTATGAAAATTTGGTTTTGGGACGAAATCGTCTGGACGTTCTATTCCAGACGAATTCGTCAGATCGGGGACGATTTCGTCTAATCTGCGACGATATCGTCCAACGGTCAAAACAAATCCTAAAAATGGCATGAAAAATGAGGAAAGCGGGTAAAAGGCGGTTTAACGGGCAGTTTGGGGTTGAAATTCAAATTTTAATATTTTATCTTTTTACTAAGGTTTTAACCGTGCCAATTTTAGGGTGCTACAAAAATATATTCCCATATGTGAACAAATATCAAAGACCTGGTCCTAGTAATAGTACTGGGGTTAGAGTAAATGCAGCATATGAAGAGCCTGAGTGTTCTTCAAAGACAAGTCTAGTAAATATCTGGTGTTTGGTATGTAATGATCCTCATGATTCACAATCTTGTGTTATGTACCAACACCATGTTCAACAAGCTATGGATCAAGCAGAAAGGAATCAAAAGGGAAGAGTAAATATGCTATGGCAACCTGACCAAATCATGGTTGGGAAAGAGCTGGATGAGGATGGCCCAATTGCTATTATGACAAGGTCAGGGAAGAAAACCCTACAAGTAGATCCACAAAATATGGGACAATTCCAGGTTCCTTCTCAGAAAAATAATGACCCACCTCCCCAAAGCAGTGATACTTTTCCTATTCCCTAGGCTAAAGGGAAAGAGAAGATAGACAGTCTCCCCAAGATATTTGAGAAAGAAACTGAGGGAGACAGAATGAGGTCTAAGGATGAGGCTCAAGAGAGGCTTATATTCCCTTCTATTACCAAAAGATAAAGAATAGAAGCCACTCAACAATATAAGAGAAAATATGGTGAGCCAGAAAGAAGGCCTAAGAGGACCACTTTGGCTAAGTCTGAATACAACATTATGGAAGAGATGAAGAGGATACCATCAAAAGCTAGTTTATATGATACTCTTTTCATTCCTGGCTAGATAGACTTGCTTAAAGCTTCTCTCAACAAGTATCCACAGGATAGGCAGGCCACCACAATCCTTAGTATACCCTCAAAAAAGAAAGAAATGTCCCCTACTATTTTAAATAATAAACCCCCTCCTTTCTATATCTCTTTGAGGATGGAAGGTTGGGTAGTCCAAAATTGTATGATAGATTCAGGAGCATCAACTACAGTTATGCCTAAAGCAGTCTATGAAGAGATGGGTATGGAGTATACCCGATCTTGCCCTAGAGTACTGCAATTGGATGGAACACCTGTAAAAATAGTGGGAGTAATAAAGGATATTTTAATGAGGTTACATAGAGCCCCTGAGGTGACAATAGTACAAGAAATAGTAGTGGTTGATCTAGAGCCCTACTTTGGCTTATGCCTCTCAAGGGAGTTCACTACAAAATTAGGTGGATGCATGTATATGGATTATTCCAGCATGGTCATTCCCTTCAAAGGGAAGAGGATAAGGATAACACCTAAAAATCTTGTGTCTTATCACAGAAAAAATTGAAGAAGACATGTGCAACCTCACTCCTCTTGAAGAATTTGAAATTGTGGATAAATTTGAAGAACTGGAATTAGAAGATGAATTACCTTTTAGAGAGGATTACAATCAGTTTGGGATAGGCATGGGCACATATAGTATTTCTGCAGAATCAAAGAAGAAAATTCTTGCTATATCTAATCAGTATCTGAGAGAGATAGAGGTATGGACCATGCACTTTGATGGTGCTAGATGCAGAAATGATGTTGGTGCTGGTGTGGTACTACAGTCCCAATCAGAAGGGACAAAGAGTTTTACCTACAGATTAACATGGTCATGCACCAATAACGCTACAGAGTATGAGGCTCTATGCCTCGGACTGATGCAAGCAAAAAATATGGGCATTAAGGTCCTAAACATATATGGTGACTCTGAGTTAATCATCCATCAGGTAAGAGAAAGGTGCAATAGTAAGCACCATTACCTAAAAGTATACAAAAATAGGGTATGGGATCTGATGGAATCCTTTGATGCCCTAAATATAAACTTTGTTCCCAGAGAAAAGAATACTTTGGTAGACTCCTTAGCAGTAAGGGGAGCTAACTTCAACCCTTCTATAGACATTGGAGTCAAGAAAGACAAGGGAATCAAAATGATTTTCAGGCCTGCAGTACTAGATAAGCAAATTTTTTGGTAGGTCTTTGAGAGTGATGAACAAATCATTGATTTTCTGGTAAGAGAAGCCTATCTCTCCACTATCCAAGAAGAAAATCTAGAGGAAATTGATCAACATGATGTTATTCAACTTAGGAATAATCACATACCTAGAGGGTTGGTCACTCTAGAGAGCCTATTTGACAATGAAGACAGGAGAAGGATCAGATCCATGGAAGTCAATGACAAAATATATAAAGAAGTTGAAATAGAAAAAGAAAAGAGGCTCAAGGTTGGAATCCGATGTTCACCAGAAGGAAGAAGAGGATATTAAAGCTTTATGTATAAAGTACCAAGACATTGTGGCTTGGTCATATGAAGACCTCAAGGTATATGATAAAAGGATTATCCAACACACCATTGAGCTAGAGCCTGATGCAAAGCCTTTTAGGTAGAAGCAAAGGCCTATAAATCCAAGGATCAAAGCCATAATGAGGGAAGAGCTCTTGAAGTTATTAAAGGCTAAGATCATATATCCAATTAAACATTCTACCTGGGTAGCCAACTTGGTACCTATGAGAAAAAAGAATGGTGATATTCGCTTGTGTGTAGATTTCAGAAATCTTAACCAAGCATCTCTTAAGGATCACTACCCCCTTCCATAGATTGATCAAATATTACAGATAGTGGCAGGGGCAGAAAGGTTCTCACTATTGGATGGCTTCTCTGGATATAACCAGATTTGGGTGAAAAATGAAGATCAGTATAAAACAACATTCACCACAAAATGGGGCACATTTGCCTACCAGAGAATACCTTTTGGGTTGTCCAATGCGGGAGCCACTTTTTAGAGAGCCATGGATTATGCCTTTGGGGAACTTATCAATAAAGTCATTCTGATCTATTTGGATGACATGACTATGTTCTCCCACAACAAGCATGACCACTTAGCACACCTTGAGCAAGTTTTTCAAAAGTGTAGAGAATTTGGCATTTCCCTTAATCCTAAGAAGTCATTTTTTGTAGTACATGAGGGAAAGTTTCTAGGTCATGTGGTCTCAAAATAAGGTATGGCCATAGATCCAGATAGAATCCAATCCATTCTAGCTCTTCCACTACCTATAAACAAGAAAGCCTTGCAGTCCTTCTTCGGCCAAATAAACTTTATCAGGAAATTCATTTCTGACTTTGCTCAAAAGGTAAGGCCTATATCTGAACTACTAAAGAAATATGCAGAGTTCAAATGGACTGAAGTGAGGAAACAAGCCTTTGAGATAATCAAGTAGTCCATTGCCACCACTCCAGTGCTAGTAAATCCAGATTTTAGTAAGGATTTTATTCTTTACGCTTATGGAGCTGAAGAAAGTTATGCCTCAGTGCTCACCCAAAAGAATGATCAAGGTGAGGAGCACCCCATATTCTTCTGGAGTCAGACTCTCCATGATTACCAGGTTAAGTATAATTTTATTGAGAAACAAGTATTTGTTGTGATGAAGTCATTGAAGAAGTTTAGGTAGTATTTGGTTCAAAGCAAGACCCTGGTATATGTTGTTCACCTAGATGTAAGAAGCTTTATTTTACAAGGTGAACTAGGAGATAAGAGAGCTGGATGGATCACTAAGATCTAGGAATATGATGTGGAGATACATCCCACCAAGTTGGTAAGAGGTAGGGCCCTATGCCAAGGTCTAACAGAGGTAGCAATATCAGCTGAAATAACAGCTTGTCAAGCAACAGAAGATGATCATATTGAAGGAGTACAACCAGGTGACTCTGATTGGGTAGACCAGATGATCAATTACTTTCAAACTAGAGTATGCCCTCCTGATATTAATGCATCATAAAGAAGAAGATATAGACTTCAAGCTTTGAAGTATGTCTTATTTCCAGAAGGGCTATACAAAAGGAACCTTGATGGAGTCCTCCTTAAGTGCTTAAAAGATGATCAACAACAAAAGGTCATTGAGGAGTTCCATGGAGGGCCATCTAGAGGACATTTCTTAGGTAGAGTTACAACTTTGAAAATCATAAGAGTAGGCTATTACTAGCCTACTATATTTTTTGACACCTTCAAAGTCACTAGAGCCTGTGACAAATGCCAGAGGCATGTAGGGAGGACAAGAAATGCTTCATTTCCCCTCAAGCCAATACAAGTTGAAGAGCCTTTTCAACAATGGGGGCTGGAATTTATAGGGGTCATCAACCCTCATTCTTCAGTAGAGCACAAGTATATTCTAACTACCATAGACTACCTCACCAGATGGGTAGAAGCTATTCCTACCAAGAAATCAGACCAGGAAGTTGTGATCAATTTTATGGAAAGTTTGATTTCAAGGTTTGGAGTTTTGGAAGCCTTGGTGAGTGATAATGGGCCAACCTTTATAGGAGCCAAATATATTGAGTTTACCAAGAAGTATGGCATCACCATTAAGAATACTTCAAATTATTACCCTCAAGGGAATGGACTTGCAGAGTCTACCAACAAAAACCTATTAAGGATTTTGAGGAGATCACTAGAAGGGAATAAAAGAAGTTGGCACCTAATGCTGGAGCAAGCTTTGTGGGTAGACATGATTACTATCAAGAAGTCCATCAAGACTTCTCCTTATGCTTTGGTATATGGCAAGGAGGTAGTGTTACCTATCCATTTGGAAATTCCAACACTCAAACTGATAAATACAGAAGAAGAATCAGAGGAAAATCTAGTGGAAACAAGGTTGACACACCTACTATAGTTGGAAGAGAAAAGAGCTCAGGCCTATGAGAACTTTTAGAAGCATTCTATGGACATCAAGGTATGGTTCGATAAAAAGGTAAGGTTCAAAAAATTCTAGGTTGGAGACTCAGTTCTCAGGTGGAATGTCGAAAGAGCAAAACCAGGACATCATCAAAAGTTTGACTCCTTCTGGGATGGCCCTTTCAAGATAGTAGAGGTCAAAGAGACCAATGTTTTCCAACTTGAAGATCTAGAGGGAAACATACAACCAATTCTAGTTAATGGTTTTCATCTTAAACTCTACTTTGATTGAAATATAAGCTCATTGTAATATATGTACATACATTGTATCATATTTCCTTTATTTTTTGCACTTTGTATCAAGTTTTGTTTTAACAACATGTTGTATAAAAAAATAAAGAAAAAAGAAGAGAAAATTTTACAAAATTGGCTAAGTGTTCCCAAAGGATGCAACAAGTTCCTATTCCACACTCAAATACACTAAGAGTAAAGCGGAATGACGAGTGGATTCCAATCTACACTCAAATGAACCACAATGCTAGTGGAATGACTAGCGGATTCCAATCCATTGGGTTTTAAGACTTATGATGTGTGGAATGAGGAAGGTCCTAATCCACCAAAATCTAGAGTTATGTTGGGTGGAATAAAAGAAGTTTGCAATCCATCGGTTTCAAGCCTATTTTTGAGTGGGGCAACAATTCCACATCGTACCACTTGGAAAAAGGGAAAAGGGTCCACAATAAATGCTAAAATTTCCCATGCTTGAAAGAAGGAAAGGATAAAGCGATGCCACAAGGGTATGAAGCATATTTGAATTTTGGCCAATCAAAATTTAGAATGCCACCTCCAAGCCACCAAAGGGAATGAGTGTGATTTGAGAAGCATGCCAATGGGCAAGTCATGTAGTAGCTACATTAATGGTGGAGGATATGCATGCACTAGAAATTAAAAGTGGGATGAGACACATAATTCTGCTCATTTGACAAAAGGTAGCGTTCACTGAGCGAAGAAGAGTAGAACGATACCTAAGAATATTACCTATAAATTCTATAGAAAATCTAAATTATTGCTAATGAAAATGGCTTTCGAAGATACTCAAGGAGCTAGAACATCGAAGAAAAGGATAGTGGGCCATTATATCGACAAAGCAGAAGTTGTAGTAGATACTGAGCTGGTCCTCATAAAGAGAATGAAGCTCAGGAGAAACATCAACAATAGATATAAGAAAGGAGTAGCCCTGTCGATTGAAGGTAGATGTGTTGTGCTCTCTTTCTTGTCTTTTTACATTTGTGATTTTGTTCATCCTTGTCCTAAGTTAATAGCAGCTATCATTAAATTTTATGACCCAATGGCAAAAGTAGTAAAAACTGCTAGAGGCAAAACCCTATTTAGCATCACTACTACAAACTATCACAAGTTTTTTGCCCTAGGATCAGAACCACCCGTAAGGCCAAAAGAGTTTAAAACAACCACCTAGGTTGGGTATTACTCTCTAGAGAAGTGAGCTAATGATGGTGAGTCATTCAGAAAATGGGTCTATAAACAACTCAAGGACACTAGGGCCAGGAAGGGATTGCCCCAGGTCCCAATTTCCATTGAACGGTTTGAACACCCAGAGCTATATTCTATGTTAGCTTGTATGGATGGTTTGGACTCTGATAAAATGGTGCATGGTTGGAAAATAGCCATTGCATATTGCATTTCCAATGAAAGGATGTATGAGGAAGGCATAGAGAAGAAGGGTATTAGGGTTATCTATTTTGATTGGTCGACTTTCCTTGCTTAGAGAATGCATGAGCAATTAGTGAGAATGAAAAGAAGCTCTGATGCACCTTGTTTTAGGCATTGCTCAAGCTTGGTCTGGATGTTTTTCGTTGCTGTAAGAGATATGATGCCTTGGATTCCAATCAAGGACAAGACTAGTGAAGGAGACCCCATTCCGATTTATTATTGGACTAATCATCTGAGAAGTACTGAGTCTTTTTACAAATTTAACTTGGAATTCTTAGGGCCAACATTGAAAATAATGTATGGAGAATGCCCTAGGCTACCACCTCTGGCCAAGAAAATATTGAGAACAAAAGGTGTAGAGGAAGGAGATTGGTATCTCCTAATAGAGGGTACAATCATTAGACTATATGGCTTTATGGGTAAGCCTTTTCTGCTGCCCCACTTTGTCACAGAGAGGTTATTCACCTTAGAATACTTGAGGTAAGCAGAATTTATAGATTTGAACTATGGCTCTAGGAGAAAGAGGAGATCTATGTTGACCTACCAAAGTGTTGATGATATAACTATTACTAAGAAGTGGCAGGGTGAACAAATTGACCAATACCTGGATAGGTTGGGTCTGTTTTACATTCCTCAGAGATGGAGTTATGATCCAGATGATATATTCTATAAAAGGAATATAGCCTTAAATGGAGAAAAGGCCTATAAATTTGAGAAGAGATCCAGGCCCCATTTTGAACAAGGCAGAAATAACAAAGAAACTACTCTTTTGGAGTGGAATGTTTCTAAGATGGATCAACTTCCTCCATGGTTAGAATTTTATGAACAAATTATGGATTTTGACCCAGACAACAATGTAAAACATCAGTTGAAGGAGTCTACCATCAAAGATATTGAGGAAAAAATAGAAAATAAAGAGGACCCTCAGTCTCAAGAACCTACTGGTGAGGAAGCAGAGAAAAAGGGGAAATGGAATGAAGCCAAAATATCAGACTGGTGGAGGATGAGAATTGAGATTGGTAAAGAAAAATCTAGGTTTGGGTTAAAAATTGATGGTGAATTTTCTAAAAGGTATGACGATAATGTCAAAACTTGGAAGCCCAAAGACCCAAGGAATATAGTGCTAATATACAAAATGACATAAATTGGGTCTGATTCCCCATCCCCACCTTCATAAGAAGAAGTTCAAGAAGAGGAACCTGATACTCCATTGACTGTTACTGAAGTTTTGAAGACTTTTCAGCCTTCAACTGAGCAAATAGAGAAATTTCCAAAAGGAGCATAGTTGATGAGTAAAATGCACTATTCTGATGAGAGGGTTATCAGTGCACCAGTCATAGAGATAGTAAATAGGCCTAAGCACCTAGCCCTGGGTGGATAACCTCTAGATATAGATATAGACTGGAATGAAAAGGATGAGAACTTTAGGTTTACACCTCTGAGTTTCACCACTATAACAATAGTGGAATTAAATCCTATTTCTGAATAGATATTACTAGAGGAAATAGTACAGGAAGGGTTATCTGAGGAAGAGATAGAAAGTGAGAAAGTTACCTTTCAAGTTTTTTAGAGAAAAGCCAAAAGGGCACCTAGAAAGAATTGAGAAAGAGATTTCAAAGAAGTAGAGGTTGGATAAAGAGGATATAGTTGAGAAAACAACTATTTCAGCTATGAAAGAATTGATACAACAAGAACAATAGTAGATCATAGAGACAACTCCACAACACCCTACATCAGTAGGTGAAGGTATGGTCTCTAATCCCTCTTCTCCTCTTCCTCCTCCAAATTCCCCAAGGAAATCTCCCTCCCTTTCTGAGCAAGAAGTTGTAACAAAGGTACCTTCTCCACCTCATAGTCCACCACCTATTTCTTCAGTCACTACTGAGGTACAAACCAACCCATCTCCTCCAAGGTCACCATAAATTCCACCTTCATCATCTAAGATTCCCCTTTCATCATCTCCCATAGTTCCATCCTCACCATTACAACCACCACCCTCATCTGAGAAGCAAACTATTTCAAGTACACCCCCTCACCCATCTATGAGTCTCACTTCAGTTTCCATGAGTTTACCAATTGCAACAATGGTAGTGGTCACAGATTCCACTGTGGTCACAGATTCCATTGTAACTACTTCTGCACAACTATTGTCAACTATTGATTCTGCTCTTGCATACCTTGTGTCTTCTTCTCCTCTTGCTACAAGTTACCCTACTCAAGAAATTTTGTAGAAAGAGCAGGAAGCTACATAGAAAATCAATGATTTCTGGGTAGAAAAGTTGTCCAAGCCTTCTAATAGGATGGCCACAAAGAGGAGAAGCATGTTTGTTGATCCAGTTTCAAGGCAAAGGATATCTAGATCCATGATTCCCCTTGTGAGTAAGCCTAAAACTAAGATGACTGCCCAAGATTATCGTATAGAAGAGTATACAGAAGATATTGAGAAGCTTCCTGATGAAGATGAATTGGTCATAGCCAAAGCCCACTTGGAAACTTTTTATGTAAAAAATGATATATTCAAAGAGAAGGTGGGTAAGTTGGAAAAGCAAATTGAAAAGCTTCAGAAAACTATCAACAATCAGAAAGAAGTGGAGAAAGCTCTGAGAAAAGAAGCTAAGAGCTGGCAAGAGAAGTTTCAGGAAGCTAATAAGCTCAAGGAGCAGATTGAAGAGCACTAGAAAAAGAATGAGGAACAGGCTAAGGAGATACAAAGTTTGAAGCAACAACTTCAGATTGAAAAGGCTAAATCTTCTAGTTTTTCCAAGGCTGGACTAAAGAAAGTAAGAAAGGAATTGCTCTCTGAAGTTCTAGAGAAATGCTCAGGGCTACAACTTATTATTGATTATTTAGATGATGCCATCCACCTACTCCAAAGCATTTAGAAGGATCTGGATAAATTCACTAGAGAACTACAACCTATGGTAATTCTAGCTGAGCAAATTCATAGGCTGGTGGATAGTAGACTCAATGATTCTGCTAAGCCAATCCCTAATAAGGAGTGGAACATTGCTAGAGTTGCTACCAAAATTATAGTGAAGAAGCATAGAGCACTCCAAAAGGCTTGGCTATTGTTTGACAAGATTGAAGGAGTAATCAAGGATGTAGTGGATGTTAATAAGGAAATGATCCAAATTGGTTTTAGAGGGTTATGGATGGAAGATCACAACTTGCTGTTAGTTGAAGAAATTAAGAAAAGTACTGGTGAGAGCTTACAAGATGAGTCTAAAATTGATGCTCTAGAAGAACCAATTGACCAAGAGCAAGCTTCACAAATGATTATTGATTTTACCAGGCTCAGAGATCTCATGGAAGACTTGGTAAATAGAGGAAGTGTTACTAACTATGAAGATATTGGTGAACTCTAGTACATTTATAAGCAGTTGAAGGAGACTTCCAACCCCTCTGAAGCAACCTGGAAACAAGCCCTACAGATTTTGAAACTGATGGTGTAGTTGTTTGGTGATAATGTTGAAGAGGAAAATAAAGAGCAATCTTCTCTAGAGGAGGAAGTTGAGCAAGATGAAGAGGATAATGTTGAAGAAGAGGTCCAACAAGAGGAAGAGCCAGATAGAGTTGTGGATCCTGAAGGGGCACAAGCTTAGCAATTTTTTTTTTGTACATATGTAGTCATAAGTTTTGTATTTTGTTTGATTCATTTTTACTCTGACATTGTCAGAAAGAAACAATAAAAGCATGAGTCTAGAGAGACACAAAAAATAGTAAGTTTTGTGTGAAGGTATTTTTATCATGTATTGTAAGAAGGCTTTATAAGGAGAACATAGTTGTGTTTTTATTGGAGCAGTGAAATAGTTTTGTTGGAATGGCACAGATATTAATGTTTATGGCATAGTCTCCATGTGAATAGTTATCCTCTAGGATGTATGAAGCATGGTCTCGATATGAATGTTTATCCTCGAAGATGACCATAAAGTTTTCAGAGGGTAGTGTTCATATGGAAATTATTCTTTAAAGCATTTTTGAAGATAAGCATTTTTTACTCTTGATGCCCAATGGATAAGACTCTGAGTTCGATGGCTTTGCAAGAAAATCCACCCGGGAGGTGCCAAAATGTAGGCCCAAAATGGCCACATCCTTAGAAAGCATTGAAAATTTTATTCTAAGGTATGAAGTTTCCATTCCACACATTTTCTAATGTATTTTGGAGCGGATCCACAACATGAGTTTCCTAATCCACCCAACACTTAGTGCATTTTTTGCCTTGAGAAATTCCACTCAGTTTATAATGTATTTGGGTGTGGATTGGCGACGGGTCCCGATTTCACAAATATTTTTGGTGATGATGATGTCAGTGTAAGAAGAAGTATGGAATGGTGATCGTGAGTAGTTTTTGCATGCTCCAAGTGGCTAAGTGTCGGTAAGATCAATTCCATCGAGTCTCAAGAGTATTTTGGTGTGGATTGGTGATAAAGAGGTAAAAATACTACATTGGGTGTGGATTGGTGACAAAGAGTAATTTTACACCAACTCCAGAGCGGAATGGTGATAAAGTCAATTTTACACTACAAAGGGTGCAGATTGGCAATGAAGTATTATTTACACTAGCTTCGGTGCGGATTGATGATTTCATATTTTGACCAAGGTGATGTTGATGTCACCATACTTTTTGTGTGGATTACATTCTTTTTGGAGCCAAAGGAAAGATAATAAGTGGATTGATAGTGGAATGCATCCCGCTCGCTCTATAATGTATTTTATTCTAAAATTTGATTTTGTAGAGTTGAAGCCACAAATGATGATGTCAGTAATAAAAAGTGTGGAATGGTGCTTTGGTCTTTCCCCACCAATTTGTAGAGTATTTTCAAAGTTTTAATCATAGCTATTCATGATGAAGATCGATGGTCAAGAGTTTGTTAATATTATTGAAGTATTTAAAAGTATTTTCTTATCGGATCAGAGCATAGTTAGTTGGAGGGTAGGAAGATGAAGCGTCGAAGGGTTTCAAGAATAAGAACTAGAGGTAGTTGTAGATCGATAGTAGAGCGAGCTTCCAAGAATGATCTATGGATCAGATGTGGTCTCTAATGGCTTGAATACCAACTGCCATCAACAAACCAACAAGTTGCAGAGAGCCAAGCTGCCATGGTGATTTACTCACAATGGATTTCTCGGAGGCTGAACTAGTAAGATAATGCCAGCAAAACTCTCTATTGAGCTGTAAAAATATAATATTTGTAATGTCTCCTTAATATTATTTCATTTACAAACTATAAATAGAGGTCGAACCCTCATTTTTTAGGGTCGGCTCTTGATGTGAATCCAGCTGCAAGAGGTCAAAACAAAATACCTCCCATTACATAAAAACTATGATAAATAAAAATAATATGTAAAACCCTCCATTTACATAAAAACTACAATAAATGGAAATAATCAATAAAACCCTCCATTCACATAAAAACTACAATACATGGAAATAAACCAGTAAATAATTTATTTTCTCATTTCTGGATTCACTTCCATTTTACAATGCAATACCAAGGTAATATATATCCCCAAATAAACCCTAAAACTTGAATCCCTAAAAGAAACCCTAAAAGAAAACCCTAAAGCTTAAAACCCTAAAAATAAAAAAATTACTATTTTTGGCAAATTATTTTTTCATAAAAATTTGCCTTTTTTAGTAATTACCATTTTCGGAAAATTATATTTTGCGTCAAATAATTCTATTTTGAGTAATATAAAATTACTTTAAAACTTCTTTTAAAAAAACCCTTTAAAAATAGGCTCCTGCATCATTCTCCTTTGGTTGAAAAGAACTATGCTCCTGCGAGTTCCTATGATCAAACTCATAATCGCTCTCTATAGAGTGTCACACATTTGCAACTATTCCTCAAAGTACCAATATTCTTCTGAGGTTTTATATCTCAAACCTCCTACAAGTACTACACATAGTGCCAATTTATTTCTTTGAGGTTTTAAAACAGCAAACCTTCTACAAGCACTACACAAAGTGCAAATTCTTCTCTGAGTTTTTTAATGAAAAAAACCTCTTGCAAGCACTATACAAAGTGCCAATTTATTTCTTTAAGGTTTTACAAACTTTTTACAAGGACTACATAAAGTGCCAATTCCTCCTTCTGAGGTTTTATATAAAAAAACCTCTTGCAAACACTTACATAGAGTGCCGATTTCTTTCTCCAAGGTTTTACAAACCTTCTGCAAGCATTAAACAAAGTGCCATCTCTTTATCTGAGACTTTTACATAAAAAAACCTCATGCAAGCACTTACACAAAGTGCCAATTTTTGTCTCCAAGGTTTTACAAACCTTTTGCAAGAACTGCACAAAGTGCCATTTTTTTTTTGGAGCCTCTTTGCTCACCTCTCCTTTTCTCTTTTTTTCTCTTCTCTTTTCTCCTCCCAACAAGATCCAACTTGCTCTGATACCAAATTATGTGAATCCAAATGCAAGAGGTCAAAACAAAATACCTCCCATTACATAAAAACTATGGTAAATAAAAATAATATGTAAAACCCTCAATTTACATAAAAACTGCAATAAATGAAAATAATCAGTAAAACCCTCAATTCACATAAAAATTACAGTACATAGAAATAAACCAGTAAATAATTTATTTTCTCATTCCTAGATTCACTTCCCTTTTACAATGCAATACCAATGGAATATATATCCCCAAATAAACCCTAAAATAAAACCCTAAAACTTGAAGCCCTAAAAGAAACCCTAAAGCTTAAAACCCTAAAAATAAAAAAATTACTATTTTTGACAAATTATTTTTTCATAAAAAATTACCTTTTTTAGTAATTACCATTTTCGACAAATTATATTTTGCATCAAATAATTCTATTTTGAGTAATATAAAATTACTTTAAAACTTCTTTTAAAAAAACCCTCTAAAAATAGGCTCCTGCATCAGCTCTAGTGAGTTTGCTTGTCCTACTATAAATATTCCTGTGAGCTAATAGAAGGAGCATTACTTTGATATTTTGACTCAAATTTGTCATCTTCATCATCTTGTGCAAGAGGTTTGAAGCCTTGAGTTGCATTTCTGTTAATACTTGAATGGTTAGTTCATTCTAGCTTATTGGATTACTAGTTGTGAGAGTAGTTGAAATATGTTCTTGGTTAGATCTATATTTTTAGGAAGTTTATTTTTGTTAAATCTAACTATTGGTCTATTTTGCTATTTGGATTATCAATATTGGATGTTGGAATTGCTTTATGCAATATATCTTTGTTTATGCTTTAATGTGTGAAGGCTTCATTGATTTGGGTGATGTTAATCTTGAGTTATGGGACACTGGAAGTAGATTGTGGATGCTTTTTTTTTTGTAGTTGCCTATGTTGTTAGCCTATCCGACCATTTTTTTTATTATACCTCTAACCCTAAACCTTTTCTAACCCTTATCTCAAAACCTTATTTGAGCTTTAATTGAGTCAACACCATTTTAAGTTGATAAGGAACCAACCTACTCTAGAGGTTGGATTGAAGTTGTCTTTGGTCCATCCAATGCTTGAGTGTCGAGTTGTGACTATCGGGTGTATTCTTGGACAAAAAATTGGAAGATAGACAACTGCAGTGTTAAGTAAAACTTGATGTCAATTTGGTGCCCAAAAATTACTATGGCTATATTAATGAGATAATGCTCCATAAGATATATAGATATATAGATAGAGAGGAGATGCAATATTCAGAAATCTTATTATCTGATTGTAAGAATTAGAGAAGTAATAAAGCTTGTATATATTTTGAGCAATTAATATTGTAAGTTTTCTTCATGCATAGTTCATGAATGATTTAGGCTATTTATATTCATATTTTAGTATATAAATTAATGTTATTTTATTTATCATAAACTTTGATATACATATTAATTTGCTCATATTATTATTATATTGACCTTTATTATTATGGCTATTTTATATTTGGGTCAAGTGTGATATTGTGAGATTACCTATGATATTTTGTGGTAGTAAAGGCTTAAAAATCCAACATAGAAGAGTAAAAAGAGTTAATTGGTTTTGATCCTTTGGCTTTTATACAATTTAGTGCTTTAAGTATAATTATAAAAGAAGCATCCACAATAATGGATAAAATTATTGGGAACCAACCCCCAAGATGGAAGACCAATACCCCATTATGCATAGTTGGAAAAATTCATAAACTATCCTAAAATGTTAAAAAGTATTTACCAATATTTAATGATGATGGAATAGTGAGTGGTGATGAAAATTTAATGACCCTAACTTAGGCTATAAACTTGTTGAATTTAGAATGTAAATATACGGTAATGAGGTTATTTCCATTTATATTTGGAGGATCTACGAGGAGATGGTTTTATGGACTTTACAATTTAACCGTTCATAATTGGGATGATTTTGAAAGAACCTTCAAGAATATTTTTTGACAAAAGACTTGATGGAATCTTGGTGATGCAATTAGCATCAATTCATAAAGAAAAACATGAATTGGTTTGAGAATCTAATTATCAATTCCAAAGGTGATATCATCAGATCCTAATAGAAAATAGGCCTCGTGAAGAGTTGGCTATTGAATTCTATCTCATAGACCTTGATCCAAAGATTGTGTTTCAAATGAAAAGAACATAATAAGATGATAATATTTCTAATGCGTACAATGAAGCACTTAGAATAAAGAATCAAATATTCTCGACAAGAATTCTTCTAGCTATTGAAATGGTACCCTTACAAAGTCATCATCTTGATGGTACAAGAATTAGCTAAGAAACCTAGAAAGAATACCATTCAAGAAGCTCAAAGGAAAGGTCATTTAGATTGAAAAATATGTAACAAGTTATCCTAAATCTAAGTAATCAAATGATATCCACCTAGATAAGAATTGGAAAAGGTATTAATCAATAAAATCAACCCAAAAATATTTTAAAGACAAAAAATTCCATATCAATGACCGTTTTCAAAGAATTACAAGATGGAATATGAAGACTCCCATCCTTGGAACTCATATAGTAGAATTGGATAATGTAGTCATGGAGGATTAGTATTGCATACATGAAATTATAGACCATAGATAAAACTCATATCCAAAAATTTCAAGGGCATTTGCTTCATTTATAGATGAAGCCAACACACCCCAAGGAAATTCTTAGTCAAAATAGTTTTTAGAATCTCCTCAAAAGGATCTAGATGTTTCTATGGTTTTATGAAAAAAATTATCCATGAGAAAATTAGAAGAATATTAAAAAATAGATGAAGAATATGAAGCCTATGTGGGTACCAAATCTTGATATTTTTTAAATGGAAGACAAGATAAGGAACCCATAATGCCTTCCTCTCTATTGAACAATATTTTGCCTCCTAATGCTAAGGTAGAATATCCACCCACTTCTCAATTACCACCAATTTTCTAACTAGAATAGTCCATGGGAAGGGAAAATAAAATAAAGCATAATATTGTAGAAGATTTGAAGAAGATGAAAGTGAATATTACAGTGCATTAACTGGAACAAAGATAACTTCTGCTAGATAATTTGATTAAATATTATACTAGAAATATCTTGATACAATAAACTGTTGAAGAAAGAATCCCCAAAAATATAAAGCAAAAATACCTACTTTTCTTATCACACTCACTATTAATGGGTAAAGACTACACAATTATTTATTCAATTCTAGAGCTTCTAAAAATGTAATATCTATGTTAGTGTACAACATGCTGGGTTTAAAACCCCAAAGGACTTCAAGAACCGTCATTCAATTGGATAGATCTCAAGTTAATTAATTGTAAAATTATCTAATGTTCCAATACAAGTAACCTCAAGACTCCAAATACAATATTGTATAGACATAGTGGTGGTTGATATACTATATGCTTATGGGTTATTTCTAAGTAGAGAATAGGAACACAACTTAAATAGGTATATAGCCACATACTTTTCACATGTTTGGTGTCCTTGGAGAGGATAAGAAAATCAAATTAGGATTGAAGGAGATTCATATTATGAAGATATGGTAACCAAATTTGATTAGTCGAATAGCCCAGTAATGTATTCAAAATTAGGGATAGGTACTTATTTTTTCATAGTGGACAAAGGAATTCCACCACCAACTAATCACTTCAAGTTAAATTGTTTATGGACAATGTAATTTGATGGGGTAAAATTAAATGAGGGAGTCAAAGCTAGATTAATATTAATTTATTGAAAAGGAGTAAAACATGCAAATGTCGCAAGGCTAGAATTTTAGTGTATAGATAACAAAGTAGAGTAAGAAGCTATGATCATTGGGATTAATGGGATTTAGAAAAGTTAGAAAAATTGGAGGTGTTCTAAGACATAAAACTTGTGGTCAAGCAATTACAAAAAAGTGTCAATGCTTAAATACACATAGGACTTGATTAGAGAGTTTATGCTTTCAATGTGATACACATCCATCATGATTTTAATAACGTCATAGATTCCTTATATCCCTTAGTGGTCATTCTATTTCCAGATCTAGGTATTCTTTTAAATTCTATTTTAGTTAAAATTACTCATAAATTGTTAGTCCTAGACAATGTGTGCAATTGGTAAATATTTGAAGATGATCAATAAATCCTCAACTTCTTCATAATTCATAGGAATTATAAGGTAATATTTTAGATGAATAAGATGAGAACAATGGTCTAGAAATAGATGAATAAGGTTATCTAAACTTGACGTCAAATAATATTCCCAAATAAATGTTTTCTCTAGAAAAATTATTTGATTTGTAAAATAGATTCATTGAAGAGAAGTATAGATAGATCAAGGTTGAAGATGAACCATGTGAATATATAAATCTGGGAATTACCAAAAAAATTTAATTCATTAAATTGATAAAATGTTGCACCCTAGACGAAATAAATTTATATATAAATTTATTCAAAGAATTGAAAGATGTTTTTGCTTGGTCTTACATAGATTTGAAAGTCTATAATATTCAAACCATTGTACATATCATTCCATTGAAAGAAGGATCTAAACCTTTTAGGAAAAAATTAAGAACTATTTTCCATTATCTCAAAGAGGCCATATAGAAGGAAGTAAAATAACTACTAGATGCTAAGATTATATTTCTAATATGACACTCTTCATGGTTAGAAAATATAGTTTTAGTAAGGAAAAATAATGATAAATTTAGATTGTGAATGGATTTCAGAAATATAAATAGGGCATTTGAAAAAGATAGTTATTTGATACCAACAATTGATGAAATTCTAAAATAGGTAATAGGATCAAATATGGTGTCCATGTTGGATATATTTTTAGGATACAACGAAGTGCTTGTGGTGAAATATGATTGGTATAAAATTGCTTTCACTATGAAATAGAGATATTTCACCTACAAAAGAATGAATTTTAGATTGATCAATGTAGGAGCTACATTCTGTAAAAACTCAGAACCTACTCAAATTTGCTCGATAGGTTCACTCAAAACCTGATCAAATATGCTCAACAAGCTCACTTAGAACTTGTCCAAATTTGTTCAACAAGATCACTCAAAACTTGTCCAAATCTGCTCAACAACCTCACTCATAACTTGTCCAAATCTACTCAATAAGTCCTCTCTAGGACTTGCTAAAATCTGCATAGAAAGCTTTCACAAAAGCCTACTCAAAATCAGTCCACAAGCCTTCTCAAAGACTTGCCTCAAATCAGCTCAACAAAATCTCAACTCAATCTCATAAAGAGAATTTTTAGAGACTCAATATGTTCTATACGTAAATCCCAATCTCAACACAAATCAATCTCATAGAAGCATAAAGAGAATTGGTAGAGACTCAATATGTTCTATTCTCAAATCTCAATCTCAACTCAAATCAGAATAAAGAATATTTTGTTTCTTGTAACTTGAATAACCACTTGCATCCACTTGACCAGGCTCAATCAACTCAACTCAACTCAACCAATCACCATAAGGAATAACTCTTTCTCACAAACCCTAGTCCAAGAATTAATAAACCAACTCAAAATGTCTTCAACAATACTCAAAAACAACTCTTACATAACAATGATACTCATGTTATTTTTAGCTCAAGTTCAAGTTCTTTGCACAACAACTCACTCCAACAACAATGCTTATAAAACAAGGTTTTAATCACAACTTTCAAGATAGAAAACCTTGAAGTATTAATTCAACCACTTTCAAAAATGAAACCACAATCAATCCGTTTCACTCCAATGATATTTCAGAAATCAACCACCCAAATAAAATCAATGGAGAATATTGCTCATACCTTTTTGATGCCTTATTTTTTGTCCATAAAAATTGTCTCACTCAACACACTTTCTTTTTCAACTCTCAACAAGGGTTAGAGTAATAACACAACAAAAATATCCAAGTAACACCTTATTACTCCTACTTTATTTTAACATCCACCAAAGTTATTTTATGCAAGAAATAAACCCTCAATAGAATGGATCAAACTTACTTTTGGAAACTCCTTGAAAAAACCTAAAATATCTTCTTACACAACCCTTATTTCTCCTTCTAAGCAAGTTAATTAAATAGCTCTTGAAAAATGCTTTCCAACGATATATAATATGCTACCATTTCAATTTTTTTTTTTTAACATGGTGGAATTAGTAGCCGCCACGAATCCAGGCAGGCTGTCCAGATTTTATGGCTGCCATAGTATTCTGCATTGTCCGCCTTAGAAGCCGCTACATAGATATTTGCACAGTCCACCCCTATAACTACCATGCCACAATCATTTTTAAACCTTTTATGCTGCTGAAAGCATCAGGAAAGGGACAAGCGTTCAGTCCAGTGAGGCTCGAGATTTGAACCTTGGACCTCTGCCCCCCTTATGGGGTTTGGATGAACCAATTGGTCTACACCTCGGACCTTACCATTTCAAAATTAAAAGGAATAGTAATTTTAGAATTTTCTAAAACAAATCATAAGCTTTATTTCTCCTCAAAGCTTTTCTTAAAAATATTAAAATAAAAATTTAACTTGCATTTTTCTTCTCAGTGGGATTCGATCCCCTGTTGTTGTCCAAGCACCACTCTAACCGTGGACCCACTAACCACATGAGCCAACCACTCACATAAAATGGTGAGCACAGAAACTATGCTTTCCTTCCTCCAAACGTGCCCCAGAAGACACATGCGCCAAAATGTGTACTTCCTTTCCACTTTGCAAAAACCAGCGTCGACAGGATTTGAACTTCGAATCTCCTAGTACTCAACAACTTTATTGCCTCATTCTTGCTGCTAGGCCATAATCACCTATGGTATATGGGAATGTTCCTCCCTTTCTTCTATTTCTCCCTTTCTTCATAGGTTTTGATTGCGCTAAAATATCTTTTCTCTTTGTTCGAACGAAACTCACACACATTCGAATTATTGCCAAATGAATTTTTGGCAATGGTATTTATACATATTGCCTTGAATTTTCATACGTTGGCCCTTAATCGAATTTTATGATGTTGGAAGGAATTTCCACTTTGGAAATTTAAATTTAAATTTTAAAATATTAAAATTTAAAACTTAAACTTTAAATTTGAATAACTTTGTCACCAGGACTCCTTTTTTGATGAAACGAAAAGCCAACTTGGGTTTTAAGAAAAACCCATATCAAATATTTCATCCATAGTTTTAAATAAAACCTTTGAAATTAAATTTCTTCATCACTGGGGCACCTTTTTCGATGAAACAAAAAGCCAACTTGGGTTTTAAGAAAAACCCATTTCAAATATGCCATCCATGGTTTTAAATAAAAACCTTTTGCTAAGCTTCCCTTGAAGCTCCTTTTTGGAACCAAATGCCATGCATCCCTTCTTGAACCTTTGATAAAAAACCTTTGCTTCTCATGAAGCTCTTTGTGAGACACAAACATAGTGCTTACTTACATAGATCCTTTTGACATCAATGACAACTTTTAGCTTAGGGACTCAAAATGTCCAACAATCTTGAATGGATATAAGCTACACATTATATTTTTCCACCTACCTCTTTGAAAACCATGCATTCTTTCTTTGAGTTCACAAGTTTATTATATAATTCATGGAGATTGTGAAACCATTAAATAAGATTTTAAAAAAGGATTCAAATTTTAAATGGACTGATGAAACACATCATTCCTTCCAAAAAATCAAATATGTCATTTCTTTAGCCCTACTTTTGGGTAGACTAGACTATAATAAAGAGTTTTCTATATACTCAATTACCTTAGATATGCTATTGTAGAAATATTTACATAGAGAGTAGATAAAGAAAAGTAATATCCTATTTATTTCATGGGTTCCACTTTGAATGGCATAGAACTAAATTACTTCTCAGTGGAAAAAAAACATACACTTTAGTTAAAGCATTAAGAAAATTCAAGACTTATGTCTTGAAAGGTAAGATATTTGTATTTATTCCTCACCCAGTTGTTAGATCAATGTTTACTCAAAAAAAGTTGGAATAAAGGAGAGAGAATTAGATGGATGTAGTACTAGAATATGATATAGACATTTAAACTACCAAGTTGGTTCATGGTATGTGATTGAAAAAATTAACTATCAAGAATATAGACCATAAATTGAATTCTTGTAAAGAAAGGTTTGATCCTAGGGATGGTGATGCCAATATTCTATTAAAAATCAAAGAAGAAAAATACAAGGAACAATTTTGGAGGAAAAAAGAATGTTTACTCAATATTGATCTATAAGTAAGTACTCTTGAGGATTCTTGGCACAAAAATTTGGTTCACTTTGTAAATAAAGGATACCTACCTTATGAGCTTAATACCAGAGAAAAAAGAAACCTCCACCTATAATATTAAAAGTACACTATATTTATGTTGGGGTTCTATACAAAGGTAATGTTGATGGGATATTAATAGTATAATTGGAAAAGGTAGGTTCTGGGCAAGTGGTAAGAGAGTTACATTGAGGACCAAAAGGAGGAAATTTCTCAGCCATCACTATGGAATATAAAGTTTTATGACCTAATCCTTTTAAATATTACTACAAGATGGTACAATACCTTCAAATCCCTTATCCATTAAAAATAGTATTTGTTGATGATCCTTTTGAGTAGTGGGGCTTAGACTTTGTGATTTTGATAGACACTCACTCTTCAAAAGGGCACAAGTACATATTGACTACCATAGACTACTTTACTTGCTGGGTTGAAGCCATTTTTGTAAGGAACACATCTACTAAAACCATAATTGAATTTAATGAAAGCAACACTCTAACTATATTTGGTATACTCAATTATGTGGTATTTGATAATGCATTATATTTATGCTCAATTAAAATATTAGGGTTTGCCTAAGAATATAATATTATGATGAGATATTTAGCTAATTATTATCTTTAAGGTAATGGTGTAGTTGAATCCTGTAATGATCTAATAAAAATTATCAAGAGAATGATTGAAGGAAATTCAAGGATATGACACACAAGGCATTATTGCATGCACTTTGGCCATAGATGATAACATCCAAATTATCCATGGGATATTCACCATATATATTGGTATACATAAAATAAGTGGTCCATCCTATTCTAATCACATCACCTTCCTTAAAAATGGCAACTTATGCTTAGGTAAAAGGATTACACAAGATTAAAAAAATATATAGTTTTGCTCCCAAAACTCCAAGAAGATAGAGAAAATGCCAAAGAAAATCTTGCATGCAGATAAGAATAAGTGAAGAGAAATTTTGACAAGAAATATTAGAGAGGAATTTTGAATAAGGAGACCTGGTATTGTTGAGGGTTAAAGCTAGAGAACCAAAGGGAAAGCATGGTAAGTTTAACTATTTGTGGGTATGTCCTTATCAAATTATGAAAAAGTATCTCCACATACTTTTAGATTGCAAAACTTAGATGGAATTACTTTTGGATTATTTGTAAATTATTAGCATATGAAACAGTATTTTGAGTAAAATGACACCTTCATGCTATACATATATTTTGGGCTTTATGTGTATTCATTTTATTTTATTTTGATTTCACTCTTAGTAGCTTGATTTTTTTCTTTTATGTTTTGAGTTTTGAAAAATAAGGGTGTTTCAGTGACTCTTTTGTGGTGCTAAGGAGAATTTATTGTTCTTGAATTTTTTTTTTGCTAGATAATAAGGGGTTGTACTCATATCCCTGTTGAGTGATACATCTACCCAGTTGTAAACATACACCAATGGTTAGGACAAGATGTCCTCTCTTGAAAGGAAATATGAATTTTTCCAAGGTTCTGGTAAGGTTGGTCTAACCTAGTTGATTTATTCTATCAAATTATTTAGTAATTCAAAGGAAAGTAAGAAAAATATCTAGAATGTTAAGGGTCACACATGACTGTTACAAGGGCGAGTGATTAATTAATGTTCTTGGGGTTTAGTTTAAGCTCAAGCTACTGCAATTATTAAGTCAATTGTCATATTCCTTGAAAATTTTATAGTAAAGTGCATATGAAAGCAAGGTTCTAGGCTTGCTGCCTTTTGATTATAATCTTGAAATACATTCAAAGAGATATTATAAATCTTCAAACACTAAAATTTACATTCATGAACATGAAACTTTAGAATATGAAACTATACTTCTAATCTACTTGATTGTAAAAGAAATTTAAAAGGAAGGGTTAGAGAAAGAAATAAAACAAGCCATTGTGATATTGAAGACTTGTATGGAATTTTTTTAAGCATTCAACTTTGAATAACCAGTATTAGTTTGACCAACTATCACACAATTTAAAACTAAGCTAGTGCTATCTTCAAAGGGAAAGAGGGAAAAATATTGACTTAAATGTAACCACCATCATCATGCACAAATTACACCAAGAATTACAATACTTTGCATTAAATTGAAGATATTCAAGAATTACACATTTTAGACTTGATTGCTATAGATGATTGCCATCACAAATATCCAAGTACAATAACATGGGTGCAGACATCCACCAATCTACCAAAGAAAAGAAAATGCTAAAATTTATTGCTTAGAGTGAAATCCAACAACCCTTGCAAATGAGATCTCAATGGCTATTTATATCCTTATAATATTGAAATTTTAATGTTTTACAACTATAATAATTTAGCTGGATTTGGATGATGTGACATTATGTGCATCTTCTTGAATATGATCTACATTTTTAGCCTTTGATCTTTGTAACTGCCTTGGAAGCATCTCTCTAAAGCTACGTATGCTGAGCTGGTATGCACTAGATGGTTCAAAATCAAGTCCAGGCTCAATGAATGTTCCAAATTCCTCTTCAGTTCTCACTTTCTCGTTCTAGCTCTATCCGCTTGCAAACACAAAAGAAAATTTCAAATTAAAACTTTGGCAACAAAAAAATCATTTTATTTCTATTATTAATATTATTATTTCTAAGGTTAATGATTATTTATTTTTATTAATTGATTCTCTAAGGTTTGATATTATATTTCATTTTAATTTTTTATTTTATATTGTTTGCTAAGGTTTTTTTTTTTCAAAGTGCTTCGGGTCAGGGTAAGATTTTATTTATTTCCTTCAAGTGCTCTGGGCTAGGGTAAGATTTTATTTTTTTTACTTCAAGTTCTTTGAGCTGAGGTAAATTTTACTTTATTACTTCAAATGCTCTAGGCTAAGGTGGCTTCTAGGCCATGGTGGAATTTTAGGGATTATAAAATTGGATAAACTTGCAATTGGAGTCCAAAACCATTAATGAACTTATGATCACGACATGGAGCATGCCCTAGACTAGGATTAATATGAAATTGAATTTTTACATAAATCCACAACCCTAGCAAAGAGAAAAAATATTATAGAGCAAAATTAATTTTCCCAAAAATCCACAACCTTGGTGAAATTAAAAGAATATAGATTGAAATTAAATTTCTTGGAAATCCGTAGCCTTGGTCTTGGTTTTGAGCAATTTTGATTTTCAGGCTCTAGGTTGCGATTCATTCTCGCATTTCACCTTTTTTGACCAACTTTGACGTGATGTGGAGCATGAAAGAACTAAAAAAATGATAGCAGACCAGAGCAATGGAAAAAACAATCCCCCACCCTTGGAAAATTACAAACTCTCTTCTTTAGAGAGTGAGATTTTACAAATAGATACACTTCTCATCTCAACTAAGATGCTATAGCTAGAAACCTACATCATTTTACATAAAATGTCTAAATTTTTGTTTTTTATTTTTCTGAATCTTTTCAATTTTTTGTATGAATAAAAATATTCCAAAATTTAGCATCCTTCTTGACATTTTTCTGTAGAAGCCTTCACAATACCAAATATTCACCTCTACTATCTAAGCATTTCATATTAGTAGAGTTTTATGTCCAAAACATCGCACTATCATAGTTCACTTTATCAAATCTGGATTGCTAGTTTCCTTCCTGAAACACAAGTGCAGCCACAAAAATTATAATAATATTTTATATGAAAACACATTAATATTATAAAATAAAGCAAATATTACCAATGGAAAACATTAATGTAAATCTTAATCATTATTTGATTCAGACAATCAACTTTTTCTTGTCAGATTTAGCTAAACTTACTACTTCCTCTAACCATGGAAAGGAGAATTTACTTCACGATTCTCAATAAAAACCTCTCTATTGGCCAGCCTATCTACATAATTGTTTCCTTTACTTATTGTATGTATAAATTTGATTTCTTCAAACTCTTTAGCAAGATCTTGAATTTCCATAATTATCTCTTGTATGTTCCATGGATCCTTTGCATTTATTACTATGAAAGAATCACCTTCCATCCATACTCTATTTCATTTCATTTGTTTGTATATTTTTGACCCTTCTAAAGCTGCCCAAGATTCAACTTCGTTATTTATCTTAAATCCACTATTGAAAGCGTAATGAGACAAAATATCTCCTCTATTATTTCTAATTATTTCTCCTCCTCTTGGTGGTCCTAGTTTTCCTTTAGATGATCCATAAAAATTCAATTTAACCAACTCCACATCTCGTGGTTTCCACTTTATATTCTTTGCCTTCTTTTTGCTTCTCTTGTACCCAACATTATAATTCCATGTAATCACTTGAATCCATATCTCATGGCTATATAATTCCAGATTAGGGACTGGGTGAGTTTATAGGGTTGGTTTACACTCCTCTATGGCTAAATATATCTTCCTTTTCATTACCTCTAAACTTCTTTCCTTTCCTTTAAATATTATTTTGTTCCTTTCTAGCCATATAGTCCAAAGTATTGTGTCTTTTGATATATCCAATATTATCTATAAAGCCTCACTTGTATGAGTGCTCTTCCATTGCTTTAACCATTATTCAAATTTTCTACTCATCACCATGCATTTACCAAACATATTAAGAATCATTTGCCATAGTTTTTAGACTATTGAGCAATGTCCTAAGATAGGGTCCATACTCTCCTCCTCCATTTTACAAAGAACACATTGAGAGGGACCATGAAAACCCCTTTTCATAAGGTTATCCTAGGATATAATTCTTCTATGACCTACTAGCCAAACAAAAATTTTGACTTTAGAAATGCTTGGGCTATCCCAAATATCTCTTCATATTCTAGTGATTACTATTTTGTTGGTGTTTTACACTATATCCACTTGTTCTATATTTTCTTGAGCTATTCAACTTCCAAATAAATTTATCCTTGGCTCCACTCAAAATAATCATAGTTGTTATCTTTCTACTTAATTGCCTCCTAGAATAAATATCTTGTATACTTGTAAAAAATTCTTCTTTCCATTTGTATCTTCCTTCTTGATCCTTGTACAAAATGTTTGAAACCTTATCACCATATTTATATTGAAGCAATCTCATCCAAGGTTTTAAAATTAGATCTAAATTGAGTGTTTTTTATCACACCAAGTATCCATCCAAATAGAAAATTTTCCTCTAGTTCCCACCACCCATATTAAACCTTTAATAATTAGATCAGTAGATTTTTTTTAACCATTCCAAAGAGCAAAAAAATTTGGTAGATAGAATGCAGTAAATATTAAACTTGGGTCATTGGGCTCAACATACTTAGAAGAATTCTTGACCATTGTATTTGAATCTCTTTGTACAATCTCTAGATTACTTTTCTCCTAAGAGCTAAGTTTGCATATGTAATAACTCTTAAACCAAGACCTCCCCTAGTTTTATCATCACACACCTTGCTCCATTTCATCAAAAGAAATTTCCTTTTATCATGTAAATTTGACCATAAAAAAGATTGCATAATATATATTAAACATTTTTCAATTGATTTTGGCATAGTATACAATGACATATAATATGTTGGAATGTCTTGCAATACTGGCTTAATCAACTGCACTTTTCCTACTAACAATAACCATCTACCTTTCCAAGCTGGTAGTTTATTCTAAAATTTACTAATAATTGGAATCCATAATTCTATCCTCATTCTCCCCTCAAATAAAGACATCCCTAGATAAGTTGTTGGAAAATTTACCTCCTCCATTTGAAGTAACCTATAAATTATTGCTTTGATATTAGTTGGAGTGTTAAGGAAGTAAATTTTGGATTTTGTCCTATTAAATTTTTCCCCTTATGCTCTTTCATAGTCCTTTAAAAAATTATTCAAAGCTTTGGCCTCATTTATTATTGCCCTTCCAAAAAGGGTTGTATCATCTATAAACTATTGATGGATGATGTTGTCGATGTTATTACTAACCTTAAGTCCACTTATAAGCCCATATTTTTAAGCCTTCTTTAAGTTCCTACTCAAAACCTCTGCCATAATAATTAACCAATAAGGAGATAGAGGATCTCCTTGTCTAAGGCCTCTCTTGGCTTTTATTATGTTATTAACCCATTGACCAACATTGAATAAGAAACTATAGAGACACAAGTTGTAATCCATCTAACACATTTCTTTCCAAATCCAAACTTTTCTAAAACAGCAAAAAAAAATTCATTTAAACCTATCATAGGCTTTACTCATATCAACTTTTAATATCATTGGTTTCTCTTTCCTTGAAGCTCTTGAATGTTTAACTTCATGAGCTACTATGATATCGTCCAAAATTTATCTCTCTTTCACAAATGCTTCTTGCTATTCTAAAATATTTTTGTCTAACAATGGCCTTAATCAATTTTCCATCACTTTGGAGATAATCTTATATGCATTATTACATAGGCTTATGGGTATAAAAGAATCAAATGATTCAACATCCTTCTTTTTTGGAATTAGGGTAAGATATGTTGCATTTATTTTATAAGGTATGCAGTGTTTTACCCTAGACTGTTACATTGCCACCAATAAATAATCCTTCACTATATCCCGATTATGTTGGTAAAAAGCTATAGAGAGCCCATCTAGACCTGGGGATTTATCCTTATTAAAGGAGAAAAGAGCTAAATGAACTTCATCTAGAGTAATAGGCTCCATCACTTTTCTATTGTCTTCATTCATTATAACTAAAGGTACATCTTGAAGAAGTTTATCATTATGAACTTCAGTCTCCTCTGATCCTAGAATATTTTGATAAAAATACTTTGTCTCTTTTCTAATTTCACTTTGATATTCAATCCAAACCCCTTCTATTGATTTAATTCTACTCATTCTAGATGTTGATCTCTATACTATATTCATCCTATGAAAAAACTTTATATTTTTATCTCCTTTTAACCAAGTTTGTCTTGATTTTAATCTCTAGAATTTCTCTTCCTTACTCAAAATATTATGATATTCACTAAGAAACTCCCTTTCCTATGAGTTTGGATTATTATGATCACCTTTTTAGAATTTTAGAATTTTATCTTTTAGTTCTTCTCAAAAATATTTCCAAAAGTGTTCTTATTCCATTCTTTTAATCTAGATGTCATATATTTAATTTTTTTTGAAAGAGCATACAACCCACCATTTCTTGAAGAATTCCATGTGTGTTCTATCATATCAAAAAATTGAGGATGGTATTCCCACATTTGATCATATTTAAAATATAATATTTTTTTGAATTCTCTTACCATCATTTTAACTCTCATTGGCCAGTGATTTGAACCAACCCTTGTTAAGGTATTAATTTTAGCACAAGTTCCTTCATCTAGCCAATGATACGAGAGTATGCATCTATCTAATTTTTTTGTTGTTAGGTTGTGGCATCTCCTATTTTTGGTCCATGTATAGTTGTCTTCTTCCAACTCAACCTCCCATAGATTATTATTTTGAATAAAAGTCAAGAAATATCTCATACTTTGGGTTAATTTCCTAATTCTCCCAAAATTTTCATCCAGATTTGTTATGGCATTAAAATATCTTATGATCATGAACCAAGTTTCTTGGTATTTACTTCTCATAAATTATTCAATCACACTCCAAACTTCTAATCTTCCTAATTGAGTTGTAGGTCCATAGACATTGATAAGGATGAAATGAATATTTGTAGGTCCAATGCCTAGTTTTATGAATGGTTACACATGAGGTTATAGAAGGATTCCAACAAGTTAGAATTCCCCTTGTCGCTATTTCAAAATCCATAACATCCCATTCACATCTTGCCCATACTGCTTTCATAGTTTTTGAAACTTCTTCTCTAGTCAATTTAGTTTCATCGATACAAAGAATATCAGGCTGATTACTTAAATAGAGGTCCCTAATACACCTCTACTTTGAGGGGGCATTAACACACCTTATATTCCATGAGATGATAATAATGTCTCATTAGGGGCCATTTTCCCCACCTGTGTATTACCAATATCATTTTGTTGTTTGGTAAAGAGAAGTTCAATCAACTTAGTTTGTATTCCATTATCTATGTTTGCTATTGCTTCCTTGGATTTTGCTTGATTATTTGAGGTTTTTTCTTTTTTTTCCTTGCCTATATCAGGAGTAGGTCTTATTATTCTATTCCTTAATATTATTTCACAATTTTTCTCTCATCATATTTATCCTCTCCTAGCTTTGTTACATAAGATTTTAACTAGTCATGCTCATTTTCTGGTATTTCCTTATTAATGGCAGAGGTATTAACTTCTAAAATTACATTTTATTTACAATTTTTTTTCTCCTAAATAGTGCATGGTACTTCAAGAGAGTCTTCAAAATATAATGAGATGCATTCCTTAGTTTCATCAAGAATTTTCTTCCCTAAATTAGGATCATACTGAATAGACGGTTCCTTGTTAATATGTTGAACCTGTTGTACTATGTCCTCTAAGTTTTGATCTACTTTTTCTTCATAGGCTAAAGCCTCAAAAGAGTTGGTATTTCTTCCAATATCCTTTCTTACTAATCTCCACTATTTATTTTCTTTTATTTTTCTAGATCTACTTTTTGGAAGTTAATAACCATCTTCATCAATATCCATTTGTAAGTTTCTCTTGCAGTTTTCTACATATGATTTTGTTGGGATCTTTGATTGTACTTGACTTTAGTCTCAAGAATTTTTTTATTTGGATTTATCAATTTTCATAGTAAATAAAATGTTCATTGGATATCCATGATGAGAATAGGTTTATGGTGCTATTTTTACCAAAATGCTTTAACTAATCATTTTCTAGATATCTTAAGGGCATATTAATATTCACATCCATTAGTAATAAAGCTAAAAAATGTATATTTTAAGCTATTGTAATCTCTATTAGAGCTATAGATGCTTTATTAGTAGTGAAGCAAGGAAAACCTAAGGTGAGATGCAAATGACCCAAATATTGGATGATTAGAAGCAAAGAAAATGTTAGCCATTAAGGTTAATAGAGTACCACTATATTGAATTTATTTAATGGTTGAATCTTTCTTTCTTATACACTTATAATTGAATCAATTAAAGTTCTTAGAACTAGAGAACAAATTCAAACATTATTGTGTTTTCCTTGATAAGTCACTAGAATGTTGTCACATTAAATCCATTACTTTTTTTTTAATTGGCTCCACCTTACCCTTTGTTTTTTTCTTATGAACCATTTTATTGTTTTTGTTTTATGTTCGTTAATTTTATTTTTCAATAAAAAAACTCAAGGCAATTTTGAAATTTTTGTAGCCTTGCATTCATGGAGGCAAAAAAAATCAAGGATTGCCCATGTCTTCACATAAAATATTGATTTCTTTGTCTTTCATTCTTGTGGAGATGAAATAAGTTAAGACTTCCATCACACTAGACCTTTAATTATTATAGCAAGTCTGATTCATCTATTTAAACACCATGATAATGTGTCACTCATATGTATTTATTGCTTTTAGTAACCACTCTACTTTGCATTTAATGTCATCATCATGGTAGAATTTAGTACATAGATTACACATGGTTTCTTATTGTGGCTAAGTCACTTTTAATAAATTAAAGCTACTTTGAATTGTATGAATTCAAGTTGACATGACCACACATTTAATTTGTATTCCCTAGAAGCTTTATATGTTAGCTTGGTGTTTTTATTTTTTGAATTGGTTGGGTTCAAGTTCTCATTTTTTGTCCTATACTCTGAATAGTTTTCATTTATTATGTTTATTAAAATAGAAAAAGTTAGACTATTATTAGCACACCCATTATCAATGATACAACTCTAATGGATTTAGAAGATGTGAAAGACTTCAATGATATCTATCAAGAGCATAAGAATATAATTCAAGATAAAATTATCCACAAGGATGATTTTAGGTATCTAGAGGCAATGGAGAACACCATGTGGTCTACGTTTCCAAAGAGGGGTGCTCAACCTAAGTTACCAAAGTGTGTGCATATCATATAATGGATATTCTAGAGTATGGAGTTGAAAAATGAGAAATAATATATTCAAATAATAGACTAGTTGCTTTTTTTGATAGTGGAGCCTTGTGTGCTATCTACATACACTTTCCTAAAAACTTTACTTATCTACAACAACCAATATGGCTAGTCATTCATAAAAATATATGAGAGCATTGAGGAAATTTTGAGTTGGAGAGCAAATGAGAACAAGATCCTTAACCTAAAAATAAAAGGTATGTTGTTTCAAATTTTAGACTCTAAATAAGATATGCTATGGCTCAACTCTATAAAATTAGGGGTCAACCGAACACATCCTATTTTTCTATACATAATATGACAACAATAGTTTGTATTGTACTGTAAGGGATTATATTTTATTGGGTCTTTTTTTCTTTAGATAGTTTGGTTAGAAAAACTAGAGATTTTAGAAATATGAAGGCCCCAAAGAGGCCTATGTTTCACATGACTACCTTTCTAATTGATATTCTATGCACAATGACACTTCTCAAAATAAAACATATTTCCTTTTTTGACTATCTAGAGAGAATTGACTATCTATTGCCTAAGTGTATACTTGATATGTGTTAATACAAATATGAAAAGAATGCATTTACAACCAATAAAGATATGATTTTAATTAAGACATAAAATTTTTACATATAATAAAAACTGCATAGCCCTAGATATACACAACAATTATGTTATATTATATTGAAGATCTAATTTTTTTATCATAAAACCATAGTTTATAGATAACTTAAATCTTCCTTGAATCATGCAACTGAATCCCCTTGAATTTTGCAATTGAATCCCCTTGAATTATTTGAATCCTCCTTGAATTCTTATTAAATTCCCTTGAATCCTTAATTGCAATAGGTTCCTTACACCCAATATATAGACATGTTACATGCCAAAAATAACATGACTTTTCTATATTTGGTTTCCTTGTTTTTTTTATTTTTACCTTCCTTTTCTATTTTTAGAATTCTATTTTTAACACTCACCCATTTATAATTATGGGCTTTTTACATTATTCAAGCATTATTCACTTTTCTATTTTTCAATTGTATTTTTATATTTTGAACTAATTTTCTTATTTTTTAATTGCCTTTTTATCTTTAGAATTGTTTTTCTTATTTTTATTCACCTTTTTATTTTTAAAATTATTTTATTTTATCTATGTATTTGCATAAATATATATATATATATATATATATATTATTAATTATTAATTAATCAATTTTGCATCATAATCTCTAAAATTTTCCCTTTGATACAAAATGGAGAAGTATCCACCTTCGTCTTCAGCTTCACATGTGTTTGCTTTAGAAATACCTTGGTTAGGATATCAACAACTTGATCTTCAATATTGAGATACGTAATATTAATCATATTCTCTTGTACTAAATAATTTGCATAGTGATGCTTCAAATCTATGTTTAGTATTTGAATGTAAAACTAGATTTTTAGACAATTGACTTGTCATTATCATAAACGATTTGAGTTGGATCTCCTTAAGCCTCTCCAAGATATTCAAGAACTTAATACAACCATAATCCTTGTGTACATGATTATTCTAAAGCCACATATTCTACCTCCATATATGAGAAAGCAACCCTATGTTTTCTTGGAACTACAAGAGATGAATCCACTACCAAGTGTGAAACAATAGCCTGATGTAGACATTCTATCATCAATAAAACTTCCTCAATCTAAATCTATGAAGCCAATCGGCCTTACATTTTTTGGTTGATCTTTAATGAATGCCATGATCCCTTATGCACTTCACATACCTAAATATCCTCTTCACTACTTTAATATGCCTTGAAATGGAAGCATATCTCTTCTCATAACCAAAACCATATGATTTTACAAAACCTTTGGCAACCAACCTTGCTTTGTGATTGTCAATAGTGCCATCACTATTAAAATTGGTCTTGTAAAACAATTTGGTAATGAAATTTTTTGTCCTTAGGTGGTTGTAACAAATACCATGTTTCTTTCTTCTCTATTGAATCCATATTCTTTTCATATATTTGACCAATTCTTTACACAACCACTTCATCAAAGGTTCTAAGTTCACTAGAAATACAAGATAATACATAATAAGTCAATTCATCATCATTTTGATTAGTAGATTTATTTTCATTACCTTTTCATGCTTGAATTTGAGTTCTATCAGAATTCTAATCCAAAATTTATGGTGGTGGATGTGGGAGCAACAAGCTTTTATGCTTTCCTCTTTGGGATGTATAAGATGAGCCACTTGATGTCAACATAGGTGATACCTCAATAGGTGTTGATGGAGTAGCTTGGTTGTCCTCTTTATTTAATTCTTTAGCCCTTCTTTACTTACAACCTCCTTCCCTTTTTTTGTAGTGATATTCATAGACACCACTCTAAACAAACATAACATCTTGAGAAATAACAATCTCCTTATTTTGAGGATTGTAGAACTTGTATGCCTTGGTATCATCACTAAAATCCATGAAGACATGAACCATACTTTTAGGGTTCAGCATATTTCTTTTATCATTATTAACATGTATATATGGTAATCATCCAAATACTTTAAAATGTTCAACACTTGGATTTTTACCATGCTAAGCCTCATATGGAGTTTTATTCTTGACCACCATGGTAGGACTCTTATCGAGTATGTAAATAGCTATCTTAACTACTTCACACCAATACATATTCTCTAATATTTAAATTTCAAGCATACTTATAGATGATTCCACCACTTTCCTATTCTTTATCTTTGTCACACCATTGTTTTGGAGAATAAGGTTTAGTTAGTTTCCTTTTGATGCCATGTGAGGAACAATAATCAAGGAAAACATTGGAGCAAAATTTATGTCTTTTATCTATTTTCAAAGTCTTAATGGATCTTTCACTGTAATTTTGAGCCATATCTTTGAATATCTAAAATACTTCATCTTTACCCTTCAACAAAAAAACCTATACATGTCTAGTAGCATAATCAGTGAATGTAATGAAATAGAAATTATTACCAATGCTTGAGCAAGACATAATACCGCCTAAATTATAATGGACCAGATCCAATTATTGGTTAGTTGTCCACTAGCTAGAGGGAAACTTGTCCCTATGATGTTTTCCAAGTATGCACCCTTTCATGATTCATCTTTGATCTTCACTTGTACTATTGGAAGCCCATGAACCATTCCTTTTTGGTGAAGAATATGAATATTAAAAATTGAGGTATCCATACTTCTCATACCACAACCAACTTATACCTCAATAGTAATATATCAAGTATTTATGGCAATCGTATTGATATTCAGAGGGAACATCTTATTCTTTGTTGTAGAAGATGTGCCAACCAACTTGTCTCCTTGATTTATATCAAAGATAAAAAACTCTTTCTGTCAAATACCATTTTGAAACCTCTCTTAACAAGCTTCCCCTTAATTATAAAGTTGTGCTGCAACAATGTTGGGAGGATGATATACATCATTGATGGTTCCTTTGCCAACCACTTGAACCATATTTCCATATTCCAATTACACTTGAGTGTTATATCTAACATCAAGCTTGTTGAAATAATATTTACAATTAGACATGTGGTTAGAGAAACCACTATTAATAAACAAAAATTCCTTATTAGATTCCATGGAGTCATCACTTGACATGGTATAGTTGCTATCAGGTTGCATTGTGTAGTCATTATTGCTTCTAGTACCTTTATCTCCTTAAGTCTTGGCCACCAAGATCCTGCAATATGTCTAGTCTTCTTACAATAGTAGCAAGTACTATTATTTTTGTTTGGTTTGTTCTTCTATTTTGATTTGCCTTGCTTCTTGCCCTTTTGGTTGGACTTGCCAAGGTATTTTCTCTTCCACATCTATGCTTTACCAAATTCCTTTCTTGATAGTTTGAAATCCTCATCTTGGCCTAAAAGAAATTTATCCAAATTGTTAGTGTAGTATTTCATCTTGTCTTCATGAGATAAGAGTGAATCGACTAGATATTCAACTTTTAGATTGTCCAAGTCCTTATAAACCTCTAAAGTGACAACTATGTGTAGCAACTTGGGTGTTAAATATCTGAAGATATTTGTAACAACCACCATATATTCTATGGATTCACCATAGACCCACATCTTATGCACCATATCATTCACCTTGACACAATAATCTCTTGCACTTTCTCTTTTCTCCATTTGCATGCTCTCAAAGTTCATATTCCAAGTTTGGAGCTTGGATGCCTTCACCTTCTTTTTTTCTTGGTAGGAAGTCTCAAAATTTGTCGATGTTGTAGCTACACTTTTGATACCAACTATGTGAGGGTAGATGCTAGTATCTATAACACTTTGAATGTAGATAAAATCTTATGCATAAACCTCCTCCTCATCCTTTTTTATAGTTTTTGATCTTGTGGCAAGTTGATCCAATCAACCAAATCCATGTAACTCATCACTACACTATCAAATATGCCTTTCCACACTAACATCCACTTTAGTTATTCTTTCCAATACTTCTCCTTTGAATAAAAAAATAACGACTTCTCAATTCTTCAATCGATGTAGAGATTTTATCACCAACAAGATTTGTCAAAATTCTAGTTAAGGGATATCCAAGTTAAGTATTTTACCAAGAACTTATTTTCCTTATTCAAATAACCAGTAGTAGCTCAAACCAGTAATGTCAAACCTACAATATAAAAATAAGCAAACTACAACCCTTGATTCTTATACCAGATATTAATATAAGCATGGAAATAATGCATATATAACCACTAAAGATATTATTTTAATAAAAAATTAAATAATTTATTACATAGAATAAAAATTGAATAGACCTAGATATACATAACAATTATGCTATATTATATTGCAGATCTAATTTATGGTCATAAAACTTGAGTTTATAGCCAACTTGAATCTTCCTTGAATCTTCCTTGAATATTGCAACTGAATCCCATTGAATTATTCAACTGACTCCCCTTGAATTATTTGAATCTTCCTTGATTTACTTGAAGCTTTATTGAATTACCATAAATCCTTAATTGCAATAGGTGCCTCACACCCAATATATAGAAATCTCACATGCCAAAAAAAACATGAATTTTCTATATCTAATTCCTTATTTTTTTTTTTTAATTTTACCTTCCTTTTGTATTTTTAGAATTTTATTTTTAGCTCTCACCCATTTATAATTATGGGATTTTTACATCTGCAATTAATATGGACTTTTCTACTTTTTTCAGTTGCCTTTTTATTTTTAGTACTTTTCTTATTTTTCATTGTCTTTTTATCTTTAGAATTTCTTTTCTTATTTTTAATTGCCTTTTTATTTTTATAATTGTTTTTATTATTTTCTCAAAATCTTTGCATAAATAATATAATTAATTAATAATTAATATTATTAGTTATTAATTAATAGATTTTGCATCACAATCTCCAAAATTCCCCCCATTTATGCAAATAGAGAAATGTCCAACTTTATCTTCAACTTTGCATGTGTCTACTTCAACAATGCCTTATTAGGATATCATCAACTTGATCTTTAATCTTGAGATACTCAATATTCACCATCTTATCTTGCATGAAATATCTTGCATAGTGTTTCTTTATATCTATGTGTTTATTATTTGAATGAAAAAGTAGATTTTTGGACAATTAAATTATCACTATCACAAAAGCTTTGAGTTGGATCTCCTTAAGCCTCTCCAAGATCTTTAAGAACTTGCCACAATCATATTCAAGTACATGCCAATGCTAAATCCATATATTCTCCCTTCGTATATGAAAAAGCAACTATAGATTATTTCTTGGAACTGTAAGAGATCAATCTACTACCAAGAGTGAAACAATATCTTGATGTAGATTTTCTATCACCAATAGAACCTCTCCATATGAATCTATGAAACCAATCACCCTTGCATTATTGGTTGGTCCAGAATTTATGCCATGATACCTTATTCCCTTCACATACCTAAATATCCTCTTCACTACATGAAGATGCCTTGTAATGGGAGCATATATCTCCTCATAACCAACACCATATGTTTATACAAAACCTTTGGCAATAGTGTCATCACTATTGAACTTGATCTTATACATCCACTTGGTTCCAATGATATTTTTGTCCTTAGGTGACTATACCAAATCCCATATTTTATTCTTATCTATTAAATCCATTTCCTTTTCCATAGCTTCAATACATTATTTACACTTGAATGCTTCATCAAAGGTTCCAATTTCACTATAAATACAAGATAATGTATAAAATTCAATTCATCATCATCTTGATCAGCAACTTAATTTTTATTTTCCATGATGTGCTTTAAGGCTAGTTGTTATCCTCTCAAAATTCTAATCCAAAATTTTTGTAGGTGGATGTGGGAGCAACAACCTTTTATACTTTACTCCTTGGGATGAAGAATATGGGCCACTTGATGTTGGAGTAGGTGATACCTCAATAGGTATTTATGGAGTAACTTCTACGCCCTTTTACTTTAATTCTTCAACCATTTATGGCTCCCCTTAACTTACAACCTCCTTCCACTTTTTATAGTTATCTTCATAAATGCCACTCTCAACAAAGATAACATTTAAGGAAACAATTATCTTTTTTTAGGATTGTAGAACTTGTACGCCTTGCTCTCATTACTATAGCCCATGAAGATATGAAGAACACTTTTAGGGATAATATTATTTATTTTTTCATCATTAATATGTACATATGCTAAGCATACAAATAATTTAAAATGTGGAACACTTGGTTTCTTACTATGCCAAACATCATATAGATTTTTGTTCTTGACCTCCATGGTAGGACTCCTATTGAGTAGGTAAACAAGTTTCTTCACCACTTCACCCCAATACATTTTATCTAAGTCTTTTCTTTCAAGCATGATTTAAGTTGATTCTATTATTGTACTATTTTATTTCTTAGACACATTATTTTACTGTGGGGAATAATGTGAGGTTAGTTTCATTTTGATTCCATTTGAGGAATAATAATCAAAGAAGTACTCGAAACAAAATTTCCATTCTATATCCATCCTCAAAGTCTTTATGGATGTTTCACATTCATAAATTTAAATGTATTAAAGGCTTAATTTACTTCATATTTACCCTTCAACAAGAAAACCTATATATGTCTAGTACCATCATCAACGAATGTAATAAAATAGAGATTCTTACCAATTCTTGAGAAACACATAGGACCACATAAGTCAGAATGGTTCAACTCTAATGGTTGACTAGCTATCCATTTTCTAGAGGGAAACTTATCCCTATGATGCATTCCAAGTATGCACCCCTTTCATGCTTCAAATTTTCTTTTCATTTGTACTTTTGGAAGTCCATGAAACATTATGTTTTGGTGAAGAATATGAAGACTACCAAAATTGAGGTGTTGATAGCTCTCATGCCACAACCAACTTGTATCCTCAATAGTGGTATAACAAATGTCACTAGTTATCATATTGATCTAAGGGGAAAATCCCATTCTTTGTCATAAAATATGTGTTGATCAACTTGTCTTATTACTTCTTATCAATTATAAGACACTTCTTATTGTTAAATACTAATTTGAAACCTATCTAAATAAATTACCCTACACTTATCAAGTTGTGCTTCAATTTGGGAGCATGATAGACAACATTGATAGTTTCATTTGCTAGGATTTATAGTTATATTACCTTTGCTCACCACTTTAACCATATTTTCAACTTCTAATTAAGCTTGAGTATTGTATTTATCATCAATATTGTTGAAGTTATCTTTGTGATTAGACATGTGGTTAGAGCAATAAAGAAACCAAACTTCCTTACTAGATTTCCATGGATTCATCACATGACATAACATAGTCATTATTATAATCCATAGTGTAGGCCTTCTTGCTTCTACTACATTGATATCCTTAATTATTGGCTACCAAGATCCTACAATATTTCTTCATATGTCTAGGCTTCTTACAATAGTAGCAAGTATTATTCTTCTTATTCAACTTGTTCTTCTATTTTGAGTTTCCTTGCTTCTTTCCCTATTGGTTGGAGCTCTCCAAGGTACCTTCTCTTCCACATTTATGATTTATTAGATTACTTCCTTGATAAATTGGAATTATCATCTTGGTCTAAAGATCTTGATCCAAATTGTTGGTTTAGTATTTCATCATGTCTTCATGAGATAAGAGTGAAATGACTAGTTCTTCAACTTTTAGATTTTTCAAGTTCTTGCACTCCTCTAAAGTGATAACTATGTATAACCACTTGGGTGTAAAATATTTCTATATCTTCTTTACAACCACCTTATCTTAAATAGATTCACCATATACCCACATGTTGTGCATTGTGTGTTTCACCTTAACACAATAGTATCCTATGCTTTTTCCTTCCTCCATTCACATGTTCTCAAAGTTCGTCTTCAAAGTTTGGAGATTGTCTACCTTAACCTTATATGTTCCTTGGTAGTAGGTCTAAAAAGTTGTCCATGCTTCAACTATATTTTTTCAACTAGCTATGCAAGGATCTATAACACTTTGAATGTAGAAATATCTTGATAATTAGCCTTCTTCTCATTCAATTTTCTATTTTTTTGATACTGTGGCAACCTAATTCACTCAATAAAAGACATGTAACCCATTAATACACTATACCATATGCATTTCCACACTAAGATCCACTTTATCTGATATTTTCAATACTCAAAATTATCTCCTTTGAACAAAGGGATGTTCATAGAAGTATCATTGAGAGTAATGATATATTCTTCAGTCAATGTAGATATTTTCTCTCCAATAAGATTTGTCAAAATCCTAGTTAAGAAATATCTGGATTAAATATTTCACCAAGAACTATTTCCAATTTTTTGGTTGTTTCCTCTATTGCTTTACAAAATTAATCTATTAAAAAAAACCTTGATCAACTCTAACATTTTATTCATCACAAAATTTCTAATGGACTCATTACTTGGGTTGCATGGAATGGTAAGGACTAGGAGTTTTTGTTGGAAGGCTACTATGGATGACATTATTTAGATAGGATCAATGATGTATGAAAATATGGAAGAATGGAAGAAAATATTTGGTTGGGGATTAGGATATGGAGAAAATTTGGATGTGGAGTTTGGCATAGGTGTATTTTGGGAGATTTAGGATAGACCATTAGTGGGGTGAGGATATTTTCCATATTTGAATAGAAACTTCCTCTTCTTTAGTTGTTTCTTTGAATATTATAGCTAGTGTATGACAATTACATTACAAAGCATTTGAGGCTAATCAAATAAAAACCTTTGATGCAATATGACAATGCTAGTTCTTTATTTAGCCTAATATTTTGTGGAATTATATTTAGAGTCCTCAATAATATAGTATTTAAATCATGGATGTATTATTAAGGTTGTATTTGAATTGTAATTAACTAAAATAAATTCAAATAACCATTTTCCATGCTACCAAATATATGCATAAATGATTCTACTATCGATAACAAACTAGTAACCAAATTATATAGTAATATCCTATATCACAAGGTAAATTTATCATGGATGAAATAGATTAGTAATCATACCATTATGTCCTCCTCATGAATGTATTGAATCAAATTGAGCGTTGATAGTTTACTAAGGTGATCTAGTGCCATATTTTTTTATTCCTATCAAAGGTAGGTAAGGATTTCCATAGCTACTAGGAAAATTGAAGAATAGACCACTGTGTTTAATGGTCCTTGGTAGGTCTAATTGAGAAATTGATTTTGTGGTTTAAGAGGTGATCCTAGTTTTTTTTCTAAGAAGGAGGTTGAAAATACTATCGATGATGAGAAGGATACATTACATAACCAAGAGCTAGGTATCAATAGTATGGAGAGTATAAATATAGAGGGGTAATGAAATAGATGATACTAAGGTGGTGGATTCTTGTAATCCCACTACTAATTAGACAATGGTTGAAAATTTTACTATGGAGGGTGATAGTTTAACCTTATTTGTGATATTTTCTATTTATGAGGAGGACCTTGCATATTTTTCTATGCTTGAATAGTTAGAGATAATTTTGATCCCTAGGTGTTTCCCTATGATACATACGACCCCATTTGTCTAGCCATAACTTGTGTAATTTTAAGAAAACTTTAGATTTAATTCTAATGATTCTATTAGAGCTAAGGATTTTCGTAGAGGGATATTAGAGGTATTCAATAAACTATATCCAAATCATCTTTATGCTAGATGATTACTTGTAGGAGGTATATTTTGTGTACCAAAGGCTATAGGTAGGGTATATTGTTGACTCACAAAGAGTGGGTTATTTGCTTCTAATTTCCTTGAACAACCTTATGAAGTTCTTTTTCCTTTCTTTTTCCTTGTATAAAAAAACTAACCTTTGAAGTTGTCAATCCATTAGTGCAGCTAGCAAATATGGATAGTCTTATTTACCTACACCATGTTCCTTATTTTATCTTCTTATCTTATAACATATGCATATTCAACCCTCTACTTCCATGGGTCAATATTCTGGTTATTTCTTTTGGCATAAAAGCACCCTTATCATAGCAATTATCTAGGTAATCTATAAATTATGTTGTTACCTTTACCCTAAGAACCTGTCTATATGTTGGAATAATAGACAAAAAAAATACTTAACTTACCAAAAAAAAAGAACCTGTCTATATGTTGGAGTAGACATCCAAACACTCATTCGAAGTCCTATATAATAAAGGTGAATCGGAACATGTACTATCCTACTTCAATATTATTGTGACATCCATCTAGTTTGTATTTTACTAGCATCTTCATTATGTGGGTTCTGAACAACTCCTTATCAAAATTTGAATCCTATTAGACATAATTCATAATTTTTTCTCTAAAACATTGCTTCTAGTCATGATTATCTAGATGATCATTTCAATTTTTTTTGCATTTCTCACTCATGACCAAGGTCCATTTGATCTCAAAAATTCAAAACTCTTTGTGTGTCTTACCTTTATCCCTTACTAGTAGTGAGGGCATATCCTATGACTATTATGGTTTCTTTACTTATATAGGCTTTTTGGCTTGTTTTTGTACAAAATGTACATAGAGAAATGCGCTCTTTATAGTACAAGTGGATTGCACTCGCTTATTAGGTGCACCTTTTGTATATTATATTAGTGAATTGATCATGATGGTGGGTATTTCTATAATGATGAAATATCATCCTATGATTATGACCTCTCATGATGGGATATTTAATCATGATGGGACATTTAATGGTTCATGTATTACAAATGAAACCTACGAGTATGTATGAAGTATCCATATTGCTACACATGCATGTGTTTGCATGAATGTGGTACTCTAATTTGTAAACTTAAAGTACTCTATTGCCTTATTTATGAAAGAACATTTGGTAACTTTATGTTTTTATCTCTCCCTATCATTACAACACACTCCTTATATATATTTCTAAAATGTAAATATTAAACTTATACTATGCAAAACCTCTTATGCATGAGATGTTATATAATGTCCATAAATGGTTGTAACTTTTATAGAAACTACTTATTGACGATGTCACCATTCTATACATCACTATCCTTCTTCCCTAGTAACTTTCCAAAAATACTCATGTGTTGCATATTATAAATTAGTCATGTACAAAGGCTAGGAATACTTGTAATCCTAAAGTTAATAAATATATTATAGCAACCCTTACCACAAGTAGTTCTTTACTATGCTTGTCAATATGCGATGTCAACAATGTAGATAATGTAGTAAATTTCTATCATGATAAAACTATAAATTATATTTTTTTGCATAATTCCATGCTCTATATAAACAATCTTTATTCACATATGGATTGTTGTTTCAAAATGAAACTTTTCTCTCTTGGTGTCATATAAATGGTTGTTCCCTAAATGCATAAATGGAACTCTCCTCTATTGGATGTTATTATATAGATGGTTGTGTCCTAAATACACAAGTTATACTAGATCCACTCCTTATATGGTCAAAATCCTTAGAAAACCCCATAAAAATAACTCTACTTTTTTTCTATATGTTGAATGATATAGAACTAGCATTTGATGGTATGATTTCCTTACATGATTGTGTATTATACAAAGACCATCATGTATGACCTCTAGATATAATCTAGTTTGTCTTAGCTAATGTATGGATTATTCTAGATGTGCATGGTATTTTCCAACTCATAACACAATTTAGTTTCTTGGATAGTGTGAAGAAGTGTTTCATGTTCTATAAGTAATTTTCTATCTACAATCCAACAAAATCCTATGTTGGAGTTGACTTTGATAGATTATATGTCTTATAGATAATGGAAAATATTTATTCTAGTTTTTCCAATATAGAAAAAATATTATAATGAATGGAATCCCTAGATCCCATAAATTATATTTTTAGATTGATGTCTTCTTCCCTAATAGAAACATATTATTTGTTAACATATGCTGAAATGATAGAGAGAAATTATAATATATCTAAGTGTTATAGCATTCTAGGTTGTTGGTGTGTGTATATGACATTGAAAAGTGGTGTTCATCACATGTCATTTGCTTAGATAATATTAAGTGGATAAATGACTCACTTGGGAGACCAAGCATCTTGGCCAAATGGCCTACTTGGAAGACCAAGAATTTGGTCAAATGGCCTTGCTTTCAAGATGGACTCACCAAACTTTTAAATAATCTAGATGATCTATCTATTATCTAAAAAATATCTTGATAGTCTAAATAGATGATAACATGGCCTAGAAGTCTTGGATAAATTGATAGATGCTCCTTATATTATCTATCATACGACTTGATGGTCAAATAGCCTAGACAACAAGTTTATCTTTAGTTGGGTGGTTGAACACTTTCCTATAATATTCTACACTTAGCTAAATCTATCAATATATATTTTCTCATTATTAGACTTCTATACTTAGTCATTCCAACCTTTTGGTAAAGCAAAAGCACTACTTGGTATTGGAATTATATTACATGGGTGATGCATCCTTCTCTAACCTAGAAAAAAAAAGTTATATCACCTATCCTATGACCAAATATCCTATCTTATGATCCAAGAAAATTATTTCTTAGACTATAAATATTCTTCCCATAATGTGATTGTGAAAAAACCTTAATACATTTGGTAAATGGTTGGATTATATGCATAAAAAAATCCCTTATACCTTGAATGGATTATCTTTAGATCACAATATCTTTCTTGTCCTCCTAGAAAACCTCTATATTGATCTAAATGGACTCTATGATAACCTAGATTAGTTGGGTATAGGGATAGATGAACAAACACAAGTCTAGGTGACTTGAGCTTAGATTATTTAGGTCTATATGATCAAGGCCATGGGTCATATAGTCCCATTCTAGACCACCCCAATTTTTATTTTATTTCATCACTTCATACATATATTTGTTAATCATCATTTTTATTCTTTGTTTAATATTCTAATAATTTATATGTACTATGACTTAGTTGCATCATGGTTGCATAATCCTCATACATATTAATCCTTGTGTGTCCTGCTTCTAGAATTCCATTATTCATACTCTATATTTGATGTATTTTGTCTTCATAGAAGTCCCTCACATCCAATGATGATTTCATAGAAGAATTAAAATAAGTGTTTGATTGATTACCCTCATCATATATGTGGCTACATATGTGTATATGTATACTTATATTTGAGTTGTGTCATTTAATTTTAGTTGTACCAACCTCACTCAATTTTAAACCATAACTATTGCTAGAACTCATGTTGCAATAATGCTTACCCTATGTCAAAAAATACATTTATTTTTTCACAACTATAATAATTTTAGAAACTTGAGTTATTTAGTTCCACCTATGGTTGTTTCATTTAGATTGGATATTACTTTCAAATCTATTCTATAATAGTATTGTCTTATGTTTTGCACACATTTTATCTACATCTTGATAACATGAACCTTTAATTACTCTATCTCTTTATGTATTTGTTCCATTATTACATATATATTGAACTATATATGACTATTAACTAATAGAATGCTTAGTTCATTCTCATCACTATGCTCTACACTAAGCTCATCCATATCATGTTAGAACTTTCATCATGATTATTTCCATCGACTTTGTGACAATGTTACCCTCTATATTATAACATATGCAACAAAGTAGGTGTTTTCTAACCTCACTCTCTAAGAATATTCCATATAAATGTATCCCCCTTGTCCAAGATAGTGCAACTCTATATTTGTATTTCCAATTAAATTTCCCTACTACTACATACAACTTGGTCCCCTTGTTATAGATTCTTTGTCAAAAATCCATGTTGGATGTCTTGTTGTAAATTCCTTGTCATTCTCATCATATTTATTTAGTTTACATCCTTGGAATGACTATACTCTCTAACTTCATATATTATAATCCCATAAAATAACCTTAAATATTAACTATATGCATTAAGTAATCCATCCAAATTTGATTTTAGCTTTTTATAACCAACAAGTTTTAGCTATGCACAAATATTATATGGTGTCAACTTTGGTCTATTGGGACATGAAATCCCATCTAATCACTTGACATGGATAGATTTATTCCATATAAGCTTTTCAACTTGGAAAGTTCCAAGTCATAGGGTTTTAGTCTCTTGGGCTTAATCTCTCACTTATTTAAAACTTTAGTTCAATATCTCCTTGCTTCATATATATACTTTAAAAGATACTTTTTTATTAATGCTTTTGTTATTATTTCAACTATCTGTGTATCCCATTGTGACATCACTTGCTTCTCATTCGAACATCCCTAGTATGAATAACTTATACTCAAGGATATATTTCTATCTAAGCCTAATCTACAAAGTGATTTTGAAACTTAGAATAAAAACATCCATGTGTATGAATACCTTTTACATGTACGTGAATTAAAATAGGGATTATAGGTTGTTCTATATACTCAATTTTTTTTGGAATTTTGTCCTTCCAATTGACATCTTCTATATGTTTTGTATAAAATAGAAATTGACACCTTGTTGGTCATTTTATCCTACCCATTTGCTTCAGGGTAATATGTGATCAAAATAAAATGAGAGATCCAAAACCCTGTCATTAACTTCTATATTATTTTATTCAAAAAGTGTCCTCCATGATATCTTGTCATCTTTAATAATATGCCAAATTCTATGGTAATTTTCTCATACAACACTCTTGCCGTAGCACACTTTTTCAAGTACTTATTTATAACCATAAGGTACATATATTTTATCTTTTTATTGGTCTTAAAATATCTAATGAAGTCCAACCCCATATTTTTAATATTTCCTCTAGTTGCAATGGATGTAAAGACATGAAGCCCTGATACAATAGCTTCATTATCCTATAAAAAGTATCAAAAGCAATAAGCAAATCCTTTGAATCATGATATAAGGTTTATCATCATAATTTATTCAAGAGGATATTTCTTGTCATCATGTCAAATCCCATAAACCCACCTACCCAACCTTCATATGATTTCTTCAATACAATATTTGCTTTAAAATAATGTAACATAAGATGCTCTATTTACATTTTTAAGATTTAATTTATAATGATTTACAATATAGTAATCAATTGGTACTAATAAAATTATATCCTAAAAATACTAACAAGTTATCCCTGTAAATCATAGAAACTATAAATATCAATAGTTGGTCCCTATAAATCTCAAAAATTTATCCCTATAAATCTTAATAAGTTACTCTAAAAATTTTAAAAATATAATAAATAACATAAATACCTATTATATCTATTTATTCTAACAAACCCCCCCAATGACTAACCTAGGTACAATCCCAAGCATATCCCTAAATATATATATATATTCCTCTACCTAAAGGTTTAGTCATTTCATAAGTGATTTGTTAAAAAACTGGATAATAATTTAGGTAAATTTCTTTATGTTCCAATAATTGTAGGGTAAAAAATTTGAGAATACCTAATGGCACCCATGCACTTAGTAGGATCATGCCTACTATTGAAAGAAATGAATTATGCCAATTTAGAATTTGTGTTGGTGTTTATCTTGTGATTGTTGTTTAAATTACTCTTTGATTAGTACCTTATTGAGGCACCTAATATTTTGTTAGGTATGATGTCTTTCAAGGTTTCCAATTTTTTGGTTGTTTCCTCTATTTCTTTACAACATTAATCTATTAAAAAAAACCTTGATCAACTCTAACATTTTATTCATCACAAAATTTCTAATGGACTCATTACTTGGGTTGCATGGAATGGTAAGGACTAGGAGTTTTTGTTGGAAGGCTACTATGGATGACATTATTTAGATAGGATCAATGATGTATGAAAATATGGAAGAATGGAAGAAAATATTTGGTTGGGGATTAGGATATGGAGAAAATTTGGATGTGGAGTTTGGCATAGGTGTATTTTGGGAGATTTAGGATAGACCATTAGTGGGGTGAGGATATTTTCCATATTTGAATAGAAACTTCCTCTTCTTTAGTTGTTTCTTTGAATATTATAGCTAGTGTATGACAATTACATTACAAAGCATTTGAGGCTAATCAAATAAAAACCTTTGATGCAATATGACACTGCTTGTTCTTTATTTAGCCTAATATTTGGTGGAATTATATTTCGAGTCCTCAATAATATAGTATTTAAATCATGGATGTATTCTTAAGGTTGTATTTGAATTGTAATTAACTAAAATAAATTCAAATAACCATTTTCCATGCTACCAAATATATGCATAAATGATTCTACTATCGATAACAAACTAGTAACCAAATTATCTAGTAATATCCTATATCACAAGGTAAATTTATCATGGATGAAATAGATTAGTAATCATACCATTATGTCCTCCTCATGAATGTATTGAATCAAATTGAGCGTTGATAGTTTACTAAGGTGATCTAGTGCCATATTGTTTTATTCCTATCAAAGGTAGGTAAGGATTTCCATAGCTACTAGTAAAATTGAAGAATAGACCACTGTGTTTAATGGTCCTTGGTAGGTCTAATTGAGAAATTGATTTTGTGGTTTAAGAGGTGATCCTAGTTTTTTTTCTAAGAATGAGGTTGAAAATACTATCGATGATGAGAAGGATAGATTACATAACCAAGATCTGGGTATCAATAGTATGGAGAGTATAAATATAGAGGGGTAATGAAATAGATGATACTAAGGTGGTGGATTCTTGTAATCCCACTACTAATTAGACAATGGTTGAACATTTTACTATGGAGGGTGATAGTTTAACCTTATTTGTGATATTTTCTATTTATGAGGAGGAACTTGCATATTTTGCTATGCTTGAATAGTTAGAGATAATTTTGATCCCTAGGTGTTTCCCTATGATACCTACGACCCCATTTGTCTAGCCATAACTTGTGTAATTTTAAGAAAACTTTAGATTTAATTCTAATGATTCTATTAGAGCTAAGGATTTTCATAGAGGGATATTAGAGGTATTCAATAAACTATATCCAAATCATCTCTATGCTAGATGATTACTTGTAGGAGGTATATTTTGTGTACCAAAAGCTATAGGTAGGGTATATTGTTGACTCACAAAGAGTGGGTTATTTGCTTCTAATTTCCTTGAACAACATTATGAAGTTCTTGTTCCTTGTATAAAAAAACTAACCTTTGAATTTGTCAATACATTAGTGCAGCTAGCCAATATGGATAGTCTTATTTACCTACACCATGTTCCTTATTTTATCTTCTTATCTTATAACATATGCATATTCAACCCTCTACTTCCATGGGTCAATATTCTGGTTATTTCTTTTGGCATAAAAGCACCCTTATCATAGCAATTATCTAGGTAATCTATAAATTATGTTGTTACATTTACCCTAAGAACCTGTCTATATGTTGGAATAATAGACCAAAAAAATATTTAACTTACCAAAAAAAAAGAACCTGTCTATATGTTGGAGTAGACATCCAAACACTCATTCGAAGTCCTATATAATAAAGGTGAATCGAAACATGTAATATCCTACTTCAATATTATTGTGACGTCCATCTAGTTTGTATTTTACTAGCATCTTCATTATGTGGGTTCTGAACAACTCCTTATCAAAATTTGAATCCTATTAGAAATAATTCATAATTTTTTCTCTAAAACATTGCTTCTAGTCATGATTATCTAGATGATCATTTCAATTTTTTTTGCATTTCTCACTCATGACCAAGGTCCATTTGATCTCAAAAATTCAAAACTCTTTGTGTGTCTTACCTTTATCCCTTACTAGTAGTGAGGGCATATCCTATGACTATTATGGTTTCTTTACTTATGTAGGCTTTTTGGCTTGTTTTTGTACAAAATTTACATAGAGAAATGCCCGATTTATAGTACAAGTGGATTGCACTCGCTTATTAGGTGCACCTTTTGTATATTATATTAGTGAATTGATCATGATGGTGGGTATTTCTATAATGATGAAATATCATCCTATGATTATGATCTCTCATGATGGGATATTTAATCATGATGGGACATTTAATGGTTCATGTATTACAAATGAAACCTATGAGTATGTATGAAGTATCCATATTGCTACACATGCATGTGTTTGCATGAATGTGGTACTCTAATTTGTAAACTTAAAGTACTCTATTGCCTTATTTATGAAAGAACCTCTGGTAACTTTATGTTTTTATCTCTCCCTATCATTACAACACACTCCTTATATATAGATTTCTAAAATGTAAATATTAAAATTATACTATGAAAAACCTCTTATGCATGAGATGTTATATAATGTCCATAAATGGTTGTAACTTTTATAGAAACTACTTATTGACGATGTCACCATTCTATACATCACTATGCTTCTTCCCTAGTAACTTTCCAAAAATCCTCATGTGTTGCATATTATAAATTAGTCATGTACAAAGGCTAGGAATACTTGTAATCCTAAAGTTAATACATATATTATAGCAACCCTTACCACAAGTAGTTCTTTACTATGCTTGTCAATATGCGATGTCAACAATGTAGATAATGTAGTAAATTTTTATAATGATAAAACTATAAATTATATTTTTTTACATAATTCCATGCTCTATATAAACAATCTTTATTCACATATGGATTGTTGTTTCAAAATGAAACTTTTCTCTCTTGGTGTCATATAAATGGTTGTTCCCTAAATGCATAAATGGAACTCTCCTCTATTGGATGTTATTATATAGATGGTTGTGTCCTAAATACACAAGTTATACTAGATCCACTCCTTATATGGTCAAAATCCTTAGACAACCCCATAAAAATAACTCTACTTTTTTTCTATATGTTGAATGATATAGAACTAGCATTTGATGGTATGATTTCCTTACATGATAGTGTATTATAGAAAGACCATCATGTATGACCTCTAGATATAATCTAGTTTATCTTAGCTAATGTATGGATTATTCTAGATGTGCATGGTATTTTCCAACTCATAACACAATTTAGTTTCTTGGATAGTGTGAAGAAGTGTTTCATGTTCTATAAGTAATTTTCTATCTACAATCCAACAAAATCCTATGTTGGAGTTGACTTTGATAGATTATATGTCTTATAGATAATGGAAAATATTTATTCTAGTTTTTCCAATATAGAAAAAATATTATAATGAATGGAATCCCTAGATCCCATAAATTATATTTTTAGATTGATGTCTTCTTCCCTAATAGAAACATATTATTTGTTAACATATGCTGAAATTATAGAGAGAAATTAAAATATATATCTAAGTGTTATAACATTCTAGGTTGTTGGTGTGTGTATATGAACATTGAAAAGTGGTGTTCATCACATGTCATTTTCTTAGATAATATTAAGTGGATAAATGACTCACTTGGGAGACCAAGCATCTTGGCCAAATGGCCTACTTGGAAGACCAAGAATTTGGTCAAATGGCCTTGCTTTCAAGATGGACTCACCAAACTTTTAAATAATCTAGATGATCTATCTATTATCTAAAAAATATCTTGATAGTCTAAATAGATGATAACATGGCCTAGAAGTCTTGGATAAATTGATAGATGCTCCTTATATTATCTATCATACAACTTGATGGTCAAATAGCCTAGACAACAAGTTTATCTTTAGTTGGATGGTTGAACACTTTCCTATAATATTCTACACTTAGCTAAATCTATCAATATATATTTTCTCATTATTAGACTTCTATACTTAGTCATTCCAACCTTTTGGTAAAGCAAAAGCACTACTTGGTATTGGAATTATATTACATGGGTGATGCATCCTTCTCTAACCTAGAAAAAAAAAGTTATATCACCTACCCTATGACCAAATATCCTATCTTATGATCCAAGAAAATTATTTCTTAGACTATAAATATTCTTCCCATAATGTGATTGTGAAAAATACTTAATACATTTGGTAAATGGTTGGATTATATGCATAAAAAAATCCCTTATACCTTGAATGGATTATCTTTAGATCACAATATCTTTCTTGTCCTCCTAGAAAACCTCTATATTGATCTAAATGGACTCTATGATAACCTAGATTAGTTGGGTATAGGGATAGATGAACAAACACAAGTCTAGGTGACTTGAGCTTAGATTATTTAGGTCTATATGATCAAGGCCATGGGTCATATAGTCCCATTCTAGACCACCCCAATTTTTATTTTATTTCATCACTTCATACATATATTTGTTAATCATCATTTTTATTCTTTGTTTAATATTCTAATAATTTATATGTTCTATGACTTAGTTGCATCATGGTTGCATAATCCTCATACATATTAATCCTTGTGTGTCCTGCTTCTAGAATTCCATTCTTCATACTCTATATTTGATGTATTTTGTCTTCATAGAAGTCCCTCACATCCAATGATGATTTCATAGAAGAATTAAAATAAGTGTTTGATTGATTACCCTCATCATATATGTGGCTACATATGTGTATATGTATACTTATATTTGAGTTGTGTCATTTAATTTTAGTTGTACCAACCTCATTCAATTTTAAACCATAACTATTGCTAGAACTCATGTTGCAATAATGCTTACCCTATGTCAAAAAATACATTTATTGTTTCACAACTATAATAATTTTAGAAACTTGAGTTATTTAGTTCCACCTATGGTTGTTTCATTTAGATTGGATATTACTTTCAAATCTATTCTATAATAGTATTGTCTTATGTTTTGCACACATTTTATCTACATCTTGATAACATGAACCTTTAATTACTCTATCTCTTTATGTATTTGTTCCATTATTACATATATATTGAACTATATATGACTATTAACTAATAGCATGCTTAGTTCATTCTCATCACTATGCTCTACACTAAGCTCATCCATATCATGTTAGAACTTTCATCATGATTATTTCCATCGACTTTGTGACAATGTTACCCTCTATATTATAACATATGCAACAAAGTAGGTGTTTTCTAACCTCACTCTCTAAGAATATTCCATATAAATGTATCCCCCTTGTCCAAGATAGTGCAACTCTATATTTGTATTTCCAATTAAATTTCCCTACTACTACATACAACTTGGTCCCCTTGTTATAGATTCTTTGTCAAAAATCCATGTTGGATGTCTTGTTGTAAATTCCTTGTCATTCTCATCATATTTATTTAGTTTACATCCTTGGAATGACTATACTCTCTAACTTCATATATTATAATCCCATAAAATAACCTTAAATACTAACTATATGCATTAAGTAATCCATACAAATTTGATTTTATCTTTTTATAACCAACAAGTTTTAGCTATGCACAAATATTATATGGTGTCAAATTTGGTCTATTGGGACATGAAATCCCATCTAATCACTTGACATGGATAGATTTATTCCATATAAGCTTTTCAACTTGGAAATTTCCAAGTCATAGGGTTTTAGTCTCTTGGGCTTAATCTCTCACTTATTTAAAACTTTAGTTCAATATCTCCTTGCTTCATATATATACTTTAAAAGATACTTTTTTTATTAATTCTTTTGTTATTATTTCAACTATCTGTGTATCCCATTGTGACATCACTTGCTTCTCATTCGAACATCCCTAGTATGAATAACTTATACTCAAGGATATATTTCTATCTAAGCCTAATCTACAAAGTGATTTTGAAACTTAGAATAAAAACATCCATGTGTATGAATACCTTTTACATGTACGTGAATTAAAATAGGGATTATAGGTTGTTCTATATACTCAAAATTTCTTGCCATTTTTTCCTTCCAATTGACATCTTCTATATGTCTTGTATAAAATAGAAATTGACACCTTGTTGGTCATTTTATCCTACCCATTTGCTTCAGGGTAATATGGGATAAAAATAAAACGAGAGATCCTAAACCCTGTCATTAACTTCTAGATTATTTTATTCAAAAAGTGTCCTCCATGATATCTTGTCATCTTTAATAATATGCCAAATTCTATGGTAATTTTCTCATACAACACTCTTGCCTTAGCCCACTTTTTCAAGTACTTATTTATAACCATAAGGTACATATATTTTATCTTTTTATTGGTATTAAAAGATCTAATGAAGTCCAACCCCATATTTTTAATATTTCCTCTAGTTGTAATGGATGTAAAGACATGAAGCCCTGATACAATAGCTTCATCATCCTATAAAAAGTATCAAAAGCAATAAGCAAATCCTTTGAATCATGATATAAGGTTTATCATCATAATTTATTCAAGAGGATATTTCTTGTCATCATGTCAAATCCCATAAACCCACCTACCCAACCTTCATATGATTTCTTCAATACAATATTTTCTTTAAAATAATGTAACATAAGATGCTCTATTTACATTTTTAATATTTAATTTATAATGATTTACAATATAGTAATCAATTGGTACTAATAAAATTATATCCTAAAAATACTAACAAGTTATCCCTGTAAATCATAGAAACTATAAATATCAATAGTTGGTCCCTATAAATCTCAAAAATTTATCCCTATAAATCTTAATAAGTTACTCTAAAAATTTTAAAAATATAATAAATAACATAAATACCTATTATATCTATTTATTCTAACAAACCCCCCCAATGACTAACCTAGGTACAATCCCAAGCATATCCCTAAATATATATATATATATATATATATATATATATATATATATATATATATATTCCTCTACCTAAAGGTTTAGTCATTTCATAAGTGATTTGTTAAAAAACTGGATAATAATTTAGGTAAATTTCTTTATGTTCCACCAATTGCAATATATAGTTATAGTGAACTTCAATATGTTTTGTTTTGGCATGATATGCTAGATTCTTCACCAATTAGAGCACACTTTGATTATTAAAATGAAGTGATGTTGATGCTATTTGATCTATTTGAAGATCATACAATATGTATCACAACCAAATAGCTTCACAATCTACACTACATGTTGCCTTATATTTTGCTTCAATTGATAACAAAGTAACTATATGTAGAAGTTTGCTTTACCAAGAAATAGGCCTTGGTCCAAGAGTAAACATATATCTAGTTGTAGATTTATAATCATAAATTGATCTTGCCCAATCTGCATCAGTGTATCCAATCAATTAAAAATTATTAGATTACTAGTACAATATACCAAAGTCAAGGGAACCTTTGATATATCTAAGAATACATTTTACAACTTTTCAATAATATATTTAGGAATTTGATATAAAATGAGATAAATAAATCATTACAAAACATAAATTTGAAGCTATCCTCAATGATAGAGGATTAGTTCCATTTTTTAAGATGTTTTTTGGGACTGATTGGAATGCCAATATGGCTTTTGCTTCAACATGGGAAAATAGAATTGTCATCATTCACGGAGTTGATTTCCTAGTGAATTTAGAGCTTCTTATAGAGATAACAAGACAACTTGTTGTTGGCCACATAGTTAGGAGGAACAAACACAATTGGGAAGTAGAGATTAACCAGTTCGAATCTACATCACTAATCAGGAAGCTTATCAAGAAGGATTTATTTCACAAGGATCTACCTACACCATGGAATAAGGTAATGAATCTAGTCATGCAATACATCACTGGAGATGATCCTGAGTCCCAACTCTATAGTTTCCACCTTTCTTTTGTGAATAATTTTAGAGATGTAAAATTTCTCAATATTCCAAATTTTTTGTATTTGTCTATGGATTATACTATAACTTCAACCCGTGCCAAGAAGGAGGAAGCTTGGCCTTCTCACCAGGGCATGTTCAAGGTCCTTTATGCTTTTCTACTGTAAAAAATTCCTAAAGGAAATATTACCACTCAGGAAAACACAGAGGATGACACTTCCTCCACACCTGCCTCTAAGGTGAGAGGTGCCAAAAGAAAGAGCAAGGAAGTAAAATTCTAGGGCTCTCTCAATGCTAAGAAAAAATTAAGGTGGAATTTACTCCCACAAGGAGTTCCCAGTGAATAAAGAAAAAAATATTCTCATAGCTCTGAGAAGGTCAAGGAAGGGGGTGAGGATGACCCCAGCGACCCCGTTGAAAAATATCTATAGAAATTAGTCATTCAAACCACATCTGCTACCATTGCCCATCTAGATACTACCTAGGCTGCTATTGGGAAAGTCATCTCGTAATTGAGGGATCAAATAAATGTGCTCAATTTGTTGTTTTTCTATGAAACCTTCGATGAGGAGGCCCCTGTGAGTTCTTTTGCTAGAAAATCTGAAGCAAAGGAGGATGACATCATCAAAATCACAAAGGAAGTCTTCAAGGAAGTGCCTAAGGATGAAACCAAGTAAGGCGAATAGAAAACTTCTAAAGCACCTACCATGGAGTAATTGGATTCCATGCTATTGTTGTTGACCCTTTGGGGTTTCTTCACATTTTGGTCTCTTTTTTGTTAGTATTTGTGTTTTTTCTTGTTCCTCTAAGGATGCATTTTGGACTTTTCTCACATCCTCTTCTCTTTTCTGCTTCCCTAGGATGCATTTTTGTTTCTCCCTACATCCCTTTATTTTGTGTTGTTCTAAGGCATTGGGGTGCCTTTAAAATGCCCCCTTAATGAAAATTATTAACTTACAAAAAAAAAGATAAATTAAGTATCAACCAATTGATGATATACTAACTCGTTGACTAAAGATAAATCAAAGTAGGTTGATGATTTCAGTCCAAATTCCATACTTATAGATATCAGATTTTTTCAATGAGTTTACACAGGTTTTTATGAGGGATCCTAATCCCCTCATACTGCGTGGGATTTGAACCGTGGATCTCTCAAAGAGAGGCCAAAGCCATTACCATTGTATTAAGCTTACAACTTACTTATAGATATCATATTACAATATGTCATTCAAAATATATTAAAAAATGGTTTGCATAATTTCTTTATGAAATAAGTATATTATGATCAAGTTTCTAAAATTCTACAACTAAGTAATAATGAATGGGCCTTAAATCTATCATATAATGAAGGGGTTTCCAATTTCCAAATAGATGTATCTTATGCTACAAAGAAGAAGAAAATGTGGATCATCTTTTCCTACATTGTAATTTTGTGAGAACAATTTGGAGTAGATTGTGGAATGACTTGAGAATTCAATGGGTAATTCCTACCTCCTTGAAATACCTCCTAATCCAATGGGAAAGGAATTCAAGTAGGAATATACTAAATGAATTTTGGATCTTATTTCCTCCACATATGATTTAGGTTGTATGGAAGGACAGGATTATCAAAATTTTCCAAAACCAAAGCAAAACTCAAGTCGATGTGTATCAACTAGTGAAGGCTTATGTAAGTGAAAATTATTCAGTTTGTTTATCCCCAAGCATAGAAAAATTTAAAGAAATGATAAAATTACTACAATTACTTTCCCATGATGATGTGGAAGGTGATGATGAGCTAGACATGGCTTAATGGGGGTGTTGGATGTGGCTCCCAAGATAACATGATGTATAATGATGATGAATTAAGATGTAATAATGATGTGGTACAAGAACGGTTGAAAGGACATTTGAACAAGACCGATTGGTATGTTGTGAATGGTGCAAACATGAATTTTTTTTCAAGAAGTAGAAGAGGTAAATTAGTAATGCTTCAGTTTTGTTGGGGATATGTTTCAATTTTTTTATGAAGTCTGAAATATTTTTGTAAATAGGTTTTGGGGACCCTATATAAAAAACCTCTCTTTATTTACCTAATAAAAAAAATTGAACACAAATCAGATTTCACTTGTTGAATAAAATGACCTCCACTACCAGTACTAACAAGGTCATCAAAATACACAATAATAATTACAATGTCATAACTATTAGTTATGATATAAATATTAGGATAAAAAATATTTGATTAAATATTGAATCTTTAAGATGTTGATCAATTCTAAATTACCATCTCAAGGAGCCTACTTAAGTCCATCTAGGGAAATCAATCTAGAAACTAAATGTTCTTTTACTAGTACCTAAAACCCTTATTTTTGCACTATATAGACTGTATTTTCCAAATATCCATTTATAAAGGAACTCTTAACATCCACCTAATATACCTTCCAACCTAACTATTCTACAATGGAGTGAACTAATAAAAAACCCACCATATTTGTAGTTGGATTAAATGACTCTCCATAGTCTAAACCTTCCTATTGTGCATACCCTTTAGCAAGAAGACAAGCTTTGAAATTATCAATTAAACCATATGATTTACATTTGACCATGTAAAGCTAATAAAAACCAATGGGTTTCTTTCCATGGGGTAATTGACATAGTTTTCATATTTTTTTCTTTCATCAATCAATCATATTCTACTTCCATGGTAGCTTGCCAATATAATGGATTTTTCATATCTATTGGGTTCCATAAAATTATAAAACTAAAGTAAATTTTGCATCCTAGTTTCTAGACTCTTTTCCAGCTCATCTAGATCCCGAAATACCTCTTTCTCACCTTCATTTACATATTTTAATGCCCGTGTATACAATTTGATCATTGATGTGGCTCTAGTTATAAGAAAACTTCACATGGGTGTCTATTTTGTCAAGATTTGTTCTCCAAGATTTGATTTTGTTCCATTTATGGACTCCTCTTGTAAAATCTGAAATTTTTTCTGTAAAAGGTTTGAGGTCCCTTTCAAAACCCCTTCTCTAACCTTAATAAATAAAAAGGGGGATCTTTCATGTAAAATATTATCTCTACTAATTACAATTTTGTTAGTAGAGACATCAATCAATTTGTATGTCTTTTATTGTTCACTATAGCCAACAACCATGAACTTTTCACTTTTTACATTTAGCTTAGTTATTTTCTCCTTAGGCATTAATTAAAAAACAACACAATAAAAAATAAAAAAATTACAAACCAAAGGTTTTCTTCTAGACCAATATTCTTATAGAATAATATTTTATAGATCTTTACATGAACACCTACTAAGAATGAAAACCAAAATATTTACTACTTCTATCCAATAATAATATGGTATATTTCAGTTGTGCACCATGCATTTGACCATCTCCATAATTGTTATGTTCTTCCTCTCTGCTACACCATTTTATTATGGAGTGTAAGGAGTTGTATAATTTATGTGTATACCCTCATGCCTATAGAAGTTTTAAAATTATTTTGATGTAAATGTACCCCAATTATCTAAATTTAAGATGCTAATTTTCTTTCTAGAATATTTTTGTACAACGTCCTTAAAATTTTAAAGTATAAAAAAATTAAACTTATACTTGAGGAAGTATACCTACATAGGATGGACCAAAGTGTGTAGACCTAGGGAAAATGGGGGCTTAGGTCTAAGGAGAATTGCTCATATAAATTTAGCTTTACTAGCTAAGCAGGCATGGCGTCTCATTTCTGGTGAAGAAAATGAATGGACAACTATCATCAAACGAAAGTATCTTCAAAATATGGAATTTCTAAGTGACTCAGTTCCAATCAGAGGTTCTCCTTTTTGGAAAGTAATTCTTAATTGTAAGGAAATCATCAAAAAAGGTTTAAGATGGGTTTTAGGCAATGGTGAGAGGATAAATTATTGGAATGACAGGTGGGCTAAGGATGAACCACTGACACAATATCCTAACTTAGCCCGAATCAGATATATCATAGAAGAAATCATTGGCAGAAAAGTCTTCGATTATATGGTTGAGGACAGAGGTAGAATGAAGTGGAAAAAAATAAGAATTCAGGGATTTCAAGCAGAATCAAATGATCTTTGTAACATTCTCGGGCAACATTTTATCCCCATGAGACCCAAGGAAGATCAAGTGACCTGGGCTCCTATGGAAAATGGGTAATTCACTATTAAATCAGCTTACAATCTTTTGCTTGATGACGAGTATTTTGTCCTCCAAAAGGACTTAGTTTGGATAAAAAATATAATTCCAAAAATTGTAGTCTTTTCATGGCTGGTTATCCAAGGAAGAATTCTAACCATTGATAATACGATGCATAAAGGTATTTTTATCACTAATCGTTGTTATCTGTGCAGGGCTAATTAGGAGACCATTTATCACATTTTCCTTGAGTGCCCTTTTTCCTTGACTGTCCTAAGTGCAATTTTTTAGGCCTTCAATATTTCATGGGTTAAACCAGCCATCATACTTGATTTGTTTGTCCAGTGGCCTTACCCCTTTTCAAGCCAAAGACTTAGATACATGTGGAAAATTTGTCTCAATCACTATATTTGGCAAGTGTGGTTAGAAAGGAACCATATAGTATTTAATGAGTCTATCCATGATCATCAAAATATCTTTGCCAGGATCCTATCCTTTGCCAACGAGAATGTGAACCTTATCCCTTTTGATAGTTGTAAACCTCATCTGCAGGAGACCATGATTGCTCAATATTTAAGCTTAACCTTGTTAGATGAGTCTTTGCCTAGGGTAGTCAACCCCAGAGCCAATGTTAAGTGGTCTTCACCTCCTACGGGTTGGTTTAATCTTAATTTTTATGGAGAAGCTAAGGACAATCCTGGAAGAGCAGGCACTAGTGGCATTGTGCAAGATCATAATGGGAATATGATGCTTGCATTTTTTGAATATTTGGGAACAAGGATGAACAATGAAGCTGAAGCTAGAGCTATGTGGAGAGGCCTTCAAATGACTCAAGAATTAGAAGGCAATTTGATCATAGAAGGAGACTCTATGCATGTTATAAATCTCCTCAATAATTGGAAAACACCTCCTTAGAGGATTAAAACAATTGTTGAAGATGCTAGGATCCTTTTCCAAGGAAAATAGGACAGAAAAGACCAACATGTGTTTTGGGAAGATAAAAAAATTGTTGATAAGCTAGAAAATTTGGGTGTCGATGGTGACAGACTTTTAAAATGGGAACACGATGTCTCGAGTGAAGTAGAGGAGCTTATTCAACAAGAATGCCAAGAATGATAGTCAAATTTACCAACAGGGAAGGCACTGTAAGTTCAAAGGCTAGGAGTATTCCCGTCTCTTTTTTGAATTGGACTCACAATAAAAATTATCTGAGCTATCAGTATTCATGGATGCTACTTGAAAATACCACAAATACTAATGGGGATAGTCACATGTCAGATAACATGACTCCTAGTCATATTAGTAATTTGAGGTTGGTTGATAATCACAGGGAAGGAAAGAAACGACAATATAAGACTTCGAACCAAAGCCACATGGACCACCAGATAACCACCACCATAAATCTAGACAGCAGGTTCACTTCTCCAAGGCTGATTGGCCAAGATAGTATGTGGTACCAAAGCATGTCATATATGAAAGAAAGCAATTACCAAAGAATTATTAAGAGTAACTGTCAATACAGAGCTTATGGGAGTTTTTTTTCAGTACTTTGCTATGTGTGTCTATAGCTTTTTGTTTCTCCATTGTCTTAAAGAAGGGATATGTGTCTGTTTCTTTTTTGTAATTATGATGCATGTGTGTTTTCTCGGGGTATACCCAAAATGTTTTATGGGAAGTTTCTTTTTGATAATAGGCTATGTGCCTTACCGGATGTAATGGATTTGGCGGCATGTATATTTTACATATATAGGATCCTTAGTAAGGATATGTTCATCAATAGCCCTGGGCTGATTTTTGTAAAAGGTTTTGGGTCAACCTGTAAAACCCGATATTAATGCTATAGTATCTTATCTACCAAAAAAAAAAAAAAAGTAAGTATACCCACATCTTTGTTGAATAAACATAAAAAATAAATAAATAAAAATTGAACTACAAACTAAAGGTGTATTCAATGAACCACACAAATTAATATATATTAAATCTAAAACACCTTGTGCATGGAAAGACTTACCTATCTCAAGTAGTTGATAACTCTATTTTCCAAATTGAAATCCTACACATGAATGTTGTTTCTCTTGAATAGATGGAAATCCGTGAACCATGTTAGGGAGAATTGATAAATATACTTATAATTGAGGTGCCCAAATCTCTCATGCCAAAGAATAGAATAATTGTGTTCAACTACCAAGGCAAATGAATTTACAGACTTGGAAACAACTAACTTGTATATCCCCTTCTCATCTGTATTAAAAGCAATGACCTTTTTTTTCACTCATATGTATTATCTCAAATCTAATTTTAATAAAATGATAACAAGTTATGAATTCCTAGTGATTTCACTAATGGACAAAAGATTTTTTTTCATATCAAGGACATACCAAACATTCTTCAAGGTGTATGTAACATAATTGCTCAATGTCACAAACATAATCACACCCTTAAATAAAGCATTATTTACTATCACCAAGTAATAAATACTTATTCTTACTTAGATATTCCATGAAATTAATATACCCATTTGTTTTACTTTTATAATGTTTAGATTCTCCAAATTCAAATTACCGCTTAGTAGATTGACCAAGTGAACTTTGAGTTATTACAAAAATAAAATTCTCTTCCTAATATTCTATCTCAAAAATATTTACTTATTTCTTATATTATTGATTTTATTTATCTTCAATTTAATAAAATCCTTCTTGAGATGATAGGCTTCCTACAATAAAAGCAAATGACTTGGAACTACTTTATATTATATTTTCTACCTTGCTTATGATGAGCTGATAAGGGCTTGGTATTCTAATTATCTTTGTGTTTGGATTTAGTAGTGAATGCATTGTTTTTACTCCTTGAGGTGAATACTCTCATTTCTGATTATCTCCTCTCTTTTTGTAAAAGTGAAGATGTCTTTTTAAAATTAAGAGTTTTAGTTTTAGTAAATAAATACAAAGACTCAATAAAATACTCATAAGATAGAGGTAAATCTTGCAAAATAATATCGACCATGCCTTCATAATTGACTATATTTAGAATAGTAGTCAATTAATCTCTTAGATCCTTTAGATGCATAAGAAGCTCAAAAAAATACCCTCCTTCCCCCAACCAAGAAAATAGGAAAAATTCTTCAAAAACAAAGCATATCTTGCTTTAGATATCTAATACTTACTCTATAGCTTTATCAATAGTGTTAAAACATTATCTTCATTATGAAATTTAGGAGCTAAATCATCTACAACAAACAATTTTAGAAATATTAAAGCTTCTCTATGTCACTTGTTGAAGTCATTAACATCATCTTCTAGTCCAGTTTCTATCTTTTGGAACTATATTTTCTCAATCATGATACTCATAAAGTGTAAGTAATTTATGGATCCATACATTATAATTTCTTCTAGTTAGTTTCTATGAATTTGAAATAATTAGAGTATGAATTTTTTTTTCTTCCTCTAATGATAACCTAGAATAGAAATTGCTACACATATTGTGAAGACCATATTTAGAGCAAAAAATGCCAAAAATAGCAATCTACTCCACCCAAGATAAAAAAATAAATCAAACTCTAGGTTGAAATTTTTCCAAGTTCAAAAAGTGATCAACCTCCAACTACCAATTTTTCCAAGCTAGAAACATGGTCAAATTCCAACCAACACTTTGTATAAGGTAGAAACATGGGTAAAATCCAAGCTATAATTTATCATAGCCTGGTAAAACTCCAAATATAGCAAGCAAGAAATTTACCAAATGAGGAGAAAACCACCAAATTATAAATATTAAAATACCAAATATCATGAATAAAATCCAATCGATCTAAACACAACATATAATAACATGTTTGTTGATAATACAACACCAATATTGACTCCAGTGGCACTAACTCTTAAGACAAAAAAAATCAACTTGGATGAAATGAATAATGTGAGACAAAATCCTTCTTTATTTTTTTTGTGGCTCTAGTACTATAAAAGAATGTAACACAATATTCTCTATTTGTATTATGATGTTTAATTTATAACGATTTACAATCAGGTAATAAATTGATGCTAATAAAATTATATCCTAAAATTCCTAACAAGTTATCCCTACACATCCTAATAACTTATCCCTCATATTTTTAGCAATTTATCCATACAAATCTCAACTTATCTCTATAAATATTAATAAGTTATCCCTATCAACTTGTGACAAACAATATAATAATATAAATCCCTATCATATCTATTTATTCTATCACACTTCATCCTCAATCATATATCAATGTAATATCATATTAGGTCCCATATTATATAACAAAGTCTTCAATTATAAAAAATAAGACTAGAAACTAAATTTCAAATGGTGATATCTACCCTCCTAAATATGGGATAAGAATGGATTAACTTTATTAGTCATTGGATAGGATAGTAGTGCACCAATTGAGAAGGAATATTTTTTACCTTCTAAGGTCCTATTTTCTATATAATTTTTCATTTATTCCACCTTCAGCTATTGCACATTTGAATGATATCTAAAACTATAATTTAGGACATAGGCATGATGAGTGCACATGATGACACATATCACCCAAAGTGTAGATCTAAAATATTAGTAGTACCATGTTCACCACTTTAAGAGGTAATCTTGGCCATCAACCAAAACTTAGGGTTTTTGGAATGTTATCAAAACCATAATGTGTTTACGCATTTAGGATTGGGATATCATGTCATATTTATTTATGGTTATGATCGTATAATCTAATATTAAAAAGAAAAATTATCTCTTCACTATAAATACCCTTGATATTTCTTCATTTTATCATTCACTAATTTCCTTTTCTCTCAAACTTTAAAGTCAAAAGGTCTACTATATACTCTAATTATACAATTTATATAAACATTATAGGTGTTGCTAAACTTCTTAACCACTAGTTTAGTATCCTTTAATGGAGGATGATAAGGCACTCCACTACTTTAAAACAAAATATTGTGCTTACCATAAATGAGCTAGATTCCTCAATTTCTTGATACACTACATAATTCATGGAATTATCTTCCCTCTCTTTGGAATTATGAAATCCAAGGCATATTTTTTAGGAGTTGTTTTCTAATTATTTGCATGTATATTGATGTTAGTTTTTGGATATAGCCATCGTTTCCCTACTTAATCCTCAAAAACAAAACTTACAGGGCTAGAGTCTCAAGTTTTGATTTCTACATTAGCTTTAAGAATTATAATTTGAATTGAGTAAGTTAGAGGAGAAATATTAGTTTTGTTTATATTTCATTTTATTTTGTGTTAGGATAGTTGTTTATTTGAATGCTTTACTATTTTTCTATCATAGGTAAGTTGGTTTACTTTTATTGGTTCTTGCTAGATAGTGTAGGTAATGCCAAAATTTTGTATTATATTTTGTGAAATTGATATGAATTCCTCTTTTTGAATTTTTATTTTTGTTCTTAGCCACTAAGTTTTAGTGGGTTGTTGTTGTATTACTTTCTTATAGGTTTCATGAGATACTCCTTTTGAAATCCTAGTTTTTTTTTAAGTAGTCAATGCCTTCTTTTATGGATCCCTTTCCTCCTTCTATGGGTACTAGTATGACAAGAAAATACAAGAATAAACTCACCCAAGAACTTAAATTATTCTTATAGGCCATATAATTGTATCAATCATATTATTTATCATCACTTTCTAACCAATAAAATATTCTTCACATTGTATACATTATAAATAGGGGGAAGAGGAAGAAGAGTATAGAGACCTTAGAAAAGATAATGATTAACTTTTTTAATTCATGTTAGGTTATCATGAAATCAACCTAAATATCTGTACAACCTTGTCTACAGAAGGATAGAGCTTTTTGATAAAATGATCTCTTAAAGCATTTATCTCAACATATGTGATGTAAATATAGATGTAAAACATACCACCATTTCCATATTAATCTATTAATACCCCTAGGGATACTAGTGTAATTTTTTATTAGATTGAAAAGGGATTTTGAATGGAAACCTAAACCTTTTACAAGAAGGGGTTAAGAGGACCCCAAATTGACAAAATAAATACCAAAAAAAAGGAGAAGCTACACAGATAAACTAGCAAAGCAAAGGATCTCCAATAGAAAAAGGTTAAAATCTTGAGAAGAATCAAAGAGAATAAGAGATCCAAGGACAAAATCAACAAAAAATCAACCCCACACATGGAGCTCAGAAACATTAAAAATATCAAGCAATAGTTTAGATGAATTATCATGCACCAAAATTTGAATTTGAAAAGTTCAAAAAAATCCTGCCCAAGAAACCATCAACCAAAAATAAATTCAATTTAGACCCATCAGACAATTTTTTGGCGTCTACCTCCCCCAATTTTTTGGCTGGTAGTTCTATCAAAAGATACATATTGATCTTTATCCAACATTTTAGTCTCTAATTTGGATCTAGAAATAATAGGAGGATTTCTCCAACCACCAAGGCTAAGATTTCCCTTAGCCTATCACCTTGTAATCAATCCTAGAGATGCATAACTCTTCAAAATTTTCAACCCAAGAGATGTAGATCTATCTACTATAAACTTAGAGAGATCTATGACTGCCAATGACCCATCTACCACAAGGGGATCCCCACATGAGGTCAAACATTCAAATGAATTTCCCAAAAGAGGATTTATAGCCTTATTGGATGGAACCTCCTTAGAGCTCATTAAATATGAAATCTTTGACAAAACCCCATAAACCACAATAGCCTATTCAACTAGATTCAAATCTAAGATAGATTTAGGTGGGAATTCTTCACAAGGATGATCCTCCCATGGATTATCCAGGCCAAAATTTCTCTGTGAACATCAAGAAAGCTCATGATCATAATTATTATAATTATAGTAGAATAAAGGTCTATTCTCATACACAATAGGTTGGATCTTGGATCCTACATATGAAAGTAATTCAAAATTTCTAGGGAGCTCCACATCTAAATCTACCACCACACATACGAGAAAAGATCATCCAAGATTTGGATCTGGTTGTCAAATCAATCATAACTAATTCACCCTAAAATTTTGTAATGCCTCTCAAAATATCTTCATGACATAAGTGGAATGGAAGGCCTGGTAGCCTTACCTAAATAGGAGTGGTATTGATATTTTGGGTATCTAGACCAAAGTTCATTTCCCATATACGAAGGAAGTGACTCCTCCTTCCAAAAAACCAGGGACGTCTCCCAAAATGTGCTTAATATATTCCAACACAAATAGTTTAATAAGAAAAAAACCTTTAGGGAGAGAAACTAAATACATTTGACTTTTAGGGGACCATTTCATAAGTGCCCATCTTTTGATCAAGTCCATTTCTAGTCTAGAGTTCCCCAAAATCTTTCCAACTAGAGAAGTCTCTCCCTCTTCCATGGTAATATTTAAAATATCTAAAGGCACACATAATGGCCTTTGCACAAGATCAAGATCAAACAAACAATTAGGAAGGAGATTTTTATTATATTGATGAGAGAATCATAGCATAATATTTCTCAACACACAAGGACCTTAGAAGGACCCATAGAAGGGTTAAAAAATTTAGGAGTCGACATATCAAAGCTAGTTTGAATATTAGGAACTATTTCAACTAGTTGTTCCACCTCAATAGTCGAGTCTTGGCCCATGAAAACCTCAACACCCTCATTTGAGACTCTCCCTCTATAAACACCTTTCTCAAAAAGAGAAAATTTTGAATTTTCATATTTTTTAGGGTCTAACTCGACATTTAGAGGATGATCCTCCTCCAATTGACAACAATCACTATTATCCCCTTTATAAGTGACCAAGAGCTTAATTGGAGCTGACCTCAAATTAAGATATTGATTCTCCCCTTGCGGTGGCTTATGAGGAGAAACATTTTGGCTAGAAACATCAACAAGAGGAGGATGATTATATAGGTCAAATATGAAATAAGAGATACCACTAGACTCAATCAAAGAGGAGTTCATTAGAATTTCCATATTCAATGCTTGGCCCACAACTGGATGAGAACATCCAACAACCTCAACTGAAGAAACACCTACAAAAAATATTTTGGTCCCACCAACACCTACGAAAAACCTAGAGCTAAACTAGCAAAGTGAGGGTTCAGGAGTAGGATCCAAACTAGCCTAAGCATCTAGAGTAGCCTAAAGACATCTTGCATCAAGTATTTCATGATTATATTTCTTATAATTAAAATTTGGACTAGGTATGTAGCTCCCAAGAACTCGAGTCTTATTTATTGGAGATATTTCTACATTCAATCTCCCATGATCTCTAACACTACCCCTTCCCTTGCCTCTCATGGTGATTCTAGGGATACAAGTGTAATTGATGAAATCTATTTGGATGAATTTATGATACTGTAGGCCCAAAATGACCACATACTTAGTAAAATTTTGCAAAATTTTGCCTAAGGGATAAAGTCTTCATTTCGCACACCTTGCAGTGCACTCGGGAGCGGATCCGCAATAGAAGGTATGAGCCCGCTCAACACTTAGTAATTTTTCATGCTTGAAGTGATTTTGGGAGACTTGTTTCCGATTCTAGATTGGTGGCATTCTTGAATCCATAAATTTTTTAAGAAAGCGATGAAGTTAGTGATTAGAAAGTGTGGATTGACATCTTTGCAAATGACTAAGTTTTGGGATGAGTGGTTCCAGGAGTCTTCTTTTGATTTTGGCTCTGGATTAGCACCACCTTGGAATCCGCAAAAAGTCTTCAAGAAAATATGACATCAACAACAAAGAAAGTGCAAATTGGTGACTGATTCAATATTTCTCATTCTTCGCAAATAGCTAAGGGTTGAAACACCCAATTATGGAAGACATATAGAGTATTTACACCTAGATTGGTGATGAGGCGGATTGTTGTTAATGAAGTATGTGCAGATTTATGACTAAAGGTAATTTCTAACAAATTCTTTTCGAATTAGCGATAAGAAACGTTTTTAATAAGAAAACAAGAGGAATGGAGAAAGGATCGCTTTGCATCATGATGAGTCTGTATTGAATATCATACACCAATATACTTGCTCAGCTCAGAATGGAATCCACAAAAGTTTCAAGGAATGTATGACGTCATAGATATTTTTGTGCAGATTGGTGAATGTTTGGAAAGTTGTAAAGAAACATGAATGATAAGGAGTGGATTCGATTCCTTTTAACTTTAGAGTCATTTGGAAGCTAGATTGGCACTCTGTTATTTCTAAAGATAGAAGGATGATGTCATCAATGTTTTGAAGAAAAATGACACTTTTTCTCCCTACCATTATAATAAGCTTTCATCAGATTTAATCATAATCGTATAATGAGGGAGATAAAAGTTGAAGAAGGCATCGAGGAATCTAAGGTATTTAAGGGATTTTTATTCATCGATATTGAAATAGCCAGTAAGAGGAAGCTGAAGCATTGAGGGTTTCAAGAAAACAGAACTAGAGACGATTGCAGATCTACGATGGTAGATAGCTTCCAAGAAATATTGACGATAATGCATGATTTTCAATGGCTTGAAATCCAGTTTTGTCAAGTGACCAACAAGTTGTAGAGACCCTAAGCTACCATGGTAGACCAGTTTTAGCATATTTCTCGAAGGATGAACTAGTAAGAAAATGCCAGCTAGATCCTTCTGTTGTGCTGTCAAAATGTAATCTTTGTAACGTTCTTTGTAATTTTAATTTTTGGAAAGCTATAAATAGAGGTCGAACCCTCAATTTTAAAGGGTCGGCTCTACTGTGTTTTACTGTGCTACTGTAAATATTCCCAAAAGCTAATGGAAGGAGCATTACATTGATATTTTCCTCAAGTTTGTGTTCTCATACTTGATATCAGAGGTTCGAATTATTTAGCTGTATTTCTGTAAATGCTTGGATGGTTAGTTTGTCTAGCTGTTAAAGTAATTAAAGTTTTCTTATGATATTGTTCTATATTGTTAGGGAGTGTATTTCTATAAAATCTAGGTACTAGTAAATTATGTTATTTGGATTATCATTGTATAGATATTGAAATCTATGTCTGCAATATTTCTCTATTGTGTTTTAATGAATAAATAATCATTTGATTTGAGATAATTTTGATCTAATTATTGTATCTTTGGGTTGGTTTTTTGGAGATTTCTATTATCGTGAAATGTTGTTAGCCTATCCGTTCACTATTGTTCACATTTCTCTAACCCTAAACTTTTCTTACCCTAACCTTCAAACCATAAGTGAGCATAATTGAGTTGCAGCTATCGAGTGCAAGTCTGGACAAAAAATAGGAATATAGACAGCCGCATTATCGAGTGAAAACTTGGTGTAATTCAATGCCCAATAATTTTTGGCACGCTCAGTGGGACAAGTTCACAAGGAACAAGAAACCCATAAAATGAGTATTGTTATCTCAAATCGAAGGAATCAAGATTTGGTGAATTTTCTTGACCTTATAAGCAGAGAAAATAAAGTTCACCTGGTGACTTCCTGGTCATTAGACCCAAAAAAAGGATTATCCCTATAGACTAATGTCCTTTCATGTATACCAGGTATTTCAAAAGGAATAAACCTAATTCCTAATTTTACTGTGAGTTACCTTACAAAGGGGATGTTGTTGCCAAAATTTTAGATCAATATTTCCTCGAGGAGGAAGAGCTTCTGGAAGAAAATCCAATAGTTCCCCCAATAAGACCTACAATAGTAAACATGGCACAAAATGTGGCTCCCAATAATCCATTACAGAAGTAACCTAGCTGGAATACAAATAGTCCCCTTAGATTGGCCCAAATGGATGTCATCCCCAAGGATGTATCTAAGGCTATCCCCACTTATGATGGATCTGGAAAAACAACTTATGAGCACTGTCAGGATATCTTGAATTTGGTACCAATCCACAACATAAAGGAAGAAAATATTATTGTCAAAATTCTAGCCCTATCCTTCAGAGGAAATATATTGCATTGGTTTAGAACACTGGAAGATAATTCTATAACTTCATGGTAAGCATTGGCTGATCCATTCACAGAGGAATTTAATGAATATTTTGATCCTTTTTCTCTGCTTAATCAATTTACATCCATGCAGAAAACCCAACAAAAAATATTTTAGACTTTAATTTGATATTTAGTAGAACATGGAAAATATTTCCCCCCACTACCATACCAGCTACATGTTTGGATTATATGTATTATATCTGAGATCTTAGATCTAAGTTAGGGTTACAGACACAACAATCAGGAGTAGAAACCTTCCCCTAGGATTATAATGTAGTTTTTCATGTTGAAAAATATCCTAATTAATGTAGGAAGGCTTCCCCCCAAAACTGTGATGCCTTATAACTCAAAAACCATTAGTAAATTCAATCTCACATAGACCTCCTTTCTTTATCATCCCCATATCCACAGATGAATGCCATCCCTCCACCAAAGCCTATATCCTCTACACCCCCTTTTCCTCCCCTTCCTTCTACACCATCTTAGGAGTTTTTGGATATCCTGGATATACAAAATACTCTAAAAAATTTGAGCAATAGAATGAATTCAATGGAGAAAAGAGACCAGGAAAGGTCACAACAAAGGATATTTCCATATGTAAACAAATATCAAAGACCTAGTCCAAGTAATAGTACTGGGGTTAGAGTGAATGTAGCATATGAGGAGCCAAAATGTTATTCAGATACTAATCTTGCAAATATTTGGTGTTTGGTATGCAATGGCCCCCATGACTCATAGTCTTGTGTGATGTATCAGCACCATGTTCAACAAGAAATGGATCAAGCTAAAAGAAACCAAAAGGGAAGAGTTAATATGTTGTGGCACCCTGATTAAATCATGGTTGGTAAATAGTTGTATGAATATAGCACTATTTTTGTTATGACAAGATCTGGGAAGAAAGCTTTACAAGTGGATCCCTAGAAAATGGGACAATTCCAAGTCCCTTCTCAAAATAAAGTTGATCCCCCTTCTCAAAGTAGTAGTACTTTCCCCATTCCTCAAGCTAAGGAAAAAGAAAAGATTGATAGTCTTCCTAAGAGACCAAAAAAGGAAACTGGAGGAGACCAGATGAGATCTAAATATGAAGATCAAGAGAGACTTAGGTTCCCCTCTATTACTAAAATACAAAGGTTAGAGGCCACCCAACAATATAAAAGAAGATATGGTGAGCTAGAAAGAGGACTAGAAAAACTCTCCTTGACCAGATCTGAGTACAACATTATTGAAGAGATGAAAATGATCCCATCAAAAGCTAGCTTGTATGACACTATGTTCATTCCTGGGCATATTGACCTACTTAAATCTTCCATTAGTAAAAATCCATAGAAGAGGTTGGCCACCATAATCCTTAGTATGCCACTGGAAAAGAAAGGAATGACACCTACGGTGCTAAATAATAAGCCTCCTTGTTTCTATATATCCCTAAGAATGGAAGGTTGGGGAGTCCAAAATTGTATGATTGACTCAGGAGCATCGACTACAGTAATGCCTAAAGTAGTCTGTGAAGATATGGGTATGGAGTATACTCGGTCTTGTTCTAGAATGTTACAACTAGATGGAACACCTATCAAGACAGTTGGGGTCATTAAATATGTACTGATGAGGTTGCATAGAGCCCTTGAGGTAACAATAGTGTAAGAAATAGTTGTGGTTGACTTAGAACCCTATTTTGAATTGTGTCTTTCAAGAGATTTTACTGCAAATCTATGGGGATGTATGTATATGGATTATTCTAGCATGGTGATCCCTTTCAAAGGAAAAAGGATAAGAATGACACTTGAAAAACCAGTAGCCTATCACATTTAAAATATTGAAGAGGATATGTGTAACCTTAATCCTATGGAAGAATTTGAGTTGGTGGAAAACATTGAAGAGTTAGACATTGAAGATGATCTGCCTTTCAGATAAGATTACAATAAGTTTAGAACTGGTATGGGGATGCATAGCATCTCAACAAAATCATAGAGGGAAATCCCTGCTATATCCAACCAATCCCTAAGGGAGAAAGAAACATGGTTCATGCACTTTGATGGTGCTAAATGTAGAAATGGTACAAGATCTGGTGTGGTCCTACAATCACAGTCAAAAAGTACAAAAAGTTTTGCTTATAGACTGACATGGTCATGTACTAACAATGTTGTAGAGTATGAGACCTTGTATCTCATATTGATACAAGCAGAGAGCATGGGCATTAATATTTTGAACATATATGGTTATTCTGAGCTGATAGTCCATCAAGTAAGAAATATGTGTAGCAGTAAACACCATTACTTGAAAGCTTACAAAAATAGGGTATGGGATTTAATGGAATATTTTGATGCTCTGAATCTAAATTTTATTCCCAGAGAAAAGAATACTCTGGATGATTCATTGGCAAAAAATGGTGCTAATTTCAACCCCTCTGTAGACTTTGGAATCAAGAAATCCAAGGGACTTAAAATTATTTTCAGGCCTGCAGTACCATACAAGCAGATTTTCTAGCAGGTTTTCGAAAGTGATGAACAAATTCTTGAATTTTTGGTAAGAGAATCATGTCTCTCGACTGTCCAATAAGAGAATTTGGAAGAAATTGATTAGGAAGACATTATCCAATTAATAAACAATCATATATCCCGAGAGGGTTGGTCACCCTTGAAATTTTGTTTGATAATGAGGACATAAAGAAGGTTAGAGCCATGAAGGTCAGCAAAAAAATTTATAAATAATTTGAGGTTGAAATAGAGAAGAAGCTCAATGTTAGAGTCCAATGTTCACCCGAGGAAGCAAAATATATTAAAGCTTTATGCTTAAGGTACCATGATATTGTGGCTTGGTCATATGAGGACCTCAAATTGTATGACAAAAAGGTTATCCAACATACTATTGAGTTAGAGCCCGATGCAAAGCCATTTTGGCAGAAGAAGAGGCCTTTCAATCCAAGGATAGAGTCCATTATGAGAGAGAAGCTATTAAATATGTTGAAGGCTAAGATAATATACCCAATAAAACATTCCACTTGGGTAGTGAATTTGGTACCCATAAGAAAGAAGAATGGGGACATACGCTTATGTGTAGACTTTAAAAATTTGAACCAAGCATCCCCCTCCCTCAAAATTGATCAGATCTTACAAGTAGTGGTAGGGGAAGAGAGATTATCACTATTGGATGGTTACTCTAGATACAACCAAATTTGGGTGAAGAATGAAGACCAGTACAAAACAACATTTACCACAAAGTGGGGTACATTTGCCTACCATAGAATGCCTTTTGGAATGTCCAATGCAGAAGCTACATTTCAAAGATCCATGGATTATGCTTTTGGGGAACTGATCAATAAAATTATTCTGATTTACCTAGATGACATGATTGTGTTTTCCCATGATAAATTTCTAGTTGTAGATTTCTAATCATCAATTGATCTTTCCCAATCTGCATCAGTGTATCCAATCAATTAAAAATTATTAGATTACTAGTGCAATATACCAAAGTCAAGGGAACATTTGATATATCTAAGAATACATTTTACAACTTTTCAATAATCTCTTTAGGCATTTGATATAAAATGAGATAAATAAATCATTGCAAAACATAAATTTGAAGCTATCCTCAATGATAGAGGATTAGTTCTATTTTTTAAGATGTTTTTTGGGACTGATTGGGACACCAATATGGCTTTTGCTTCAACATGGGAAAACATAATTTTCATCATTCATGAAGTTGATTTCTTGGTGAATATAGAGCTTCTTGTAGAGCTGACAGGACAACTTATTGTTGGTCGTACAGTGAGGAGGAACAAACAAAATTGGGAAGTGGATATTAACCAGTTCGAACCTACATCACTAATTAGGAAGCTTATCAAGAAGGGTTTATTTCACAAGGATATACCTACACCATGGAAGAAGGTAATGAATCTAGTCATGCAATACATCACTATAGATGATCCTGAGTCCCAACTTTGTAGTTTCCACCTTTCTTATGTGAATCATTTCAGAGATGTAAAATTTCTCAATATTCCAAAAATTTTGTATTTTTATATGGATTACACTATAACTTCAACCCATGCCAAGAAGGAGGAAGCTTGGTCTTCTCACCAGGGCATGTTCAAGGTCCTTTATGCTTTTCTACTGTAAAAATTTCATAAAGGAAATATTACCACTCAGGAAAACACAAAGGATGACACTTCCTCCACACCTGCCTCTAAGGTGAGAGGTGCCAAAAGAAAGAGCAAGGAAGTAAAATTCTAGGGCTCTCTCAATGCTAAGAAAAAATTTAAGGTGGAATTTACTCCCACAAGGAGTTCCTAGTTACTAAAGAAAAAATATTCTCAGAGCTCTGAGAAGGTCAAGGAAGGGGGTGAGGATGACCCCAACGACCCCGTTGAAAAATATCTATAGAAATTAGTCATCCAAACCACATCTGCTACCATTTCCCATTTGGATACTACCTAAGTTGCTATTGGGAAAGCCATATTGTAATTGAGGGATCAAATAAATGCACTTGATTTGTTGTTTTTCTGTGACACCTTTTATGAGGAGGCCCCTGCACGTTCTTCTGCTGCTGGAAAATATAAAGCAAAGAAATATGACATCGTCAAAATCACAAACGAAGTATTCAAGGAAGTGCCTAAGGATGAAACCATGTAAGGCGAACTAAAAAATTCTAAAGTACCTACCATGGATTAATTGGATTTCCTACTATTGTTGTTTACCCTTTGGGGTTTCCTCACCTTTTGGTCTCTTTTTTGTTAGTCTTTGTGTTTTTTCTTGTTCCTCTAAGGATGCTTTTTGGGCTTTTCTCGCATCCTCTTCTCTTTTCTGCTTCCTTAGGATGCATTTTTTTTACTCCTTGTATCCCTTTATTTTGTGTTGTTCTAAGGCATTGGGGTGCCTTTAAAATTCCCCCTTAATAAAAATTATTAACATAACAAAAAAAAAAGATAAATCAAGTATCAACCAATTGATGATATACTAACTCGTTGACTAGAGATAAATCAAAGTAGGTTGATGATTTCAGTCCAAATTCCATACTTATAGATATCAAAATTTTTAAATAAGTTTACACAGGTTTTTATGAGGGGTCCTAATCCCCTCATACTATGTGGGATTTGATCCTTGGACCTCTCAAAGAGAGGACAAAGCCCTTACCACTATAGTAATTACAAGGTCATCAACATACACAATAATAATTACAATGTCATTACTCTTAGTTATGATATAAATATTAGCATAAAAAATCTTTGATTAAATATTGAATCTTTAAGATGTTGATCAATTCTAAATTACCATCTCAAGGAGCCTACTTAAGTCCATCTAGGGAAATCAATCTAAAAACTAAATGTTATTTTCCTAGTACCTAAAACCCTTGTTTTTGAACTATATAGACCGCCTTTTCCAAATATCTATTTATAAAGGAACTCTTAACATCCACCTAATATACCTTCCATCCTAGCTATTCTACAATGGAGTGAACTAATAAAAAACCCACCATATTTGTAGTTGGATTAAATGACTCTCCATAGTATAAACCTTCCTATTGTGCATACCCTTTAGCAATAAAACAAGCTTTGAACTTATCAATTAAACCATATGATTTACATTTGACCATGTAAAGCTAATAAAAACCAATGGGTTTCTTTCCATGGGGTAATTGACATAGTTTTCATATTTTTTCTTTCATAAATCAATCATATTCTACTTCCATGAAAGCTTGGAAATCTAATGGATTGTTCATATCTATTAGGTTCCATAAAATTATAAAACTAAAGTAAATTTTGCATCCTATTTTATTTTTCTAGACTCTTTTCCAGCTCATCTAGATCCCCAACTACCACTTTCTCACCTTCCTTACATATTTTAATGCCCGTGTATACAATTTTATCATTGATGTAGCTCTAGTTATAAGAAAACTTCACGTGGGTGTATATTTTGTCAAGCTTTGTTCTCCAAGATTTGATTTTGTTCCATTTATGGACTCCTCTTGTAAAATCTGAAATTTTTTCTGTAAAATGTGTGGGGTCCCTTTCAAAACCCCTTCTCTAACATTAATAAATAAAAAGGGGATATTTCACTTTTTACAGTTAGCTTAGTTATTTTCTCCTTAGGCATTAATGAAAAAACAACACAATCAAAAATAAAAAAAATTACAAACCAAAGGTTTTCTTCTACACCAATATTCTTATAGAATAATATTTTCTAGATATTTACATGAACACCTACTAAGAATGAAAACCAAAATATTTACTACTTCTACCCAATAATAATATGGTATATTTCAGCTGTAGACCATACATTTGACCATCTCCATAATTGTTATGTTCTTCCACTCTGCTACACCATTTTATTATGGAATGTAAGAAGTTGTATAATGCATGTGTATACCCTCATGCCTATAGATGTTTTGAAATTATTTTGAGGTAAATGCACCTAAATTATCTAAGTTTAAGATGCTAATTTGCTTTCTAGAATATTTTTGTACAATGTCCTTAAAATTTAAAAGTATAAAAAAAATTAAACTTATACTTGAGGAAGTATACCCACATCTTTGTTGAATAAACATAAAAAATAAATAAATAAAAATTGAACTAAAAACTAAAGGTGTATTCAATGGACCACACAAATTAATATATATTAAATCCAAAACATCTTGTGCATGGAAAGACTTACCTATCTCAAGTAGTTGATAACTCTATTTTCCAAATTGACATCCTACACACAAATGTTGTTTCTCTTGAATATATCGCAATCCGTGAACCATGTTAGGGAGAATTGATAAATATACTTATAATTTAGGTGACCAAATCTCTCATGCCAAAGAATAGAACAATTGTGTTCAACTACCAAGGCAAATGAATTGATAGACTTGGAAACAACTAACTTGTATATCCTTTCTCATTTGTATTAAAAGCAATGACCTTGTTTTTACCCATATGTATTATCTCAAATCTAATTTAAATAAAATGATAACAAGTTATGAATTCCTAGTGATTTCACTAATGGACAAAATATTTTTTTCATATCAAGGACATATCAAACATTCTTCAAGGTGTATGTAACATAATTGCTCAATGTCACACAAACATAATCACACCCTTAAATAAAGCATTATTTACTATCACCAAGTAAAAAATGCTTATTATTACTTAGATATTCCATGAAATTAATATACCCATTTTTTTTACTTTTATAATTTTTAGATTCTCCAAAGTCAAAGTACCACTTAGTAGATTGACCAAGTGAACTTTGAGTTATTACAAAAGCAAAATTCTCTTCCTAATCTTGTATCTCAAAAATATTTACTTATTTCTTATATTATTGATTTTATTTATCTTCAATTTAATACAATCCTTCTTAAGATGAATAGGCTTCGTACAATAAAAGCAAATGACTTGGAACTTCTTTATATTATATTTTCTACCTTGCTTATGATGAGCTGATAAGGGCTTGGTATTCTAATTATCTTTGTGTTTGGATTTAGTAGTGAATGCATTGTTTTTACTCCTTGAGGTGAATACTCCCATTTATGATTGTCTCCTCTCTTTTTGTAAAAGTGAAGATGTCTTTTTAAAATTAAGAGTTTTAGTTTTAGTAAATAAATACAAAGGCTCAATAAAATACTCATACGATAGAGGTAAATCTTGCAAAATAATATCGACCATGCCTTCATAATTGACTATCTTTAGAATAGTAGTCAATTAATCTCTTAGATATTTTAGATGCATAAGGAGCTCAAAAAAAGACCCTCCTTCCTCCAACCAAGAAAAATAGGAAAAATTCTTCAAAAACAAAGCATATCTTGCTTTAGATATCTAATACTTACTATGTAGCTTTATCAATAGTGTTGTAACATTATCTTCATTATTAAATTTAGGAGCTAAATCTACAACAAACAATTTTGGAAATATTAAAGCTTCTTTATGTCACTTGTTGAAGTCATTAACATCATCTTCTAGTCCAGTTTCTATCTTTTGGAACTATATTTGCTCAATCATGATACTCATAAAGTGTAAGTAATTTATGGATCCATACATTATAATTTCTTCTAGTTAGTTTCTATGAATTTGAAATAATTAGAGTATGAATATTTTTTTCTTCCTCTAATGATAACCTAGAATAGAAATTGCTACACATATTGTGAAGACCATATTTAGAGCAAAAAATGCCAAACATAGCAATCTACTCCACCCAAGATAAAAAAATAAATCAAACTCTAGGTTGAACTTTTTCCAAGTTCAAAAAGTGATCAACCTCCAACTACCAATTTTTCCAAGCTAGAAACATGGGAAAATTCCAACCAACACTTTGTATAAGGTAGAAACATGGGTAAACTCCAAGCTATAATTTATCATAGCCTGGTAAAATTCCAAATATAGCAAGCAAGAAATTTATCAAATGATGAGAAAACCACCAAATTATAAATATTAAAATACCAAATATCATGAATAAAATCCAATCGATCTAAACACAACATATAATAACATGTTTGTTGATAATACAACACCAATATTGACTCCAGTGGCACTAACTCTTAAGACAAAAAAAAATCAACTTGGATGAAATGAATGATGTGAGACAAAATCCTTCTTTATTTTTTTTGTGGCTCTAGTACTATAAAAGAATGTAACACAAGATTCTCTATTTGTATTATGATGTTTAATTTGTAATGATTTACAATCAGGTAATCAATTGATGCTAATAAAATCATATCCTAAAAGTCCTAACAAGTTATCCCTACACATCCTAATAACTTATCCCTCATATTTTTAGCAATTTATCCATACAAATCTCAACTTATCTCTATAAATATTAATAATTTATCCCTATCAAGTTGTGATAAACAATACAATAATATAAATTCCTATCATATCTATTTATTCTATCACACTTCATCCTCAATCATATATCAATGTAATATTATATTAGGTCCCATTTTATTTACCAAATTCTTCAATTATAAAAAATAAGACTAGAAGCTAAATTTCAAATGATGATCTCTACCCTCCTAAATATGGGATAATAATGGACTAACTTTATTAGTCCTTGGATAGGATAGTAGTGCACCAATTGAGAAGGAATATTTCTTACCTTCTAAGGTCCTATTTTATAAATAATTGTTCATTTATTCCACCTTCTTCCAGCTATCGCACATTTGAATAATCTCTAAAACTATAATTTAGGACATAGACATGATGAGTGCACATGATGACACATGTCACCCAAAGTGTAGATCTAAAATATTAGCAGTACCATGTTCACCACTTTAAGAGGTAATCTTGGCCATCAACCAAAACTTAGGATTTTTGGAACGATATCAAAAAAATAATGTGTTTACGCATTTAGGATTAGGATATCATGTCATATTTAATGATGGTTATGATCGTATAACCTAATAGTAAAAACAAAAGTTATATCTTCACTATAAATACCCTTGATATTTCTTCATTTTATCATCCACTAATTTGCTTTTCTCTCAAAATTTAAAGTCAAAAGGTCTACTATATACTCTAATTATACAATTTATATAAACATTATAGGTGTTTCTAAACTTCTTAACCACTAGTTTGGTACCCTTTAATGGAGGATGATAAGGTACTCCAATAGTACTTTAAAACAAAAGTTTGTGCTCACCATAAATGAGCTAGACTCCTCAATTTCTTGATACACTACATAATTCATGGAATTATCTTCCCTCAAATCCAAGGAATATTTGTTAGGAGTTGTTTTCTATTTCTTTGCATGTATATTGATGTTAGTTTTTGGATCTAACCATCGTTTCTCTACTTAATCCTCAAAAACAAAACTTACAGGGCTAGAGTCTCAAGTTTTGATTTCTACATTAGCTTTAAGAATTATAATTTGCATTGAGTAAGTTAAGGGAGAAATATTAGTTTTGTTTATATTTCATTTTATTTTGTGTTAGGATAGTTATTGATTTGAATGCTTTACTATTTTTCTAGCATAGATAAGTTGGTTTACTTTTATTGGTTCTTGCTAGATAGTGTAGGTAATGCCAAAATTTTGTATTATATTTTGTGAAATTGATATGAATTCCTCTTTTTGAATTTTTATTTTTGTTCTTAGCCACTAAGTTTTAGTGGGTTGTTGTTGTATTACTTTCTTATACGTTTCATGAGATACTCCTTTTGAAATCCTAGTTTTTTTTTTTAAGTAGTCAATGCATTATTTTATGGATCCCCTTCCTCCTTCTATGGGTACTAGTATGACAATAAAATACAAGAATAAAATCACCCAAGAACTTAAATTATTCTTATAAGCCATATAATTGTATCAATCATATTATTTATCATCACTTTATAACCAATAAAATATTCTTCACATTGTATACATTATAAATAGGGGGAAGAGGAAGAAGAGTATAGGGACCTTAGAAAAGATAATGATTAAATTTTTTAATTCATGTTAGGTTATCATGAAATCAACCTAAATATCTGTACAACCTTGTCTACAGAAGGATAGATCTTTTTGATAAAATTATCTCTTAAAGCATTGATCTCAACATACGTGATGTAAATATAGATGTAAAGCATACCACAATTTCCATATTAATCTATTAATAACCCTAGGGATACTAGTGTAATTTTTTTATTAGATTGAAAAGGGATTTTGAATGGAAACCTAAACCTTTTACAAGAAGGGGTTAAGAGGATCCCAAATTGACAAAAGAAATGCCAAAAAAAAGGAGAAGCTACACAGATAAACTAGCAAAGCAAAGGATCTCCAATAGAAAAAGGCTAAAAGCTTGAGAAGAATCAAAGAGAATAAGAGATCCGAGGAAAAAATCAACAAAATATCAGCCCCACACATGGAGCTCAGAAACATTAAATATATCAAAAGAAAAGATTTCTTTCAAATTCAAAATCCAACAATAGTACAAATGAAATCTCATGCCCCAAAATTTGAATTTGAAAAGTTCAAAAAAATCCCACCTAAGAAACCATCAATCAAAAATAAATTCGATGAAGACCCATCAAACAATTTTTTGGCGTCTACCTCCCTTAACTTTCTGGCTAGTAGTTCTATCAAGAGATACATATTGATACTTATCCAACATTTTAGTATTTTATTTGGATCTAGAAATAATAGGAAACTTTCTCCAACCACCAAGGCTAAGATTTCCCTTAGCCTGTCCCCTTGTAATCAGTCCTAGAGATGCATAACTCTTCAAAATTTTCAACCCAAGAGATGTAGATCTATCTACTATAAAATTAGAGAGATCTATGGTTGCCAATGTCCCATCTACCACAAGGGGATCCCCACATGAGTCAAACATTCAAATGAATTTCCCAAAAGAGGATTTATAGCCTTATTGGATGGAACCTCCTTAGAGCTCATCAAAGATGAAATGTTTGACAAAACCCCATCAACCACAATAGCCTATTCAACTATATTCAAATCAAAGATAGATTTAGGTGGGACTTCTTCACAAGGATGATCCTCCTATGGATTATCCAGGCCAAAATTTCTCTGTGGACATCAAGAAATCTCATGATCATAATTATTAAAATTAGAGTAGAATAAAGGTCTATTCTCATACACAATAGGTTGGATCTTAGATCCTACATCTAAAAGTAATTCAATATTTCTATGGAGCTCCACATATAAATCTACCACCACACATACGAGAAAAGATCATCCAATATTTGGCACTGGTTGTCAAATCAATCATAACTAATTCACCCTAAAATTTTGTAATGCCTCTCAAAATATCTTCATGACATAAGTGGAATGGAAGGCTTGGTAGCCTTACCTAAATAGGAGTGGTATTGATATTTTGGGTATCTAGACCAAAGTTTGTTTCCTGTCTATAAATGAAGTGACTCCTCCTTCCAAAGGACCAAGGAACTCTCCCAAAATGTGCTTAAGATATTCCAACACAGATAGTTTAATAAGAAAAAAACCTTTAGGGAGAGCAACTAAATCCATTTGACTTTTAGGGGACCATTTCATAAGCACTCATATTCTGATCAAGTCCATGTCTTGTCTAGAGTTCCCTAAAAACTTTCCAACTAGATAAGTCTCTCCCTCTTCCATGGTAAGCTTTAAAAGATCTAAAGGCACACATAATGGCCTTTGCACAAGATCAAGATCAAAAAAAAAATTAGGAAGGAGATATTTCTTATCTTGATGAGAGAATCATAGCATAATATTTCTCAACACACAAGGACCTTAGAAGGACCCATAGAAGGGTTACAAAATAAATTTGATCCCCCTTCTTAAAGCAGTAGTACTTTCCCCATTCCTCAAGCTAAGGAAAAAGAAAATACTGATAGTCTTCCTAAGAGACCAGAAAAGGAAACTGGAGTAGACCAGATGAGATCTAAATATGAAGATCAAGAAAGAATTAGGTTTACCTCTATTACTAATAAATAAATGTTAGAGGCCACCCAACAATATAAAAGAAGATATGGTGAGCCAGAAAGAGGACTGGAAAAACTCTCCTTGACCAGATCTGAGTACAACATTGTTGAAGAGATGAAAATGATCCCATCAAAAGCTAGCCTGTATGACACTATGTTCATTCCTAGGTAGATTGACCTGCTTAAAGCTTACCTTAGTAAAAATACATATAATAGGTTGGCCACCACAATCCTTAGTATTCCACCAAAAAAGAAATAAATGACACCTACAGTGCTAAAGAATAAGCCTCCTCCTTTCTATATATCCCTAATAATGGAAGGTTGGGTAGTCCAAAATTGTATGATTGACTCAGAAGCATAGACTACAGTATTGCCTAAAGTAGTCTGTGAAGATATGGGTATGGAGTATACCCAGTATTGTTCTAGAATATTACAACTATATGGAACACCTATCAAGATAGTTGGGATCTTTAAATATGTATTGATGAGGTTGCACAGAGCCCCTGAGGTAAAAATAGTGCAAGAAATAGTTGTGGTTAACTTATAACCCTATTTTGGATTGTGTCTTTCAAGAGATTTTACTGCAAAGCTATGGGGATGTATGTATATGGATTATTCTAGCATGGTGATCCCTTTAAAAGGAAAAAGGATAAGAATAACACCTAAAAAACTAGTAGCCTATCACATTGAAAATATTGAAGAGGATATGTGTGACCTTAATCCTATGGAAGAATTTGAGCTAGTGGAAAACATTGAAGAGTTAGACATTGAAGATGATCTGCCTTTCAAAGAAGATTACTGTCAATTTGTAACTGGTATGGGGATGCATAGCATCTCAAAAAAATCAGAGATGGAAATCCTTGCTATATCCAACCAATCTCTAAGGGAGAAAGAAACATGGTTCATGCACTTTGATGGTGCTAAATGTAGAAATGATGCAGGAGCTGGTGTGGTCCTAGAATCACAGTCAAAAGGTACAAAAAATTTTACTTACAGACTGACATGGTCATGTACTAAAAATGATGCAAAGTATGAGACCTTGTGTCTTGGATTGATACAAGTAGAGAGCATGGGAATTAATATTTTGAACATATATGGTGATCCTGAGCTGATAATCCATCAAGTAAGAAATAGGTGTAGTAGTAAACACCATTACTTGAAAGCTTATATAAATAGGGTATGGGATTTAATGGAATATTTTGATGCTCTGAATCTAAATTTTATTCCCAAAGAAAATAATACTCTGGATGATTCATTGGAAAAAAAGGGTGCTAATTTCAACCCTTCTATAGACTTTGGAATCAATAAATCCAAGGTAATTAAAATGATTTTCAGGCCTACAGTACCATACAAGAAGATTTTCTGGCAGGTTTTTGAAAGTGATGAACAAATTCTTGACTTTCGGGTAAGAGAAGCATGTCTCTCGACTATCCAAGAAGAGAATTTGGAAGAAATTGATCAGCAAGACATTATCCAATTAAGAAAAAATCATATCCCAAGAGGGTTGATCACCCTTAAAAGTTTATTTTATAATGAGGACAAAAAGAAGGTTAGATCCATGACCTCAGAATAGAGAAGAAGCTCAATGTTAGAGTCCAATGTTCACCTGAGGAAGTAGACGATATTAAAGCTTTATGCTTAAGGTACCCTGATATTGTGGCTTGGTCATATGAGGACCTCAAGGTGTATGACAAAAAGGTTATCCAACATACTATTGAGTTAGATCCCGATGCGAAGCCATTTTGATAGAAGTAGAGGCCTGCCAATCCAAGGATAGAGTCCATTATGAGAGAGGATCTCTTAAAGCTATCGAAGGCTAAGATAATATACCCAATAAAACATTCCACTTGGGTAGCCAATTTTGTACCCATAAGAAAAAATAATGGGGATATATGCTTATGTGTAGACTTTAGAAATCTTAACCAAGCATCCTTGAAAGATCACTACCCCCTCCCTAAAAAATGATCAGATATTACAAGTAGTAGTAGGGGAAGAGAGATTCTCACTATTGGATGGTTACTCTGGATAGAACCAAATTTGGGTGAAGGATGAAGACCAGTACAAAACAAAATTTACCACAAAATGGGGTACATTTACCTACCAAAAATGCCTTTTGGACTGTCCAATGCAGGAGCTACATTTAAGAGAGCCATGGATTATGCTTTAGGTACATTCAACAAAGTTATTCTTATTTACCTAGATGACATGACTATTTTTTCCCATGATAAAAAGGATAATTTGTTTCATTTAGAACAAGTTTTTCAAAAGTGTAGAGAATTTGGTATTTTACTCAATCCTAAGAAGTCATTATTTGCAGTCCATGAGGGAAAACTACTAGGTCATGTGGTCTCAAAAGAAGGTATGGCCATTTATACAAATAGAATTAGGTCAATTATAGCTCTTCCTTTACCCACTAATAAGAAAACCTTGTAGTCTTTCCTAGGCCAAATCAATTTTATCAAGAAATTCATTTTTGATTTTGCACATAAAGTAAGGCCTATATCTGAACTACTCAAGAAAAAGGCTGAATTCAAGTGGACTGGAATTAGAAAACAAGATTTTGAGTTTATCAAGTAATCCATTGCAGTAGCCCCAGTACTGGTAAATCCGGATTTCAGTAAAGATTTTATTATTTATGCATATGGAGCTTAGTAGAGTTATGCCTCAGTACTTACTCAAAAATATGATCAAGAGGAGGAACATCCTATGTTCTTTTGGAGCCAGACACTCCATGATTATCAGGTCAAATGCAAATTTATTGAAAGGCAAGAATTTGTTGTGATGAAGTCACTAAAACAATTTAACCAGTATATAGTACAAAGCAAGACCTTGGTATATTTAGTCCACCCGGATGTAAGAAGTTTTATCCTTTAGGGTGATCTAGGAGACAAAAGAGCTGGTTGGATTACCAAAATCCAAGAGTATGATGTAGAAATACATCCCACCAAGTTGGTAAGAGGTAGATCATTGTGCCAAGGGTTAACAAAAGCTGCAGCATTGGCGGAGGTAACAACTTGTCAGACAACAAAATAAAATCAAATGGAAATAGTAAAAACTATAGACTCTGATTGGATTGACCAGATGATCAGGTATTTCCAAACTGGAATATGCCCTCCCAATATAAATGCATCTCAAAGAAGGAGATACAGGCTTCATGCCTTGAAATATGTATTAGTACCAGAGGTATTATACAAAATAAACTTGGATGGAGTTCTTCTAAAGTGTTTGAAGGATGACCAGCAAAAAAGAGTCATGGAAGAATTCCATGGAGGACCAATTGGTGGACATAGTTCAGGTAGGGTTATATCTTTAAAAATCATAATATCATAGTATTATTGGCCTGCAATATTCACTGATGCTTTTAAAGTCACTCGAGCTTGTGACAAATGTCAGAGATATGTAGGAAGAACAAGGAATGCTTCATCCCCCCTCAAGCCCATTCAAGTTGAAGAGCCTTTTCAACAATGGGAGCTAGATTTCATAGGGGTTATCAACCCTAATTCCTCCATAGAGCATAATTTTATCTTAATTGCCATAGATTACCTTACCATATGGGTAGAAGCTATTCCTACCAAGAAGTTAGATCAAGATGTTGTGATCAATTTTTTGGAAAATTTGATTTCAAGGTTTGGAGTTCTAGAAGCTTTGGTGAGTGACAATGGCCCAGATTTCATAGGAGCCAAGTATATTGATTTTTCTAGTAAGTATGGCATTACTCTTAAAAATACTTCCAATTATTATCCATAGGGTAATGGACTTTTAGAATCTACCAATAAGAACCTGGTAAGGATTTTGGAAAAATCACTTGAAGGGAACAAAAGAAGTTGGCATCTTTTGCTAGACCAAGCTCTATGGGTAGATAGGATTACTATTAAATATTCCATTAAGACTTATCCTTATGCACTAGTGTATGGTAAAGAGGTAGTGTTTCCAATCCATTTAGAAATCCTAACACTTAATCTTTTCAGTACAAAAGAAAATCCATAATAAGTATAGAACCAAAAAGTTAGGAGCTCAAAATATAATCTCTAATATTCATTAGCCTTGAAAGGTTCAAAAATACATTGCTTAAATACATAAACTAATAACCAATACTTAGAAAGCTTAGGAGAAATATTAGGGAGGAAGGAAAATAGGGAGGAAAGGAAAAAAGGAATTTGGATTCAAACTCTTCCTGCCATCCATGTCATCCAATCCTGCTGACTCGGTTGCCGTCCAAGGAGGTAAAAGGGTAAGGTCCAAAGCTTACAGTTGTAATTTTTTTTTTTATCATTTTATCATTTTAACTTCCAATATTCTCCTCATTAAAGTTGAGAGGACTGACTATATAGTATCTCAGCTTTATATATTGAGCTTTGGCCATGCCTTTGGTAAAGATATCTGCAATGTTAGCCAAAGTGCTGCAATATTTAAGCTCAACTATCTGCTGCTCCACCATGTCTCGAATGAAGTGATACTTCATATTGAAATGCTTTGATCTACTATGGTGGATTGGATTGTATGCCAACTGAATGACACTTATGTTATCACAATACAATCGAGTTGGACCACTTTGACTTTCTCCAATTTCTTCAAGAACTTTTCTCAACCATAGGGCTTGAGTACTAGCATGTGTAATGGCTATATACTCAGCCTCAGTAGATGACAATGCTACAACAATTTGCTTCTTGGAACTCCAAGTGATTAGTACTAACCCTAGACTAAAACAATTCCCTGATGTAGATTTCCTATCATCTATATTGTTGCCCCAATCACTGTCACTAAAGCCAACTAATTTCATAGAATTACATATGTGGTAATGGATTCCAAAATCCAATGTACCTTTTACATATCTTAAGATTCTTTTAGTTGCTTGTAGATGCAGCTCAGATAGACTTACCATTGACCTTGAAACTAGAGAAACAACATATTGAATATCGGGACTTGTGTTGGTGAGAAACATCAGACTCCTAACCATGCTCCTATAAGTGGTCATGTCAATATTTGGTGCTCCGTCGTCCTTGCTCAATTGGATTCCATGTCCAGGATTTGCAACTGATTTGCACTACTCCGTCACAAATTTCTTGATCATATCTCGAGAAAACTTGTGTTGACATATGAAGATCCCCTTATTTGATTGATGCAGTTCCATGCCTAGGAAGTATTACATTAAACCAAGATCTTTCATCTCAAACTACTTCATCATGGAGTTTTTGAACTCCATATTCATTTTAGTGTTACTACCCATAAATATTAGATCATCCACATATAAAAAAACTATGAGAATATCTACACCATGCTTTTGGTAGTATAGAGTTGGTTCACTTTTGCTTCTAGTGAATCCATACTATTTGAAATAGCCATAAATGCATGAGTACCAAGCTCTTGGTGCTTGCTTGAGGCCATAAAGTGTTTTTTTCAATTTATAAACAAGGTTATCCTTTCGTTGTTATTGAAAGCCTTGAGGTTGTTGAACATAAACCTCCTCTATCAAGTATCCATTTAGAAAAGTACTTTTCACATCCATGTGTTGAATATTCCATCCTTTGTGGGCAGCTAAGGAAAAAACTGATCTGATTGTCTTTTGTCGTGCAACAGGAGCAAACGTTTCCTCATAGTCAATGCCAAATTTCTAAGTAAAACATTTTGCTACTAATATCACCTTGTGCCTCTCAATGCTTCCATTAGTGTTGTATTTGGTCTTGTAGACCCATTTACATCCAACACACTTTTTTCCTTTGGGTAGCTTTACTAGCTCCCATGTATCATTATTTTTTATAGAGGTTATTTCCTCTTCCATGGCTTCTTGCCATACATTTTGAGTACAAGCCTTCTCATAGCTAGCTGGTTCTAGTTGTACACTAGCCAATAAAGCATAATTGACTACATCTCCCTTAGTATCATGGGAGTCATCATCCCCATACAATTGCAAATTTTCAAGTTGCTGCAAAACTGTATTCATTTCACTAGATTGGCTTCTAGTGAATATTCTCTAGAAATTTTGATCCAGCATTTGAAAGGATGGATGATGTTGTAAAATTATTTTACCTCTTAATGGAGAGTCACTATCAATGTCCATCGGTGAAGAACTTATTGATCTCAGTGGACAAGGACTTGGAGTGGCGGTTGAAGTACTTGATGTAGTACTCATGCTTGGGCTTGGAGGGGGTGGTGTGCCTTTACTTTTCTTGGGAGACACCTGTTGTACCTGTCATCTTGGGACTCATCATCAACAAAAATTCTTTGATGACCCCATTCTCCCCCTTCATAAAAAATTACATCCCTAGAAAGTACTATTTTATGAGTCTTGGTATTGTAGAGTCTATATTCTTTGGTAGACTCACAATACGCTACAAATATACAAGCTTGATTTTTGGGATCAAGCTTCTTCCTTTTCTCATTAGGAATGTGCGCATATTCTAAAGAACCAAAAAAATTGAAATGATTTACATTGGGTTTCTTTCCATACCACCCCTCATAAGGAGTGATGCCATCTAAACTAGAAGTTGGACTTCTATTTAGAGTGTATACACTAGTTCTTACGGCATCAACCCAGTACATATTAGTTAGATGCTTAGTCTGAAGCATCATTCTTGTCATATCAACTATGGTGCGGTTCTTTCTCTCTGCCACACCATTCTATTGATCCCACTTGCTTTACAATATTTCAAGAATTATTTTGAGTACTCACCTCCTTGATCTGTCCTAAGACATTTTACAAAATACTCACTTTGTTTCTCTACATTGTTTATGAAATCTATGAAGCAATCAGAAGCTTCATATTTATGTTTCAAGAAATAAATCCAGCACATTCTAGATTAATCATCTATGAAAGTGAGAAAATAGGAATTGTTTCTGATACTCTTTGTCTGCATTGGACCACAGATGTCTGAATGCACTAACTGAAGTGGATAGTTGGCTCTCCATGCTTGTAATTTTGGAAACTTAGACCTTGAGTGCTTTCCAAAAGCACATCCTTCATAGACCTCCTTCTGTTCATTTATTTTGGGAAGTACTATCACCATAGCTTGAGAAGTTAACAGTTTCAAACTAGCGTAATTAAGGTGACCATATCACAAGTGCCAAAGTACACTTGGATTAGTTATAGCTACATTTTAAAGTTGAGCTCCCATTGGCCCACAAAATTTGAGAGGGAATAACTGATTCTTGGCCATTGGGACTTGTGTGATGACACGATTACAATTATTTTTATCAATAATGATACATTTTCCTTAATCAAAAAAAAAATTGTAATTATTCTCCATCATTTTCCCAATGCTTAGCAGATTGTGTTAGAGCTTTGGAGTGTAGCAGATGTCATTCACTTTCTTTAGGCCTTATTTTTTTGGAACCTCCATGGCTCCAATGCCTTTGACTTATAAAGATTTATCATCCCCTAACTTGATGTGGTATTTATAAGTGGAATCTAGAGTAGCAAATAGATTTTCTTTGCCACTCATATGGTTTGAGCAACCAGTATCCAAAATTCATGTGTCATTTAGATTTTTTTCTGATTGTCCATATGAAAGAAAACAATTAGAGGTATCATCTTCTTCACCATAATTTCTATATTGACTGTTGTTGCCTTGAGAATATTTTTACCAGCATTCTCGAGCAAAGTGACCTGGCTTACCATAGTTAAAACAAGTTGTTTTGGACTTGTCACTTCCTCGTCCTTGATTGCCACTTTGTCCTGGATTTCCTCCTCGATTTTGGTTTCCACATTTGTTCTGATTGCCTCCTCTGTTGGAGTTGCCTCCTCTGTAGTTGCCTTTACCTCTACCTCTTCACTGGCCTCTGCCTTGACCTCTTCCATGTCCTCTTCCAGTATTTTCATTGGATGTGAAGGCTTTATCATCACCTCCATAGTTGGTTGAAGGATATTCCTGTAATCTCTCTTCATGAGACATTAACGACCCAATTAATGCATCAAATGTTAAAGTGGAAAGATCTTTTGACTCTTCTATAATTATGGCTATGTGATTCCATATTTAAAGAAGTGTTCGTAACACTTTATTTACAATTGTTTCAGGCTTAATTTCTTCACCAAGAGTAACCATTTTATCAACTACTGATTTCACTCTGACACAATAATCACCTACTTTTTCATCTTCTTTCATTATGAGATTTTCAAAATCTTGTTTTAGTGTTTGAAGCCTCACTTGATCACTTCCCTAGAATATGTATTTCAAAGCTTTCCATGCATCTTGTGTAGTTATACAAGCGGCTATTCTAGGGAATATACTCTTCTCCAATGCTGCTTGGAGATGATAAAGAGCAGAGGAGTTGCTCTTTTGTGCTTCTTTATTTGTTTTCTTATCTACGAAACTTAATGTTGTCCAGTCTATGGGTTCGGTGTAACCCTCTTCCACTATGTCCCACAAACCTTTTCCTATGAGCAAGGTCTTCATTTTGATAGACCAATACTCGTAGTCATACCCGTTGAACTCTGGAATTGGTAGATTGTTATGTGAGGCCATAGTTACTAAAACACTCTTTTTATTTCTCGGTTACAATAAAGCACTCTGCTTTTTCAAAGAAGAAGGAAGAAGGAAGAAAGAAGAAGAAAGAAAAGATTACAAATTTAAGTCAAATCTGACTCGATTCACTCTTTCATTGATTGCTTGTTCCTCTTGTTGTGGCACTGCTATTTCTTGATTCACAAATTTTTTTTCTACTTGTTCTTCGTCGTCACTAATCAATATTATCTCAGGTGATTCTAGTTCTAGAAATTCTACTGAATTACTATAATGAGTATATTTATATTCTTGTGGTGTAACTTCTATGGATTTAGATTGCTCAAATTGACTCCCAAAGGAGTTATCTTCAGAGTCTGCCTCATACCCTGAGTCTGGATGCCTCTGGTGTGCTATTATTGTGTTCTGCAACTAACTAAACATAGTATGAAGCCCATAATCTCATACTTTTTCATCAAAGCTTTCAACATTCTCTCTTACCAAAAGTGCACAAAGTGCATGATAACATCCTGTGGAGCGAATCATGAATTTTGCCCTTCAATTTGCCTTTTTTTTTTACAAATTCCTAGTCTTCAATGTTTTGCCTCTCAAAATTTTACAAAGAAATTTTCACAATTTTCCACCTTTGAGTCCTCTTACATAAAAAGATATCTATATTTCTATTTAATTAAAAAAATAATTGCTTTATAAAAAAAATTTAAAAAACAATTATTATTTTAATTTATTAAATATAATATAAATTATTATTTTTAATATATAAAAAAACTTTAGAAAGAAAAAAAACTAAAAAAAAAAATTTCAAGCCTGCAGGAGTCGAACCAATGACTCCTCTCACTAAAAAAAGCCTTCTTACCAACTCAGCTTCCATCGCCGATGGGACTTAAGCACCATACACCTGTATTTCTAAACTTTTGGGGCAAGTGTACCAAAAAATAATTTAAAACCTTCGTCGTTGTTGGGTTTCAAACCCACGACATGCTAGGGGCAAGCGCCTTAAGGCTGGCTCCTTGAGTTAGTCAAGCTACATGGCCCAATGAGGATGCAAGGGAGGCTTGCCTCATTTGTTTCATCGTGGCCTATGCAAAATAATAAAAAAAAACTTGTGCTTTTATCCCACATTCATTGTGCGAAGGGGAAATAGCACTATATAATCAAAAATATGCACAAAGCTTATCGATTCCCTTCGGGAAATTGATGACCACCCTTTTGTCGACTTCCTTAGCCAATATCCTCATGCCATGTCACCCTAGTTGCTCCTTTGTATGCCATGTCACCTACCATGTCACCTTACATCCAATAAGATCTCCTCTGGTCTGCATGTCCTCGTGTCTGCCTCGTTGTCTGTTTGCCACGTGTCTACCTCTAGTTTGCATTCTGCCAAGTCACCTGTCAGTCGCCTAGGGAATCATACCTAGTGTTCTTTGGTCAGCTGGTCAACCTTAAACCGTGTTCTCTCTACAGGCCTTCTCTCGACCTCATCTCGGTTCTCACTCTACGAGTCCTTTCGACCTCCTCGAGATTTGTGCCTCACCTGTGGGTCTCCTCGAGCCTCCTTGGGATCCATGCCTAGATCACCTTGAAATCCTAGACACCCTCCGCTCTGATACCAGATATAGAACCAAAAATTTAGGAGCTCAAAATATAATCTCTGATATTCATTAGCCTTGAAAGGTTCAAAAATACATTGCTTAAATACATAAACTGATAACCAATATTTAGAAAGCTTAGGAGAAATATTAGGGAGGAAGGAAAATAGGGAGGAAAGGAAAAATAGAATTAGGAGTCAAAATCTTCCTGTCGTCCATGCCGTCCAATCCTACTGACTCGGTTGTCGTCCAAGGAGGTAAAAGGGTAAGGTCCAAAGCTTACAATTGTAAAACAAATTTTTACCATTTTAACTTCCAACAAGAAGATTCTATAAAGACATGGTTGACTTACTTGATGCAAATAGAAGAAAGCAGAGCTTAGGTCTATGATAATTTTCAAAATAATTCATCAAAAATTAAAGCATGGTTCGATAAGAAAGCTAGATTCAGAAAATTCCAAGTTGGAGACTTAGTTATCTGATGGAATGTTGATAAAGAAAATCCAGGCAAGCATGAAAAGTTTAATTCTTTTTGGGATGGTCCTTTAAAAATCATGGAAGCAAAAGAATCCAATGTGTTTCAGATGGAAGATTCAAAGGGAAACATACAACCAATCCCAGTGAATGTTTTTCATCTCAAACTATACTATGTGTAAGGAATGAGATCACTGTAACATATGTATATACATTGTATAACTATTTTCCCTCCTTTCTGCACTTTGTATTTTAAATCCTTTATACACTTTGTAATTGGTTTTCTTCGAAAAAAATTGAAAAAAAAAAATTGCAAAATGACTAAGTATGGACCAAGTGCACAATAATGTTCCATTCCACACCAAGTGCTACGTAAATTTTTTAGGAACAGCGCTCTGCTCTCAAATCCGAATCAAAATGCACCAGATTTCCATAGAATGGTTCATAGGTTTCTATCCCACATGAAATAAGAACAAAGACGCTCACAATATGGGAACCTTCCAAAGCTAAGATAGCTGGAGTGAAATTGAGATGAAATTTTGTGCATGGGATTTCTAAGTGTCAGTGGATTAAAAAAAAAGCTCTCAGCTTGCTAGTTTCAAAATCAAAGCAGAACCAAGTAGCAACTTTGACCATAACACATGGAGGCTAGAGAATGCTCCTGAATTCAATTATAATGAACTCACACCATAATAAAAGAGTAGTCAAAGAGGTGTAGTGTGCTAGCAGTGCAATTTGAAATTTCAACCAATGAAAAGAGAGGATGACACCATTGAGACACCGAAGCAAATGATTAAAATTTGGAAAGTGTGCCAATGAAGAGGTCACACAAAAGCTACATTAATGGTAGAATATATGTGTGCTAAAAAAATAAAAGTGTACATGAGGCTCATTTGGAAACCATTCGCGACCACGAAGCAGTTAGAAGGTGAAGCAATATTCTAAAAAATTTGATGGTAGTTACAATGAACAAAGTAGTACTGCTATCAAAATGGCACCTAAAAGGATACTCACGGAGGCACAGAATAAGAGAGTAAAGTTATAGGACCATGTGCTTCAAACTAGATGAGTCACAGATACAACGATGACAAGAGTAAGGAGAACCTGTTTAAGGACAGGTTTTGAATTCTCGTACTTTGAAGGAAAGCCAATGCATCGACAAGGTACTATAGCTATAAAATATTTCTTGTTCACCTATATCTATGATTCTATACATCATTGCCCCGAATTGGTCTTTGCTATGATTCAATTCTATGATTCTAAGAATAGAGTAATCAAAACCTCTGAAGGTGTTCCCCTATTCACAATTACAAAAGAGCTTTGCTATGAATTATTCATCGTAGGAGTAGGACCACCCTCAAAGCCCAGACCTTTTAACATAGCAAAGCTAGATAGGGCTTATACTACAATGGTAGCTTCAAAAGAAAAGAGGGAGGCTTTAGAAAAGTGGTTGCGTCTTAATTTTAGAAGGATTAGGAATGAAGACGAAATGCCCGAAGTCCCTATTCACATTGATGAGTTTGCAAATCCTAAATTATTTTCTATGTTGGCTTGCATGGAGGGTTTAGAATCTGACAGAATGGTCCATGGATGGAAAATTACTATCGCATACTGTATCTCTAATGAAAGAATGTATGAAAAGGATGCAGGAAATAAAGGGACAAGAGTGATTTATTTTGACTGGCCAACTTTTCTCACTCAAAGGATACATGAGCAGCTAGTAAGCATGAAAAGGGGATTTGATGCTCCTATTTTTAGGCATTGCTCAAGTCTGGTATGGATTTTCTATGTTTTTGTTAGAGATAGAATGTAATGGATTCTGGTCAAGGATAAAACCAATTATGGGGAACCCTTTTCGATGTATTATTGGATAAGTCACTTAAGGAGCAGTGAATCTTACTATAGATTCAATTTGGAATTTCTTGGACCTACCCTCAAGATAATGTATGGTAAATGTCCTAGATTGCCACCCTTGGCCAAGGAGATTCTGATATCTAAGGATGTAGAATAAGGAGACTGGTATTTTTTGACTGAGGGCACTACAATCAGATTGTATGGTTTTATGGGTAAACACTTCCTCCTACCCCATTTCATCACAAAGATACTTTTTACCCTAGAATATCTGAGGCAGGCAGAGTACATTGATGCGAACTATGGCTCTAGAAGGAAGAGGAAGTCTTTACTTACCCATCATACTTTGGATGACATCACCATCACCAAGAAGGGATATATCTAGAAAATAGACCAATACCTTGATAGCTTAGGTCTGTTTTATATTCCCCAATGATGGAGTTATGACCCTGATGTCATTTTCACTACAAGAAATAAAATCCTAAATGGAGATAAGGCCTATAAGTTTGAAAAGAGTCCCAGGGCTCACTTTGAATAGGGCAAAAACAATGATGATACTGCTCTTTTAGAGTAGAAGGTCTCAAATATGGCTCAGTCACCCCCCTGGTTGGATTTTTATGAGAATATTTTTTATTTTGAACCTGACCATAAGCCAAGTCATTGGATTACAGAAGCTACAATTGAAAAAATTGAAGCTGAATATGCAAATAAGAAGGAGCCTCTACCTGACGCTAAGTATGCAAAGAAAAGGGTCCTTCACCTAAGGCTAAGTCTGCAAAGAAAAAGGATCCTTAGCTCGGGGAAGAAATTGCAGAAGAAAAATAAGAAGAGGAGGAAAAAGGACCATGGAATGTAGCAAAAATAACAAATTGGTGGAGAATGAGGATTGAAATCGGAAAGCCCAAGTCCAATTTTGGAATGAAAATTGATAAATATTTTTCAAGGAGATATAATAAAAACATTATGACTTGGAGATAAAAGGATGTCAGGAACATTGTATTAATAGTTGAAAAACCATAAAATTCCTCTTAATCCCTCCCTCCACCTACCGATCAAGAGGCTCAATTAGAAGAGCCAAGAACTCCTTTGAAAACAACTGAAATAATAAAGACTTTAAATCCTACCACTGAGTAGGTGGAGAAGTTTCCTAAGGGGGCTAAGTTGATGAGAAAAATACAGTATTCTAAGGAAAAATCTATCAATACCCCAGTCATTGAAACAATATCTAGGCCTAAATGTTTAGCTCTGGGAGGACAACCTCCAGACACATATATTGATTGGAAGAAGAAGGATGAAATTTTTAGGTTCATACCACTTTCTTTTTCACCTACAACATCTGTTGAAATATGTCCCATCATTGAGCAATCATTAATTTTTGGAGTAGCGCAAGAATATATGTTAGAAGAATATTCTAAAGATGAGACTGCTAATTTCCAATTGGTTCATAGAAGGACCAAGAGATTTTGGGAAAGAGAGGAGAAATAAATTTCAAAGAAACAAAAAGTGGATATGGAGGAGATTGTTAAAGAGGTAGCTGATTTTGCTATAGAAGAGTTGACTAATCAAGAGCAGCAACAAGAAATCAAGGAAGAACAAGAGAACCCCACATATGTAGGTGGAGGTATGGTTTCTAATCTCTCTTCTCCTCTTAATATCCATGAATCCCCAAAGGAATCTCCCTTCATTTCTAATCAAGGAGATGTGGCAAATGTACCTCCTCCCTCCCATAGTCCACAACATATCTCATTGATAGCTATGGAGGTACATGTTAGTTCTATTGCATCACAACCACCTCAAATCCCATCTCCAGTGTCTAAAGTTCCTACTTCATCATCTACCACCGTTTCACTTCCATATTTTTCATCACCACCATCGATGGGACACTGCATTCCAAGTATGTCCACCCATCCAATTGTTAGTCTTGCATCAATTTCTATGAGTCTACCAGTAACAACAACAATAGTAGTTACAGAGTCAATTGTTTTCACAGAGGCTATTGTAACTATATATTCACCTCCATCAGCAATAGTTCAATCCACCCTTTCATTCCTAGTGTCATCATCTCCCATGGATGTTGGTCTTTCAGGACCTGTTACTTTACCAAAGGAGCAGGCAACCACTTAGAGCATAAATTATTATTGGGCATAAAATATTGCTAAGCCTTCCAATAGGATGGATGTAAGAAGAAGTATGTATGTTGATCCTATTGCCAGATAGAGAATATCAAGATCCATGACTCCACTAGTAAGCAAACCTAAGAATGAAATGATTGTTCAAGATTATCGAGTGGAGGAAGTCACAGAAGATATTGACAAGCTCCTTGCTGAAGATGAGCTAGTTATAGCCAAGGCCCACTTAGATACCTTCTATGTGAAAAATGATATGGTTAGAGAGAAGGTGGATAAGTTGGAAAAACAAGTTGAAAAGCTTAAGAAGAGTCTCAATGATCAAAAGAATATAGAAAAAGCTACGAGTAAAGAGGCTAAGGGTTGGCAAGAAAAGTTTCAAAAGGCCAATGAGTTGAAGGGCCAATTAGAAGAGCAAAAGAAGTTGAACGAAGATCAGGCAAGAGAAATTCAGAACTTAAAGCATTAGCTTCAGATTGAGAAAGCTAAATCTTTGGGATTTTCTAAAGATGAGTTGAAAAATATTAAGAAGGAGTTGCTTTCTGAGGTTTAGGAAAAGTGTTCAGGACTTCAACTTATGATTGATTATCTTGAATATGCCAGCCGCCTACTCTCCACCATTCAAAAGGAGTTAGATCAAATCACTGGAGAGTTGTAGCCAATGGTGATTCTAGCAGAACAAATGTATAGGTTGGCTGATAGTAGACTCAGTGATTCTGCTAAACCTATTCCTAATAAAGAATGGAATCTCACCAGAGTTGCTGCTAAAATAGTGGTTAAAAAGCATAGGGTAATTCAAAGAGCCTGGCTATTGTTTGATAGGATGGAGAGAGTGATTAAAGATGTTGTTGAGATAAACAAGGAAATGATTCAGGTTGGTTTTAAGGGACTTTGGAAGGAGGATCACAACTTGTTATCTATGGAAGAGATCCAACAAAGCATCAATGAGAATTTACAGGATAAATCAGAAATTGATTCTTTAGAAGAGCCATTACCCCAAGAAAAAGTTGCCAAATTGATCATGGATTGTACCTAATTGAGAGACATCATGGAAGATTTGGTGAATAGAGGGAATGTTGCTAACTATGAAGATGTCGGAGAGTTGTAATATGTTTACAAGCAGCTTAAAGAAACATCAAATCCCTTTGAAGAAGCCTGGAAATAGGCTCTATAATCTTTAGAATTGATGATTCAGTTGTTTGGAGATACTCCTGGTGAGGGAGGTCAGAGAACACCTGTTCCAGAAGAAGAGGTTGTAGAAGAAGGAGAGCAATATGGAGCTATCACAGGCCCGAAAGGGGCTCAAGCTTAGTTTATTTTTGTTTTGTATATATATACACAAGTTTTGTATTTCTATTTTTACTCTGACAATTTGTCAGAAATAAGCAATAAAGGCATGAAGCCTACAGAGCAACAGATTTTGTGTGAAGGCATTTTTGAAATGAGGCCTTATAAAAGGAGTAGAGTTGTGTATAGTTTTTGAAGACAGTAGCAATACTTGTATTTTATGCACAGTCTCTGTATGAGCAGATAAGTTTTATGTATTTTTGGCATCACTTTGATATGAACCCCTACTCTCTCAGCAGATTGTTGAAACTTTCAGAGAGTAGTGTTTGTATGGAAGTTATTATATAAAGTATATTTTTTGAAGAGAAGTATATTTGACTCCTAAGGCCCAATGGATAAGACTCTGAGTTCGATTGGCTTTATAAGCAAATCCACCCGGGAGGCACCAGAATGTAGGCCCAAAATGGCCACATACTTAGGAAAATTTTGTAAAATTTTTCCCAAGGGATAAATTCTTAATTTTGCACACCTTACAGTGCACTTGGGAGCGGATCCACAATAGAAGGTATGAGCCTGCTCAACACTTAGTAAATTTTCATGCTTGAAGCAATTTCGAAAGACTTGTTTCCAGTTCCATATTGTGATGTTCTTGAATTCATAAAAGTTTTAAGTGGTGATGTCAATGATTAGAAAGTGTGGATTGACATCTTTGCAAACGGCTAAGTGTTGGGATGAGTGATTTCGAGAGTCTTCTTCTGATTTTGGCTTTGAATTAGCACCACCTTGGAATCCAAAAAATTCTTCAATAAAAGATGATGTCAGCAACAAAGAAAGTGTGGATTGGTTACTGATTCAATATTTTGCATTCTTTGTAAGTAGCTAAGGGTTGAAACACCTGATTTTGGAAGACATATAGAGTATTTGCACCCAGATTGGTGATGAGGCGGATTGTTGTTAATGAAGTATGTACGGATTCGTGACTAAAGGTAATTTCTACCAACTTCTTTTCGGATTAGCGACAAGGAATGTTTTTAATAAGAAAATGAGTGGAATGGAGAAAGGGTCGCTTTGCATCATGATGAGTCTAGATTGAATATCATACACCAATATACTTGCTCAACCCGGAATGGAATCCATAAAAGTTTCAAGGAAGGTATGACATCATCGATATTTTTGTGCAGATTGGTGAATGTTTGGCAAGTTGTAAAGAAACATGAATGATAAAGAGCGTATTCGATTCCTTTTAACTTTAGAGTCATTTGGAAGCCATATTGACACTTTGCTATTTCTAAAACTATAAGGATGATGTCATCAATTTTTTGAAGTGGAATGGTGCTTTTTCTCCCTGCCATTATAATAAGCTTTCATCAGATTTAATCATAACCATATAATGAGGAAGATCAATGGTGGAGAAGGCATCGAGGAATTTGAGGTATTTAAGGGATGTTTCTTCACCGGGATTGAAACATCCAGTAAGAGGAAGCTGAAGCATCAAGGGTTTCAAGAAAACAAAACTAGAGACGGTTGTAGATCTACGATGGTAGATAGCTTCCAAGAAATATCAATAGTAATGCATGATTTCCAATGGCCTGAACTCCAGTTTTATCGAGTGACCAGTAAGTTGCAGAGACCCCGAGCTACCATGGCAGACCAGTTTCAGTAGATTTCCTTAAGGATGAACTAGTAAGCAAATGCCAGCTAGATCCTTCTATTGTGCTGTCAAAATGAAATCTTTGTAATGTTCCTTTTAATTTTAATTTCTTAAAAGCTATAAATAGAGGTCAAACCCTCAATTTTAAAGGGTCAGCTCTAGTGTGTTTTCCTGTGCTATTGTAAATATTACCAAAAGATAATGAAAGGAGCATTAAATTGATATTCGCCTCAAGTTTGTGTTCTCATGCTTGATATCAGAGGTTCAAATTCTTTAGCTATATTTTTGTAAATGCTTGGATGGTTAGTTTGTTCCTAATTAATGGATTACTTGTTGTTAAAGTAATTGAAATCTACTTCTGATATTGTTCTATATTGTTAGGGAGTGTGTTTATGTAAAATATAGGTACTGATGAATTTTGTTATTTGCATTATCATTATCTAAATATTGAAATCTCTATCTGCAATATTTGTTTGCTTTATTTTAATGAATGAAGAATCATTTGATTTGAGATAATGTTGATCTAAGTACTGTATCTTTGGGTTGGTTTTTTGGAGCTTTCTATTATGGTGCAATGTTGTTAGCATATCCATCCACTATTGTTCACATTTCTCTAACCCTAGCATTTTATTACCCTAACTTCAAACCCTAAGTGAGCATAATTGTGTCAACACCCTACTTAAGTTGAAAAGGAACCAACCTACTCTAGAGGTTGGATCGGAAACTCTGTTTTGGTCCATCCAACATTGAGTGCTAAGTTGCAACTATCGGGTGCAAGTCTAGACAAAAAATAGGAAGATAGATAGTTGCAGTATTGAGTGAAAAATTGGTGCAATTCAGTGCCCAACAGATACTATATAAAAACAAATAGAAATATGATTGGATGCTCAACAAATACATAATAAGACCTAAAAATATGGTAAGAGACTATGAATTAAAATTATACATAACTTGTTTTAAATACTACTAACAAAAGTCCTAATTTTAAACTATGATTATTCTATCTTAAATGCCCATGTTTCTCCTTTTTCCCCTTTAAACCCTATAAGGGTGGTTTTTAAGTCTTTTTATATAAATCTTAGGAACTATCAATGTTAAACATTATCTCTAGAAATAAAAGTCATTGATTTAACCGGACATGTACCCAAATCATTCTATGATTGTATTGGTAAAGCCCAACATATTATGAACAAGTTCACTTCTTTTTATAGTGATTGTTTAAATAATAAATAAACTCTACCTAATTTAATATATAGGGTATTAAAAAGCAATTATTTTGATTGATTTTCCTCCCTAATTAGCCATTTCATCAATTCTTTGAAAAAAGTTATTAAAAAATTTAAGTAGAATGATATGTATCCTACAAAAGCTATAATTGTTTTCCTACAATGAAAATAAAGTCTTCATGAGTCTATAGGAGATTATTATAATATATGGGAAAATTTCAAATCTAGTGCCAATACCAAATGCCTGAGGTTATTTTTATCAATATGTTTATGAATGGCTTAAGATAATCTACTCAAGCTAAAGTTCATAAGCATCTTTATGGCTTGTATCCTTTAGAGATAATCTTAAACTTGGTTAATACTATTGAACAATGAGAACAAAAGGATAGTCCACAATTTCCTAAGAATACGAACCCCTAAAAAAATATTATAGGGGATGGTGCATGTAGTATTAATGTTCAAGTTACCTCACATGAGATAGAAATCATTAGAACATCTATAAATTGATTGACTAAGGTTGAAAGTGGTACAAGACCTAAGAATATCATGTCTTAGTGGAATAAAACACATTCTCAGGATGTGCCCACCTTATAATACAAGAAGCTATCACTATAATCATAATTTTGAAGTGTTAGAATGGTGAAATCCTTCTTAATTCTATTTTTGGCATGGGGTTTATGGGCATGATTATAATGATTACACAAAACTTAAAAATTTTATTTTAAGCAAATATTGAGGCCTAAAATTCAACTAGATAAAGGCCAACATGTTGTTGGAATATATTACATTATTTGGTACATACCAATGTTCCATCATGGGTATATCTATAGATTAAAAATGAGTGCCTTAGATTAGAATTTACTTTATGCAATGTAACACACAAGTGTGCAATAATATTTTGATAATGTAAATTTGCATAGTTATCCCTATGTACATATGTCAATAGAGTAGGAATATGAAGAGTCATAGGAAGAGTGAGGGCCAAGAAACCGCCATATGAAGAGTCACATTCCATTCTATATATTGATGTAAAAGAGATATAGTGAAGGAGAAAGAGTCACGTATGTAAGTAATGGAAGGTGATGTAGTGTGATGTATTTTGAGCTCTTCATTCAATGAATATTTCTTAGTTTTTTGAGCATTTATCATTAGCATTCTTTGGGTTATTATATAGTTGATTCTGAGTTTATATGTTTGATTTATCATAATTATTATATCTTTCATATTGCAATTGTATTATTGATCTTAAGGCAATATTATTTTGAGTATTTACTCATCAAAAGCTAATAGTGGTATCATAGCCATAAGGGATCACCATTGCTACTATCAATTTGAATCTCGTTACATATTTGCAAATTGGATCAGCCATTGTGCACCACTGCATGCAAACATTGTTGTTTTGGGATTGTTTGATAGAATTCATAATATATATCAGAAGAAAATAATATTTCTCCTAGTTAAGAAGAGACCAGTAATGATAAAGGAATTACCTCTGAAAAAGGAACCATAGAATATAAGGGAATTACCTCTAAAAAAGAAACTAGAGAAGATAAAGGAATTACCTCTAAAAAAAGAAACCAGATAAGATAAATGAATTACCTCTAGAAAAATAAACCAGAGATGATAAAGGAAGTACCTCTGGAAAGAAAAACTAGAGAAGATAGCAATTCTCACTGTGTTGAATAAAAACTAGTGATATTTAAGGACACCTATTCCAAGAGTAAAATCAAAATAGGATATAAAAGGGTCTTGAATATAGACCTTATCATTGAAGAGATTAAGATACCCTTAGAAGATTTCCTATTGATAAGCTTGATAATAAAGTAGAGATTCCAGATTATTATTTGGCTAGAATCTTTCCACAGGGTTGAAAGGAAAACCTGTGAAGACTAGGATTCGGTATATATTTGATTCTACTAGTTTTTAAGATAGCTAGTGAAGATTATTATTTCTAGAAATTTTAATACATATGATTATTAATGTCTAAGTTTTTTTGTAGAATATTGGTTCTTAGAAGTTGAGAAGCTTCCTACAATAGATAGAGAAGAATTTCATCTTTGATTGCCTGAAATTCTATGTGCTTTCCTAGTGCAGGGATTAAATCTTTTATTGTAGAAAAGTAGAAAATGAAGGAGGTACAAGAAGGAGACCTTATTAAATATTGAGAAGAACCAATAAGAAGGTTCTCATTGCAAGATTACATATTGAATATAAAGACCCAAGAGGAGGTCACATTGAAGAACTTCCAAGATTTGGAATATTGAAGATTGAAGATAGAGACCCAAGAAGAGGTCATATTGAAGAACTTCCAAGTTTTGGAAGATTGAAGACTAAAGATAGGTACCCAAGGAGAGGTCATATTGAAGAAATTTTAATATTGGAATATTGGAATATTGAAGATAGAAGATAGAAGATAGAAGGACTAAAGAAGGTCCTATTGTAGATAGAAGCAGATGAGTCTAGAGATCCAATAAAGAGATCTTATTGAAGAATTTCCATAGTTGGAAAATTTAAAAACCAAGGTAAGGTCTCATTAAAGCATTTACTAAGATAATTTAAGGTTGCAGGATCAGAAGACCCAAGAGTAGAGATATCAAGAAAATTTCATTGAAGAAAGAAAAGACAAGATAAATCCTTATTGTAGAAGCTGAATGAATTGCCATTAGAAAAAATTTGAAGCAAAGTTCATGGTAAAATATTGCAAGCAGAAGGAGCACTTGACCATAAGATATTAGGATATTTATCGCCATATGAAAACAAGCCCAAAAGGAAAAAGGATTAGGCAATAAGTTTGTCAAATTTGAGAATATCTTAGAGAGATCAAGACATCCATATTCTAGTGAAAAAGACAAAGAAAGAGGTCATATTTGAAGTCAAACTTTAGAAATAAGTTAGAAGAAAGCAAGAAGATTACAAAATTCATAGTTTAGAGAAATTTGAAGACAACCACAAAGGTTTTGTAGGCTGATTTGTAAAAGCACAAAGTTTTTGAAAGAGAAGATGAAAGGTCATAGGACAACAAACAGAAGCAACAAAAAGTTACATTTTGAAAGGCTTTGGAGAATATTTTGGAGTAGATTTTGATAACTAGCTAAAGATAAGACTTGATAGATAATGAAAGTAGAATATTTTAATACTAAAGGACATCACCAAATTAGATTTTATAAGTAGTAATCAGAGGAGTTTTGAAGAACACAAGCTTATACTGAGAGGGGGGGTGAACAATATAAGACCACTTTTTACTTTTTCTTTCTCAAAAAATATTATCCAATATATCAATGGCAATATCAACAACAGTAATCAAAGCAATGCACAAATCATCACACACAATAGAGACACCAATTTACGTGGTTCACCCAATGTGGGCTACTCCACGGAGAAAATATTTCACTAAAATTTTCTCAACAAATCTCTTGGGAATCCTTCCCTATTACAATGTTTATGGACCTCTATCCAAAGGAGACACCAATCCCCTAATCAAGTTCATGGATACCTATCCACAGGAGACACCAATCCCCTTAGCTAGTTCGTGGATCTCTATCCATAGGAGAACTCCTTCTCCTCTGCTCTATGGTGATCCTCTAGAAGACTACTGCCTCCACTGCACTGGCTTGTGGATCTCTCTCCATTGAAGACTCTATCCTCACTCAGAAGACCTCTATCCTCACTACCCTAGCTAATGGATCTCTATCCACTAGAGACTACTATCCTCTACTTTGTCACCTCCAAATCTTACTCTCAGCTCTTCTCAATCTCTATCTCAAATTTGCACTAAACACTATCCTTCGGTCTAGCACAAATCTACTCAATCTCTATCTCAAATATGCACTAAACACATCCTTCAATCTAGCACAAATCTCTCAATATCTGTCTCAAATCTACACTAAACACTATCCTTGATCTAGCATAAATATACTCAATATCTATCTCAAATCTAAACTAAAACTTGTCTAGAACAAATCTATCAATATCTATCCTCAAATATATCCTAAAGCCTTAACACAAAGCTTGACTCAATCACAAATCAACTCTACTAGATCTGTCTCAAACCTTAACTCAAAGTTTGAACAAATCAATCAATCAACTCTGCTCTCAAGTCTTCTCAAATACTTACCTCAAATCTATCCAACAAGTCCTCTCTAGAACTTGTCCAATCTGCTCAACAAGTCTTCACCAAGACTTACCTCAAATATGCTCAACAAGTCCTCACTAGAACTTGTCCAATCTGCTCAACAAGTCTTCACTAAGACTTACCTCAAATCTGTCCAACAAGTCCTTCCTAGAACTTGTTCAATCTTCTCTACAAGTCTTCACCAAGACTTACCTCAAATTTGCTTGTAAGCTTTCACAAAAGCTCACACAAATCTATCCTTAAGTCCCCTCTAGGACTTACTCAAACTCACAAAAGCTTTCACAAAATCTTGCTTAACTCTGTCCTTAAGTCCACTCTAGGACTTACTCAAATCTGTTCACTAGCTTTCACAAAAGCTTATTCAAATCAATTGTAAAACTTGCATACACAACTCAACTTAATCTCTTTCAGAAAACCTCTTCAATCACACAAACAAGTTTCACTCATAATCTTGTTTAACTATAGAAACATATAGAGAATGGTTAGAGACTCAATATGTTTCACACTCACAAATCACTCTATCACTTTCAAACTCTCTTTCAAATCAATTTAGAATAAAGAATAATTTGTTTCATAAATCTTGAACTATCACTCCAATACTTTCAATCAATAATGCTCAATCAACTTCACTCAACCATTCACTCAATGAAACACAACTTGCTTACAAACCCTAAACAAGTGTTTCACTATACTTCCAACAACTCACACTATGGAACTCAAACCTTGACTCAAGATGATTCCAAATTCACATAACAATGATACTCATGATCTTTCACAAACCCTAGCTCAAGATAGTTCTCAACTTCACATAACAATGATACTCATGATATTTCACAAACCCTAGTTCAAGATAGTTCTCAATATCACATAACAATGATACTCATGATATTTCACAAACCCTAGTTCAAGATAGTTCTCAATTTCACATAACAATGATACTCATGTTATTTCACAAACCCTAATCATGCACATGAAGACTCACTCAAATATTTCCAACAATGCTTATCAAACAATCCTTTTCACTCCAAATTTGCATTTCACAACATTCAATCAAACAATATTTCACTCACAAGGATGATATGCCCATACCTTTTGTTTTTATGAATATTTGATCTCAAAACCTGTCTCAATCACAATCAACCTCTTTGCCAATCTCAAAGGTTAGATATCAAAAATCTTCACTCAAATATTTCCCTCAAAATTATTTCACCATACAAAAATATTAAATCTCAAATACACCTTATAATCTCCAAAATTTAAAAATAATTAGCAAATATTCAATTAATTCACTTCCACAATAAATTCCTTTATGCACCTTATTTCTCCTCTCAAAATAATTAACACAATATAGCTTTATTTCAAAATACAAAATATAATATTCCTTGCATACCTTATCACTCCTACTTACAAATTCTAACCACCAAAATAAAAATAAAATATTTTAATTTTATTATCCCTTATATCTCCCTCAACAACTCACAAACCACCTTTTAATTTCACACTATGCAATTTCTGAATTATCAAAACCTTTGGCAAATTAAAATATGAGAAGCATACCTTAATTTTATTCTACTTCCAAGCACCTTAGCGCAAAGCATGTCCACCACTTGGGCTATGTGCCCTCACAAAAATACAAGGTGTACGTCTTCCCCTTTATGTCTTATCTCTTCTCTGACTCGGTACAAACAAAAAGACCTTCCCCCTTTGCAAAATTTGATCGTATGGATCGAACCCATGATCTCACATTCACGAATGCCTTAACGCAGCCCTCGACTGCCACCTATGCTACCAAGCACCTTGGAACCTTTTTTGCCCTCCTTTTTGTCTTATTAACACGTCTACCCACTTGTTTAAAACACATGTGAATTTCCTTTACTCTTTAGTGCTCGAAATACTTAGGACTTTGGGCTCTCACAAATCGCATATCGCATGGATAATTTTTTGATAAAAAACTTGCCCCCTTTTATACCATATGCCATGTTTTCCAATATGTCGGTGAACTTAGGAAATTCAATTTTTAAATCGAATTTAATTATTTAAACTTTTGGCACCTTAATTAATTATTTAAATTTAAATTTTAACCTATGGTTAAAATATTTAAATTTAAATAAATTAAACCATAGTCTTCAAAATCTGCCAAATGGGTCTTTTGGAGGATTTAAAATTTGATAACTCTTTGGCCCTTGTTTTTCTTCAAACCAACCTGTAACCCGGAATATTATAATATTAAATATTATAATATTATTATTTCCTTTTAAACTGCTTCTCCTTCCTTGGGTCTTTAATCTGTTTAGGCCTTTTTAGGCATATAATATTTAAAATAAATATTATATCCTATTCCTTTGAACCTCTTCCTTGCCTTGTGGAAAAACCACCTGATGACATTAATGATGATGAAACTTGGACATCAACCTCTTGACATCAATGACAACAAAACTTGCTCATATTTCCAACAATCTCCCCCTTTGTCATTGATGGCAACCCATTTTCCTTTTACCATTTCCTTTACCTCTTTCAGTTCTACTCCCCCTGAGAAACTGCTCCCCCTGATTGAATGCTCTCCCCCTAACTCAAATCTCTCCCCCTTTGACATCAATGGCAAAGGGCCACCTTTGGGGCTTGGGGCTAAAAATGAGACTCTTAGCTTAGCCCCTCCCCCACCTCCTCTCTTGAGGTGGTTAATTTTGGGGTGGGAGTATCTCTACTCCCAGCATACACTGATCTTTACCTTTGTCCACCTTCTTCCTCAATTGATCCTTCTGATTCCTCTGAATGTTCCTATTCCTGCTTGTCTCTGGAAATTCTGCTCTACACCACTTAGCTATATGCCCAACATTATTGCACTTATAACACTTAATGTTGTGGTTCCTTGAAGGTGCAAATATCTTGAAGTTCCTCTTGGTGAAGCCATATCCATTCCTATCATGAACCCTGCAATTTACTGCCTTATGACCAAACTGATTACAAGAGTAGCAATACCCTTGGAAGAGATGCCCATTTCTAAAATTTCCATATTCTTGTCTTTCATGTGTCCTGCACTGTGTAGCCTTGTGCCCAAACCTATGACATGAGAAGCAATATCCATTGAAGAAACCTTGCCTTGACCCCATTGGTCTCTTAGTCTCTTCTACCCTGTGTTGTTTCCTGTTCCATCTGTTCCTCATTTGTGCATTGTTCCTTTCCTTGTTGAACTTTCTATTGTCCAACTTATCCTTAGAAGTCTCACTCTCTCTTACACTCTCTTCTTCTAAATCTTCTTCTTCTTTGGAGCTTGAGATTGACTCCTCTCCTTGTTCTCTATGTTCCTATTCAAAACCAAGTCTTGTCTTGTTTGATGAAGATCTTTGTACCTTGATAATCTTATCCAAGGTCTTTGAGCTTCTCCCAAACCTGTGTAGCTTATTTTTAGACTCTTTTACTTCCTTCCTTAGTGAAGCTACTTCATGCTCTAATCTTTCACATTCTAAAACCTTTGCCTCTAACCTCTCTTTAAATCTCCTTGTCTTAGCTATTGAGTTGGTTAGATCTTCTATAAGCTTTCCTTTCTCTTCATCACATTCTTGAAATTGAAGCTTGAGTTTTGAGTTCTACTTTCTTACCTTCCTTAATTCCTTAAGAGTAGAAATAATCTCACCCTCAAGATCAACTTCTCCTTCCTCTGATTCTTCCTCTATTCCTTTATCTTTAAGATCATCTTCATTCCTTTCTGATTTATCTTCAATAGGAGCACTTCCTTCTTCTTCTATTTCCATAAGAAGACTTTCTTCTTCTGGACCTTCAAGAGCATCTTCATATTCATCTTCACTGAAACTGAATCCATTCCTTGTACAATTATCTTCAAGATGACCAAAGTTACCACACCTAAAACACTTGAGAATTATTGGTGCCCTTTTTCTAACATCTTATTTTTCTATTGTCAGAAATATAATTTCTTCTTCTTCATTATCTGAGGACCTTTCATCACTATCACTTGAACTCTTACTTGCCTTATCTGCATAAAAAATCTTCTTATACCTTTGGAAAAACTTATTTCCTTGCTTGCCTTGTCCATCCCTACTTTTCTTTTGATACCTATATTTTCCTGCTTCCCTGTTCTTATGATCCTATTTCTCATCACCATTGCTATTTCTAGCTTCTGGACAATCAGATGCATAGTGACCATATTTACCACATTTGAAACACTTAACTAATTTTGTACCTTTATACTTTCTTGTGTCCTTGTTCCTTCTGCCATAGTTTGCTTCTTCATCACTGGATGACTCATTACTTGAATCTGACTTCTTACCCTTTGAATTCTTTGTAACTTTGAAGGTTGCTTCTTTCTGGGGAATAACCTCCTCTTTTATTCTCATCTCAAAAGCTATGAGAATTCCATGTAACTCATCCCTTGTCAAAATTTCAATATCTTTTGACTCTTCTATGGCTGAAATATTTTCACTATACCTCTTAGGGAGTGACCTTAAAATCTTGTGACAAACATCTGTTTCTTCAACTTTAAACCCAAGTCCTTGCATGGAGTTAACAACCTCATCCACACGAAGTAGGTATGAAGCAATGTCTTCCTCATCCTTCATCTTTAGGTCTTCAAATGTTTTCTTGTGATTTAGCAATTTTGCCATCTTGACCTTTTTGTCTCCCTCATATATACCTTTCAGCTTATCCCAAATCTCTTTTGCTGATGTGCAATGCATAACTTTTACAAACTCTATTTCATGTAAACCATTTAAAATTCCATTCATTGCCTTTGAATTATTCAGTTGTAGGAGCTTACCATATTTATCTGTAGGTGGAGTAGTTGGCGGTATGTACCCATCCTCAACTACTTGCCATATATCATTTCCTAGTGCCATTAGGAAAATATTCATTCTCACACTCCAAAATGCATAATTGTTCCCATCGAACAATGGTGCCTTATTCCCTAAAGATCCACTCTGAGAATCCATCTGTGTTCCTGTAAGCTTTTCCTTCAAGTTATTAAACTCTTTCAAAGGAACCCGCTCTGATACCAATTGAAGAACACAAGCTTATACTGAGAGGGGGGTGAATAGTATAAGACCACTTTTTACTTTTTCTTTCTCAAACAATATTATCCAATATATCAATGGCAATATCAATAGTAGTAATCAAAGTAATGCATAAATCATCACACACAATAGAGACACCAATTTAATGTGGTTCACCCAATGTGGGCTACTCCACGAAGAAAATATTTCACTAAAATTTTCTCAAAAAATCTCTTGGGAATCCTTCCCTATTACAATGTTTATGGACCTCTATCCAAAGGAGACACCAATCCCCTAATCAAGTTTATGGATACCTATCCATAGGAGACACCAATCCCCTCTGCTAGTTTATGGATCTCTATCCATAGAAGAACTCCTTCTCCTCTACTCTGGTTGGTGATCCTCTAGAAGACTACTACCTCCACTACACTGGCTTGTGGATCTCTCTCCATTAAAGACTCTATTCTCACTTAGAAGACCTCTATCCTCACTACCCTGGCTAATGGATCTCTATCCACTTGAGACTATTATCCTCTACTCTATCACCTCCAAATATTACTCTCATCTTTACTCAATCTTTGTCTCAAATCTACACTAAATATCCTTTCATCTCTATCTCAATTCTGCACTAAACACTATCCTTTGGTCTAGCACAAATTTCTCAATCTCTATCTCAAATCTGCATAAATATTCATTATCTATCTCAAATCTATCCTCAAGCCTTAACACAAAGCTTGACTCAATCATAAATCAACTTTGCTAGATCTGTCTCAAACCTTAACTCAAAGTTTGAACAAATCAATCAATCAACTATTCTCTCAAGTCTTCTCAAATACTTACCTCAAATATTCTCAACAAGTCCTCTCTAGAACTTGTCCAATATTCTCAACAAGTCTTCACCAAGACTTACCTCAAATATTCTCAACAAGTCCTCACTAGAACTTGTCCAATATTCTCAACAAGTCTTCACCAAGACTTACCTCAAATATCCAACAAGTCTTTCTTATAACTTGCTCAATCTGCTCTCAAGTCTTCACCAAGACTTGCCTTAAATTTTCTTGTAAGCTTCCACAAAAGCTCACACAAATTTGTCCTTAAGTTCCCTTTAGGACTTACTCAAATCAAAGCTTTCACAAAAGCTTGCTTAACTTTTTCCTTAAGTCCACTCTAGGACTTACTCAAATCTGTCCACTAGCTTTCACAAAAGCTTATTCAAATCAATTACAAAACTTGCATACACAACTCAACTTAATCTCTTTCAGAAAACCTCTTCAATCACACAAACAAGTTTCACTCAGAATCTTGTTTAACTATAGAAACATATAGATAATGGTTAGAGACTCAATATGTTTCACACTCACAAAAACACTCAATCACTTTCAAACTCTCTTTCAAATCAATTTAGAAATAAAGAATAATTTGTTTCATAAAACTTGAACTATCACTCCAATACTTTCAATCAATAATGCTCAATCAACTTCACTCAACCATTCACTCAATGAAACAAAACTTTCTTACAAACCCTAACCAAGTGTTTCACTATACTTCCAACAACTCACACTATGGAACTCAAACCTTGACTCAAGATGATTCTAAATTCACATAACAATGATACTCATGTTCTTTCACAAACCCTAGCTCAAGATAGTTCTCAACTTCACATAACAATGATACTCATGTTCTTTCACAAACCCTAGTTCAAGATAGTTCTCAATCTCACATAACAATGATACTCATGATCTTTCACAAACCCTAGTTCAAGATAGTTCTCAATTTCACATAACAATGATACTCATGTTCTTTTACAACTCACTAATCATGCATATGAAGGATCACTCAAACATTTCCAACAATGCTTATCAAACAATCCTTTTCACTCCAACTTGCATTTCACAACATTCAACAAAATAATATTTCACTCATAAGGATGATATGCCCATACCTTTTGTTTGATGAATATTTGATCTCAAAACCTATCTCAATCACAATCAACCTCTTTGCCAATCTCAAAGGTTAGATATCAAAAATATTCACTCAAATATTTCCCTCAAAATTATTTCACCATACAAAAATATTAAATCTCAAATACACCTTATAATCTCCAAAATTTAAAAAATAATTAGCAAAGATTCAATTAATTCACTTCCACAATAAATTCCTTTATGCACCTTATTTCTCCTCTCAAAATAATTAACACAATATAGCTTTATTTCAAAATACAAAATATAATATTCCTTGCATACCTTATCACTCCTAATTCTAACCACCAAAATCAAAATAAAATATTTTAATTTTATAATCCCTTATATCTCCCTCAACAACTCACAAACCACCTTTTAATTTCACACTATGCAATTTCTGAATTATCAAAACCTTTGGCAAATTAAAATGTGAGAAGCATACCTTAATTTTATTCTGCCCAACAAAAAACCTTTGATGAAATTTGAACACCCGACCTCACCTTTCCAAGCACCTTAGCATAAAGCACATCCACCACTTGGGCTACGTGCCCTCATGAAAATAAAAGGTGCATGTCTTTCTTTTATGGCTTATCACTTCTCCGACTTGGTGCAAACAAAAAGACCTTCCCCCTTTGCAAAAGTCGATCGCATGGATCGAACCCATGATCTCATGTTTGCCAATGCCTTAACGCAGCCCTCGACTGCCACCTGCGCTACCAAGCACCTTGGAACCTTTTTGGCACTCCTCTTTGTCTTATTAACACGTCTACCCACTTTTTTAAAACACATGTGAATTTCCTTTACTCTTCAATGCTTGAAATACTTAGAACTTTGGGCTCTCGCAAATTGCATATTGCATGGATGAATTTTTTGATAAAAAACTTGCCCCCTTTTATACCATATGCCATGTTGTCCAATACATCGACGAACTTAGGCAATTCAATTTTTAATTCAAATTTAATTATTTAAAATTTTGGCGCCTTAATTAATTATTTAAATTTAAATTTTAACCTATGGTTAAAATATTTAAATTTAAATAAATTAAACCATAGTCTTCAAAATCTGCCAAATGGGTCTTTTGGAGGATTTAAAATTTGATAACTCTTTGGCCCTCTTTTTTCTTCAAACCAACCTGTAACCTAGAATATTATAATATTAAATATTATAATATTATTATTTCCTTTTAAACTGCTTCTCCTTCCTTGGGTCTTTAATCTGTTTAGGCCTTTTTAGGCATATAATATTTAAAATAAATATTATATCCTATTCCTTTGAACCTCTTCCTTGCCTTGTGGAAAAACCATCTGATGACATTAATGATGACGAAACTTGGACATCAACCTCTTGACATCAATGACAACAAAACTTGCTCATATTTCCAATAAGTTTAAGCTATAATTTTGGGCAACACTGAAAGAATAAAGCTAGCTGCATTTTGAAAAAAAAATTGGAACAAATTTGGAATAGTTCTGGACAACAAATTTTATAAGTACCTAAGGAGAAGATTGACTACAGATTTGAATAGTGAAAGGGTAGTATTTGGAGTTGCAAATTTTCGAGATAGCTAGCACATATTTGAAGGATAAGAAAGAAAATTTTGGACAACAACTATAGCTGCAAATTGAAGAGTCTACTAACAACAAAATAAAGGTGCATTACAATAAATACAATACAACAAGCTATAAAGAAAGGAGCTACAAAAAGGTGTGTTAACTTGATGCTATATAAAGTATTATTGCAGAGATTTTGAAGGTGCTTATTTAGAGTTTTTTAGAGCATCAAATTTTAGAGCTATTTAGATCTAGCAAAAAGAATTTTTTTTAGAGTGTCATTAAGCCAAAGAAAATACACTATTACACACCATTATTTTTAGAGAAATTTGCAAGATAATAACAACATTAGTTAAAGTTTTTAAAGGAGTGATAAGTGAATAGTATATGCTATTTTTTAAAGTAAATTTAAGAGCAGATTTATCCTATGTTTGTGAGGAAGAATATCCCTCAAAATATAGTATATTTTGGAAAGCAAAGAGTTCCAAATTTAAAGGTAGATTTTAGGTGTTTAAAAACACCAGACATGTAGTCAAAAGTGGTGAATAAAATCGCTAAAAAGTGGTGTAGATCACCATCATATTAAGCACCATTGAGTAGTAGATCATAGGGAGGCAAGATCTTCATCAATGTCCACCTATTTGTACGAAAGAAGAACTAAAAAGAGTGCTTAAAGAAATAACCATTAGGCTCAAGAATCGATTAGCCAAGGAGCTAGAAGACATCAGTTACAACCTTCAAAATATTATCCTACGTAAATCCTACGTAGCACAACCATTCTATTTACACAAAGCAAGGAAAATTGTAAATACAGGGTGTATTACCAAAGGAATATTACCAATATATCAAAATACCAAAAAGGAAGCACCATAGAGCCACCATTGGAGTGCTCTAAAATAGTCACAGCTAGAGCCAACCATGGATGAATTCATCATCATCCAAAAAGAAAAGAAACATCAATTGTTGTTACAAAGAAGCAATAATACTTTGAATAAATACATTGTAAGTCTTAAAATTCCATACATTGGAGAAGGGAGTGCATGCATAGAAGGTTGTAACACTTATCCTGAGAAAGGAAGAGGAATATTGCCATCTCACACAAGGTTGAGAGTTGGCACATAGTCATAACGTACATCTCTAGGAAATAAGAGCACTCAACGCTCTAAATCAACACCCAATGCTCAAGGAAGGATTGGTAACACCCAAAAAACACAAGGAATATTGTGCCAAGTTTCCATTCATCTTACAATAATGTTAGTGCTACCTAAGGGGAGTCAAGAAGTCTTCATAACATATTATACAAGTGGCACAATGCACAAGAGGATAGAAGTGCCCATATAATAGTCATTATAAGAGAGTAAAGGTAGATTCATAGCAAGTGTGAAGCAAGAGCATTGAAGGCACATTCAAAGAACCTATTATCAAGTCCAATGAAATTTGACCAAAAGGAGGAGTGCCCAACAAGTCAAGGAGGAGCACCTGAATAATTAAGGTAATATTTACATAGTATTTTCATATTAAAATTTATATTGGTAGGAGAAATAAAGAATAAAGTGAATATATTCTAAGGTTAAAGATTTGAAAATTTTAGTGGAGTCATAAGAATTATAGAACCTTAGAAAATTTTGGATATTGCATTTTTAAACATTCTATCATATTTGAAGAAGCATTATATTTGGGTTTTATAAAATTGCATATTTATATTTACAAAACAAATTGAATATTTGCAAAATTACTAAGGTTGGAGAAATAAGACATTCTACATCAAACTAGGATTACAAAAACTTTGCAAATATTATTTTTCTAGAGTTGGGAGATATAAGGAATTCTACATAGAGATATTGCATTTGATAAGTTTAATCTCTAAGTTCAAAATTATTAGAGATTTGAATATTTGTAAAGGATTGAAATTGCATTCAAATCACACATTGATTGATAGAGTTGATATTAAATTTACATTGTATTTCATACATTAGGGAGATAAAAGGATTTATACAAAATATAGAAGTTAAAGAAATAATATTAAAACTTGGAAGATAAAAGGTAGTCAACGTAGTTATAGTTTTTATAATCACAAGGAAAAAGGAATGTCTACATCAAAAGATACAATGAATAAAGATATGGACTACACTATTAGAAAATAAAGGGAAATGTGATTAAAATTGGAATAAAAATTTGCTTACACATGAAAGCTCAGATCTTACTTCCAAATTGATCTACAATGAAGCTTTAGAAGAAAAGTTTACAACATTGGAATATTATCTCCATTATAGAATGGTTGAAGCAATTGATAATGGAAAGAATGATATTAAAATTCCTCTTGACATTGAAAGCATATTATGTATGGCTTTACTTACATTCCAACATTGCAAAGAAGTGAACTCAAAGCAAAAGGAATTAATTAAATCACTTAAAGAGAAAACAAAAGTGGATGAATCCTTCCTAGAGAAGATATTTCAATCATCATGCAGTATTAATACTTCAAGCTCTTCTAACTCAAAATATTATCATGATGCTTTAAGTGACTGTACAATGGACTCCATACCAAAGAAGAGTTATGAACATAAGGACAAAGACAAAGAAAATATTTTTCTATAGGAATATGATAACAACATAAAATCTTATCAAGATACAATGATTGGTTCTATTAATGAAGATAAATAAGAAGAAAAAGAACTTGACAAAGGAGGAATACAGTGCAAGATGAATTAAAGATAGATTGATGAAGACCATGTTGAAGACAAAAGTCTTCAATAACCAAATAATGTAATACAGGGGATTGTTAGAATATATTACATTATTTGGTACATATCAATGTACCATCATGGGTACATCTATAGATTAGGAAATAGTATCTTAGATTAGGATTTACTTTATGCAATGTAATGCACAAGTGTGCAATAATATTTTTGCAATGTAAATATTCATAGTATCCCTATGTACATATGTCAATAGAGTAGGAATATGAAGAGTCATAGGAAGAGTGGGGGCCAATAAACCTCCATATGAAGAGTCACATTCCATTCAATATATATAGATGTATTGATGTAAAAGAGATATAATGAAGGAGAAAGTGTCACCTATGTAATAAATGGAAGGTGATGTAGTATGATGTATTTTGAGATCTTCAATCAATAAATATTTCTTATTATTTTGAGCATTTGTCATTAGCATTCTTTGAGTTATTATATAGTTGATTCTGATTTTATATGCTTAATTGATCAACATTATTATATCTTTCATATTAAAATTTTATTATTGATCTTGAGGCAATATTATTTTGAGTATTTACTCATCAAAAGCTAACACATGCTAGGATGGAAATATATGAGTATACAATTAAATATTTAAATAATAAAATGAGTGATACTCAAAATAAAATACTAGTATTTATAATACTCATTCCCCAATCATAATCAACAAGGGGTTTCAACCTCTAATAAATAATATCCCATTCCTAGTCAATATCAATGCAATAAAGACCAAGGGTTATAACAATAAAGGTGATCAACATAATTAGAATGAATGCTATAGTCCTTTACAAAATCATAAATAACAATATGTTGAGCTTGATTCAACTCAATAAGTGTTCAACAAACGAATTAGGCATTTGCTCAACCTAGAGGACAAAGAGGGAGTACATTACTAGAAGCACAGATTAGTATAAGAAAAAAAACTATTAAGAAGGAAAAAGAGAAGAAATAAAAGTCAAAATATTCCATCCAAGCAAAGGTAAACCAAATTATTAGTTATTCCTTAATAACCAAAGAATTGAGTAAAACTACAAAAATATCTTCTAATGTAGAAAATCCTGTTAACAAATATCCAACCAAACCTAGTATAGGTTTTTCTAGTGAAACATATACTATGCAAAACTCGCCTCTTGAAGAGGTAATCATGATATATATGACTAAAAACCACACAAAACATCATCATCCCATGAAATATATCTTATAAATAGTCATGAGAAAAATATAAATATGAGAAGTCATAAAGGAATTATGTAGACCACCTATAAGGTCCCATATCTTGAATTACTGAGAACATCTCTTTATCAAAGGAAAATATTAAAATAGTTTTTGAATGAAATGGATATGCTAAGATCTAGAGTTCCTAATTCAATGGCCACCATTCCAAGGTCTTATTAAGTATAGTACATCCAATGAAATAGAGAAAATATTTACATTCATGCATACACTAGCTTGAATTTGTTATTAAGCTTTCCTCTAGAAAATATTATTATTGTCAATTATTTGGGTGGGAACAATCATCCATCATTGATGATTATTATGGTTCCTAAGGACATGGTTTTCCATAGATACTTGGTAGATAAAGGAAGTGGTACATGTGTGATACCTTTGTCTTTGATAGACCCACTTAAAATTCCATGTGAGCATGTAGTATTAATAAGAAACAAATGGTATGATTATAATGGGTTCCCTTAAGATCTTATTGGATGCATTTTATTAACTATTTTTTATGGTCCTAAATAGGTGAGGTGAAGTTCATGGGTTTTTAATTTTAAAACAAGCTATAAAGTGAGTGCAAGCAAATGCGTCCCACTTTTGGGGGATTTTAGGATATGGAATTTTTTTATATTACTTTTAAGTATTTTTTAACATGACATCCACTTAAAATTTGACAAAATTAATACATGAAATTAAACACTTTTTTTAATTAGTTATATGGGATTGAAATGTACCCCACCAATATTACATTAGGACTACATGGTGGTATTACAACAAACTTGGAAATTATGCATGCATCACTTGGCAAGATTCAAACCTTGGTCTCCTTATTGAAAGTTGAGGAATCTAACTATTTGAGATAATTCTATTTGACGAATTAAAAAATTCTTAGTGTAGATTATTATTATATTTTTTAATTCTAATAAAATATTTTTTTCAAAAAAAAATGCATGACTTTATATGAAGTAATGAATTTCAAGATAGTGAGTGGCCAATGTGTAAATAATTCATAATAATGATAGAGGTAATTTAAAATAATGAGTTTTTTATAAAATATACATAACCTCAGGTGTATGATAATTTTTCTCAAAGTACTTTGATAAATATTTTCTTAAAATAATTATTTAAACTATGAAATATATAAACTTTTGATGTTTTTATATGCAATCCATTATTTTAATACAAACATTTAAATTTTTATTTTTAATCACATTGTAACAACCCTACTAAAATAGTTATTAATTATGATAATTTGAATGTACTTTTGCTTCTAGAATATGGTAATGTTGATGGATTTGTGGTTATAGGAGAAGGTATCCATCCGTAGGCAAGTAGATCAAGAGAACCTAGTACCCTCCTTCAGGAAAAAATATATGGGTTGGGTTGTCCATAAGAGGTAAGGAGGGATATGATGGAGCACCACAACTCATGAGTACATGGAAGCTCACATAATCACTTTCATGTAGCTGCATTCATATAGTTGCATTTTAGATAATTGCCTTGTATTGTATATATGTTTTGCTTGTTGGATTGTTTACCTTTCTCAAACTCTTGGAGAAGAAAAATAGAGAATACAATTAGTTTATCATGCTTAAATTTTGTTATCTAAAATAAAAAATAATTATAATATATATACTCATATAAATAAAATATCCATATATTATATATAAACATATAATAAAATAATAATAATAAAATTGATAATAATTTAGTACTATTTTTGTATTTTTTTTACAAGAAAAAATTGTAATTTTATTTCAAGAATGAAAGAAAATTACACTTCTTAGGTGCCTTAGCACAAAAAAAAACCTAGTGTACCATCCTAAAAAGCATGCACCTAGACTATTGCATCATTATACCAAAGATTAAAGCAATAAAGCATGTATAACAATGAGTTAACAAGAATGTGAATGTTTCTTTTATTAAATCATTGCAAATCTCGATTACAAGTAGGTCCCTCTGAGGGATACAAAAATCTTGATACAATTGATACAAATTTGAAGCCCCTAAATAGGGATGGTGCAATTTGCAAGCTTTTAGAGTAGACACAAACTACTCAAGGCTCAAGAAAGCCTTCTTCTCACTTGCTTGGGAGGAATTTGATGCAAAGAATGCTCTGAATATGTCAAGATCCTATAAATCTGCATTCAAGAAACAACATAGCATAGTTAGAAGCAAAGGATGCCTCTCATGATGAGGCTCTTGACAAGAATTTGCATGAATTATAACAAATATGCAAAGAAAGCATGAATACTAGTAAAGATAATCACCAAATCTCTAAATTATGATAAAGCATGCTAGGAAAATAGTAAATCTAGCTAATATGATGCATAATTTGTAATTAAAACTTGAAATGGATCAAATCTAATGAAACTAGTGCAAATTAGAAAATATAAGGAAATAAGAGCAAAGCTACCTCTAATTTCTAGAATTAACCATATAAAAGCATAAATGAAAGTTAATCTAGAGCAGATCTAACTAATTACACCTATGAAATGAAATTGCTATGGCTAAAATTGAGGGAAAATAGCTTCAAACCATAGTCGTAGGTGTTTGAAGCAGCTAGATCTGTTAGCCATGATTGCTAGTCGTGGTTGAGGGGAAAATCCTCTTTCTCTTGCAATCAGGGCTTGAAATTGCTAATTCCTCTGAGGAATTGATGATCAAGGGTCGCCTCTGTGTTCTGGAATGAATTGGTGATGTAGATTCTTTGAATTTGCAATGGAAGTGGTTCAATTGGGGATGAATGATATCTTAAATCTCTTAAAACCTCCATAGCTTCAAATGCAGTCATGATTATCCAAATTGGTAGCATGTAAACACTCCTCAAGAGTTGCAAATGGTTCTCCAATTCGGCAGGGCTTTGTTGCATTCAATTGAAAACTCTTCTCTTCTTTCTCCCTAATTTTGAGGGGGGTCTTATAGCACTCTCAATTCCTAATCCTAGCTTCCACAGGAAGCTAAGATCAAGAACAAGGAGGATGGAGCTTTTGGGAGAAAGAATCTGGAAGCTTCCTCCTTAAAACCACTTGAAATCCATTATCAGGGCCATTGTAACTAATTTTAGCCTATCTCGAGAGTTCATGATAGTTGCAAAGCTAGTCATGGCTCTTAAGCATAGCTAGAATCCTAGCCATGGGTGTCATCCACGGTTGGTATCTTAGCTATGGATGCCATCCATAGTTAAGGTTGAGGAGGCCAAAGTTACCTAGTTTGAGTGGTTAAAACCACTACTTTTCCTTGGAATGGTCCAAGATCATTCATATGGTCTACAAGGATGCCCATATGAGTAGTTCCATACACATGACATGTTTTAGGTGTCTATAGATACCCCTTTTGGGATGTGTTGTGGTAACACACCACTGAGAAAAAATAGACCGCCTAAAGCCATGTTGTAGATTGAATGATGATCATTGTTCTGATCAACATTAGATTTCAAGTCCTACAAAAGAACGTGCATCTTAGAATCATTGCTTCCAACTGAGGGAAGGCTTAAATTTGCAAAGCTTTTGCATGTCCATAGTGATCGGGTAGCCAGTGCTACGATTGTTTCGATAGGTGGAGAGCTTCAAGATTAACTGTCATATTTGCTTTTTTCCCCAACAAAGGGTAAGCTTATGATAGTTGTTGGCAATGATTCGTAAGACGAATGCAATTTACAAGATTGAGTGATATTTTGTTGAATTTTATTATGATTATTAACATTATGACTACCCACTCAAGCGACGATTTGATGAGGGAAGGATAATTAATGAAGCAATGTGTCACTTGACCAAGATGAATAATTTGGACGATTTAAGACTTTTTCACTTTGTTGTATGGCAAGGCCTAATTCAGCCATAATTTTAACCATTAATAGTAATTGTACATCTCTATCCCATAGAGCAGTCCAACCGCAATGGCCTTCTTAGGAAATCAATATGATAAAAATTATAATTAGGCTTGTTTTTAATCACCATTTTTGATGATTTGCTAAAAATGTCATAGAAGACATGAAATGAACACCTCATTCTTGTGGGGTAGTCCAGCCGCCATGGCCTTCTTTGGGATTGAAGTGACGTCATTTCAATTCAACAATGACTAATTTACCCCAAATGACCTTATGGTAATTTACTCATATTTTCGGATTGCATGGAGCATAAGTCACTGCAACTGCCAAGTTTGTAGAATAAATGACTGAATACAAGGCACATTTGGATTTTGATTTATGTAATATTTTTGATATTTATTGATTTTTTGAGTTTTTTGAACCATTGAATATTTTTAATTTTGCATTTTAGAGCTCCTCATGGTTGGATTTTGAGAGCATTTATTATTTTTTGTTAGCTGCAGTTGTTAGCTACAACTATTTTTACCAAATGTCTTAGTTGTGACTGACACCTACGGTCAAAAAACCCTAATTCTGCACCCGTAGGTACCAGCCATGGTAGAGGGAAAATGGAAAATATAAAAGAAAAATTATGTCTTATATTTCATTATTTCCATTTGCCATTCACTGAGAGAGAGCTTTGAGAGGTGAAGTTGAATTTATGACACAAAATGTTACCAAAAACTACCACCTACATCGATGGCTGACCAACTAGAGGTGTCCAACAATGGCGAAGCCGATGCTACAAAGGTAGCATCATGAGCCTCGCCCTTCAATTTACAAAATTTTTAAAATAAACCACATTAATTAATGGGATTAATGAACACATTAAACTATTCCAAATGAACCACACCGTAGTTAGGATTAGACTAAGCTAGTTTAGTGGGTGGAGTTTAATTTTTGGGTTTCTTAAGACGAGAAATGACCTCAAAAAGGATCATTCTAGTAGTTGTAGGTGGTAGCCGCAGCTCCCAATTGACCAATTGGGAGCCACGTATGTCATCCGTGGCTACGACAAATTTCAATGGTCAGACATTAGACTGTTGACATTGGCCGCAGGTGACAACCGCGGCTAGGCAACTTTAGGTAAATTTTTTAAATTTTTTTATTTTTCTAATTTTGACTAGAATTAATTGATTTTTTGGATTTTTGCAAGTGAAATTTTTGATTTTTTTAACATTGTGGTATATTTTATATATATTTTTTAATTTTTGAATTTGTTTGAACTTTTGAAGTTGACTTTAATTATTTTTATGATTTTTTTTAACATTTTTTATCATTTTTTATCATTGTCATTATTATTTCCTTTAGACCTTGACTTCTAGAGCATGGGAGTCAGATCTCCTATGTGAGCTCCTACCTAAGTTGGACGATGTCAATCAATATTGGTTCACAGCTATAGGCTTCGGCTATGTGTTGCGGTTACCTTCTATCTGGGTCAACCAGGCCTATATGACTACATTGGCCCGTCACTAGGATACACGGACCAACAATTTCCACCTTTCTATCGAGGAGATCACTATTACACTAGAGGATGTCTACCGCATCTTCTGCATTCCCATTGATGGTGAGGCCATCACATATTCACCTACTATGGCAAAGGCTATCATCTTCTAATGAATATTTGGTGCCTGACGAGATGAGGCAATGGAGGACACTGACCATGGTGGGGTGCCTATCGAGTACTGGTATCGAGAGTAGGTCTTCTCACAGTGGTAGGTCATGCTAATGCAACTCATCGTGTAGGTGGTTCTACCCAACACTTTAGGAGTGAGTTTCCCTTGGAACCTCCTAGCTAGGACATAGGATTTACTTGCCAACACTATAATGCAACTATTGATTCTATCTTGGGGGAGTGATCTCCTCACGTAGCTCTATGATGAGTTGTACCGCATCACTCAACGGGGGTGAGCAAGAGTAGGGTGTAACTTGTTGCTCTAGATCTAGGCCTAGAAGCATTGCAATATTGATCAACCTAGAGGACTACCCCTACATATCAACAACATCATTGAGGAGTCACAGTGCTATATCGCTTACTAGCCTAGAGAGGCCGAGGGCTACAGGAGTAGGTCCCATGCAGGGGACCTCTGGTATTACATGGACTGGTTGATAGGGCTATGGGTAGGGTAGGTCATCTGGAACCTGTATATGGGTTGTCCTACATGGGAGGATGCAGACCGCTACCTAAGATAGGTGCGATGCGATAGATGGCTTATTGGGTGTAAGTCTGATGTGCATGAGTTCTTCCACTTCTCACGCATCTCTAGATAGTTTGGGATATGTTAGGATATCTCAGTAGATCCAGTTATCTACCACTACCTTAAGGTAAAGACTCAGCTAGTTTGGCCTGGGGTGACACCATTAGATGATGAGGATTATGACTACTAATATTTAGGGTTGGCAGATGCAGGAACCACGATATATTATGACACCTAGTGGACTACTAGGTTATGGTAGGGTGGTTGTCATCTAGGCAGATCTGGAGATGAGGTGGCTATAGAGAGTGCGGGTGGTGATCCTGAGGGTCGATACACTCACTAGTGGATAGAGGGTGGATGGGACTAGACCACTACAACATAAGAGGAGGTTCGAGATGAGGAGGGTGAGGACGAGCTTGATGATGAGGTGTCTCAACTTAGATACCAGGTGGCTAGTCTATAGTCATAGTTACAGACTATACAGAAACAAATCATGGAGAGGGATACTTCCATTGCTACCCTCTAGGATTATATGGGTGCACTTTAGGCACAACTCGTAGTAGGGCAGATGTAGTGGTGGGGGTACCAGGAGAAGAGGATAGCTTTCCATTCCCATATTTCCACTGTTGACACAAAGATAGAGAAGATCACTAGGCAATGTGATCTTCTCCAATATCAACTAGATTTTAGGATGGTAGATCAGGACTTGCTCAGGTCTATGATGGGATATCCCTTGAATTTTTAGGCTCCTCTAGTGCCAACTATACAAGGGATAGCATGGCTCGACATGGTTGCATATATCAGGAGACTACATGTCATTATCACAAAGGATACCAGGCGGTATGCATCCGATGCAGCACACATCACTCTCCTTGAGGGTGAGGTCAGACTACAATGTGGCGTAGTGCCAAACATATCTGGAGCTTTAGGGTCACAGAGGACCAGGACACATGATATTGGGCAGTCATCAACATGACCCAATCACAAGAATAGGAGATCAGATAGGTCCACGAGATCTAGCTCTAGGCGGATGCATAGAGAGGGGGGAGGTGACAGAGGAGACCATCTAGGGGTGCAGGCCCTGTTTAGTACAAATTTTTAGATATATGTACAATTTTTAAGTGTAAGGTCTGAGGACCTACACAGTTGTAGCCTACGGGTATTTTTGATGTACCTCTCTATGTACTTTGATTTACACATATATATGATATTATCTTTTGAGACTCAATATGTGTATTATGCGTTGTTGTTTATGAGATGCACATGGATGTAATTTTGATATGGTTTGGTTACTGCTATATGATGTGATGTGTTGATGACATGCACTAGCTATATGATTTATGTATGCATGGATATTATGATGTAGATGTGTAGATGGACTACTTATGTATTCATATATGGATGTAACGTTAGATATTAAATACATGTTTGATTTTGATTTAATTGTATGCATCTAATTTATGATATGATGTGATAAATGTGATAAATGTAATGCAATATTTACATGATGATGATTTAATATAAATGAACTTGTATGCTTTAATCAATTAAAACATAAGGAATGAATGCAATTTGTGTTTAATAATCTAATGGAAGACACCACAAAATGTATAAAAATCATGAATGAAAATGTTAAATCTTATCATAATAATTAATCATTTTAACATCCATATATGAAATGATGAGTTTGAAAGATATGCAATGATTTATGAGATGGAATGTATTTTTTCTATTAGGAAATTTTTGAGGTTTTCCATGAGACTCAAACATCCTAGTTGACTTATCAAAATTTGTATAATGACTATACTAGAATCCTGAAAGACCAAGCTTTTGATATGAAAGACCAAGATATTCATTATCCCTATGTGTGCAAATGAATATATTATATGAGACATAAGACTAACTCATTTCCAGGAAGGATTCATTCAGTCCATTGTTGTAATGAGGATCACCAGATGTTCACCATGATCCTAGGTTTAGATGCAGTTGGACTAGACTACTAGGCAATATAGGCCACCTACAACTAGCTCATTTGTAAATTTCTTAGACCTACCCCAATGCCAGGTGGGATTCACTCAGCCCATTGTTGTATTAGGGATCACTCTATGGTTTCAAGTAATGACCACTTCAGGGATTCAATCTCTTCACCCCCTTATTTTCTTTACATTTATTGGGATACTTGCTCATGTATAGTGATAAAAATCACTGCTTATTTTATATTTTTATTTTTATTTTATTTTGAGCAAGGGATTTAATTTTATTTTAGGATTTTGTTCATTTTTGTAAGCAAGGTATTTCTTTGGTAGGGGAGAACTTGTCATTTTGTCAATGATCACCACTCTAGACCATGCGTATCACAAAATGAGCAAGTACAAACCTTTTGCTTAAGGTGACTAGGATCACTTTATAGTGTTCATATTTCCTTGTCCTAATTAGGATTTTTAATGTGTTTGATTAGTGATGGGATTTTGATATATGCTAGGTGCTATAAAAACTAGACCTCATATCCAAAAGTAAAGTAAGCTTTCTACAAACTCTAAGAAGACCACTAGATATGGTTGAATGACAAAAAAACCCTAGTATATTCCTCATAGCAATAGGAGGGGTTGTGTTGAGAAACACAATTACTCACAAGGGTGATGTATGATGATGATGCATAGATGCATGATTGAAATACAAATGTGGTGTCATTTGTAAGATTGCAAACACAACCTATCCTAATGCAAGTGCAATGGATGGAAATGCCTAATGCAATGTAATTAAATGAATGCATGTGCAAAATGAAATGCATGATGCAAATGTTTTTGTATTTTTTATGTTTTGCAATGTTTTTTAAATTTTATTGAATTTTGAATTTTTATGGATTTTAATGTTTTCCATGTTTTTGAAGTTTTGAATATTTTGAATGTTTTTGAATTTTTGAATTTATGTGTGGAATGCCTTAAGATGAAGGATGTTGAGAGGTTCAGGATTTTCAACACTTTCAAGTGATGTTAAGTGATATGTTCTACGTCCTATCTACTCTAAAATGATATATAGAGCTAACCAATTGGCCATAAATTTATCTCGTAAGTGCGGCGATAGGTTTGAGTTCTATTGGTTTTTTTTCAGTACAAGATCACCAACTTTAAAGTCTCTCAAATGGACTTTATTGTTATAAGCTCATTTTAGGTGTTCTTGATAAACTCGGAGATGCTCAAGGGTATTCATGCGACGTTCATCAAGAAGTGTTAGTTAATCGAGGTAAGCTTACCACATAGTATTGTCATCAATGAACTCTTTCAATGTGATGCGTAGAGTTGGAATCTCCAACTCTAAGGGCATAATGGCCTCAGTGCCATATACTAGTTAAAATGGAGTTGCCCCAGTGGATGTCCATATACTAGCCATGTAATCCCATAATGCAAAGGGCAACTGGATGTGCCAATATTTGTGGTTATCTTGAATAGTATTTTTCAAGATGGCTACCACTATCTTGTTTGAAGCTTCAGCTTATCCATTTACTTGTGGATAGTATGGAGTCATAAAACTATGTTGTATATTATACTTGGATGTCAAAGCCCTTACAATTTTGTTTTTGAATGACGTTCCATTATCTGATATAATCTTGGATGGTATCCCAAAATGACATGATATTGTAAAGTATGACCTCCGCAATACGTGCTCCTATTTTCATTGTCAAAGGGACTACTTCCACCTATTTTGTAAAATACTCGGTAGTCATTATTATGAATGTGTGTTGACCTAATGATGGGGAGTGATCTTTCCAATTAGATAAAAACCCACTGAGCAAATGGCCAAGCTGCTTGAATGGGTTGTACGTGTATTATGATATGTCTTGCTCATCATATACTACAAAGGATTTTGTTTTGATATCACATACATTGTATGACTCAACATGTAGTGGAACAACTTCTTAGTCATAAAAACCATTGCTAAACACAAATTTTCTATGTATGCGTACCCTAGCTCATAACTCACCAAGGTGCAGCTGATATAGTATATCGCTTGTTCTTTATCTTACATATTCTTTTGGGTCAACATGGTTCCTAGTGCAAAGTCAGTAGATGATATATAAAGCAAAAATGACACATCTGGCCTTGGTGGAGCCAGTATTGGCAGTGTTGCCAGGAATTGCTTAATTTTAGAAAATACCTTTTGATAGTCCTCATCCCAATTGAATGGAACCCCCTTGTGTAGCATCCAATTCATGGATCGATATTTGTCTGATAATTATGTGATAAATTGCTTTATGGATGCTACTTTGCCTTACATGCTTCTTAGCTCTTTGATATTGGTGGGAGGACGCATTTCAAGTATTGCCTTGACATTTGATGTATCGAATTTAATCCCTCATTTAGAAATAATGAATCCCAAGAGCTTTCCTAAAGTTATACCACATACACACTTCTTGGGATTCAACCTGATATTATGCTCTATCAGATGATCAAAGATATTTTAGAGAACCTGAGCATTATCTTCATGCGACAATGACTTTACCAATAAGTAATCGATATAATCCTCTAGGATTTTGTGCATGTAGTCATGAAAGATGTATGTCATGGCTCGCTGATATGTTGCACCAATGTTTTTAAGACCAAATGATATAAATTTATAACAAAATGTTCCCCATGGCATTGTGAACATGATTTTGTGTTGATCTTTAGGTTTAATCTGAATTTGATTGTAAACAGAAAAACTATCCATAATGGAAAGCATATCATGACTTGCAATTGCATATATGAGAGTGTCTATATTGGGAAATAGGAATGAATCATTTTGTGTTGTTGTAGGCAGCAAATCCACCTCCCAGAAGAAGAAGAAGTGATTTGCTAGATTTTGATAGTTTTGGAATAATTTGCTCAAGTTTTGTAAAACCGTACAGTGGGAGCAAATCATATAGTGGAATGCAAAATCATACAACTAGATTGGAAAATTGTATATAGCATTAGTAAATCATATAGGGAAAACCTAAATTCACTTAGATACAAATAAAATGTAATTTCGGGATGAAATGTCGCATGGATTTGCTAAACTAAGGTGTTAAACTTAGAAAAATGCCAAAATAATATATTCAATTGTATATGGGCAGTTGTGAATAACGGATTGTCTCAGGAACCACTTTGGAATGGCCTAGGAAACATTATATAAGGCCCCATTTTCAAATTTGTAGGCCTGGCTACTAGTTTACTGGTTATTAGTTGCTAGAATAGAGAAATAGATACATTTCTGAGTTATTGCAATTACATTGAGAGAGTTTTCCACATTGTACTCAAATTTACAGCCATTAATGAGAATAAATACATTGTGGATGATTGTGTACGATATTTTTATGAATGGATAATGTATTGTGGATTGGTATTGTGTAATTGAGTTTTCTATCTTACTGTTATATGTTAGTTTTAGGCATTGTTGTAGATTGATTAAGAGGATTGTCACTGGTGAATCATGGGGAATGATTTATGAGCATAAGGACATTGGCAAGGATGTGTTGAAGCATACTATATGATTTCTGGACATAGTTACCTATATGGAATCTCTCATTGGCCCGGTTAGGATGTTTTTCTTATGAAAGAGATTGTATTATTTAGGCTATTAAACCTATACAAAACATCCTAGAGAGATATTGGAGCAGAGAAGCATATTAAATACTACCATTTTGTACCTTTAATTCATATATATTGTACATCATACATCGTACAAATTGTACAAAGAACTATTACCCAATTTGGTAAAATAGGTGATTGACAAGAACTTACCCGATTTGGTAGTTTTGGGGACTCGACTAGAACGATTACAAAACTGTGCACGTAAACCTTCAAAACAACATCTATCAATTTTTATGGATGTAAGATCGTACCATATTGGAAACTGTACAATTTTAGATCATACAGTGTAGGTAATTAAGGTCCATACAAGGAATTGACAGTTCATACGAGGGTAGTTCGGGTGATCAGAATACTGTCTGATTTGGTAATTGAGATAGGCTTGGCCTAAGAATAATTCTCTCCTCTATAAAACACCTCCCCACTGGTAATAATCCACCATTGTGTTAAATTTGACATCGTTTCTGTAGTTGGACTAATCCATTGCTCGATTAGGTAGCACCAAAGTGTGTTACATTTGGCACCATTGCCTTATCGAATCTGGCATTCTTATTAAAATAGGTCAAATTTGATTGAATACTGGAGGTGATTTTTTATGATGGACACCAGTACATGAAACCATGGGAGAAGGGAACCACAAAGCAACATTCCAGTAAGAAGGAGCACAAGGATTTCTCAAAGAGGAAACATGAGTAACTCAGATCAGAGTACGCATGAACAAAAAAATAGAGCAAGTTTGGACATTCAAAGAAGGAGAATTTGAGGCATTGTTGATTGATATAGAATATGAGGATATAGAACCACCAAACATAGAGGAGACGGTTGACAAATAAAAAGTGCAAGAAAATGGAGAGTGGATGGTAAGACCTGAGGAAGCGATAGTAAGGTTGCAAGAGGGTATAGGGGACGGGAGTCAGGCATCAGAGCAACAGGACACGAGGACTCAGGAGGATAGACCAAGATCATATCCATCACACCAAAAAAGAAGGTCACAAAGTGAAGATGCACAAGAATTTGGTCACTAAGTGGTGGGACAAAACAAGATAACTCGAATTGACATTTCTGATGACAACGGGAGTAAAACACCCCCAAGGAGGAATATGATAGAGATTCTACGGGAAACCTCAAGTGAGAGCAATGACTCTCCTAAGATGGATAATAGAGTAGCCAAACAAATATGTCCACCATTTTTAGGTGAGGGTAAGGAAGACCCCACAAGGCATATCAAAACTTGCATAACCATTTGGGGGGAAAATAATGTAAATAGGAAGGTTGTCACTAGTGATGTAGTTTGTGACACTCCTCATAGTAATAAAATATGTAGAATATTGTACGACATGGAAGATGTTGACCTGGAAGATGTTGTCATGGAAGATGTTGACATAGAAGATGTTGAAATGGAGGATGTTGTGATGAAATATGTTGTTATGGAAGATGTTGCCCAAATAGAACAACCCATCATACACTCAAAATTCCCTAAGGAAGAATGGGATTGTACGATGTTGCAAGAGGGAACTATACGATTGATGGGTGAAATCATACATGATGAGTGTCAAATTGACACATACTTTATGCAAATATTATCTATTTTCTATCTGTAAAATTATGAAAGTAAATGTGTTTTAGTTATTATTTTTACCTTATTTATGTGATTTATCAGTTAATTTGATAAATGAGGTTAAAATGATAAATTATCATATTTTACACAAATTGTACGAAGTTTTTGTATGTTTTTGGCAGGTAATATTACAGCAAAATATAGGTCATATATTGAAGAAAGGATGAACAAATATCGAGGAGACACATGGAAGGGCGCTACGGAAGGGCGTTACGAAAGGGCACTACAAAAGGGTGTTACGGATGCCTAGAAAATTTTGTGGAAAAATATATTTCAAAAATGCCACCTATGCTACAGCCTGGTCAAACACCACGTGGGCATCTAAAAGAATCAAGCACGAGAGGGTTCAAATTCCACATAGGCATTTAGAAGAATCAAACATGGGTGACTCATCATTTATTTGGGGCATGAATTTGTTATGAGATTTTCTATAACAATACGTGAATATTTGCAATAAATGCATCCTTCCTTAAAATAAAGGATCAAAGCTATAGAAAAAGTCTAAATAAAGGTTGTATTGTTACATAGCTATCCCACCAAGTCAAAGTTAGTGTTATGTTATAATTAGTTGCCACTTGGACCAATTAGAATATTTATTGAGTCCAAGTATTTTAGGAGATGTCTTAATTTAGATTATTCTTGTTATAATAAAGTTGTTGCGTGATCAAGTCCAAACCATATGGAAGAAATACGGGGAGTTATGTTCAGAATTTTTTGAGTGACAATATATATTTGCATACGAGGCCTTTGAAAAGGCCTGGTTGGATGGCGAGCGAATGGAGAAATATCTGTAATCTGTGATTATTCTCGATGTAATCTTCTGTATGCAATTCTAAAAGTTGGATGTGCAACCATATACGTTTGATTTCACTAATAAAGCAGCAGGAATACTTTCTTCAGAATATGGTAACTGTGTCAATTAATTATATAGTTTTTTGCTTGCTTTGGTAAATTTTTATTTCTTTTATTCTCTTGTAATTATGAAATAATTAAGAATTAGATTAATTAAATGAGAGTCGATTACTGAATAGAAAATAGGGGAAGGGGTTCACACTAACCTTTCGGAGGCAGGGCCCACTTCGAAAGGTTAGTCCATAAATGTCTTCCCCCAATAAATAGAGTTAGAATGTAGAATAAATTTTAAAGCATAAACTTAAATAAATTGCATAAAAAAAATAATTATAAATTATATTATGCATCAGTAAATTACATCATTAGTAAAAATTAGATTGCATTTATTTAGCATATATTGCATAATTCATCTTTGCATAATTTTTATATTTATTTTTGTACACATGTATGCATGAATTCTGGACAAAAAATTGAGCTAGACTCAGTATTAACTCCTACGATATAATCTATACGGGATTGCTACTTTTAAAATCTAACCTAGATTTACCCGGATTGAAAAAATTAAATGTAAGCTACTACAACTGATCATTTTGGCATCATTGCCAGGGAAAGTAGAGTCATAGTAGTTGGTCAGAAAAGTTGTTTGGCAGTGCAAAGTGAGTGGACTTACTTGTACGCATGAGATCATGTGGACACATGGGCCCTTGGTTTGCATACGAGTCATAGTATATATTTACGTAGATGGTACACATGAGACCTCCCTACTATAGATAGGCTGCAAAGAGCCCCGCCTTATGACATTTCTAGGTTCATTTTTCATAAGGATTTCATGTTTTACTGCTTTCATAGATTAAATTTCAATTCCTGCAAATTTTAATTTATGCAAATTTCTTGCTTTGGGTAATTATTATTGTTAAACTAGTTAGGACCTATAACTAAAAAGTAGTTACATAAATTTCTTATTTTTATTCTATAGGAAGTAGTTACATTGAGTGACACAATTGTAATGAAATCCTCCTATCCAAGAAACAATAAGAAGTTACCTTTTATTTCAGCAATTTTATTTTCACCTAATTATACTAAAATTAGCTATATGGATTCATAGACCGTGGATCACACTTAATTTTAGTAGTATTAGGTCATACTTTTTTCCTAATTATACTAAGTTTGGCTGTATGGATTCATTGACCGTGGATCGCACCTGAATTTAGTAGCATTAGGTTTTCCCTAATTTTACTAAAATAGGTTGTATGGATTCATAGACCGTAGATCGCATCTTATTTTAGTAGCATTAGAATTGTTTAGTATTTTTAAATTTATTTCTTTTCTACTGTGTTAAGAGTATTTATAAGTTTTGAAATTTATATTTATAACTTAACAAAAAATACGTTAAGAGAATTTATAAGTTCTGAAATTTATAATTAAACTTAGCAGATAGTAGGATTGAAATAGAAAAAGAAAATCAAAATCTAAACATAAAATTTAAAATATATATATAAAAAAATTAAAAAATATATAATATAAAATCAAAGACAAAATAAATAATGCTAGGTGGAGAAAAACAGTACAATAAACCTCTAGAAAATATTACAAATAAAAAAAATAAAAATAAATAAATAAATAAATATAAAAAATAATAATAATAAAAATAATAATAATAATAATATATATATTATTAGAAATGATAATAATAAATATATAAAATAATATATATATATATATATATATAATGAAATAAAATAGAGGTATTATAGAGGACTGAATCAATGTAACTATAAAGTGGCAGGACAAACATATTGTATCATGAAAATTTCAATTAAGAAATATTTGAAAGGGTGTAGTAAAACTCAAATCCTATTGATAACTCAACTTGAAAATCACTAATTAATGGGCATAGGTTTTAACTATACAAAAAGCCACTATCTGAAAAAAAATTCACATACCACTTTAGACAACAAACTAGTTTGCAGTGCATTTCTGAACTACAACCAACTACTATCCAATAATTTCTCTTTTTGAAAAGAAAAAAAATAATAATATAATTATATATATAAATTAAAAAAAAAAAAAATGATTATGCTTCCTATATTTCATCATGAAGTATCTACATTTCTTTTTATTTTTCAGTCTTCAAAGTTTTTCAAGAAAATTCTTTATTTCAAACTTTGTAGAGAAATGATGACCACATGATGTATAGTACCTTGTTGCTAGATGAAATCTAGGTATTTTTTTCAAATACTCAAATTATATCTGGTATATTGAACAAAATTTTCATTGAAAATAGAACAAATATTTTGAAATGTTATGAGTAACTTCTAGATGATTAAGTTTTCTCTTTTAACCACACACACATACACATTTAAAAGACATTGTGACGTTTTGAAAAATTAATTCATGTATTATATTTGCCATAAGTAAAAAGTTTCCCTTGCTTATCTATTTATACGCATGGTCTATATTACTAATGAATTGACAAAAGGACAAGCTCGCCCTCTCCCATAACAAAAAATAAAAAGAAAAAGTTTCCCTTTCTCCTCATCTAATCGAGCAAGTATCCCCATAAATTCTTGTTTCTCCTCAAAATAAACAAGAATCCTACAAAGAAAAACATATATTATTGCTTCTCTTCAAAATAAGCAAGAACCTCAAAAAGCACTACAAAATCCCTTGCTCCTCCCAAAATGAGAAAGTACCCCAAATAAAACAAAAGTAAAAAAAAAAGGGCAAAAGAGCTTGAATCCCTAGAATTCTCAGTATCTCAAATACCATGGGGTACTCTTTATTGAGGTATCATTACGTATTAGCACTAAGTCTAGATAAGACCTCTAGATGCTCATAAGATCAACTAGCTTTTTGGCATACATAACCCTTGTTGTTTTTCAATCCTTACTCATAATGGGAAATGAATTCTCACTGCACACACAGTTGGTCTTGAAAGAGGCTTGAAAATACTAGGACAACTTTGACACTAAATTGATTTGTGAAAGGAGTAAATGAAGTTGTTCCAAAATTGCTAGAATTTTTGAAGTCTTTGAAGGATAACCCTAGAGGCATCACATGCAAGTAAAAATCAAAAGCAAATCCTCATGAAAGTACTATGGTTTTAATTTTTTCTACAAAAAACATGGCTTGTGTCCATCACATTTTCATCCTTTATAAAAAATCCATTTTAATATCTATTTCATTTTTTTTCCATGATTGAAGATATCCTAGAAGGCTAAAATCATATTTTATATTCATTATCTTTCTATCTTGGAAAATTCTTAATGACATACAAAAATAACAATCACAAAAATTATAATAAACCCCCATAAATAAAACTTATTATTATATTATCCACCAATATAAATAAAACACCCTTCATCTTGTTTTGGCTAAAATTATAGTTTGGAGGGGAAGTAAATAAGGTATACAAAGTTCACAATTCAGTTTGGGGGGAAGAATCTGGTAAAGTATTTTCTTAAACTCTAACAATTATAGTTTTGTAGATGTCTTTTGTAGATAACTTCTGTAATAATCTTCAGTAATATAGTTTATAATACTTAATACAATAGAATTTATAATATAGTTTAGAGGTATAGTATAGGTAATATAATATTTTATAGTTATATAATAATAATAATAATAATATAATATATATAATAAAACAAAATAAAATAATAATAATAATAATAATAAATAAATAAAAAATATATGTATAAAAAATAAATAAATAAATAAACTTTAAAAGTTAATTTAAATTTTATATGTTACATATATAATGATGTTCTTATTGTTAGTATGGGTTTGTAGATAACATTATTATAGAAGTTGTCTTATTTATGCATAGTTTTCATATACATCTAAATAAGTCCAATGAGCACTATTGACTTTTGCATTGGAAAGTGTGTTTAGATAGATAGAAGTTGAAATATTGCTGCTATAGGAAGTTATTAGACTAAAATAAAACACATATTCATTGTATGATTTATAGTACCTTTTTGTTTCAACTTATTTAATTTGAAAAAAATGATGGTAATCCCAATTTAGCCAAATGACAATTTGCATTGTGCTTCTTATCAAATGTATATCACATTCCAAAAGAAATATTGTTTAAAATGAAATATCAAGGTAAAGATTTGGATTTACATGAACAAGACATCAATCATCCACCATAGACCAAAATTTGGATTTAAGCAACTGTTATAACTATATATTTTATCCACTGAGATTGTTGTATTAATCCTGAGTGCAAGAGGACACACACTTCCTTCAGTTTGGGGGAATGATGAGTGCCAAATTGACACATATTTTATGCAAATATTATTTTTTTTCTATCTGCAAAATTATGAAAGTAAATGTGTTTTAGTTATTATTTTTACCTTATTTATGTGATTTATCAATTAATTTGATAAATGATATTAAAATGATAAATGATCATATTTTACACAAATTGTACGAAGTTTTTGTATGTTTTTGGAAGGTAATATTACAACAAAATATAGGTCATATATTGAAGAAAGGATGAACAAATACCGAGGAGACACGTGGAAGGGCGCTACGGAAGGGCGTTACGAAAGGGCACTACAAAAGGGTGTTACGGATGCCTAGAAAATTCTGCAAAAAAATCTATTTCGAAAATGCCACCTATGCTACAGCCTGGTCAAACACCACGTGGGCAGCTGAAAGAATCAAGCACGAGAGGGTTCAAATTCCACATAGGCATTTAGAAGAATCAAACATGGTGACTCATCATTTATTTGGGGCAAGAATTTGTTATGATATTTTCTATAACAATACATGAATATTTGCAATAAATGCATCCTTCCCTAAAATAAAGGATCAAAGCTATAGAAAAAGTCTAAATAAGGGTTGTATTGTTACGTAGCTATCCCACCAAGTCAAAGTTAGTGTTATGTTATAATTAGTTGCCCCTTGGACCAATTAGAATATTTATTGAGTCCAAGTATTTTAGGAGATGTGTTAATTTATATTATTCTTGTTAGAATAAAGTTGTTGCATGATCAAGTCCAAACCATATGGGAGAATACGGGGAGTTATGTTCGGAATTGTCTGAGTGACAATATATATTTGCATACGAGGCCTTTGAAAAGGCCTGGTTGGATGGCAAGCGAATGGAGAAATATTTATAATATGTGATTATTCCCAATGTAATATTATGTATGCAATTCTGAAATTTGGATGCGCAACCATGTACGTTTGATTTCAATAATAAAGCAGCAGCAATACTTTCTTTAGAATATGATAACTGTGTCAATTAATTATTTTATATTTTGCTTGCTTTGGTAATTTTTTATTTCTTTTATTCTCTTGTAATAATGAAATAATTAAAAATTAGATTAATTAAATGAGAGTCGATTACTGAATAGAAAATAGGGGAAGGGGTTCACACTAACCTTTCGGAGGCAGGGCCCACTCCGAAAGGTTAGTCCCTAAATGATTTCCCCCGGTAAATAGAGTTGTAGAATAAATTTTAAAGCATAAACTTAAATAAATTGCATAAAAAAATAATTATAAATTATATTATGCATCAGTAAATTACATCATTAGTAAAAGTTAGATTGCATTTATTTACCATATCTTGCATAATTCATCTCTGCATAATTTTTATATTTCTTTTTGTACATGTGTACGCATGAATTCTAGATAGGAAATTGAGCTAGACTTAGTATTAACTCCTATGATATAATATATACGGGATTGCTACTTTTTAAATCTAACCTGGATTTACTTGGATTGATAAAATTAAATGTAAGCTACTACATCTGATCAGTACAGTTGGCAGAGATTGTACGATTTCAAGTCAAATTGCACAATGTGAGATCGTACAAGAGGAAAGTGTACAAGAAGAAATTGTGCAATAGGAAATCGTACAAGATGAAATCGTACAGAGTAGAAAAGTACAAAGTGTTCCATAAGTGGTTAAGATAGGGTAAAAGGGAGCCGATGTTGAAAATTTTAACTTTGATAGTGAAGGTCTTAGAAATTTTTATGTTGTCCCTCGATCTTGCAAGGGATGTTGTCCCTTGACCCTGCAAGGGGGTTCCCACCACCTTAACCCCCATCATAGGTGGATATGGACGTTACCCATCATGTTGATGATGTTGTTCATCTTGAGCATGTTTAAGGCCACATGGTGGTGTAATCTACATAATTAAGATATGCCAGTTGTAGCAGACCTTTGGAATCGATGAAAGCCAAAGGAGCCTAACAAGCCATAATAGTACAGTGTTCAGTAGTGGGGTGAAATCCATAAATGGTAGCCCCTTATGCAATAAAGAAAAAGAAAATTAAAAAAAAAGGTGCCTTAGTTGTGAAAATTCCTTGGGATGCAATTAGGAAGGACGAGGTTGAAAATCGAAAACGACGGCCTCTCCAGAGAAAAAGAAAGCAAAATTTTTCTAAGTAATGAGATCGTACAGATAAAAAGTACAAAATGAAATCATACAAAATATAATCGTACAATGCAAGAATGACATGCAAATCGTACATAATTGTGTACTGTACGATTTAGATCGTATAGTGTACGATTTGCTAACTAACCAATTAATGCGGCATGCGAAAAAAGCAACGGTTGGAGGAAAAGAAGGGGGAAAAAGACAAAATTTTAAACCAACTACTGAGTTGGCAGTCATCTAGCAGTGGAGATGGAAAAGCATGCCACATGGCACCTTTTTATATTTTCTTGACAGTTAGGTTTTTTAGTTAGGGTTTTAAAAAAATTCTTTAAAAGGAAAGAAAATTGACAATTTCACAAGCACCAAGCAAAATTCAATTTTTTTTTAGGATATTGAAGGGGAAAAGCATACATTTGACAAAATAGGACTATATGGGTGATAAATATTCACCAGCACTCTGAATTTATAGACCCATTTTTAATTTTGTACCAGGGAGTTCTTTTCAGCTTCAAAGAATCAACCCGAGAAAGAGGAATTAGGGTTTTTCTCCACAAAAAGGGGGGAAATTCAAAATTTTTAGAAGTATTACAGCAAAATATGTCAGAATATGTCATTGTATGAATTTTGATTTTAGATCCGGAGGAAGCAGATATTGGTGGTTGGATTGTGGAAATTGCAGAAGCATGGAAGATTAGAACCCTAAAAATTGAAAAATATGGCAAAAAGCGAGTTGAGAAATAGGGGAGAAGAAAAATACAATTCGTACAGTCATACAACACAACTAGAATTTCATCAAGAGTGGATAGTTGGATACACAAGCCAAGCAGATAGAGGAGCTAACAAAGGATAGTAAGAAGCTAAATGAGATGGTCATGGAGAAGCAAGCTCAAGTAAGGATCAAAGAATACCAGGTTCAAGCTCTAGAAGTTGATATCAAACACCACTTGGAGACCATTGTAGAGAAGAATGAGGAACTCCAGGCGGTTGGTTGAGCATGAGCTCACTAGAAGGATAAATTGACAAAGAGTACCTCCGAATGAGAAAAACAAATGATGGACTTTGTGAAAGCCGTCGAGGAGAAGGCTAACCTTCACGGAGCCAAAGACATCGAAATGGGGAGCTATGCAGCCAAACTAAGAAATGAATGAGAAATGTATAAGACGCAAGTCAAGGACTTGGAGGCTGAATTAGCTAGATATGAATCCCAATAGAAGAAGCAAAACGAGTCATCGAGGATACCAACCAAAGTAAATGGGAGGGTAGATGTAGGCAGTAAATCCACCTCCTAGAAGAAGAAGTGATTTGCTAGATTTTGACAGTTTTGGAATAATTTTCTCAAGTTTTGTAAAACCATACAGTGGGATAAAATCATATAGTGGAATGCAAAATCATACAATTAGATTGGCAAATCGTACAGATCATTAGTAAATCATATAGGGTGCACTAAAATTCACTCAAATGCAAAGAAAATGTAATTTCGGGATGAAATATCGCATGGATTTGCTAAACTAAGGTGTTAAACTTAGGAAAATGCCAAAATAATGTATTCAGTTGTATATGGGCAGTTGTGAATAACATATTTTCTTAGGAACTACTTTGGAACAGCCTGGGCAACATTATATAAGGTCCCATTTTCAAATTTGTAGGCCTGGCTACTATTTTACTTGTTATTAGTTGCTATAATAGAGAAATAGATACATTTCTGAGTTATTGCAATTACATTGAGAGAGTTTTCCACATTGTACTTGAATTTACAGCCATTAATGAGAATAAAGATGTTGTGGATGATTGTGTACGATCTTGTTATGAATGGATAATGTATTGTGGATTGGTATTGTGTAATTGAGTTTTCTATCTTACTGTTATATGTTAGTTTTAGGCATTGTTGCAGCTTGATTAAGAGGATTGTCACTGGTGAATCATGGGGAATGATTTATGAGCATAAGGATGTTGGCAAGGATGTGTTGAAGCATACTGTACAATTTTTGGACGTAGTTACCTATATGGAATCTCTCACCAGCCCGATTAGGATGTTTTGCTTGTGAAAGAGATTGTATTGTTTAGGCTGTTAAACCTATACAAAACATCCCGAAGAGAGATTGGAGCAGAGAAGCATATTAAATACTACCATGTTGTACCTTTAGTTTGTATAGATCATACATCGTACATCGTATAAATTATACAAAGAACTATTACCTGATTTGGTAAAACAGATGATTGACAAGAACTTACCCGATTTGGTAGTTTTGGGGACGGCTGGAATGATTACAAAACTGTGTACAGAAGCCTCCAAAACAACATCTATAAATTTTTCTAGATGCAAGATCATACCATCTTGGACACTGTACAATTTGAGATCATACAATGTAGATAATTAAGATCCGTACAAGGAATTGATAGTTCGTACAAGAATAGTTCGGGTGATCAGAATATTGTCTGATTTGGTAATTGAGATAGACTTGGCCTAAGAATCATTCTCTCCTTTGGAAAAAACCTTCCCACCAGGAATACTCCACCCCTGTGTTACAGTTGCCTTGTTGAGGTCTCTGAAATCCATATAGATATGGATCCTTCCATCAGGTTTTCCTACAGGTATCATGTTTGATACCCATTCTATATAGTCAATGGAGATAATAAAATCTACATCCAAAAGCTTCTACAACTCATATTTAAACATTAAAGTGATGGTTGGATGCATTTTACTGAGCTTCTACTTGACTGGATTTTTAGAGGAATCTAGCAAAAGATTATGTGTAACCAATTTTGGATCTAGACCCGACATATCCTTGTACATCCAATAAAAGAGATCAGGTCTCTCTTTCAATAGAGGGATGAGGTTGGCACACTCATTAAGAGATAGGCTCCCTCAAAACTTAATCTTCTTAGGATTATTGGGATCATCATTGATATCCACATCAAATATTTCCTCTATTGACATGTGTAATCCCTCCTCAAGTTGGTGAGGTGTAGGGATCATATGTATATCATACGTTGGTTTTAAAGGTCTCATATCGGAATTATCCTCAACATGATAAACATCATGTGTGTAGCCTAGTGCAAAGTAAAATGGTTGTAACATTTCTTCATTAGGGAAGAAATATTTAGGCTCTAGGGTTAAATTAGCGCAATCCCAATCAATAGCATCTAGATTAAGATGCAATGGTTTAGAAGGATCAACTGGATTATGGAGTGGAGTGGTCAGATCAATGGAGATAATATTGATGGGATGGGTTAGATCTCCAAGACTGTATGTGTGCACCTCTACATTATCAACGTGAATCTCATACCCGAAATGTGGCTTTAGGGTTATGAGGATCTCTGGATCCGATCTATGAATAGACTAGAAAATGGGGTCATTTGGCTCAAGGAGCTACCTATATGTAGGTGGATCAGGGAATACTATGTGATAAACTTCATCTAAATTAGTTAGTCTTCACCTGATGTGTGGGCCAAGATAAACTCTTTGATACATCTCATCTTAGTTGAACGATTCATGACGATGACATAAATAGTGATGCCCGAGGTAGGCCCTCTCAGTCTCATATTCGTAGTCACTATCGTAAATGAAGTATCCACCATTCCTACCCACTAGATCCATGAGTAATAGATGACATAAATGTTGAGGACCTAAGTAGGATAGCTCAGTATCATCCTTATATTATTTATTATTTGAGGATTCCTCATCATCATATGTTCCAAAATCACATTCTGGTCCATCTCTTTCAGAAATAGATTCAGCTCTAACTTCCTCAGAAGTAACTTCTAATTCAGCATCCACTATTAGGCCCAAATTTTGGATTTGCATGCCAGTTTCATCAGCATCTTCATAATTTTTTATTACCAAGTCGGTTCTCGTAATATCCTCTAGATTGACCTCCACTATAATGTTTTTTTGATAGATCTCAGGTGGTTCTATAGAGACGTAGGTCACTTTCTAGTTACCTATTTATGAATAAGAAATGTTAGGATTGTAGGGGTTCCAATCCAGGTTGTCCCCTAAACTGAGATTCAAGCGATCAAGAGATGCTGCTATAAGTTCATCCCGACCTTTGATATTGTAGCCCAACCCAAATCAATCAAATGGTAACTGATACTATGATTCATAGGGAGTTTATCATCCTTGATCGAATAAATTAAGAATGTAATTATTCTAGTGGTAACATTCAAAATATCACAAGGCAAACTCTAGGTTGGATAGATAATGAACATTCATAGTGAATGGTTCATCATCATCTTCATCCATAGGTGTACGATTCGTAAGTTGATCAAGCCCTCCATAGATGAAATTGGTTTGGTTGGGTGGTACCCCCAATGGCACCACCATTCCTACAAGAAAGCGCTAGGCTTGAGGTCTACCCATATCTTGTGCAATTTCAATAAAAGGTGTAAACATCACATTCTACACTATGTACTCTACTAACCTGAGATTAACCAAATGGATGCTCACTTGCAGCGCAGATAACCCAGTTGAAGAAATAGGCAAAGAAGGTTGTTGTACCTCCTCGGATTTATTGTGTGCATCTCCATCATCCATGGTATTAGAGACTTTAGCAGTGGCTACTTTGGGATTTTATTTTGACTCTTTCTCACCTATTACTTCCTTGAGCTTCTGGTCATTTCTAAGCATCATCAATGTTGTAGGCTTTGCATAATCTACTATTATATGTACAGATGGTCATGGTGCTGATGTTGAAGGTTAGACACACACTTCCTTTGATTTACCTTCTATATGTTTAATAGGTGACGTTGGTCTTATATCCATATGTGTTGAAGGGATAGTGAAATCTTTGGGAAAATCTACTTGATTCACATATTTGAATGGCTCCTCATCGAAAGGAACCACATGCACTTGACCCTCATGTACGTACTTGATACATTGATGTAGTATGGAGGGTACACATCGCATATCTCTTATCCAAGGCCTATCCAAGAGGATGTTATACTACATCATACCTTCTAACACATGATACATCATCGAGATGGTCTTCAACCCTATCTGAATAGGTAGGACTATAGTACCAACTTTTGAGCATAGTGCATCGTTGAATGCTCGTAATGTGAAGGTCAATGGCATGATATGTGATTTTGGAAATTTAAAATATGCTAAGGCCTTTTTTTTAATAATATTGATTGAAGACCTTATGTCGATCAATACCCACTTGAAAGGTGTGTGGTTGACACACGCAATTATATGAAGCAATGGGTCCACTATAACAGTAGAGACCATTTTAATTTTGTGATCATAAAACTAAATCATGGACTCCTGGAACTATTGCACATGTCCCACAAAAATAATAAATGCTTCCAAGTCATGGGACTGAATCTCTATGGACCTTAAAATGTCCATTAGTGTCTCCCTATGCTTAGGATATTGTTGTATTATTTCATAAACTGATAACTTTTTTGAGGCTGTCTGTAGGCTTTGGATGAGCCTATTTATTATGGTCACCACCGGTCTAGTTGGTGGGCTTGGCATATTATTTTGTGCTGGCATTTGTGAGGGCATAGCTCTAATCCTAAATAGAGTAGGAGGAAGACATGTCTGATCATATCTCTCATTCCTAGTGACAACGTTCACCATACCAATGAAGCCTTGTGTAGGCAGATCAATCCACACTTGATTCACTTGGCTAACGTTGTTCCTAGGAGACTCATGGTTGGGCAAGGGATTTTTGAATATCCCCATTTTTTTATTTTCTAGAGCTTGAGGATTGCCTATTATTAGCTTGTTACTCTCAATTATGTTATGTACGACATGTTTGAAACTATGACATCCTTCAATGTCATGTCCTTTCTGCCTACGGTATGGATAGTAAAGATCCTCCCTATATTCTTTTGATTTTGGTTGATTAGGATCAATCAATTTGACATCTAGTAAAGTTATAGTGTTAGCCTCGCATAATTGTTGGAAAATTGATGCCATCATCTCCGACAATAGCGTAAAATGGTGAGGAGGGTGTTGCTCCTTGTTTTTACCCTATTTCTTATTATTGCACTAATTATATTGCACAAGGGGAGGTTGAACTTGATAATTCTATTGTTGGCCCTTTTCCCCTTTCTAGAGTTTCAACACTACTTGATTCACGTGGGCCATCTTGATTTTGATTTTTAGTGTTCTTATTGTTCCAATCCTTTTTGTTTTAGAATTTCAAGTTACCCTCTTGTAACTTGATATCCTCTATAACCTTGGCTTGTGCCAAGGCCTCCTCAATTTTTTGGTATTTTTGTAGTTGCAACAATAGTGATATGTGCTTCACACAACTCTTAGTTAACATCTGATTAAGTTCCATTGTTGGAATGAAAAATGGAAACTTTACCATCAACTTTATCCATCTCTTTCCATAGTCCATGATTGGTTCGTCATCGTATTACATTAAAGTGGCCAAATCGAACAAATTTGTTTTCTTCTTGATACCGAAGGAGAAGCATTCAATAAAAGCATTGGCCAACTATTCAAAGCTAGTTATGTTGTTCCTTTTTAACTGGTTGAACCATTCTAGTGTAGGGCCTGAAAGGGTCATGATGAAGATCCTCAATAACAAAGCATCATCGCTTTGTATCTAAAAACACATGTTAATGGAACACGTGACATGATCTTGGGCATCTTCATCTCCTAGAAATTTATCAAGCTTCAACATCTCGAAGTGATCAGGATACACTAAATTAGGTACTAAGGGGCATAGAGGCGCATTGTGGATTTTTTTCAAGGTAGGCTTATGATAAATCGTACCTTGTTTCTCAATGGCTCTTACCTTTTCTGCCAAGGCCTTGTAGGCCTGCGAAGATAGAATATTCTCTTCACTGAAAGATCTTTGAGGAGCTTTTTGAGGTAGATTCTTCTTCATTCAAGGTGGAGGACTAGGCTCAGACTCCACATTGACTAAAGAGATCTCAAGATATTCCTGTTCTTGGTCGTCTCCTTCTGCTTCTTCGTACTGAGTATGCCCATGGTGTTCAATCACTTGGTACTGCAACATGTTTTGGGCCATATAATGAGTATGATTTCTAGTATGCTTAGGGTACAATTCGGGCTATGAATTACCTCATCTATGATGGAACTCCCTGTATTCACTCTGAGGAGGTAAATTGGCATGAGCTAATCTATCTTCTCTCTCTATACGCTCCTTTTGGTCAAGGATGTGTTGATCGTGCATGCACTGCTTATATAGATGTTGCCTTAGCAACCTCTATCATTGAGTATACTTGTTCTCAAGGAACTTGCAATTTGTGCACACATCTTCCAATTGATCTTGGAAGATATTCTACCTTTGCTCTAAAACCAATTTTTGTGATCGATCTATAAGATCGATAGTATGTGGCCTCTGGTTATGCAACTCTGTTAGGGAAGATTTGTTGGTGTGAACCCAATAGACTTATCTACCACACTCTTTCCTTTGTCTATATAGATGGCATTCATGTTATGCTATTATCTATGATCTACACTTGCATGGGTTGATGGGGCACGTATGCTTTAAGAATTATTTGAGCATTCTCTTGGTTCCCTGATAGTCCTATGTGTGTCCTTGCTATGTGAACTCATAGAATGAGAATGTGCAGATGAGGCTCTACATCCTAATTTCCCTAGGACTCGATCAATTCCATCAAGCTATCTAGTTTTCTAGGGCTGATTTGTGGAGTACCATTTTCTCCAAGTCTAGCCATGTCAATCGTGAACTTCCCAGGTTCATTATTATTTGGAGTTTGCAAGGGCCTATGCTCTAAAGTAGCCCTATCTTCCTACCCCTGATTGGGTGGATTTTCTTATTGTCTATCTTGGGATGGTGGGGGCCTTGAGCCACTCTTAGATATATCCCTCAAGGAGTGTGTGTTACCTACTCTAATTGGGTTGTTCTGAATAGAATCCCTTCACGTTGAATTATCCCCTCTAATAATCATCAAACGTCATTCAGGAGGATTATGTGGTTGAGAGTTCAACACATTATTTTGTGTGTCTCCTAGAGCTTCAGCCTTCATCTTAGTTATTTGAGGTTGGGCTCTTCGTGTATTAACCATAATGTGAATTATCTCCTATGTAGATTTTAGAGAAAACAAATTAAACAAGGGTGATTATATCTTTTAAAATTTCTTTGTGATCCCTAAATTGTTTCAGTGTGTTTTAGGTGTGTTGTATCATAAACTAAATCTCATCGTGTTTTTATATTTTTTGATGATATGCTTGTTTAGTTTAATGGATTTCACCTATATGATCGTAGCTCAAAAACTGGAAATGAAAGTCATGGTCACGTAAACCCACCAAAGTGTGGATATGAATCCCACACCCAGTCAGGGAGCACAGGTCCTACCGATCCTCACCCAACACACCGTGTGTAGTGATACACCCCTCCAAAAAATAATGCATGATATTTTGCATGGATATAATGGATCTTGGATTTAGTATTGGCCAATAGAATGGGGTTCATGGGATTTGAGCCAATGGATGGATATGACGCCCATCATTGTTGAACTCTACTAGTGGTTGGGTGTGAATTCTAGATCACTAGTGTTTAGATGTTTCGTGGTGTGTGAGGGTTCATTTTAACTTTGCAATAAAAGTAAAATACATCAGAGAGCATCCATGATATTTCCTATATGCCTAGGAAATTTACGTTTGAATTCAAAAATATGCAAATATAAATACTATTTTCTAAATTAGAAGATGCAAAATTATATGATAAACTGGCCTTTAGATAGATCCCAAGCAAGCAAACCCTAACACAAATATTTAATGCTAGCTAATATTCTGTACCACAACTAGCAATCAGTTGAATCTTAGTTGTGGGTGATAGCCATAGCTAATAATTCTAGTTGTTGTTAGCCACAGGTAGAAGCAGACATGGAAATTTTCATTATTTTTCCCTCTAACTTTGGCTAGATGATCTAATTAGCCTACTGATAGGAAAAACATAGAGACATGAAAATCACAGAGAAGGAAAATTACTTGGAATCCCTCATCTAATGAACAGACAGGCTGCTTACTATCTGTTTCTCTAATTGTTGTTAGTCGCAGTTGTCAAGCATGGTTGAGATGCTAATCGTAGGTGTTAAATATGGCTAACACTATGCACTACGACTATCAAGTGCAACTAAGACTTGCAATACAAAAATATAGAAATATCAGTAACTAGTAGCGCATTTTCTGGGTTTTTGTTGTGATCGTCATTTGTACCATCCTAAAAAGCATGCACCTAGACTATTGCATCATTATACCAAATATTAAAGTAATAAAGCATGTATAACCATGATTTAACAAGAATGGGAATTTTTATTTTATTAAATCATTACAAATATCGGTTACAAGTAGGTCCCTCTGAGGGATACCAAAATATTGATACAATTTGAAGCCCCTAAATGGGGATGGTGTAATCCGAAGGATTTTATAGTATACACGAACTGCTCAAGGCTCAAGGAAGCCTTCTTCTCACTTGCTTGGGATGAATTTAATGCAAATAATTTTCTGAATATGTCAATATCCTATAAATCTACATTCAAGAAACAACATAGCATAGTTAAAAGAAAAGGAGGCCTCTCATGATGAGGCTCTTGACAAATATTTGCATGAATTATAACAAATATACAAATACTAATCACCAAACCTCTAAAGGGCCTCAACAACTCTACTCAATGCTTCAACAACCAACAAAAAATTAAAGGAGATAAAGGGCATCCCTACCTCAATCCTCTCGAGGGTCTAAAGAATTTGGAAGTTGATCCAATTGATAAGAACAACAAAAGATACAAAATAAATACATCCCATAATCTAATTTACTATCGAATAGCTAAAGTACACATGTAAGAGCATCAATCTAAGATACAAGCAACTAGTTCTGTCATAAGATTTAGATAGATCTAGTTTAAGGACCATTGTAGGAAGATTTTTAGTTTTAATAGAGTGAAGGACCTCTTGTGCAGCTCTTATGGATTCAAAATTCTATCTACCTACTAAAAACCCAAACTGCTCCTAAGAAATAACTTTAAAGAAAATCTTCTTCAATCTAACAACCAAAATATTTGTAATGATTTTATAGATACAATTACACAACGAAATGGGTCTAAATTCATCAAAGGTTTTAGGCTTATCCTTTTTTTGAATCAAAGCTAAAAAAGTAGAGTTAAAAGCCCCCAAAACCTAACCACTCAACCTAACTTCCTCCATTACTCTGAGAAGATCCTCCTCAACTAGATCATAGAAAATAAGAAAAAACTCCACAGGCCATTCATCAGGCTCTAGACTTTTATCCTTTTTGAAATAAGTTAGGATAGCTTTCAGTTCTTCCTTTGTGACCTTCTTCATAAGTAACTTATTGTCCTCCTTTGTCACAAAATTAGGGAAGAAAATAGTTAAATTTAAAATTTCCCCAATATCTCTATCAGGTTTATTATATATTATTTGAAAATGTTTTACTCCCAAATCTTCTAGCTCAGAAAAACTCCTAACGAGAGCCCCTTCTTCATTTTGCATCTCCCAAAGAGTGTTAAACTTATTCCTGTGATTAGAAAAATTATAAAAAAACTTAGTATTTTCATCGCCTTTTTTTAACCATACATCTCTACTTTTCATTCTCCATTCAGCTTCCCTCCACTCCAAGAATTTGTTCTTCTTAATTTCTAGTTCAAATAGTCTTGTTTTCTCCTCCTCTTTAAACAAACTAGCCTCATTATTTTTATGAATTTCTAAAATTTCCTTCTCCACCAACTTGAGATCTCTATCCATACTCTCCTTTTTAACTACAATCCAATATGACACAACTTTTAATTTTTTTAAAGCAATAACAAATTGAAAACTCGTTGATGACCTAGAACTTTGGTCATAACCAATCCATTATTTTTTAATCAGTTGTTGAAATCTTCTTCCTCCAACTGAATTGGATTGAGCTTAAAATGACTTGTAGGTTTTGCCTCTTAACTTTCTAATTGAAGAAGTATGGGAGAATGATCTGAGCCACCTCCAGTCTCAACCCATTATTTTTTTCTATCTATTTCATTATATAATGACTTTGAGATCAAAAAAAATTTCAACCAATTTGTGATCCTAGCTTCCCCAACTCTATTATTTGTCCATGTAGGCATTAATTTTATTGGTTACAAATAAATTAAACCAGCTTCTTCAATCTTATGCTTGAAGTAATATATAAGTCTATCAAGTCTTGTAGATTCTCCTCATACCTCACTTCTATTCATAGTAAAATTTAAGTTCCCACCAATGATAACTCTTTCATCCCTAACACACCTTTGGGATAAAAAATATTCCTAGAAGACCTATCTATTTTCATAGAGACCATAACAATTAATAATTGATAACCTCAATCTCAACTCTTTAAAAAAGAATTATGTCCAAAATCCTAAAATCATAAAGGAAGAATTAATTAAGGATATTAAGTTCTTTTAGCCAGTCAAAACACCCCTAAATTTTAGGTAGCATCTAGAGCCAATAACTCCTAGTCCCTAAGCAATTTACTTAACCCTTCAATGACTTTTGTACTTGTACCCATGATTTCTTATAGAAGGATAACATCCAGATTATGAATGTCCACCAGCCTAGCTAAGGCAAGTCTTTTAGAGGGACTTCCAAGACCTCAAATATTAAGAGATAACAAGATCATTTAAAACTTTTAAGAGGGATTTTGTCCCACTCTAAGGACCCCTTTGATAGATTTTTGTTTACCCTACTGAATTTCCCTCAAAGCCTTCTCCTGTGCTTGAAACAAAAAATGATTTACTACCTGTTGAAGCAGTGGAATATTCCTTTATATGGTCCATACATAACCCCAACCTTACAACAACTGCATAAGTTTTCAGCTCGGATTTCATTTTCCTAGAATGCAACAAATATCTACAAGAGGAGCTTGTCTCCAAACCATCCCCTGAAAAATATACCTCCCTAGAAGATTCACCTAATAGGTCACAAAGACTTCTCCCAATAGTAGAAATATTTGGATCACAATCCCTATTCAATATGTTTGAGGTTACCAATCCATTGTCCAAAATATTAGAAAATTCCTTATCCTTGGGACTTCTCTTTGAAGATTCATAAGGCAGTGTACAAAGTTATTTATTACATAAGTCCATATTATTCTCATGTATTGGATAGTAATTGTCACAAGGCTTAGATGGTCGATCAACAAATTAATAGTATTGGGTTCCAATCCTTTCATAGTTTTCTTTATGACTTTGTCTCCTTCTCTAACAACTTGTGAATAGTGAAATGAAGACAAAGCTAGGCCCAAAATTTCTTCCTCCTTCTCTAGAGTTTTGGTTCTAGGTTCAACAACATTCTTTTTGTTTGTTTGTGCCAAATTAGGGAGCACTATTGAGCTCTAAAAAATAGGTATCTCTTGATTGTTGTTAGCTGACTTGAAATCTCCACTTGTCATTTTTTTTCTCCTCCATACTTTCTCTACAAAAGCTTGAGAACATTCCTTATGTCCATAAACATGACAATGAACACATCTAAATGGAATCTTAATATAATCCAAGATTTTATTATGAATTGTATTCCCCACAACTATCTTCATTCAGTATGTTAAGCCTTCACTGATATCCATCTCAACCAAAACCCAAGCTACAGGCCAAAAAACACTAGATTTGAAAGAAATATATATATCCAAGGTTTTACCTAATGAATCTTCAATCTCTTTCAAATATCTTTCTAACCATAACTCTATTGGAAGACTTGGAAGTTTTACCCAGATTGGGATTCTCCTAGCAACTTAAATCCTAGGATCAAAGCAAGTTTTCCAAGCCTTTAAAGCCAAAAAAGAAGACCTCCAATACTAACGACCTCCCAAAATTTTTTGTGCATCTTCCTCAGATCAAAAAAATAAACCTATCCATCCTCTAGAAAGTAAGTGAAAATTTGATCCATATCCTCAAATGGGGACCCATACCTTTTGTTGTTGGCAATTTTGGGTACATTGGGTACATTGCCTTTGCTCAAGTGTTGATGTTGTCATTGATGTCAAGAAGCGGAAGGGTTTTTGTGAAAACCAAGGCAGACAAAATAAATGGTTTTATTTAAAACCATGGACAACAGATTTGAAATGGGTTTTTCTTAAAACCCAAGTTGGCTCTTCGTTTCATTGAAAAAGGTGCCCCGGTGATGAAGATATTTAATTTTAAATATCTAGTTTAAATTTTATTTATTTAAAATTTAAATTAATATTTTAAAATTAAATTAAAGTATTTTTTGACATGTTTGGAAATGCCGACGTGTTTGGTAATGCATCGAAGTGCATATATATTGGGGCTAATAAATTCATTTCAGTGTGTGGGTGAATCGAGATAAATAGGAGTGCATTTCATTTTCGTCTTCTTCTGTGCCAGCGAAGGAGACGCACGTGATGGACAAGTATTTGCTGTGACGAATGGTCGTGGTGTCGAGGAGGAAGGCAGACGATTGGTTGGTGCGAAGTTTAAGAATATAGGTGAAGCACGCTCGGAGATAAACATGAAGAAAAACACAATACGTCATGATGCAAGCTAATGGGAAATGGAGTTTGACATAACTCTCTATGTTTTTCGATTTCGACATTAATGAGGTGAAGATGTCATGATTCGAGCACTATACGAAGGAGTGTGGTAAAATTGATACGAATTGTTATATGAGTAAAGTTTCAGGCACAAAGTTTGGTGCAGCAGTTTGGAATATGACAAAGGTCTAAAGTTTGCAGCAGATATTTGGAAACGTGGCCAAGGTACAAAACTCTGAGTAGTGTTTTTGGAAATAATGAAGTTTGCATATCAAAAGATTCTGTGCGAAAGAAAGAAGACTCACATCTTTGATAACTGACCTTATCCATCGGATAGCATAGACAGAAGTGAGAAATATGTTAGGGCTTGCTTGGAGAAGACCTTGGTTTCAAATCCCATGATCAACATTTTTAGAGTAAGAGCTCCATTGTTTATTTTGCTCGGATATTCGTGAGACGGCAGAGTTAAATCAAACAACATGAGCATAAGTTTCACGTGGGAGTGCAGCTAACTTGGTGGTTTGATTTGAAGCTAAAATGTTAAGAGAACATAAGTCCCATGATCAAATATACGAAGCTCCCTTTTGGTGGACAAGATAGATAAGAGGTATGTTATTTAATAATTGATGTTGAAAGTTGAGCGCTTGGAGATTGTTGTGATTTATTTTACTTTTATGGTACAAGTGGTTTTGGGAGTTATAAGGTTATGCAATGTTGTGATTTATTTTATTTTATGGTACAAGTGGTTTTAGGAGAGATAAGGGAGTTGTGCAATTAAAGGCTTTGGTGATGATTATTGAAAGGTGGAATAATGTTGATTATTTTGTGATCTACTAACCCTTGTGAAGATTGGCAAAAGAATTTTGTGATGGTGGCAGATTTCCAAAGGGGTTCCTTCACTTCAATAAGGTATGGGCACATTCTTCTTATGAGTATGATTGGTGTATGTTTTCCTGAAATAAGATTGGAGTGAAAAGGTATTCAACAAGGTTTCCTTTGGTTGGGTATAAGTCCTAGTTTCTGGTTTGTTGAAGACTACTTATGCATTGTTATCATTGATGAGAGTTTTGGTGAATGCATATTTCTGGTTTGAGGTAGTGGAAGCATTGTGCACTAGGGTTTATGATTGTGAGTCTTGATACTTGCTTTGAGTTGGTGAAACCCTTGGATGGTTGTGTTGAGGTTGATGGTTGAGTTGCTTCCATAGAGGTTGGTTGATCAAGTTATTGCTTTTACTTGATACATGATATTGGGCTTACTCCATTGAGTTGATTTGAACAAGTTATTCTTTGCATTTGGTGATATTGTGTGGGTGGCTATTTTGTTCAAATATCTTTGGAGGGAAAAGGATTTCTACTTGTTTCCTTTTCTTGTGATGATTGGTTGAATGCTTCAAGGTTAATGTTGAGTTGAATGATGTTGGTTAAACCTTGTCTATGAGCATTGTTGTTGAAGCCCAAATTGGTTGAGAAAAGATATTGGTTGTTGGAAAGAACATGAGTATCATTGTTATATGAGATATTGCATGGTTGGCAATTGTTGGGTTGTGTTTCATGTTCTTGAGAAAAGCATACTACATCTATCTTATTCTTTTGAGATTTGAGATTGAGTTGAGATTGAGATTGGGAGTTAAGTATAGAACATATTGAGTCTCTAACAATTCTCTTTATGCTTCTATGAGGTTGATGAATCACATTGGGTCTCTAACAATTCTCTTTGTGGGTTCATGCCAAGCAAGTTTTCTTGATGAACTTGTGAGCAGGTTTTGGACAGGTTCCATTGGGGACTTGTGAGCAGGTTGTGGACAGGTTCTGTTGAGGACTTGTGAGCAGATTTGGACAGGTCCTAGCAGAGGACTTGTGAAGCTGAGGTTGATAGTTCTATCGGAGAACTTGAGGACAGAGGTGCATTGGTTCTATGAGAAGAACCCGAGGACAGATTTGTACCAGACCGAAGGACTGTGTTTGGTGCCGATCAAAGACAGAGGACGAGGACATTTGTGCTAGACCGAAGGACTGTGTTTAGTGCAAATTCAAGGACCAGCTTTGAGGTGATAGAGTTGAGGACAGAGGTCTCCAGCCGGAGCAGGAGAAGACAGGTGTCTTCTATGGATAGAGTTCCATTTGCTAAGGGCAACGGAGGCGAGAGGTCTTCTAGAGGATCACCAACCGGAGCGAGAGGTAGGGGAAGGTATCTCCTTTGAGCAGAGGCTCATAAATTCAGATTGGGGGAAGGTTTCTCCTTTGAGCCGAGGCTCATAAACATTGTAATTGGGAAGGTTTCCCAAAGAACTTTGAGATAACTTTTAGAGAAAAGTTTTGTGGATGAACCATGTAAATTGTTGTGTCACTTTGTGGATGGTTTTGTGCATTGCTTTGATATTGCTTTGGATATATTGCTTTACTTGTTTTGAAGTATAAAGGAAAAGTAAAAAGAGGTCTTATACTGTTCACCCCCCCTCTCAGTATAAGCTTGTGTTCTTCAATTGGTATCAGAGCAGGTTCCTTCGGAAAGGTTTAACAGCTTGAAGGAAAAGCTAGTAAAGAACACAATGGATCATTCAAGTGGCAATGCAACACCTATTCTTGATGGGTCAGATTTTGGTCTTTGGAGTGCAAGGATGAAGGTTCATCTAATGGCACTTGGGAATGAGGTTTGGGAAGTAATTGAAGATGAGTACACTATTCCTGAACATGGTCTTAATACTAAAGAAGAGAGGCTCCTACATCACAGCAATTCAAAAGCAATGAATGCAATCTTGAAAGGCTTACAGAAAGTAGATCTCACCAAAGTGATTCACTGCAAGACAGCTAGTGAAATGTGGAATCAGTTGAAGGTGGTTCATACAGGTGATACAAATGTCAGAAAGGCCAAGTTGAGACACTTCAAAGGTATGTTTGAACAACTCAAGATGAATGATGATGAAAATATTAGTGACTACATGCTTCGTATGGATGAAGTTGTTAACTCCATGAAAGACTTAGGTCTTGAGCTTGCTGAAAATGATGTTTGTGATAAGATTTTAAGATCTCTTCCTAATAGATTTAGTGAAAATATTTCTACTATTGAGGAAGCTAAAGATTTGGATAAGTTGAAAAAATATGAGCTCCATAGTATACTTGCAGCATTTGAGTTAAGAACTCAAGTGAAGGTTGATGTCAAGAAGGAGGCAGCTTTCAAGGCTACCAAGAATTCCAAAGGTAAACAGCTTCAAGAGAGTGATGAGTCTTCTGGTGATGAAGAGGCATATTACAGCAAGAAAGGCAAGTTCTCTAGAAAGCACAAAAATATGAAAAACGTAAGATGTTTCAATTGTGGAAAGTTTGGTCATTATGCTACTAAACTGTCATTGTTGCCAAGGATGAAAGTGATGAAGATAAACAGGACTGTAAGAGCAAGGATTCTGAAAAGCACAAGCATCATAGGAAAAACAAATATGAGCACAACAATCAAGGAAAGAGGTATTCTCACAAACACAAGAAGAGCTTCTACCTAGACAAAGCAAGTAAGTGTTCTAGTAGTGATAGTGAAAGTTCTTCAAGTGATAATGAAAATGAGATGTTGTTCATATCGAGAAAAGAGGAAGAACCAAAACATAGATTCATTATCATGAAATGTCTTAGATGTGGAAATTTTGGTCACCTTGAGGATGATTGCACAAATAATGAATTGGTTGTTAGTATGTATGAGGATGCTTCAGAAAATGATAAGGAAGATGCATGTATGGTTTTTGAAAAGGGTAGCACCTCTAGTGATAAGAAATCTGAAAAAGGCCTTGATAATTCAAAGTGCAATCAAATAGAGGATCTTGAATGTGAACTTACAAATGCTCTTAGTGTTTTGAAAAAGGAAAGAAAGAAGAATGCTAGACTCAAGGATAAGTTAGATGAATGTTGTATGGAGAGAGATGATCTCATAGAAAGTCTTGACATCTCTATGGCTAAGGCACAAGAACTCAAGAATGAGTTAGAATCTAAGGTGCTTGAGTATAGTGAATTAGAACAGAAAATGGCTTCGTTGAAAGAGGAAAATAAAGAGTACAAGGATAAGCTCTACAGATTTCAGGAAAGCTCCAAAAAGGTTAAGTCTCTCATCAAAAGTCAAAGAAAGACAACAGACAAAACAGGCCTTGGTTTTGTTAAGCCTCACAAGAAACAAGTTGGAGAGTCTAGTAAGAGATTCCAAAAGGAAGAGAGTTCTAATGAGGAAAGTATTTCAGATCATGAGTCCTTGAATGATAGATGCATAGAAACAGAAAATAGATTTCAGAATGAGAAGAAGGAGAAGTTTTGAGGACCTAAGAAGTCAAATAAAGGAAAGTTTCAAGGCAGATGTTTTGCGTGTCACAGATTTGGTCACATGGCTGTACATTGCATGGCTCAAGTGAAGAAGGTAAATGACAGTTTCAGAAGTGGTAATTTCTTTCATGGGTATTGCTACTCTTGCAATCGGTTTGGGCACAAGGCAGTTCATTGCAAGGCAAATAACAAGAACAGGTTTAGTCAGAACAGGTGGATTCAAAGAACAGGTATGCCTCAAAGAAATAACATTGTTACTTGTTACAAGTGCAACAATGAAGGTCACATAGCTAGACAGTGTAGAGCTGAAATTCCAGGGTACAGGAACAGGAATAGTGGTATGACCAGGTCCAAGGATCAAGGCATGGCTAAGAATAGGAACAGTGATAGAAACAGGAATAGGAATATGGACAAAGAGTTCAAGAGAAGGCCCGACAAGGAAGTTATAGACGCTGATGATGATCAGTGCCTAATGGGAGTTTTACTCCCACCCCAGAATTAATCACCTCAATAGGAGGTGGGGGAGGGACTAAGCTAAGAGGCTCATTCTTAGTCTCAAGCCCCAAAGGTGGCCCTTTGCCATTGATGACAAAGGGGGAGAGATATGAGTAAGGGGGAGAGCTTCAAGTGAAGAGGAAAGCTTCAAGTCAGGGGAGCAAAACTTCAAAGGTAGATTCTGTGGGTTTCAGTTTTGGCTCTTGAAGATGTGTTTTTAGTAAAGTTTTGCCATCAATGACAAAGGGGGAGATTGTTGGCAATTTTGGGTACATTGGGTACATTGCCTTTGCTCAAGTGTTGATGTTGTCATTGATGTCAAGAAGCGGAAGGGTTTTTTGTGAAAACCAAGGCAGACAAAATAAAAGGTTTTATTTAAAACCATGGACAACAGATTTGAAATGGGTTTTTCTTAAAACCCAAGTTGGCTCTTCGTTTCATTGAAAAAGGTGCCCCGGTGATGAAGATATTTAATTTTAAATATCTAGTTTAAATTTTATTTATTTAAAATTTAAATTAATATTTTAAAATTAAATTAAAGTATTTTTCGACGTGTTTGGAAATGCCGACGTGTTTGGTAATGCATCAAAGTGCATATATAATGGGGCTAATAAATTCATTTTAGTGTGTGGGTGAATCGAGATAAATCGGAGTGCATTTCATTTTCGTCTTCGTCTGCACCAGCGAAGGAGGCGCACGTGATGGACAAGTCTTTGCTGTGACGAATGGTCGTGGTGCCGAGGAGGAAGGCAGACGATTGGTTGGTGTGAAGTTTAAGAATATAGGTGAAGCACGCTCGGAGATAAACATGAAGAAAAACACAATGCGTCATGATGCAAGCTAAGGGGGAATGGAGTTCGATATAACTCTCTGTGTTTTTCGATTTCGGCATTAATGAGGTGAAGATGTTGTGATTCGAGCACTGTACGAAGGAGTGTGGTAAAATTGATACGAATTGTTATATGAGTAAAATTTCGGGCACAAAGTTTGGTGCAGCGGTTTGGAATACGACGAAGGTCTAAAGTTTGCAGCAGATATTTGGAAACGCGGCTAAGGTACAAGGCTCTGAGTAGTGTTTCGGAAACAATGAAGTTTGCATATCAAAATATTCTGTGCGAAAGAAAGAAGACTCACATCTTTGATAACCGACCTTATCCATCGGATAGCACAGACAGAAGTGAGAAATATGTTAGGGCTTGCTTGGAGAAGACCATGGTTTCAAATCCCACGATCGACATTTTTAGAGTAAGAGCTCCACCGTTTATTTTGCTCGGATATTCGTGAGACAGTAGGGTTAAATCAAACAGCGTGAGCATAAGTTTCACGTGGGAGTGCAGCTAACTTGGTGGTTTGATTTGAAGCTAAAATGTTAAGAGAACATAAGTCCCATGATCAAATATACGAAGCTCCCTTTTGGTGGACAAGATAGATAAGAGGTATGTTATTTAATAATTGATGTTGAAAGTTGAGCGCTTGGAGATTGTTGTGATTTATTTTACTTTTATGGTACAAGTGGTTTTGGGAGTTATAAGGTATGCAATGTTGTGATTTATTTTATTTTATGGTACAAGTGGTTTTAGGAGAGATAAGGGAGTTGTGCAATTAAAGGCTTTGGTGATGATTATTGAAAGGTGGAATAATGTTGATTATTTTATGATCTACTAACCCTTGTGAAGATTGGCAAAAGAATTTTGTGATTGGGGCAGATTTCCAAAGGATGTTCTTCACTTCAATAAGGTATGGGCACATTCTTCTTATGAGTATGATTGGTGTATGTTTTCCTGAAATAAGATTGGAGTGAAAAGGTATTCAACAAGGTTTCCTTTGGTTGGGTGTAAATCCTAGTTTCTGGTTTGTTGAAGACTACTTATGCATTGTTATCATTGATGAGAGTTTTGGTGAATGCATATTTCTGGTTTGGGGTAGTGGAAGCATTGTGCACTAGGGTTTATGGTTGTGAGTCTTGATACTTGCTTTGAGTTGGTGAAACCCTTGGATGGTTGTGTTGAGGTTGATGGTTGAGTTGCTTCCATAGAGGTTGGTTGATCAAGTTATTGCTTTTACTTGATACATGATATTGGGCTTACTCCATTGAGTTGATTTGAACAAGTTATTCTTTGCATTTGGTGATATTGTGTGGGTGGCTGTTTTGTTCAAATATCTTTGGAGGGAAAAGGATTTCTACTTGTTTCCTTTTCTAGTGATGATTGGTTGAATGCTTCAAGGTTAATGTTGAGTTGAATGATGTTGGTTAAACCTTGTCTTTGAGCATTGTTGTTGAAGCCCTAATTGGTTGAGAAAAGATATTGGTTGTTGGAAAGAACATGAGTATCATTGTTATATGACATATTGCTTGGTTGGCAATTGTTGGGTTGTGTTTCATGTTCTTGAGAAAAGCATACTACATCTATCTTATTCTTTTGAGATTTGAGATTGAGTTGAGATTGAGATTGGGAGTTAAGTATAGAACATATTGAGTCTCTAACAATTCTCTTTATGCTTCTATGAGGTTGATGAATCACATTGGGTCTCTAACAATTCTCTTTGTGGGTTCATGCCAAGCAAGTTTTTCTTGATAAACTTGTGAGCAGGTTTTGGACAGGTTCCATTGGGGACTTGTGAGCGGTTTTGGACAGGTTCCGTTGGGGACTTGTGAGCAGATTTGGACAGGTCTTAGCAGAGGACTTGTGAAGCTGAGGTTGATAGTTCTATCAGAGAACTTGAGGACAGAGGTGCATTGGTTCTATGAGAAGAACCTGAGGACAGATTTGTGCCAGACCGAAGGACTGTGTTTGGTGCTGATCAAAGACAGAGGACGAGGACATTTGTGCTAGACCGAAGGACTGTGTTTAGTGCAAATTCGAGGACCAGCTTTGAGGTGATAGAGTTGAGGACAGAGGTCTCCAGCCAGAGCAAGGAAGACAGGTGTCTTCTATGGATAGAGTTCCATTTGCTAAGGGCAGCGGAGGCAGAGGTCTTCTAGAGGATCACCAGCCAGAGCAGAGGTAGGGGAAGGTATCTCCTTTGAGCAGAGGCTCATAAATTCAGATTGGGGGAAGGTTTCTCCTTTGAGCCGAGGCTCATAAACATTGTAATTGGGAAGGTTTCCCAAAGAACTTTGAGATAACTTTTAGAGAAAAGTTTTGTGGATGAATCACATCTAAATTGTTGTGTCACTTTGTGGATGGTTTTGTGCATTGCTTTGATATTGCTTTGGATATATTGCTTTGTTGTTTTGAAGTATAAAGGAAAATGTAAAAAGAGGTCTTATACTGTTCACCCCCCCTCTCAGTATAAGCTTGTGTTCTTCAATTGGTATCAGAGCGGGTTCCTTCGGAAAGGTTTAACGACTTGAAGGAAAAGCTAGTAAAGAACACAATGGATCATTCAAGTGGCAATGCAACACCTATTCTTGATGGGTCAGATTTTGGTCTTTGGAGTGCAAGGATGAAGGTTCATCTAATGGCACTTGGGAATGAGGTTTGGGAAGTAATTGAAGATGAGTACACTATTCCTGAACATGGTCTTAATACTAAAGAAGAGAGGCTCTTACATCACAGACAATTCAAAAGCAATGAATGCAATCTTGAAAGGCTTACGAAAGCAGATCTCACCAAAGTGATTCACCGCAAGACAGCTAGTGAAATGTGGAATCGGTTGAAGGTGGTTCATACAGGTGATACAAATGTCGGAAAGGCCAAGTTGAGACACTTCAAAGGTATGTTTGAACAACTCAAGATGAATGATGATGAAAATATTAGTGACTACATGCTTCGTATGGATGAAGTTGTTAACTCCATGAAAGACTTAGGTCTTGAGCTTGCTGAAAATGATGTTTGTGATAAGATTTTAAGATCTCTTCCTAATAGATTTAGTGAAAATATTTCTGCTATTGAGGAAGCTAAAGATTTGGATAAGTTGAAAAAATATGAGCTCCATAGTATACTTGCAGCATTTGAGTTGAGAACTCAAGTGAAGGTTGATGTCAAGAAGGAGGCAGCTTTCAAGGCTACCAAGAATTCCAAAGGTAAACAACTTCAAGAGAGTGATGAGTCTTCTGGTGATGAAGAGGCATATTACAGCAAGAAAGGCAAGTTCTCTAGAAAGCACAAAAATATGAAAAACGTAAGATGTTTCAATTGTGGAAAGTTTGGTCATTATGCTACTAAGCGATCTTGTTGCCAAGGATGAAAGTGATAAAGATAAACAGGACTGTAAGAGCAAGGATTCCGAAAAGCACAAGCATCATAGGAAAAACAAAGATGAGCACAACAATCAAGGAAAGAGGTATTCTCACAAACACAAGAAGAGCTTCTACCTAGACAAAGCAAGTAAGTGTTCTAGTAGTGATAGTGAAAGTTCTTCAAGTGATAATGAAAATGAGATGTTGTTCATATCAAAAAAGGAGGAAGAACCAAAACATAGATTCATTATCATGAAATGTCTTAGATGTGGAAATTTTGGTCACCTTGAGGATGATTGCACAAATAATGAATTGGTTGTTAGTATGTATGAGGATGCTTCAGAAAATGATAAGGAAGATGCATGTATGGTTTTTGAAAAGGGTAGCACCTCTAGTGATAAGAAATCTGAAAAAGGCCTTGATAATTCAAAGTGCAATCAAATAGAGGATCTTGAATGTGAACTTACTAATGCTCTTAGTGTTTTGAAAAAGGAAAGAAAGAAGAATGCTAGACTCAAGGATAAGTTAGATGAATGTTGTATGGAGAGAGATGAACTTATAGAAAGTCTTGACGTCTCTATGGCTAAGGCACAAGAACTCAAGAATGAGTTAGAATCTAAGGTGCTTGAGTATAGTGAATTAGAACAGAAAATGGCTTCGTTGAAAGAGGAAAATAAAGAGTACAAGGATAAGCTCTACAAGTTTCAAGAAAGCTCCAAAAAGGTTAAATCTCTCATCAAAGGTCAAAGAAAGACAACAGATAAAACAGGTCTTGGTTTTGTTAAGCCTCACAAGAAACAAGTTGGAGAGTCTAGTAAGAGATTCCAAAAGGAAGAGAGTTCTAATGAGGAAAGTATTTCAGATCATGAGTCCTTGAATGATAGATGCATAGAAATAGAAAATAGATTTCAGAATGAGAAGAAGGAGAAGTTTTCAAGACCTAAGGAGTCAAATAAAGGAAAGTTTCAAGGTAGATGTTTTGCTTGTCACAGATTTGGTCACATGGCTGTACATTGCATGGCTCAAGTGAAGAAGGTAAATGACAGTTTCAGAAGTGGTAATTTCTTTCATGGGTATTGCTACTCTTGCAATCGGTTTGGGCATAAAGCAATTCTTTGCAAGGCAAATGATAGGAACAAGGTTTAGTCAGAACAGGTGGATTCAAAGAACAGGTATGCCTCAAAGAAATAACATTGTTACTTGTTATAAGTGCAACAATGAAGGTCACATAGCTAGACAGTGTAGAGCTGAAATTCTAGGATACAGGAATAGGAACAATGGTATGACCAGGTCCAAGGATCAAGGCATGGCTAAGAACAGGAACAGTGACAGAAACAGGAACAGGAATATGGACAAAGAGTTCAAGAGAAGGCCCGACAAGGAAGTTATAGACGCTGATGATGATCAGTGCCTAATGGGAGTTTTACTCCCACCCCAGAATTAATCACCTCAACAGGAGGTGGGGGAGGGACTAAGCTAAGAGGCTCATTCTTAGTCTCGAGCCCCAAAGGTGGCCCTTTGCCATTGATGACAAAGGGGGAGAGATATGAGCAAGGGGGAGAGCTTCAAGTGAAGAGGAAAGCTTCAAGTCAGGGGGAGCAAAACTTCAAAGAGAGTGATTTCAGTTTTGGCTCTTGAAGATGTGTTTTAAGTAAAGTTTTGCCATCAATGACAAAGGGGGAGATTGTTGGCAATTTTGGGTACATTGGGTACATTGCCTTTGCTCAAGTGTTGATGTTGTCATTGATGTCAAGAAGCGGAAGGGTTTTTTGTGAAAACCAAGGCAGACAAAATAAAAGGTTTTATTTAAAACCATGGACAACAGATTTGAAATGGGTTTTTCTTAAAACCCAAGTTGGCTCTTCGTTTCATTGAAAAAGGTGCCCCGGTGATGAAGATATTTAATTTTAAATATCTAGTTTAAATTTTATTTATTTAAAATTTAAATTAATATTTTAAAATTAAATTAAAGTATTTTTCGACGTGTTTGGAAATGCCGACGTGTTTGGTAATGCATCGAAGTGCATATATAATGGGGCTAATAAATTCATTTCAGTGTGTGGGTGAATCGAGATAAATCGTAGTGCATTTCGTTTTCGTCTTCGTCTGTGCCAGCGAAGGAGGCGCACGTGATGGACAAGTCTTTGCTATGACGAATGGTCATGGTGCCGAGGAGGAAGGCAGGTGATTGGTTGGTGTGAAGTTTAAGAATATAGGTGAAGCACGCTCGGAGATAAACATGAAGAAAAACACAATGCGTCATGATGCAAGCTAAGGGGGAATGGAGTTCGATATAACTCTCTATGTTTTTTGATTTCAGCATTAATGAGGTGAAGATGTTGTGATTCGAGCACTGTACGAAGGAGTGTGGTAAAATTGATACGAATTGTTATATGAGTAAAATTTTGGGCACAAAGTTTGGTGCAGCGGTTTGGAATACGACGAAGGTCTAAAGTTTGCAGCAGATATTTGGAAACGCGGCTAAGGTACAAGGCTCTGAGTAGTGTTTCGGGAAACAATGAAGTTTGCATATCAAAAGATTCTGTGCGGAAGAAAGAAGACTCACATCTTTGATAACTGACCTTATCCATCAGATAGCATAGATAGAAGTGAGAAATATGTTAGGGCTTGCTTGGAGAAGACCATGGTTTCAAATCCCACGATCGACATTTTTAGAGTAAGAGCTCCACCGTTTATTTTGCTTGGATATTCGTGAGACGACAGGGTTAAATCAAACAATGTGAGCATAAGTTTCACGTGGGAGTGCAGCTAACTTGGTGGTTTGATTTGAAGCTAAAATGTTAAGAGAACATAAGTCCCATGATCAAATATATGAAGCTCCCTTTTGGTGGACAAGATAGATAAGAGGTATGTTATTTAATAATTGATGTTGAAAGTTGAGCGCTTGGAGATTGTTGTGATTTATTTTACTTTTATGGTACAAGTGGTTTTGGGAGTTATAAGGTATGCAATGTTGTGATTTATTTTATTTTATAGTACAAGTGGTTTTAGGAGAGATAAGGGAGTTGTGCAATTAAAGGCTTTGGTGATGATTATTGAAAGGTGGAATAATGTTGATTATTTTATGATCTACTAACCCTTGTGAAGATTGGCAAAAGAATTTTGTGATTGGGGCAGATTTCCAAAGGATGTTCCTTCACTTCAATAAGGTATGGGCACATTCTTCTTATGAGTATGATTGGTGTATGTTTTCCTGAAATAAGATTGGAGTGAAAAGGTATTCAACAAGGTTTCCTTTGGTTGGGTGTAAATCCTAGTTTCTGGTTTGTTGAAGACTACTTATGCATTGTTATCATTGATGAGAGTTTTGGTGAATGCATATTTCTGGTTTGGGGTAGTGGAAGCATTGTGCACTAGGGTTTATGGTTGTGAGTCTTGATACTTGCTTTGAGTTGGTGAAACCCTTGGATGGCTGTGTTGAGGTTGATGGTTGAGTTGCTTCCATAGAGGTTGGTTGATCAAGTTATTGCTTTTACTTGATACATGATATTGGGCTTACTCCATTGAGTTGATTTGAACAAGTTATTCTTTGCATTTGGTGATATTGTGTGGGTGGCTATTTTGTTCAAATATCTTTGGAGGGAAAAGGATTTCTACTTGTTTCCTTTTCTAGTGATGATTGGTTGAATGCTTCAAGGTTAATGTTGAGTTGAATGATGTTGGTTAAACCTTGTCTTTGAGCATTGTTGTTGAAGCCCTAATTGGTTGAGAAAAGATATTGGTTGTTGGAAAGAACATGAGTATCATTGTTATATGACATATTGCTTGGTTGGCAATTGTTGGGTTGTGTTTCATGTTCTTGAGAAAAGCATACTACATCTATCTTATTCTTTTGAGATTTGAGATTGAGTTGAGATTGAGATTGGGAGTTAAGTATAGAACATATTGAGTCTCTAACAATTCTCTTTATGCTTCTATGAGGTTGATGAATCACATTGGGTCTCTAACAATTCTCTTTGTGGGTTCACGCCAAGCAAGTTTTTCTTGATGAACTTGTGAGCAGGTTTTGGACAGGTTCCATTGGGGACTTGTGAGCAGGTTTTGGACAAGTTCTTGTGGGGACTTGTGAGCAGATTTGGACAGGTCTTAGCAGAGGACTTGTGAAGCTGAGGTTGATAGTTCTATCAGAGAACTTGAGGACAGAGGTGCATTGGTTCTATGAGAAGAACCTGAGGACAGATTTGTGCCAGACCGAAGGACTGTGTTTGGTGCTGATCAAAGACAGAGGACGAGGACATTTGTGCTAGACCGAAGGACTGTGTTTAGTGCAAATTCGAGGACCAACTTTGAGGTGATAGAGTTGAGGACAGAGGTCTCCAGCCAGAGCAGGGAAGACAGGTGTCTTCTGTGGATAGAGTTCCATTTGCTAAGGGCAGCGGAGGCAGAGGTCTTCTAGAGGATCACCAACCAGAGCAGAGGTAGGGGAAGGTATCTCCTTTGAGCAAGAGGCTCATAAATTCAGATTGGGGGAAGGTTTCTCCTTTGAGCCGAGGCTCATAAACATTGTAATTGGGAAGGTTTCCCAAAGAACTTTGAGATAACTTTTAGAGAAAAGTTTTGTGGATGAACCATGTAAATTGTTGTGTCACTTTGTGGATGGTTTTGTGCATTGCTTTGATATTGCTTTGGATATATTGCTTTATTGTTTTGAAGTATAAAGGAAAAAGTAAAAAGAGGTCTTATACTGTTCACCCCCCCTCTCAGTATAAGCTTGTGTTCTTCATTTGCAACCACTCATTTAGTGTATTATCAACTATTTGACGTCCATGAAACTTTCCAATGAGGGCCTTCCCCAAAAACTCTAAAACTTATTCCATCCTCAAGTCTTCCCCAAGTACCATTCTAATATTTGACCTTATCTTTTTAACCATTTTTTGTGCCTTACGCACTTTAGTAACCAGAGTTGTATATTGTGCTAATTGAAAATTTGGACCCACTCCACCTAGGGCCTCCAAATCAAAACTTTTACCAATAAAACTTGAACCAAACAAAGGAAAATTTGTCTGAAAAAGGGAGTTTGGATTATTTGGAGCCTGCTCAAGTTTTTCTTCCCCGTAATGAAATGCTTGCTCATTCATTAGACCCATCACTTGAGTAGAGTGTTTTGAGACAATTGAGAATGATAAATCAATAGGACAACTAACCTAGTTTGAACCTTTTGACATAGACTCCCCTCTATCCACTAAATTCTGATCACCTACAGTATTATTCTGATCACTCAAAAACCCAAGGACCCCCACTTCTCAACTTTTAAGTCTTGTTAGTCCTCTGAGAAGTCCAAACATTCCTCTTCATTTTGCATCAAAAAACAAGAAACCAATTTTCCAAATTATACTTTTGCATGCTTTGAAATTAGAAAGTAATAATTCCATCCTTCATTTTCTTCACATGAACAAATCGAAGTGCACTTCTATTTTAAAAAATGATTATGCTTCTTGTGTCATTTTTTAAAGATATTAGTCAAGAACTAGATCCACCTTAATTTTATTCACATAAATAGATTTGAGCACATGCTAGTTTTAGAAAAAATAAAATATTACCACTTCTTGTATTTTTTACCTTTCTCTATGCTTCACGTGTAAAACCTAGCTTTACTGTGTGCACTCCGTAGTTCTAGCCAAACAAAATTCTTCAAATTTTTGTTCACATGCATAGAAATATTCCTCCCTAGAAAAATAAATCCTTTTACCCCTTCAAATTAACTCCTTTGTGCTTCACTTTACAAATCCTAGCTTCATTACATGCACTTCATGATTGTAGTCAACAAACTTATGTCAAAAAAAAATTAAATGTAAGAACGATGACTGCTTACCTCCTTCATAGTTTGAGATTTCATCAAAATTACAGATGGGTCTTCAACTATTACTGGGAAATGATGATTATGGATCAACCACAACTTGGTGTGGTAGTTGTGGCAACCTCCAATAAACCCTCTCCTCCTTGAAACTCATCTTACATCGTTGCATATTTTTTTCCATAGAAATCCTCTTACGTTGCTGCTCAATTTTTCCACAAAACCCTTGTATGTCACTGCTCAGATGATTTTCATAGAAACCCTCCAAAATTGCTACTCAAAATTTTCCATGGAAATCCTCTTACGTTGTTGCTCAATTTTTTCCACAAAACCCTAGGATGTCATTACTTAGATGTTTTTCACATAAACCCTCTAAAATTGCTGCTCAAATTTTTCCATAAAAATCCTCTTATGTCGCTCTATTTGGCGTATTATAGTAGCAACATTAATCTCCTTATCCAAGCAGCTATCCTCCAGATCCCCTCTTAATTTTATTGTATTATGTATAAAAAAAATTGCATAGTCTCTTAGCCATCGAAAATGACCTCCACTTGGCAATACCCAAAATGATCAAGGTGAAGAAATGCATGATTAGCCAGATGTTTAATATACCTTTGTTTTAACCTTAATAAAGACATGGGAGGACAAAGGTGATGAGGGAGTAATATTTGGGCTTACTAAATAAGGTTTGGAAGAAATTTAACTTATAGTAGAGATTAACGAATTGTCAAAACTCACAGGTCAGAGTTTCAACATCTTAATTATGTCATGTTGATTGTCTGCAATCTTATTTCTGTATGGTGAATATTATTATTATTTTTTAAATAGGTCCAATTGATGATATTAGATTAAGTTGATAGTTTTTTCCTGTAAATCTACTTACCATTGTTAAAAAATAGTTACCAGTTGATTAAACCAATGCTCGAATGGACATGGTTTCTAATATATAGAGTCTAATTTTGTTTAAAGAAAAATTATAGTCATGTACCTTCATCGAGCCATGAAGAGTGGCTTGTTAAGAAGCATAGCCCACAACTAACTGGACATCTTAGGCCATGAAGGGTCGATGTCTCACATTCATAGGTTTTTAATAAAAGAATATATATATATATATATATATATATATATATATATATATATATATATACTTAGAAAACAAATCATTAAGATTGGTGAATGATTATTTGAAAATTTTGAGTTGCATTCATTAAAGGAAAATAAAGTATTTGTTAAAAATTGTTATGCATCTGGTAGTTGTGTGCTTGAATGTATTGTATGCATTTAGAATTGCATTGCATCCATAGGGTCATTTTTATCCTGTGATTTCACCCACCCTATTTTTTTTGTCAAAGTTGAGTAAGAGAGCTTGTTCGAAGCTTGAGTAGTCCTTGTTGAGTCATGGTTGAGAGCCCATCCTATGCGTGGTGATCAATGCTATTTCTATTCTTGTCATTTGTGTAGGATATAATTTTTAGTGACCCTTTTTTGGCCGAAGAAGGAGTCCAATTAAATTTTTAAAACATACACCTGACTTAGTATGGCTTGATTATGATTAACAGTAGATAACAATATGTTTTCAATGGAAAGTTAAATAAATACCTTTGTTGGACAAAATTTATTTAAATAGAAGCTCATATTTCTAAAACTTTAGGTTTCTTTTAGTATTCTATGAAATGGATATTATTCAAAGCTACAACCATAAAAAATCTTCTATTTAATATGGTTTGCATTTCCTTAATGACAAATGAATAGGAGTAATTAATTCTTTGGAACTACAAAACTAAAACTCTATTTTTATTAAATGTATTCAACTATGCCCAAATGACATTGTCAACACAGTTGTAATTGTACACTCGGCCTACACAATTAAGATAGACAAATGAACTCAAATTTGAAATGGTTATATTTTTTCTTACTTAGTGATTTTTTAAATGTTTACTAATAAAACGTTGGGTGATTACAAGTTAAACACATCAAAATTTTCATATTATATCTTGCCTAGACCTGAATCCAATCAAAAATTTCTCTTTATAAATGCAGTGAGCAAGACTGGGTTGGACAACCAGGTGAGTTAGACCTAGGTTATTACAGTTGGTATCAGATCCCTAGGTTGTGAAACCTAGGCTATAAAACCCTTAGGTTATAGGATTTCATGTGTTAATATTGAAAGCTTGGAAGAACTTAAACCAAATAATTAACATAGCTCTTTTTTATTAGGGAAAAATGACACCTAAATTGGGGGGGATTTCATCAAAGAACCCCACAACAACTCAAAAAAAAGGGCTAGCTATTATTTCAATAAAGGGACTCTAAAAAGTTATAAGAAATTAAACTAAAAAAGAAATTGGGGTACAAATGTGGTAGAGATACCCCAAAGAATAGTGAAAGGGGGAAAAGAGCTACAAGCTAGTGAACCTATCCAGAAGGAAGATAACTTAGCTAAAATAATTCAGCTACTTCAAGGATAGATGGACCAAAAAAATCATATGGAACAACATAGAGCCCAAATTGCTCAGCATATGGAACAATAGAGAGATTAGATGGCTTAGTAGCATGAACTGATAGTCGAACAACAATGGTTAATATAAGACTTAACTAAAGGGAAAGATCCTAAGGTCAGCTAGGATGAAATACCTAGGGAAACAGAAGGGACCAACAGGAAAAAGGTTGGAACTGATTTGGCCAAGGACCTAAGAAAGGTTGTAATATCTAAATTTGATGGTAAAGGAGATGGAGATGCAGCCAAAAATTGGTTGAAATCTACTACTACATGAACCTATTTCATCTGAGTCCAAAACATCATGGGTGATCATCTACCTAGTCAATCTAGCCTTGGATTGGTGGACTACCTACAATAAGAGCAAGAAAATTAAAGTTGTCGATCTTCAATGGGATACCTTTTTAAAATGATTTAGGAAGAGGTTTCTAACCAAGAAATTTTATGTAGAAAAATTCGTTGAATTTTCCAACTTACATCAAGAGAACATGTTTGTTAGTGACTATCACCAAAAATTTATACAACTACTAAAATATGTATTAGAATATGATAATAGGGAAGAGCTCAAGGTGTAGAAGTTTATACTAGGATTGCACCCAAGAATAGGATCTATAATCAGTCTACTCAATCTCAAGGATCTATCTAGGGCTTATTATTTGGCTCGACAGGAGGATCTAAATCAAAAGGCAAGAAAGGCGTATTACCAAAAGATAACTAAGAAATATAAAGAAACTTTTAGAAAAAGAAAAAACACAAGATCTAGAAGATGGGTGTTGGTCCTCAATCCAACATCGCACGAAGGGCGAGGGCAGACCAATGCTAGCATCGAACGACTATCGAGTCAAGATGGTCCAATCGATATTTGGAGGAGGTTGATTCCTCAAGGGTGGTTCCAGCTATCTATATTGTTGTTGGCCTTCCTGCCACATTTTGTAAAATTTTAAGTTGTACATAGTTTTAGAAGTTATCATTGTAATGCTTCTCTTTTTCCATCAAAAATGGTTAAGATGTTAATTTTTGTTGTGTTTTCACCAACTATCTTATTTTACTTTCTTCCTTAAAATTATTTTCTTTCATGTCCTATGGTTCCTCTAGTTTTTCGATGCAATTTCTATCATTTCGCATGCAAAATTGTGAATGTTTTAGCATAGGGCAATGTCGTAGATGTGTTTTCTACTTAAAATATGATCTCTACAAGTTCACTCCATTTTTCTCATATGGTGATAGTTTATGGTGACTTACATAATTTTTAGAGCATTCTTCCATTTCAAACCCAAGGAAGGGGCACTTTTGCTCCACTGGTGGAGCAAAAGTGTTTTCACTCCCAGTTGTGGAGCTAAGATTCCTATTAAGAGGAGGGAGGCATAATATTTTTTTAAAACCAAGTCTTGGCTAAGGCATAAGGTGGTTTCAGTCCACTAGAGGAGTGAAAATCTCAGTCACTCCACTTAGGGAGTGAAATTCCTTTCTCAAAAAATGTAAAGTCAAACTACAAAACAAGCAAGTCACGGTCAAAGTTATTGTCGCTCCACTTGTGGAGAAAAAATCTCTATTGCTCCACTTGTGGAGTGAAACTCTCTGTTGCTCCACTTGTGGAGTGAAACTCTTTGTCGCTCCACTTGTAGAGTGAAACTCTAGTAAAATCAAGGCCAAGGGTACTTTTTCTCCACTTGTGGAGTGAAAGCATCTTCACTCCACTTGAGGAGTGAAATTTGGCCAAAAAGTAAAGTTTTCTTAGAGGCTTTCATCAAAGTAGAAGGATGCTTTTGCTCCACGTCCGAAGTGAAAGTTCTTTCACTCCAATTGTGGATAAAAACTCCAGACAGGTCCCAAGTGTAGTGAAAGTTGCACAACACTGTCATTAATTGCCCAACCGACCCCAAAGCTATGCTTTGAACCGTTTGATTATGGTAGATCACGGGAACCTTCTGCATTCAATGTTAAGTTATCTATAAAATCAAATTTATGTTGGTAAGTCAGTTTCAGATCAAATCTATTTGTCACCATTGTAGAAGTGGTTGGGAATTAATGTTTTAAGAGGTGGAATCCTCTATAAAAACTAGAATTTTCTCTATAAATAAGGATGAATAATCTTTGCTAGAAAAGTAGCTATATATTTTGAAATCTGCTTCCTAAACATGGAATTCTGGTTCCAGTCTTGAATCTTCTATCTTTGTGTATGCCTTCTATCATGTTATTTTTGTTAAGTTAGTCACTTTTTTTATAGTTTGAATTTTTTTTTTGAATTTAGCTGTTGGTAAAGGATTAATGCTGGAGTACCCCTGGAGGTTATGTGATTGAGAGGATTTAGTGTCGGTTTTTGTTAAAAGTTTATTGTTTTGATTGCTATTGGTTCGAGTTAAAGTTGTGTATCGTGATTCCTATCCATCACCCTCATATTTTAGGCTTTTAGCCTCTTTCCCATTCCTTTCAGTAATTTCCTTCTCTTTCCATGTCTTCCCTAACTCTTATATCAAATAAACCACTTTTATTTTATTTTTGAAACTAGCCCTACTGGAGATTGACACAAAGGATATTTATTTATTTTGTCTATTCAATGCTTGGTAGTGGGTCTAGGGCACTATAGAATTAGAAAATATATATCTAGGCCGATTCCATTGCCAATAGTTTCTAGCATGCTCGGTCGGACGTAAACATTCCATGTCAAAAAAAGTATAAAGGAAGTTGATGTTCATCTTGTTACTGTTGAATCTGAACATCTGGCGACTCAGCTAAACTCAGATGCCTCTTAATCTTGAAGACCAATTTAAAAGCCTACACCTTCATGTACACGAGACAAAAGACTAAAAATACAGAAGAAGAAGTTGAGTTCTTCAATCTTGACATCGATGCTTTAGGAGAATATCCTAGAGTGGTCCAGTCAAATATCCTGTTAGATGGGACATCTTCGCAAGTAGCTATTGTTGCTTCACAAACCCCAAGTCCTGTCAGCACAACAACTAGCATACCCATGAATCTACCAAATTTTCCAGTTCAACCAAATCCTTTGGTTCAACCGAATATTTTAGTTCAGCCAGTTCAACCAAATATGCTAGTCTATATGGTGCAACAAGCTACCCCCAGTCAATTCCCCACATGGAATCATTCTAGACCTCTAGCTTTGATGGCTCAGAACCAAGTACTACTCATAGCATTGAAGGATTTTCCTACATATGACAATACTAGGAAGATGGCTTATAAACATGTCCAAGACTTCATCAGAATAGCAACCATTCACCACATCAGCAAAGAAGATATCATGGTGAGACTACTAGTTCTCTCACTCCGAGGTAAGATCCTCTACTGGTTTTGATCGCTCTCAGCCAACACCATCACTACATGGGACCAACTGATAGAATAGCTAATAAGGGGCTTCAAGGAACAAGAGAACCCCTTCTCTTTGCTGTACCTATTTACCACCATCCAAAGGCATCCTTAAAAGGAGGTAGCCAACTTTAACATCAGGTTTGCTCGAACTTGGAAGAGAGTCACTATTGGCCTCTAGCCCACTCTAGATCAAGTGATCTATTATTTGAGAGCCTTCCATTCTGATATTAGCATGAGCATCTAACATTCTAACATCAACATATTCCCTAGCTTGTATTAGTAGGCGTAGAAGGCCAAGGCTGATTTAATAGCTATTAGAAAGTTACCTCTTAAGGTGACTATGTTGATCTATCTGAATTTCCCTTAGAACATGTATCCTAGTGCATCTCCTCAGTCTATGCTTACACCCCCGATGTATCCCAATAAATATTGGAATCCAAATCCCCAGAATCAAGCGGTATACACTCCATAATTTTAGGTACCCGATGTTCATCAACTCCCAGCTTTTGTTTTATATCCATCATTACCTGCACCATTGGCATCATTGCCATTAGCCATAGCTCAGGAAACCTTGAATGTAGACCAGGTCAAGGAATTGTAATATTTACAAGCATCATTGAAAATTATGGTGAATGAGATGACTATCATGAGGAGGAGGAAAAATGATCAAAGCTTCCAACCGAGAAAATTTCCTCCTTAGATCACTAGGGAACAAGTCGCTTCCACCAACAGGGCTCCTAAAATAAATTTAATGCTAGAAAGTGAAGAATTCAATTCATCTGGTAGAACTTATTGGTGTACCACTTGCAATGACCTACAAAATGAAGAAACCTACATGGTGCACCTCAACTATGTTCAAAATCTAGTTGGTGGCACTTACGATGGGAAAATCAACATGATCAGAGAAGCTGGTCATAATTTCATGATGCCTTCCATAAAGCAAGACTTAGTCCTCACCAGGTATGGGAAGAAGCCTATTGAGGTAGACCCAACCTATATGGACCTACTAAAGGTTCCTGATGCATCCAAACCATAGAGTGAAATATCCCAGCCATTGGTGAAAGATCCTGATCCAACAGTGACCTCAGAATAGTCCAACTTACTGAAGGACTTCCTATCACCATGAGCTAGAGAAAGTGGTTTCCAAACCAAAGCTTCAACTTCTCAGCCACAAGCCAAGATGCAATATCAAGATAGGGAGAAGCTCTGATACCCCTCACTGACCAAGCATTAAATGGTAGATGCCATGCAATAGTACCAAAAAACCTATGAGTCTACAAAAGGAGTAGGAGAATTTGGCACTTTAGCCTACAACATAGTCGAAGAGATGAAGAAGACCCCTACCAAGATAAGCCTTTATGATGCCCTCCAACTTATTGATCAAGTAGACCTCTTGCAAGAATCTCTCAAGTTTACCAAAGATAAGGAAAGTAGGCCAACGCAGACAGTGTTTGCTCAGCCATTGACAAATTTAGCCATAGGTAAGAATAGGCCCCTGCCATTCTACCTTTTCCTTCAAATGGAAATATGGATCGTACACAACTACATGGTCAACTATAGCATTGTGATGACCATCATGCCCAAAGTAGTGTGCAACATAATGGGCATGGATTATACCTGGAGTAGCCCTAGGGTGTTGCAACTAGATGGGACTCCCATGAAGACTATAGGGATAATCAAAAATGTTTCTATCCTCCTACATAAAATGCCACAAGTCAGGTCATCCAAGAGATCATGGTGGTTGACCTCAAGCTATATTTCAATATGTGCCTCTTGAGAGAATTCATAGTCAAGTTGGGAGGCTACCTCTCCCTCGACTACTTGCACTTGGAAATCCCCTTCAAGGGGAAAAAATTTAAGCTCTTCAACGAGAAGCCTACCATTTTTCATGTCAAAAAACTTGAAGATGAGTAGAAAGGTTTGGGATTGGTCAACATAATGATAGAAGAAATGCAAGAAGTGAACTTGATGGAAGAATCCCTTGACAAAATTTGAGCTGAAGATTATTTTTCCATGACCAATTTTAATACCATCATCAAGATAAATTTAGGGTTCTACTCACTCACTAAGCCTGAAAATGCTAAAATAAAAGCACCTGAAGAAAAGCCCCCAATATTTGATCAACTATGGAAACTTTCCTTTGATGGTGCATGATGTAAAAATGGTTTTGGGGTTGGTATTGCTCTTATCTCTCCATCTGGTGAAAAAAATACTTACTCGTATAGGCTTACCTAGAGCTATATGAATAATGCAGCAGAGTATGAGGCTTTGTACCTTGAACTCAAAAAATCCAAGAAACTTAGCATCAAGAAGTTACAAATTTTTGAGGATTCCAAATTGATTTGCAACCAAGTCACCAAAAAGTGCTCCTCCAACCAACACTATCTAAAGGTGTACCATAATAAGGTGTGGGATTTTCTTGAATCCATCACCGCACTAAGCATCCAATTGATTTCTTGAGAGTAAAATAAGCTTACAGACATCTTGGCCTCCATCAGTGCTCAATTCTCACCGGTGGATAATTTGATGCATAAGTCAAAAATGGTGAGGCTGATCTATAGATCTTCTATGCTTGATAATAATATCCACTGGCAAGTGTTCGACAATGACGAACAACTCGTCAATTTTTTTGTTAATGAAGCATCCTCGATTGAGAATCGAACTCTAGAAAATGAAGACTACGAGGGATTAATCCAGTTGAAAAACAATCATATCCCCAAAGGTTTGATCACATTATAAAGTCTACTTGATCAAAATGACATGTATGTCTCCCACAAGATCGAAGTATACAAAAGAGAGTTCGTAGACCTAGAGTTAGAACTAGGGAAAGTTATCAAAGTAGGGGTCGATTGCACAACCAAGGAGCTCCAAAAAATTTACACCCTATTCAAGGAGTATCCTGATATCATTGCTTGGTTCTATCAATATCTAAGGGGGTATGACAAGAATGTCATCCAACACATAATTGAGCTGGAAGAAGGGATCAAACCCTTCAGGCACAAATAGAGATTCGTTAACCCAAATATTGATATATTGATGAAATTTGAGCTTATAAAAATGCTTGAAGTGAATATCATCTACCTGATCAAGCACTTCTCCTGGATGGCCAACCTATCCCTAGTACAAAAGAAGAATGGGGACATTTGCTTGTGTATTGATTTTTGAAATCTTAACCAAGCATTGCTCAAGGACCACTTCCCACTACCTTAGATTGACCAGATTATTTATGTAGTGGCAGGAGGGTAGAGGTTCTATTTTTTGGATGGCTTCTCTAGCTACAACCAGATATAGGTCAAGGATGAAGACCAACATAAGAATGCATTCACCACCAAGTGGGGAACCCTCACCTATCAGCATATGCCCTTCAACCTCTCGAACGTCGAAGTAACTTTCCAAAGGATGATGGACCTCACTTTTGGTGAAATGTTAAAGCATTTCATCATGACCTACTTGGATGATATGATAGTCTTCTCCCATAAGAGGGAGGAATACAACCTACATTTATGATAATTTTTTAAGAAATATTGGGAATTTAAGGTCTCCATCAACCCCAAAAATTTGATTTTTGCAGTGAAATAAGGCAAACTTCTCAGGTACTTGATCTCTGAGAAGGGATTAATTTTTGATACCACCCGAGTTGAAGCACTCCTTCAGATTCCACTATTTTCAAATAAGAAAGTCCTATAGATATTTTTTGAACAAATCAACTTCATTAGAAAGTTCATAGCTGACTTTGCCCAAGTAGTGAAGCCAATGACCGAGGTTCTGAAGAAGGATATCAAGTTCAAGTGGACCAATATAAGGAAGCAAGTATTCCAAGAAATCAAGGATTAGATCACTCAAGCTCTAGTCCTCATAAATCCTGACTACGTAAAGGACTTCATCCTGTATGTCGTTAGGGAACCATAAAGCTATGCAGCTATTTTGACCCAAAAAGGGGAAGATGAATATGAGCACCCAATAGCATTCTTGAGCTAGGTCATCCAACCGCATGAAGGAAGGTATAGTTTTATTGAAATACAAGTGCATGTAGTGATGAAATCACTCCAAAAATTTAGATATTTCATCTCCTAGAGTAATATGATAGTGTATGTGGTACACCCCGATGTTAGGAGTTTCATTATTCAGGGAGAGCTCGACAATAGGAGGGTTGGTTGGGTCTCCAATATCCAAGAATTTTATATTGAAGTACACCCTACCAAGTTGGTTTGATTTCAAACACTCTATCAGGAACTAGCCAAAAGTGTTGTAGCCAAAGTGGAAAACCCCAAATTAGAGCACTCTACACCTAAAAGCAATCTTGCCAACCTATCGGTTAGCAGTCTAGATTGTACGGATGACCTTGTCAATTTTTTTGACACAGGAAAATGTCCTCCCTTCAATTCTTTGCAAAGAAGAAGATTTTTCTTATAGGTTGGCCGGTATGTTCTGAAACCCAACAGACTATTCTATTAGAATATCAACGGAGTCCTCTAGAGGTGTGTTAGAGTGTCAGAGAAATCAAATATCCTTGAAGAGTTTCACTCTGGGATTTTTGGAGGTCATTTCACACGTAGGCAAATCGACCTGAATATCATCAAGGCATGTTATTGCTAGCCCATCCTCTTCATCAATGCTTTCAAGATCAATCAGTGATGTGACAAATGCTAGTGCTACATAGGAAAAACCTAAAATGCCTTGTTTCCTCTCCACCCCATTCAAGTAGAAGCACCGTTCTAGTAGTGGGGCTTAGAATTCATCAGGATCATTAACCCCAACTCCTCTGCCAACCAAAAATACATTTTGACCACTACAGACTATTTCACTCAGTGGTCAGAGGCAGTGCCAACCAAGACATGGTTATCTCTTTTCTTCAAGGGTTGATCACTCATTTTGGCATGACTGATGTGATAATCTCTGATAATGACACTCCTTTCACCAGTGTAAGGATATGCAAGTTAGCAATAAGGTATAGGATTTATTTGAATACCTCATATAACTATTACCCGCAGGGTAATGGATTGGCAGAGTCTATGAATAAGAACTTGCTATAGATTCTAAAAAGGTCCTTGGAGGAAAATAATTGAAGCTGGCATCTACTCTTAGACTAGTCGCTTTGGGTAGATCACATTTTGATCAAACACTCAATCAAAACATCTCCCTATTCGTTGGTTTACGGGAAATATGTAGTCTTGCCCACATACATAGAGCTACCTGCATTGCAGTTGCTCAAGTGGCTCGATGGAGAAGAATCTTAATTCAGCTTGATGGATGCAAGGTTAGCCTAGCTACTGCAATTGGAAGAAGGTATAGAAAAGGCTTATGAAGCTTTCGTAAAGCATGCCAAATCCACCAAAGGTTGGTTCGATAAAAATACTTATGATAGAGCCTTCAGAGTTGAAGAATTGGTCTTAAAATGGAATGATAACAAGTCTAAGTTGGGGAACCATGGCAAATTTGATGCCTTCTAGGAAGGCCCATTTTGATTCTAGTATCCATCAGGTCAATTCCTTCATTTTGTAGGACATGGAGGGTTTTACTCTCCCAATTTTGGTGAATGAATTTATTTTGAAGGCTTACCACTAGTAGGATTCTGAGAAGGTGCGATAAGTGCCAGGTGAGATCTTGTGTGTATATAGTTTCATATGCGTAGTTTCTGGGAGAAGGGATCCCGAGCAGAGCCTTTTTTGCTCCACTTTTGGAGCAAAACAACTTTCGCTCCACTAGTGGAGTGAACCTCTCTATCGCTCCACTTAGGGAGAGAGTGCTTCCCTTCTCCCCATTACTTAAAAAAAAATATGTTTTCACTCCTCTTTTGGAGCGAAAGCACTTTTGCTCCATTGGTGGAGTGAAGCTAAAAAAATAAAAATAAATAAATAATAAAGAAAAAATAATTGTGCTTTCGCTCCACTAGTGGAGCGAAACCCTTTTTCACTCCACTTAGGGAACGAAAGCCTTCCCCCCCTTTGTAGTTTATTTTTATTTTATTTTAGGGACGTCCATCCGAAAAGCACCATGTGTCAGGAAAAGATAGATTTTCTAGCCTAGCAAATGTTATAAAGGGGGGAGTAGTTTGACGTCTTTACCCAAGAAAATTCATTTCACTCCATAACACTCTGAAGTGCACCTCCCCATGGTAAGTCCAAGTGAGTACTCCTCCCAAGAAACATGCACCCCAAGGAATATTTTCTTGGCCGACATCATAATTCATCATTAACAAGGATGAACTATCGACATGAGGGCAAATAAGGGGCACGTGATTCTATGCATGATCTCTACTTGCATTAACTCCTAACACTAGCATTTAAAGTGGTAGGTCTGATCATGATGCTATAAGGAGAAGGGTTTGCTAATGCCATTTCATGCCAATCACTTTATTACAGCTAATTTTTTGTGCAATCCTTGCACCACTATAGTTTTTGAGCATTTGTATATGCAAGAGTTTGCATTAGAGCATTCATTGTCAAAATATGGGTAAGAAGAGCGAGGAACATAGAGACAAGCTATCTAAGGAAAATAATGAGTGCACCAAGGAGAGTGACTCGAAGAAGCTATGAAAGTGTGAGAGAAAGCTAGTAAAGATGATGCCACCTTAAGATAAGCTTTCTAGACTTTGGGATTGTTTGATGATGCACAAAGACTTTAGAGATTCACTAGGACATTGAGAGGGCGTTCAAAGGAAATCTGGCTAGAAATGCATTGGTTGCAGCCTACCACTCACACATTTTCTTTTACATGTGTGCACCCATGCATCCGTACCCAAAGCTTGTATGGGTAATTTCACAATTTTATGATGCCCATATGAGAACATTAAGGATTCTAGGGAGAATAAGTTGTTCTCCATTACAGTCGATATTGTTCAAGAGGCTTTTACCTAAAAAAAAAAACCCTCAGTTGATTTCCTCCACAGGAAGATCACTAGTTTTGATCAAGGTGAGAGGTATCAGCCCACGCCTCAGATGCTCCAATTCAAGAGAGAGTAGTTGGGAGGAGCACCCTCATCTGAGGAGCTTCCTGAATTACCCAAGTGCCTGATAAATTTCATGCATCGTAACATCTATTCAATTTTGGCATGGGTGATGGGGCTCTATACTGACGTTATAGTTTACAATTGGTAGGTTTCCATGGTGGAGTCCATTTTACAATGGAATCTATTTCCCATCCAAGATGCATACGAATACCTTACCAATTTTCTTTGACTAGGCAGAGTGGGTGGCATGACATATGCACCTCTTGTTATCCTACCTACAGAGTAGAAGAGATGATCAGTTTATACATTGCTCCTCCCTCGCATGGTATTTTTTCTACCACCTACATGAGCGCTTCCCCTTCATCCCCAAGAATCAGTCTGACAAAAAATGCAAGGCATTGTTGATATATATTTGGATGCAAAGCTTGTCCAGGGATGAGTCGTACTATAATTTTAATCAATTTTTCTTGGGGCTAGCGCTAAAGTTGATCTATAGCCACTATGAGCAAGTTCCAACAGAGCTGAGAGATAAAATGGTGGATGAGAAGTTTGGAGACATTTTTCTACTCATCCAAGGCTTGATAAGCAAAATTTTGGGTTCATAGAGAAACCCTTCCTGTTGCCCTACTATGCCATGTCGTACCTATTTTTCCTGGAGGTCACCTGATAATTCAACTTCACCAATGATTCGTAGGGAAAGGTAGAGGGAAGAAGCACACATGTCCTATGCCCAAGGTGATGTAGTATGGCCATAATGTTATCCTTATGGTAATATTGTATGAATTCAGGTTGGTTGAGCTCCCCTAATGCTAGAAGTACGATTCGTGTGGCTTCTTCTAGAATTTCATCAGAGCGAAGTCTTTTCACTATTGCTTTTGGTCGGACATCATCACCCAAGGAAATAACCCTTCGATACATGAGTTGGAGTGGTGCATAAATGATATGGTGTCCTTACCCCCTTGACATGACTTTTACACCATAGAGGTTGACTATGATCCAACCATCAACCTAGATCAGAGGCTTCCTAGGGATGTGTTCTAGGTGATGAAGGAAAATTTGTGATATTGGTCAGATCACAAGATAAAAGAGTGGTGGATCATGAGAGTCCACAATAACAAGATGCTTTTTGACTACCCAATGGTGTTGGATGATAAATTCTCCATAGTGTATGATTAAAATGTAGACACCTATTGGGCCTCCTCATTTTTGAAGATTATGTCACGAAGCACACAAAGCCCTGATGAAGTGGAGGAACTGGTAGTAAAGAAGCACGTGGTGCAAGGCAAGGGCAAAGCAATCTTGAGTGGTTTACAATTGGCTAGAGAAAGTGGTCCACCGCCTCATAAGAAGAAAAGTGGTCTGCTAAAGATAAAAGCTAAGGAAATACCTCTCTCACCACATGCAACAAAGATGTCGTACTCCAGTGCTCCAAGGCCCCCTAGAATGAGCTCTTCTACGATACCTAAAATACCTCCATCGAGTGCTCCTAAAATACCTATCATGGAGCATTTGAAAAAGCAAGAATAAGAGGTAGAGGTGATTGACATAGAGGCAATTGATGTGGATGAGAGAGAAGACCCACACATGCAGTGTTCCACTTCTTTAGACCCTTTGATCATGGAGCCTGAAGGTACGCATTCACTCTTTTCTCTTTCCTCTTCTATCTCTTTGGTAATCATTTCCTCAATGGCTAAAACCCTAGTTGTGGCTCCTTTTTCCTCTAGATTCTCCATACCCTCTAATTCTCTTCTGCTTCCCCACACAATAGTTTTTGGCATTTTAGTTTCCCCAACCCTTTCATCACCATCAGCAGCATTCACAGAGTTTGCAACTTGCCTCAATGCTTTTGTAGTATCTGCACCTACCAACCTCCCTTTCTCTATTTTAGAAGACCCTATTTCTAACCTTTCCACCGTCACAAAGATAAATCTATTCTCCCTTTCACTGCCATTTGCTATCATGGCATCATTTTCTTTAGATTTTTCAATACCTAATCCCACCATCTCTGTAGTTACTGTCCAAACCCAAGCTATTCAACTTTCCATCCTTGTGTCAAAAATCTAGGTTTTTTTCCATATCCCCAATTATACTAGTGGGAAAAAACTATCTATAGCTCCACTATCAATTAAAACCTTTACATTCTTATTGAAAAAATTACCATATAACAAAAATGGAGTTGCCTATCCATCAAGGTTTTGACTTTCTATGACTACATAGATTCAGTGTGGTTGCTCCTTGGCTCTCCTACTCAATTATAGCCATTAGGGATAATTATTTGCATAATGAGGACCCCCACATAAGAAATAACCTATCTTGGATACTTGAGACATTTCCCGAATTTTATCCCTTGTATCCTCTTTCTGAGTTGAATCATTCTATATCTATGGTTGGGGTTTTGAATTATCCTAGAAATTCTTTCTATGATTTCCTTGGTTCCCATTGTTTTTATTTTCAAACTTTGGGTTCCCTTTAATTTTCTTATTTTTCTCCTTATCCCATTTCATAAACCCTACACTCTTCCTCTTCTTGAGTTCTTGTTCCCCTCCTATAAATCCTCCATAGTAGGAAGGTCTTATTGGTTTGTTGATTAGTCTCTTCCTGTCGAGCCAAATCATAGGCCTTTTGAAGGGTTTTGGTCTTGAGTAGATTAATCACTATTCAAATCTTTGGATCCACACCCAAGATGTGTAGACACCAAATTTTAGTCATTTGCACATAAATTTCTACAAATTCACCAAAATCTCCAAACTATCACAAAACCATCACCAGGTGCCCAATTTCACCCAAATCCCACCAAGTTTCCTTCTTATTTTCTAATTTCTTCAAATTCTTCTCAATTTCCCTCTCTTCCTCAATTTCTTCTAATTTCTACCAATTCCTCTTAAATTCCTCTATTTTTTCCTCCTTCCCTTCTAGTCAGCTCATTTTCCCTCTTATTCCTCCTAATTTCCCTAATTTCTTCTAAATTTCCCCTAGCCTTCCTAATTATGTTTCTTTCCTCTAAATTATCCTTAAATTATTCTAAGGTTTTCCTAAGTCTTCTATTTTCCTTCAATTTTTCTTTTTCTCCTAATGTCCTAAATTCTTTCAATTCTTCTTAATCTCTCTCTAATTTTATCCTATCCTAGCTTCCCTAATTTCCTAATTTCTTCCTAATCCCCCTCATTTATTCCTCCCTTCCCCCTCAAAGTTTTCATAATATCTCTTATTCATTTAATTCCTCTATTAAGCCCCTCATTAGCCGTTAATTTCACTCTAAGCCCTCATACAAATCCTTAGGAGATATTCACACTAATTTAAAAATCCTAATAAAATCCCTAGGTCTACCCAAAATCCCCACATGTCTCTCATTTAATCCACCTTATCTCCCCACCCACTTTTCCTCCAAAATTGGATAATTTAAAATTGCAAGAAAAAGCCCTAAGTCAAAAGGAATTAAATTGGAAAATTTAATGGGAAAGTCCTCCTCACCCTCCATGTCACCTTTTTAGCAATTTAAAATTCCATGAGCAGCTCCCAAGGTACACTTGTCCCCATGCTCATCTCATCACCCCCTAGGCCAGTTTATGGCACTTGGGTGGGTGAGAAATCACTCCATCCAAGGCTATTAAATAGAGTGGGTGCATATTAATCCATGTGTCATCTCTATATTTGCCTTGGATCCTCCACCTTCCACATGGATGCCACCTAGCCTCCACCTCACCTACCCCCTCACCAAAATGCTATAAATCCCTCCCATTTACATCATTTTGAGAGGGGATGAAAAAACTACTATTATGCTACCAAAATTTTGCCAAATAATCCTTCTACCTTGGAGAACCCATGTTCCCTTACCATAGACCCTGAAGAGCTCAACCATTGTAGCCATGGATTTTTATTGAAGATGCCAAATAAGATTTGATTGATGATTATACCTGAACTAGTTCACAACCAACTATAATATCTATGCTAGAAGACCACCAAACACCACCAAAACCCCCTAGCAAGGGCATTTTATCCCTCTTGCAACACCAGGCCAATTACCACCTTTGGTTACATTGTCCCAACCACTACCTGCAGTCACTTAGAGCCAACCATCATTGATTGTTACCTAGAAAAGCACCAAACAAAGCATCCATAGAACAGACAAGTAAATGAAGGTATAAAACATTTCATTTCTTAGTTTTGTAAACTTTTGCTAAGGTTTTATGAATATTTAAATATGTTTTATAATGTTTTATTATCTTTATTTTGGCAAGGGACTCATGCAAGGGAGGCCCCTCAAGTGTTACTAATCCAATATTTTTTAGCATGTGTGCAGGTGTGAGGAAGTTGGTAGAGCACTAGGGTGGTCCAAGCAGCACAAGTCAAACCCACCCACAACTCGATTGTGGCATGAAAATAGAGTGCCCCAAAGGAGATTTTTGTAAAAAGGGGTCATCCTTATTTCTTCAAAAGATATTATACATTGTTAAAGCCCTCTAGAAGGGTTGTGTTGTACTCAAAAGACTCATTATTGATAATACACATTTGCTCATATCTTTTCATTTCATTTGCATGGTGCATTTTTCTGTCTACAAGATAAACTTATGCACCTTCAATTGTTTATTGATCTCATACTCAAGAATATATTTCAAGATTTTAATGAATCTTTGATAATATACCTCCACAATCAATGTACCCTATTGGAGCATAGAGAACTCCTCAAACTTCTCTACATAAAAATGATCCAATAGGAATCTCTTCTTAAATGCCCTTAAAAAACTATCCCATTTAAGGTCCACGACTTGGATTCCTTTGCCTACCTTGAATGTGTTCCACCATTCTAAGGATACTCCTAAATATGAAGGGTTGCCCAAATAGTTTGGGTTTCTGGTGAGTAATTCTTCATGGAAAAGAAATTTTCTATCTCATTTAGCCAAGACTCACACACATCATCCCCTTCTCTTCCATTAAATTTATATACCTTAACATTCTTAAGTTCCTTAGAAAGCCCAGTACCAATCCAAGCTTTAACCTCATATATTCTTGTAGCAGGATTCTCTTCTCATCTACCCTATGAATCCCTATTACTAGTCTCTCGATTAACCAATGTTTCCAATATTTTCTCACTAGAGTCCATTATTCTTCCAATTTTCTTGTTGGAGTCCATTGTTCTTCCAACTAGAGTCCATTGTTCTTCCATAATTACTCTAGGGATAAGCTATAGCTTCCTCCTACAGATTTAACACTACCTTCTTGGATGGCCCTCCTCTCAAAATAGGTTCCATATCCTATCCACACAAAGGATCTAGATAAGTTATAATTTCTCCAAAATTATACTTCTAAATTTAGTTAGTTTCATCTCCCCATGAACTAACTTAGACCATTATCACTCACTTGATAATGATCATGGTCACACTTGCCTACTCACAAGGTATCATTTATAGTAAGACCATTATCACTCACTTGATAATGATCATAGTCACACTTGCCTCACCACAAGGTGTCATCCCCAAAGTAGCACATTAACTTAAGGCTCAACCTAGGTTATCTCAATGGAAGCTTCTAGTCCTACGACCTAGGCTTTGATACCAACTATAACAACCCACCAACTCAACCCAAGGAAGAGAAATTTTTTATCCAATAATAAATCACAAAGAAGACCCAATATTTTACAACATTATAAGGCATAACCACATTTTAAGTTCAATATCACTGTAGTGGACATGAGTGGTCAATATCCTATACTTCTATGGTTCACCTTTCTAAACCTCATCATTTAGAAAGGATGTCATCAGTTGTCCCTCGATTTTTTCTATACCCTCCTTGGTATAGGACAACTTGGACATAATGTAGGGATTTTCCTTTAAGGCCCATAACACTTAAAGGGGGACACATATTCTCTAACCTACATAAGTTAATCTATGTAGGATTATTCTAGTGTAATGTCTTAGTGTTTAATTACCACACCTCTATGAGCTAACTAAGGCCATTACCACTCACTTAGTAACAATGATGGCCACTTGATCCTCATCGTTAAATGTGCCACTACTATATTATTTTGTGAATTATTATTAGACCTCACTGCTAGGAATACATCCAAGCCTCACTACTTTGGGAACACCCAAGCCTCATATTTCAAGGTGTATCATTCATAAAAATCTGGTTATTGCATCATCGCAACTCCTCCTAGATTCACAAATACCTGGTTATTGCATCACCACAACTCCTCCCAAGATTCACAAATACCTGGTTATTGCATCACCGCAACTCCTCCTAGGATTGGGTTATCTTCTTGACTCAAAGATCTCTAATATGGCTCTAGATTCATACCCATAAATCCTATTCAAACCCAAGAGTCTAATTTTTTTTTAAAAATATATCTCTCTTAAAGAAAACAAAGTGATATATTTAAACATAATCAAATGTATCATAACACTTGCTAAAGACTGTGTACTTTCAATCACAACACTAGCATTTAGAATTTCATTAATAAAAATAAGAATAACACATCATCAAGGCATTATAATTATTTTAAATATATTCTTCCTTTTTTCACATAACCCATATTTCAAGAACTTTCGTAAAAGAATAACATATAATCTTTTATTTTTTATCAAGTCTTGAAATAATATAGCAATAACAATTTATAAAATGTTCATCCTTTCATCAAGATTTCAATACAAATATTTATGATTAAGTTCCATATTTTTTTTCAATATCCTCCTTTTGATAGATCTATCCCATGAACTTGAATAGAATTTTAGGGATGAGAACAACTCATGAATTTCTTATGCAAGCCTAACATGCACTAAGCAATAAAAACATGCAATCATGCAAACATGTATTTATGCAAAATATTTCCATACAACATATTGAGAGAATTCCATACTTCTCCCAATTAAAATTTCCTTAGCTAACAAAAAAGCACCCATTTTTTCACATATTCAAGCATTGAACATTGCTATTGTACAAATTTATAATATTGACTAGTTAACATCTTTTTAATTACTCAACAACCATAAAATTGTAATGGTCCTCCTTGGCAAGACTTGAACTTGATACTTGATTTATGTATTCATGTGTGGAGATCTAATGCATAATATTTTGGTTATATTATCAGGACATGTCGATAGTTGCACATAATATTTGTATTATACTATTTTAGAATATGGTACTACTGATGATTTTGTGGTTATAGAACCAAGTACTCCCATCGATGGATTGGTATGGGACACCCACAAAATATGAGAAACAAAGTAGAAATAATGGATGAATTATTCATAAATAGCTCAAGGGTAATAAAGTACCCTTCATATAGATGTAGTGCAATTGTGTTTGATGTGTGAATACACCATTGGATAGGGAGGTTGATTTTTGTATAAGTATCATCCTTAGTAGCTAGGTGATAATGTTGTAGTTATCTTAAAAGCTATCACCTAGTCAAGAATAAAATAATGGTGTATCCTTTATTGATTATTTTGGAATGCACCCCATTTTGTGCTTGATGATTTTAAATTTTTGCTAAGTTAGTTGGTATCATTAATACCCAAGATAATATAGTGATCAATGTTAATGATCAATATTAACAATTGATGCTAATTAAATTAATTAGAGGGATGATTAATTTAATTAATATTAATAAGCTACATTAATATTAGAAATAATAATGTTTTAATAAGGTTTAAGGGGATAACATTATTTAAATAATTAAACCTTAGTTTGAGAACATGGTATTTAAAGCACATTATGAGGCATTGACCTTCGGTTCTTGGCAATGTTCAATGAAGAATGTACTAGCTACAATATCATGGGTTTCTAGCGCTAGAAATATTCTTGAGAAAACTCTTGCACCTTGTAAGAAGCTCAACTATAAGTGGAGAAATGGTTTCTCCAATTGGGGGTTAGCAATGAAGGAGAAGTGGGAAACCAGGAGTAGAACATAGGACCATTTGCACTTTTGGATGTTGGACCTTTGGGTTTTTGTAGTGAGTACCTTATTGTTTCTTCCTTCATTGCTTTGATATTTTTATCTTGTTGTTGGTGTGTGGCATGATTCCTTGATATCTTCTTGGTTTTCTATGTTGTTTGGTCGTTTTCTCAGGATATAATTTTGATTTCATAGCTTTTGTTTTTTAGCTTTAATGTTGATTTTGGTCCAATTCTATAGACTTTTTATCTATAGCCTTGTGCGTATTAAAACCATGTAGTTGGCTAGAGTTACTATTATGCATGATGTTATAAGTACAAATTTGGGTCAAATCATCCACTATGAAAGTCAACACTTCAGACCCTCTCCTAACCACACCTGAATGGATGATAATTATGTGTTATATCTTAGCTTTGTATTCTTCATAATTGCTCTATGCCAAGTTTTTTTTTGGCTTGTTTTTGGTACTAGATGAAAGCATTTAGGCTCTTGTTGGTAGTAGAAAGTTTAGTCAGATTTTAGAGCCACAAGCATCTAGCTTTAGTAAGCTTTAGTGTTTTTTTTGTGTGACTTACACCAAGCATAGGTTTATCCTTATTAAGGTGTTGGTAGTTTTTTTAATTGTATGTTTAATATTTCCTGGAATAAAAGATCATCAAAACTTTTATTGCATTAAAAACATCTCTAGAGATTTCCTTTATTTAATATTATTAATGGAATTAAAAGGAAATCTTGTATTTAGAAGATTAGCTTAATGATTTCTTTAACTTTGTTGAAAGGAAATTGGAAATGTTGTTTTGAATGCTATGTATATGATGTATTATTTATTAAAGAAGTCTTATATGGAATGTATTCTTCTTGTTGAATGACTTGATAATAGTTTGAAACTTTTGGAAAGAATTAAGACATCAAATAGATGGGAATGAAGTTTAATAGCAATGCTTTAGCAATTTTAGATTGAGGATTTGATAGTAATGGGCATGTTTTTTATTAGAAGGTGATGAACTAATATATTATGGTGTTCTTCAATTTAAAAAGGGATAGTGCTTTTTTAAGAAATAAAGTTACGATCTTTTTAGTTGCTTGTTTTGAAACTTAGGTTATGGGGTATTTTGTAGAGGAAGATAAATTTTTTGGTTTGATATGCATTATAATGATTTCTTGAGACTTGGGTAGATAAGGAAATCATTATAGAGAGAAGTATGGGATTCTCTCCTTGATTGCTTGAATGTATTTTACATGGTTGCTTGCATTTATGCATGGCACATTTTAGGATGTATTACTTGATTTATTGCTTAGTGCATAGTAGGCTTGCATAAGCAATATACGATCTGTCTTGATCCCTAATATTTTCTTTAAAATATTTGAAATATTACTTTCATGAAGAGGATCATGAAAATAAGGTGGTGCGTAGGCCACTTGGGTGGACTTGCTCTAATGTATTTCGAAATAAAAAGTTGTTATGTAAATGGAAATTTTATTGTCACACTTGATTATTTTTTATTCCTAAATTAATAAGGCTTGGAAGTCTTCATGTAAATGTATGGAATATTTGGTTTTTGAGCAAATGAAATAATGAGTTGGTTATGAACTCTTTTGAAGATGTTTTTCATTGTGGAAAGAAAATAAAATTTATATGTTAGCATTATGATCTATTTAAGCTTGTTTTACTAGATTTAATTGAATAGATGTTTTATGCTAGAATTATGTTTAGATGTTATCATTATGATTAATTTAATCATTATTTAATCTAGATGCTTATTTCATGCTAGAATTATGTTGGAATTTATGTTCTATTTAAATCTAAGATCTAGCATTGTGTTATAATTAAGCATGTTATTTTTGTTATAGCACTTTAATTATTTTCATGGGAGATATGTTATATTGTTTTTATGTAATTCTTGGGTTTTTTGGGGGTTCTTAGGTATGGATATAGAACCTTATTAAGACCCCTGAGTCTAGGATGTAACCCAATCCTGATAGGAGTTGTGATGATGCAATAACCAAGTAGTTGTGAGTCCTAGAAGGAGTTGTGGTGATGAAATATCAAAGTAGTCATAAATCTAGTATTTACAATGATGCAATATTTAGATATTCATGATTGATACACCTTGAATGGTGAGTATTGGGTGACCTGTAACTATGAATTTATTGGAATCATTCATGATATAGTAGTGGTGGTACCTTGAATGGTGAGGTTTAGGTGACCATGCTCATTACCAGGTGAGTGGTAATGACCTTAGTTAGCCCACAAAAGTGTGGTAACTAAGCACCAAGTATTTACACTAGAATAACCTACATAGATGGACTTATGTAAGGGTTAGTTAATAGGCATTCCCATTTAAGTGTTATGGGCCTTAAAGAATAATCCCTACATTGTGGTCAAATTTTCCTATACTGATGAGAGTATGGGGAAGGTGGAGGGACCATTTTGGCATCCTTCTAAATGGTGAAGATGAATCCCAAAAATATAGGATTTTGACCACTCCTATCCACTTGAGTGTCATTTGTAGTGACATTAAACTCAAATATGGTGATGCCTTGAGAATGCTTAAAATAATATTGGGACCCCTTTGTGAACCTTACTTGTAATATATATATAGGGTTAGTTTTGGTGGGTTGTTATACTTGGTATTAGATATCTATTTTATGAGACTAGAAGCTTCCATGGAGTGTGCCTAGGATGATCCTTTACTTGATTTGCTACTTTGGGGAGACTTACTCTACTAGGGACCTTAACGTGATCTGGGATAATTTAGGCATTGCACATCGACTAGAATAGTTAGACCAAGAAGTAAAAATCCTAGAGAGTATAGTTTTCTTATTGGGGAATGACACCTTGCGGTGAGGCAAGTGTGACCAAGATCATTGTCAAGAAGTAAAAATCCTAGAGAGTATAGTTTTCTTATTGGAGAATGACACCTTGTGGTGAGGCAAGTGTGACCAAGATCATTGTCAAGATAGAGATAATGGTCATAACTAATATGGAACCATGCGATGAGGCGAGTGTGACCAAGGTCATTATTAGAAGAGTGATAATAGTCATAACTAATATAAAACCTTGTGGTTAGGTAAGCATAATTGAGATCATTGTTATGAGGATGTTAATTATCTAAGTTAGTTCATGGGAAGATATAACTAAATACTTGAAGTATTGTAGGGAAAAATTATGACTTATCCAACTTCTTTTATGGATAGGATATGGAACATGTATTGAAATCATATAACAAGGTGGAGTCTACTACATAGAAGGAAGTCATAGTATGACCTCAATGGAATTCTAGAAGAACAATGAAATATAGTAATAAGTCTAGAAGAACCATAGACCCAATTAGGTAATCTAGGAGAATCAATAATTACACCAAGAGAATGAGAAATGTTACTTCCATAGTTGAGTTATTACAAGAGGAAATAAAGCAACTTACGTACTTAGTAAATATGCTTTGAGAGTAGATTTATAAACAATAAATAATATTGGAGATGATTATTGATCATAACTCAAGAGGACTTAAGATCAAAAAAAATTAAAAAATAAAAACTCCAACCGTAGAAGTAGAATGCTTTAGCACAAAAAGAGGGAATAGGGGAGAAAAGACAAGAAAAATATCAGGCACCTAGGATAAGTTGCTTCATATATGGGGGTTCTCATTATGCTAATAAGCATCACCAATGGCTATACTCAAGTAATAGAGTAGAGGAGCAACCACACCAAATCTATGTTGCTACAGGGAATCAAAACTTGGATGGACAAGCAACTCCTATGTTATTGAATGGTAAGTTTTTTAACAAGGATATCAAAGTTTTAATAGATAGTGGATCTATAGATAGTTTTTCCACTAGTATTATCAAGGATATGCCAGAAAGATCTAGATTTTTAGTACAATGGGGAGATTAAAGTATAGGTCTAGATATACATACTTAGTGGATCAATGTTTGCCTATGACTAAGATTACCTTATCCAATGGATTCACAATATGGCATTTATATGTAGCACCACTCCATGATTTTGATATTATCTTAGGGATGGATTGGTTAAAGTCTCATGGAGCCTTAATCAAATTACAAAAGAGGTGTATGGATTGCATCAATAATAATAAGAAGAGAGTAAGAGTTCAAAGTAGGCAAGGATATTTTTGACGACATTTGTTGTAAACTATGTAGCTAAAAAACCATTAGAAGATATGTTATGTTATATGTAGTCAAGATAAATGGTAAGACAAGTGACAAAGGGGATGAGAAAATATTTAAGAAACATCCCATTTTGTATGAATTTAGGGATGTATTTCCAAAATATCTCCTAGATCTACTACCTCGATGTGAATTTGACTTCACTATTGAACTAATTCCTGGAGTTGAACCCATTGTAAGGACACATTACATAATGATCCCCATTGAGTTGCAAGAGTTAAAGGTGCGACTTCAAGATTTATTGGAAAAATGTCTAATCAAACTTAGTGTGTCACCTTAGGATTCTCTAGTACTATTTATAAAAAATAAGGATGGTTCTTTGATATTGTGCATTAATTATAGGATGTTGAATAAGGTTACCATCAATATTATGTATCCTTTACCAAGGATTGATGATTTATTTGATCAGCTAAAGGATGCCATAATATTTTAAAATATTAATTTGAGATCTTGATATCATCAATTGAGGATTCGAGAGTAGAGTACTCATAAAACTACCTTTAAGACTATATATGGACACTATGAGTTCATAGTGTTACCATTTGGACTGACAAATGCACCAACTTTTATGAATCTTATGAACAATGTGTTCAAAAAATATCTAGATCAATTTTTTTTAGTATTTTTAGATGATATCTTGATATATTCTCTCATCAAAGAGGAACATAACCAACATTTTAGGTTAGTGTTAGAGGTGTTGAGGAAAAACCAACTATATGGAAAGTTGTTTTAAGTGTGAGTTCTATGACTCACAAGTTCAATATTTGGGGTACCTCATATCTACAAAATGAATTGTTGTAGATCTTAAGAAAATTGAGGCTATTTTGAGTTGGCCTACACCAATAAATGTGTCTAAAGTAAGAAGTTTCATGGGTCTCACTAGTTATTATAGGAATTTTATGAAGGATTATTCAAATATTGCCTACTCTATCACCAATATTCAAAGAAAGATAAAGGAGTTCAAATGGTCTGATAAATGTGAGATGTCCTTTGAAACTCTAAAGAATAAATTAACTACAACACCAATTTTTAAGATATCATATTCTCTTAGAAATTTTATAATGTGTACAAATGTTTTCTTAGAATGTATGGGTGGGATTTTGTCCTAGAATAAGACTACAATAGCATACAAGTATAGAAAAATTAAGAAGCATGAGTTAACTTATGCTGCACATGACCTAGAATTGGCAATAGTTGTGCATGCACTAAAGATCTGGAGGCAATATTTATTGGGTAAACCATTTGAGCTAAGGAAAAACCATTAAATTCTAAGGTATATTTCACCCAACCTGTGCTAAATGCAAGACTGAGAAGATGGATAGAGTTCTTAGCATAATATAACTTTGGTATTGAATATATCAAAGGGAAATAAAATAAAGCTGTAGATGCCTTGAGTAGGAGAAGACACATATCAACATCAACCTAGAGTCATATGGACTTGATGGACAAATTCAAAGAAATGCAGCTATAGGATGAGTATTGCATTTAAATATAGGCTAAAAGTGAAAGAAATCCTGAAGAGAATACAAATTTCAACATAAAATATGGACTTTTATGCTTCAATCATAAGGTTGTCATACCCAAAACTACTGAATCAAGGAGAATGATTATGCAAGAGACGCATAGTTCTCCATATGTTGGTCATCCAAGAGGTGCAAAGATGCATAAAAACATGAAAATGGCCTTCTATTGGGAAGGAATAGAATAGGATTTCACTAGTTTTATTGCTAGATGTTTGGAATGCCAAAAGTTTAAGGAAAAACATCAACATCCAATAGGAAATTTGTACCCACATGATATACCTACTAAAAAATGGTAGGTTACATCTATGGATTTTATTTTGGGTTTACCTAAGACTAGGTACTAGAATAATGCTATAATGGTAGTCGATAAGTTGACTAAGGTTACATATTTTATGTTGGGAAACATCAAGGATGATGCACCAATAGTGGAAAATAATTTTGCCAAGGAAATTTTTTGGTTACATGGTTTTCTTGAGGTGATAATATCATACATAGATTCTAGGTTTACGTAAAATTTTTGGTAAGCTCTTCATCGGGAAATGGGTACTAAATTGAATATCAATTATGCTTACCATCCAAAAAAGATAGACAAACGAAAAAGGTAAACCAAGTCCAAAAAGACATTCTACGCATGTAATATGGATCAAAAGTCTAAGTGGGAAGACTTTTTGCATCTTGTTGAATTTGCATATAATAATGGATACTATACATATTTAAGAATAACTCCATTTGAGGTATTTATGGCAAGAGATGTAGAACACCACTATTATGGGATAATTTAAAGGATCGGGTGGTGATCAAATAAAATAGAGTAGCTTAGAGCGATTTGACTAAGGCTTAAAGAAGTAGTTGATCTTTAGAAGAGTTATGCTGATCTAAAAATATCACCAAGATAATTCTCTATAGGAGACAATTTTCTTGATGATAAGACCCATGAAAAGTGCCATCAAGTCAACTAAGTTATATCCTCATTATGTTGAGTCTTTTGAGATCATTTATAAGATTATTCTAGTAGCCTATAGGCTCACCTTGTCACCCAACCTATCAAAGATCCATGATACTTTCCACATATCCCTACTTAGGAAATATATTGATAATCCTTCTCATGTTTGGAATTTTTCTTAATTACAGATGATAGATCTCTCAACCATTGAGGTGAGATTGCTAAAAATTCTAGGGTTTTATTCTAATATGTCAAGGAAATGAACCCTAGATCAATGTAAGGTCCAGTGAGGTCAAAATTTTAAATATTGTGCAACTTAGGAAGATGCTACAAAAATGAGAAAGCAATTCCCATATTTATTTGAAAGAAATATATATATATATGTTTATTTGCAAGAAACACAAATGACTAGGTTTAGTCCAAGGGGGGAAGTATGTAATGATCCTCATTGGTAGAATTTGAACTTGATACTTGATTTATGTATTGATGTGTGGAGATCCAATGCATAATATCATTGTTATATCATCAATACATGTTGATAGTTACACTTAATATTTTTTATTATACTATTTTGGAATATGATATTGCTAATGATTTTGTGGTTGCAAGACTAGGTACTCTCACTAGTTGATTGGTATAGGAAAACCACTAGATATGAGAGAAAAAATGAGAAATTATGGATGACTTGCTCATCGATAACTAAAGGGTAATAAAGTACCCTTCATATATATGCATTTCAATTTTTCTTGATGTGTGAATACACCTTGAGCAGGGAGGTTTATTATTTGTAAAAGAGTCATCCTTAGTAGGTAAGTGATAACATTGTAGTTATCTTAAAAATTATTGCCTACTCAAGGATAAAACAATGGTGTATGCTTTATTGATTGTTTTGGAATGCACCCCTGCTTGTGCTTGATGATATTTGATTTTTACTAAGTTAGTTGGTATCATTAATACCCAAGATAATATAGTGATTGATTTTAATGATAAATATTAACAATCGATACTAATTAAAGGAATTAGAGGGGTGATTAATTTAATTAATATTAATAACCTACATTAATACTAGAAATAATAATGTTTTAATAAGGTTTAAGGGGTTAATGTTATTTAAATAATTAAATGTTAGTTTGAGCGCATGCTATTCAAAGCACGTTATGAGGTGTTGGCCTTCAATTCTTGGCAATGTTTAATGAATAATGAGCTAGATGGAATATCATGGGAAGCCAACATTGGAAGTATTCTTGAGAAAACTCTTGTGCCTTGGAAGAAACCAAGCTATAAGTGAATAAATGGTTTCTCCAGTTGGGGGTTAGCATTGAAGAAGAAGTTAGAAATTGGGAGTAGAGCAAGGGATAATTTGAAGTTTTGGGCATTGAACCTTTTATTTTTTGTAGTGAGTACCTTATTTTTGCTTCTTTTTTTGCTTGATATTATTATCATTTTTTTGGTGTGTGGCATATTTCCTTGAGTCTTATTGGTTTTCGATGTTGTTTGGCTACTTGCTCAGGGCCTAAGTTTGATTTCATAGCTTTTGTTGTATAGATTTAACGTTGACTTTGGTCAAATCCTATAGATTTTTTTTTTAGATGCCTTGTGTGTATTAGAACCATACATTCAATTAGAGTTACTCTTCTACATGTTTTAAGTGTGAAATCAAGTCAATCATCTGCTATAAAAGTTAAAACTTTAGACCCTTTTGTGACCACACCTGAATTAATGATGGTTGTGTGTTATGTCTTAGCTTATCTTATTCACAATTGCTTTGTGCTAAGTTTTCTTTTTTGACTTGTTTTTGGTCCTAGATGTAAGCGTTTAGTTTCTTGTCAATAGTAGGAAGCTTAGTCGGGTTGTAGAGCCAAGGGCATCCAAATTCAGTAAGCTTCAATATTTTTGTTGTGCACCTTAATCCAAGCATAGGTTTATCCTTGTTAAGGTGTTGGTAGTGTTTTTAATTGTATTAATAATATATCTTGAAATAAAAGATCATCAGAAGTTTTATTGCATTAAAAAATTCTAGAGATTTCCTTTATTTAAAATTATTAATGGAATTAAAAGGAAATCTTGTATTTAGAAGATTAGATTAATGATTTATTTAACTTTATTAAAAGGAAAATGGAAACGTTGTTTTGAATGCTATTTATATGATGTTTTTTATTAAAGAAGTCTTATATGAAATGTATTCTTCTCATTGAATGACTTGATAATAATTTGAAACTTTTGGAAAGAATTAAGACATCAAAAATATGGGAATGAAGTTTGATAGCAATGCTTTAGAAATTTTAGATTAAGTATTTGATATTAATGGGCATGTTATTTATTAGAAGGCGATGAACTAATATGCTATGGTGTTCTTCAAATTAAAAAGAGATAGTTCTTTTTTAAGAAATAAAGTTAGCGATCTTATTTTTAGTTTCTTGTTTTGAAAGTTTGATAATGGGGTATTTTGTAGAGGAAGAGAATTTTCTTGGTTTAATATGCATTATAATGATTTCTTGAGACTTAGGTAGATAAGGGAATCATTATCGAGAGAACTATGAGATTATATCCTTGATTGCTTGAATACATTTTACATGGTTCCTTACAATTTTTATTGCATATTTTAGGATGCATTGCTAGATTTATTGCTTAGTGCATAGTAGACTTACAAAAGCAATCTATGAGTTGTCCTGGTCCCTAATATTTTATTAAAAATTTATGGGAGATTCCTTTCATAAAGAGGATCATGAAAATGAGGTGGTGTAGAGGCCACTTGGGTAGACTTGCTCTAATGTATTTGGGAATGAAAAGTTGTTATGTAAATGGAAGTTTTGTTATGTAACACTTGGTTATTTTTATTCTTGAATTAATAAGGCTTGGAAGTCTTCATGTAAATGTATGGAATATTTGGTTTTTGAGAAAATGAAAGAATGAGTTGGTTATGAACTCTTTTGAAGATGTTTTTCATTGTGGAAAGAAAAGAAAAATTATATGTTAGCATTATGATCTATTTAAGCTTGTTTTACAAGCATTATGTTTAGATGTTAGCATTATGATTAATTTAATCATGATTTAATCTAGATGCTTCTTTCATGCTAGAATTATGTTGGAATTTATTTTTGGTTTAAATCCAAGATCTAGCATTGTGTTATAATTAAGCATGTTATTTATGTTATAACACTTTAATTATTTTCATGGGAGATATATTATATTAATTTTATGTAATTCTTGGGTTTGGTGGAGGTTCTTGGGTATGGATCTAGAACCTTATTAGGATCCCTAAGTCAAGGAGACAACCCAATCATGGTAGGAGTTGTGGTGATGCAATAACAAAGTAGTTGTGAGTCCGAGAAGGCATTATGGTGATGCAATACCCAAGCATGGAAGGAGTTACAATGATGCAATAGCTAGATATTCATGATTGATAAAACTTGAATGGTAAGGATTGAGTATCTCGTAACTATGAAGTTATTAGAATTACTCACGAGGTAGTAGTGGTGGTACCTTGAACGGTGACGTTCATGTGGTCATTATCATTACCAAGTGAGTGGTAATGATCTTAGTTAGCCCATGGAGGTGTGGTAACTAAGCACCAAGGTTTTATGCTAGAATAACCTACATAGATGGACTTATGGAAGGGTTAGGGAATATATGTTCCCCTTTAAGTGTTATGGGCCTTAAAGGATAATCTCTACAATTTGGTCAGATTGTCTTATATAAGTGAGGGTTTGGGAAAGGTGGGGGGATCACTTTAGAATTCTTCTAAAAAATGAGGTTTAGTAAGGTGAACCCCAAAAATATAGGATGTTGGCCACTCCTGTCCACTTGAGTATCATCTACAACAACATTGAACTCAAATGTGGTGATGCCTTGAGAATGCTAAAAATAATATTAGGACCCCTTTGTCAACCTTACTTATATATATATATATATATATATATTAGGTTGGTTTTGGTGGGTTGTTACAAAAACTAAACCTACCATAATAATTATAGTTCTTCCTAAGAAACTATAAATTACAACCTAGTAACCATTAGCAATATCCATAAAGAATTTATTCCAAAAATCATAACCAATGATCATTAATATTATGAACATCAACAAGCTCTAAAGATAAATATAAAATAAACACATCTAGCTTTCTTTTAAAATCTAACAAGCAATACCTTCAATAACAATTAACCTCATCATCTCTACTACTAAGAGACTCAATTATGCATGAATTATAATTCCCATTTAATATTACTTATCAATGGATTAAATAACTCTAAAATATTAAAAAATCAAAGTAAATAACAATCCAAAAACATTGCTACACATGAATGCAAGACACCCAAAATTTGAAAAACCTATGCTAGGTTAACTCTGGTCTGAAGAAACACTGCAACAATAATGAAAGACATCTCAAGTTTCCCACACCAAACAACCAAAAGCACTCAATACAACTAGGCACAACCATTGATTAAACCTGTACAAGATAACATCCACCAAAAAATGTACAAACAAGGAAGGCTTCTACTCTAAAGACTAAATTGGTAAAAAAAATAGAAGAAAAACTAAATCTCAAGATAGTTTTTCTGCCACCAAAACTTGGAGAAAGAATGTAAAGACCAATGTTAACACCACAAAGGTTATAAAGACAACAACCAAGCAGGAAATCCATCTAGCAAATGAAACATAGAGGTAAAGCTTCACTGCAGTAAATCTCTAAACCTGACTTGCAATAAGAGTCCAATGCAAACAACTAGGCAACACTAACAATATTAGAATTGGGCCTATCAACTAACCCTAAACCATAACAGCCTCACTTTGGCTTTAGCAGCGTAGCAAGATAAAATAAAAAGGAGTTTCCAAACTAGCTTGATCTAAACCCAGATCTAAACTAGCAATAGCAATAACAAAACAATTGAAAGATAAATAATCATCAAGAAAACAAGCCATAAACCAAGCAATACAACAAGTGTGACTCAATGAAAGTATAAGTTATATTTTCCACTACATTAAGGAAAAGCAATTAAAGAATTACCTCCAATCAAATAATTTTTCTCTTCCTTGATTCGTCACCTCGCAACCTTCTCCCAACTCCTCTACTAGCTCCCAAATCTTGGCAAGGCATGGATTCAAATAGATTTTTAGAGGAATCCCAAGAAGGTCAAAAGTTGAGTGTGACCTTCATAAGCATGCCTTTATGCTACTCAAAGAGAAACACTTCTAAGATTACGTTGATTTTCAAAATTGTCACTTGCCAACTTTCCAAATTACAACATTAAAATATAACCTTAATACTAAATGCACTTAAGGTTTATTTGCATTAATTTAATTAATGCTCTTAGAAATAGAATTATTTAATTTATTTTCTTAACATTAATTTATTCCTTCCTAATGGTGTTCACATTAGAACAATAATAATTAAATCAATTACTCACCTAATTAATTTAAATAAATAAATATTAATATTAACCATTAACATAAATATCAAATAATTCCACACAAGGGCTTAGGCTAAGCTCTCATTTCCTAATTAAGATGCAATAAAAAAGATGCACAACAAATTTTTTCCTTAGGTAGGAGGTTTTATGATAATTGTGATTCTATCACCTGCCTACTAAGGATGGATCTTTTTTCTTAAATAGTAACCTCCTTGCTCAATGATGCATTCAATCAAACATACACATATGTAATTCACCTACATGAAGGGTTTCTTTTTACCCTTGAGATTTCAATGAGAATTTCATCCATCATTTCACTTTTTCTCTCATATTTGGTGGTTTTCTCATACCAATCCACCCATGAGAGTACCTGGTCATACAACCACAAATTGAAGAACATGTGCTTATACTGATAGGGAGGTGAACAGTATAAGATAAAACTTTTTTCTTTTTAATCCAAATGATAGCATCAAAAATATTAAAGTAGTAAACATAACACAAAGCATCACACACATGAGAGACATGATTTACCATGGTTCATCCAATGTGGGCAACTCCACAGAGAAAATATTCCTTATAATTTTTTCTCAAATAAATTATCTTGGGAATCCTTTCCCTACAATTTTTATGGACCTCTATCCAAAGGAGACACCAATCCCCTAATCAATTTCGTGGATCTCTATCCATAGGAGAACTCATTTCTCCTCTGTTCTGGTTGATGATATTCTAGAAGAAACTATTGCACCCACTACTTTGGCTAATGGATATCTATCCACTAAAGACACCTATCCTCACTGCCCTAGCTAATGGATTTCTATCCACTGGAGACTATTGTATTCTATACTCTTCCACATCTAAAGCTCTGTCTCAAATCTATACTAAACATAGTCCTTTGGTCTAGCACAAATTTATCCTCAATCTTTGTCTCTAATCTAGCACAAACCTGTTCTCAAATCTGTACCAAAATCTGACCTCAAATCTATCCTCAATATTTGTCCTCTGATTTATCTTCAAATCTATTCTCAATGCTCAATCACTTTCACTCACTCTTTTAGAAACATATAGAGAATTATTAGAGACTCAATATGCTTCACATTCATAAACTCTCAATCACTTTCTCAACTCAATTCAGAATATAGAACAATTTGTTTCATAGAACTTGAACTATCACATCAACACATCCACTTGACTAGGCTCAACCAAATTTACTCAACCAATCACTCAATGATTTAATCTTTGCTTACAAACCCTAGTCCAATAATATTAACTCTCACTCAAATGTTTCCAATAATGCTTATCAATCAATATCACATAACAATGATACTTATGATATTTGCAAACCCTAGTTCAAGATAGTTCTAAACTTCACATAACAATGCTTGTAAAATAAGGTTTTATCAACAATTCATAATTCCAAAAAACCTTGAAGCATTAATTTAAAACACACTCAACAATGCCTACCAAACAATCCTTTTTACTCCAACTTTTCTTTCACAACATTCAATAATCACTCACTAGGAATATGTAGTGAACCCAATAGAGAAAGATTGATTATAATGCTAGAATAATAAAAGGAATCACTTTTATTAAGGAATCATTTTTGTATTGTATGGGGAACCCAACAATTAATTAATTATTATATTCTTCGATGCCTCAACTATACCAAATGAAATGCCTATTTCTACGAGTGTGAAGGTGTGATCCAAGGTCACAACCTTTGTGAAAGAGAGAGTGATTAAATAATTAACTAATAATGTGATTAGTATGGTGGTTAGGAGTAGAATCCTAACATGCCACCTTCCTTAAAAAGAGCTTTGTCCTCAAAGCTCAAAGTAAGGAGCTTCGTTGCTTGTTTTCCCAATTGAATTTTTGCAAGTTCTTGTACTATTTTAATGTCACTTTTTTGAAGGAAAGGATATATTTAAGGTCGAAGCATTAGTGGGGGGTTGCTAGAAAGAATAGTAGAATCTTCCTTAGGATAATTGTGATGATGGTAGGTTTTCGCTTTAGCCAATTCTTCCTGTGTAGAATGAAGGGAAAATAAAGGTGCACTCACTCTTTTGCCTCCTTTCTGAATCAGGCTGCCTATACGATGAGAACTCACTATTGGCGATGAACTTGTGTGTAGTTCTTTGAGAGTGTATGTCTTGCCTTCATTGTTTACTGCATGGATGTCTACCTCATATTTTTGTGGTGCATTGAGCACTTCTTGCACATCGAACTCATTTCCTTCATTGTTATGATCAGGTGCTTTGGTCATGTCATGCACATCTTCCTCACCTTCTTCCTCTATGGAGTGACAGGGATCAACTATATTCAATAAATATAATGTTTGTGTAGCACAACAATGAAGGGGCCCAAATTGCTCATCACAAGTATAGTAGAGGTCATTCGCTCGTCGCTTCTCCATTTCTTGTAGGCTAAGGTACTTAACTGGCAAGGGTTTGTGTTTTGGAATAGTGTGCATGAATGTTGATTTATCAATAGGTTGCTCCCCATGTTGACGTTGAACATTGAATGTATCGTCGACTAAAAAGGCTAATCCAATGGCTTCCTATAGGGTGCGAGGAGTGTACATCATGATATTTACTCTAATTTCTTCTTTCAATCCATTGATGAACCCACTTATGAGGACTAATTTGTCCAACCCTGTGATGCGATTGGCGATATCCTGGAACTGAATTTTATATACCCTCACTGATGTGATTTGACGTAGGTGGGCAAGATTAAGTAGCAAAAGTAGGTTGGGGTCATGATATATTCTTCCATCGACCATTTCTTGCATCACTTCTTTCATCTCTTTTGAAACTTCTTTCGAGACCTCTTTCGCAATATCCTTTGCCACTTCTTGTGACCTTCATCCTTTCTTCGATGCTGAAGTTTTCTAGTGATGTGAACCGTAGCCACCGATGGGTAAAATTTATTTTAAACCTTAAGTTTATACTCTAATTTTATACGATTCCATCGTTAACCTGTGTCTTTGCCAGAAAAATCTGTAAGCGACCAATTTTTTCATGATTTCTTAAGATTTAATGTATTTTTTTTAATCTGCGCTTGGTCGAATCACTCTTCTAGTCTTCAACAGCCATACTTCTAATTTTTTTATAACTTCTCGCTTTTCTTTTCTGCTGGATTGGGTTACTGTTTCATCCTTTTTATGAGGTAGACACCGAAGAGACTATGACAGCCTGTTCGTTTGCTATAAAAAAAAAATTTGGAGTTTATGTTCGCTTATTGCACTATCACTATGTCAGAACTCACAACCGATGTCGGCAATTTATATTATGGTGGAGCTCTATTTTTTATTCCACTGTCGGTTTGTGTTATCACAGAGGAATATGGTGTTGTGAGGCAGACCCATACTCACTTATGACAAGGTGGCACGTAAAGTGGAGACGATGGCTGTGTGGGGAAAAAAATGGATTGAACTAGCTCTGATCCAGATGTAGTGAACCCAATAGAGAAAGATTTATTATAATGCTAGAATAATAAAAGGAATCACTTTTATTAAGGAATCGTTGTTGTATTGTATGGGGAACCCAACAATTAATTAATAATTATATTCTTCGATGCCTCATCTATACCAAATGAAATGCCTATTTATACGAGTGTGAAGGTGTGATCAAAGGTCACAACCTTTATGAAAGAGAGAGTGATTAAATAATTAACTAATAATGTGATTAGTATGGTGGTTAGGAGTAGAATCCTAACAGAATATGTGCCCATACCTTTTGTTTGATGTAGAAGTACCCTTGGAAAACCTATCTAAATCATAATTTCCTTCTTTCCAATTTCAATGGTTAGATGAAAAAATCTCACTCTTAACACTTTCTCAAATATTCCTTAGACACAAAAATAAACAAATCTCAAATACACCTTATTGCTCCTTCTTAGAATTAACATTCATCAAATCATTGCACAAAAATAATTACTTGGATACACCTTATAATATCCAACTTAAAATAATATCCAACACCACAAAACCTCAACCAAACTTCCTAAAACACCTTTATTTCCTTTTCAAACACTAAAGCAAATAACACCAAAAAAATTATTTTGCATCAACCTTATAACTCCCCTAAAACCTTACATACCAAATAAAATATGCAAAAAATAATTTTTAATACCTCAACTACCTCAAAAAATTTTGGTGCTCAAACTTAATGCATACCTTTGTTATCTACCAAAAAGGGTTTCGATGTGATTCGAACCGCTGTCTCCTCAAGATCCAAGTGCATTACCACTTTGGTACCCACCGCATGGGCTAGAGGCACCATTTTCAAGGAAAGAAGACTTCCTTCCCTTTAAATCTTACTCCACCACATTTTTAACACAAAATAAAAAATGATGCATCGTGGATTTGAACTTGCGCTTGTCGTTGCCCTCACGTCTTTCTTCCACCGTGGTTTCCAACTGCGCTACCAGCGGTTGGTGACCAAGGCTCCCTCCTTGGTGGGTAAAATAGTTTTGCCTCCTCTAAGCACCTTTTTAAAAATTAAAAACTCTTCACTGCACACCACGATTTGCATGAACTCGCATAGCATAGGATTTTAATTCAAAAGCATTGGGAACTTTGCTAAGGTGGGGTAATCCCCCTTTTATACACATATGGTAAAATTTCTTCCCACGTCGGTGCTAGAAATTTGAATTCGAAATTCAAATTAATAACCCACCTTAGGGTTATTTGAAATTAACATAAATTAATATTAAAAGTAATTAATAATTAATTTAAATAACATAAAGTTAAAAAAATAATTAATAAATTAATTTAATAAAATTATATTAATTAATTTATAAGTAATTTAATCTTCCTTGTATAATATTATAAAGAATTATTATAATATTATTCACTTGGGCTTCTTGTTTTCACTTTTGACCTTATCTTGACCTCTTAGAACCGGGTGTTGATTAACTGAAACTGGAGAACCTGAAACTGATGTTGCCCATTGAAATTGCCACTAACTGGTGTTGAAATATTGACATCAATGACCACTCACTCTTGACATCAATGACAACTTATCTACTCAGAATGTCCAACAATCTCCCCCTTTGTCATTGATGGCAACCCAAATTATTTTTACCAAAACTTGACCTTTTTCCTTGTTCTGATCCCCCTAGGAAATTGCTCCACCTGAATCAATGCTCTCTCCTTAAACCAAATCTCTCTCCCTTACTCAAATCTCTTCCCCTTTGACATCAATGGCAAAGGGTCACCTTTGGGGATCGGGGCTAAGAATGAGTCTCTTTACTTAGCCCCTCTACCACCTCCTCTTGAGGTGGTTAATTCTAGGTGGGAGTATTACTCCCAATTTTCTATGAAGATACTCAAAGGTCTCTTTCAAAAGTGGTTTAGTGAAAATATTTGCTATCTATTCCTTTGTAGTTGTTTATCTATCACCTGTTCTCTCAAAAAATGATACTTGATCGGAATGTGCTTTGTCCTAGAATGCATCATTGGATTCTTTGATATACTTATAGCACTTGTATTATCACATAATATGGGAATAGGATGATCATGTTTTATCTTAAAGTCTTCTAGAGTTTACTTCATCCATAATACCTATGTACAACTAGCTACTACTACAATATATTCTACTTTTGTTGTAGATAAGGATATTAAAACCTGCTTCTTACTTAGCCAAGAGACTAAACAGTCTCTAAGAAAAAATGTTCCTCCACTTGTGCTTTTTCTGTCATCAATACTGCCATCCCAATCTGCATTTGTATATGTTGTGGGTGTGAAACTATCACTTTTGGGATACCATAGCCCAAAATCCATAGTCCCTTTTAGATACCTAAGAATTGTCTTTACTACTACCACATGTGTCTCCTTTGGTGCTACTTGAAACCTTGCAACTAATCCCACTGATTGCACTATGTTTGGTCTTGTAGCTGTAACATATAACAAGCTACCAATCATATATCTATATAATCTTTGATCTGCATCTGGAGATTCATCATTCTTACTTAACTTACAACCTGTGACCATGGGGGGTACTTACCGGTTTGCAATCCTCTAACCTAAATTTCTTTAGCATATCTTTTATATACTTGGTTTGTGAGAGAAATACTCCTTTCTATGATTGTGAAATCTAAAGTCCAAGAAAGAAGGATAACTCACCAAGCATAGACATATCAAATTTATTTTGCATGTTCTTAGAAAATTCTTAACACATCTTATCATTTTTTTCACCAAAAATAATGTCATCAACATAAACAACCATAATTAGTAGGTTATTCACTTCATTTTTTATGTATAAGTTGCTATCTACTATTCCTTTTCCAAATTCGTTCCTAAATATACTTATCCAATCTTGAGTACCATGCTCTAGGAGCCTGCTTTAGTCCATACAGTGTATTTTAAATTTGCATACATGATCTAGTCTATCTATTAATATGAATCCCTCTAGCTGTTCAATGTAGACTTTTTCTTCTAGAATGCCATTTAGAAATGCTGACTTAACATCCATCTGATATACGTTGAAGTTTTTAAAACTTGATAAAGCTAAAAATATTATTATGGCTTCAAGTCATGCAACTGGATCAAATGTCTCATCAACATAAATTCCCTCTACCTATGCATAACCTTTGCACACTAACCTTGCTTTATTCCTTACTACCTATCCATATTCATTTAGCTTGTTTTTGAATACCCATTTTGTGCCGATCACATTCTTTTTCTTTGGTCATGGAACAAGTTTCCAAGTCTTGCTTTTCTCTATCTGATCTAATTCCTCATCCATTGCCTTAATCTAGAACTCATCTCCACTGGCTTGATTGAAGTCATTTGGATCAATCTTAGATAGCAAAGAAAAATTTACTTGTTGAGATGATGTTATTATCCTTCTCCTTTTCTGCATTTCATCTGGATTTCCAAAGATTAATCTTTTGGATGATGCTTTTGTACATATCTGGATGGAGTTTTAGGAAGAAGTTTTTGTGTTTCTTCTTCTTCTTCATCTGATTCCTCACAAAACTCTTTTCGACAACTTTCATCTTCCCGATACATAGTTTGCTAAACTGGTTCTCTTGAATATATCTTCTCATCAATTGTTACATTTATACTTTCTACAATAGTGTGTGTTCTCTTGTTGAAGCATCTATAGGATTTACTCTTAGAGGAATAATCAATTAAAATTCTCTCGTCACATCTTGGGTCAAACTTACTTGAGTTTTGATCTTCTCGTCTTATGTAACACTTGCTTCCAAAAACCTTGAAGTGTTTTACAGTGGTCGATATTCCTTTCCAAAGCTCATATGGAGCCCTGTGATGATTTACCCTCATTTGAGCCCTAGTGATTATGTATAATGCTATGTTTATAGCTTCCCTCCAAAATCCATCTGAGATTTTGGACTCATTTAACATAGCTCTAGACATATTCTCAACAATCCTATTTTTCCTTTCAACTACTCAATTTTATTGAGGAGTTCTTGCTGCTGAGTATTCTCTCTTGATCTCATGTTGTTCAAAAAACTCTATAAATTCATTTGAGGTAAATTATCCTCCTCTTTTAGATCTCAAATGCTTAATCCTACCCAAACCATTATAGAGTAATCATCTATAAACAATATAAAGTAACTCTCACCCTGAATAATTTGTGTTCTAGTAGGACCACATAGATCAGTATGTATTAGACTTAATGGCTCAGATGACATATATACTTTTGACTTAAATCTTGTTCTAGTTTGCTTTCCATGTTGACAAGAAGCACAAATTGTATTTTGTGGCCTTTTTATTTTGGGTAAATCTCTGACAGTCTGCATATTGCTTATGTTGACTATGTTGTCAAAATTCAAGTGACCCAATATTCTATGCCACAACCAACTATCATCTTCTTGTGATATAAATCACTTTTCCCCTTTGATCTCATTAAGCAGGTATAGATTATTTGGAGTTCTTCTTACACTGGCAATGACTTTTCCAGTTTTTGATTTTCTTATATCACATCTATCTGGGTGGAATGTAACCATATGCCCTTAATCACAAAGTTGAATTATACTTAGCAGATTATGTTTTAACCCCTTAACATACAACACATTTTCTATTCTTGTTTTTCCATCATCTAAAATCAAAGTTCCTCTTCCACCAATCCTTGCTGATCCATTATCACCAAAACTTATTGATCCTCTATTAGTTTCTTTTAATATAATGAATTTGTCTTTGTATCCTATCATGTGACTAGAGCAACCACTATCAAGATACCATTGTTATTCTTTATCCTGAGCATGAAGGGTTGTTTGAACTAACATTGATCTATCCTTTACATTTTCCCTTTCATATTTCCTAGTTGTTGAAATTGTTTTTATTTTACTAGACTTAGGAAGTATCATTTTACACCATCTAGCCTTGTGCCCAAAATTATTGCATTTGTAACATATAATATAATTATCCATAAGAGGTGCAAAAGAATTAAAATTTCTATTGACATTGTTTCTTGCATGACCAATACAGTGTACAACTCTATGACCATATTTATTACAAGAAAAATAATGACCATGGAAGAAACTATGTAACCTGTTTGGATGCCTTTAAGATTGTGGTTGAGTGCTTCTCCTTTTGTGATTAAATCTCATCCAAGTTTCTTCTTTGCTTTCTTCCTTTTTGATATATTTTTCTTTTGAAGTATCCTTTTCTTGTCTATATTTATTTGAAGTTTCTGCTTCTTGAAGACTTGATTCCTCTTTCTGTTTCTCATACTTTATACCTTGTAGTACCTTGGTCCTATCAACTTAATTTCTTAGATAAACAATTCCTTCTTCCAATATTTCACATTATGTTTCTCTTGATTTTAATAGATCTATCATATCCTACTCAATTTTCTTTCTTTTTTCTACCTTTATTTTGAATTCTGTGAGATTTTTTAGAAGTTCCATCCTTGCTTCTTCATCCTCTTGAATTTGTTCCTTCAAGCTTGATTTCTTTTCTCTAATCCTTTCCAAATTCCTTAGAGCAGTAAAGAATTTTTTTTTCATATCAAACATGGTCTATTCTTCATTTTCTAAAGTCATGTGTGTTTGTGATGGATCCTCCTCCAAGATTTTAGTCTTTTCATGGAGAGACCCACTCTTATACGAATTGAATAACATGTGCTTATACTTAGAGGGAGGTGAACAGTACAAAATAATTTCTTTTGCTTTTAATATAAATGATAGCATCAGCAATATTAAAGCAGTAAACATCACACACATGAGATATATGATTTAATGTGGTTCACCCAATGTGGGCTACTCCACGGAGAAAATATTCCTTATAATTTTTTCTCAAATAAATTCTCTTGGGAATCCTTTCTCTACAATGTTTATGGACCTCTGTCCAAAGGAGACACAAATCCCCTAATCAATTTTGTGGATCTCTATCCATAGGAGAACTCCTTTCTCCTCTGCTCTGGCTGATGATCTTCTAGAAGAACTATTTCCCCCACTGCTCTGGGTAATGGATATCTATCCACTAAAGACACCTATCCTTACCACCCTGGCTAATGGATCTCTATCCACTCGAGACTGTCATCTTGTATACTATACCACCTCCAAATATCTGTCTCAAATCTATACTAAACACAGTCCTTCATTCTAGCACAAATATATCTTTAATATTTGTCTCTGATCTGGCATAAACCTATCCTCAAATTTGTACCAAAATCTGACCTCAAATCTGTCCTCAATCTCTATCCTCAAATCTATCCTCTGATTTATCTTTAAATTTGTCCTCAATGTTCAATCACTTTCAATCACTCTTTTATAAAAATATAGAGAATTTTTAGAGACTCAATATGCTTCACATTCAAAAAATCTCAATCACTTTCTCAACTCAATTCAGAATATAGAACAATGTGTTTCATATAACTTGAACTATCACATCAACACATCCACTTGACTAGGCTCAACCAACTTTACTCAACCAATCACTCAATGAATTAATATTTGCTTACAAACCCTATTCTAAGCATATGAAAACTCACTCAAATATTTCCAACAATGCTTATCAATAAATCTCACATAACAATGATACTTATGATCTTTGCAAACCCTAGTTCAAAATAGTTCTAAACTTCACATAACAATACTTGTAAAATAAGGTTTTATCAAAAATTCATTATTCCATAAAACCTTGAAGCATTAATTCAAAACACACTCAACAATGCCTACCAAACAATCCTTTTCACTCCAACTTTGCTTTCACAACATTCAACAATCACTCACTAGGAAGATGTGCCCATACCTTTTGTTTGATGTAGAAGTGCCCTTGGAAAACTTGTCTAAATCACAATTTCCTTCTTTCCAATTTCAATGGTTAGATGACAAAATCTCACTCTTAACACTTTCTCAAATATTCCTTAGACACAAAAATAAACAAATCTCAAATACACCTTATTGCTCCTTCTTGTAATTAACATTCATAAAATCATATGCACAAAAATAATTACTTGGATACACTTTATAATATCCAACACCACAAAACCTCAACCAAACTTCCTAAAACACCTTTATTTCCTTTTCAAACACTAAAGCAAATAACACCAAAAAATTATTTTGCATCAACCTTATAACTCCCCTAAAACCTTACATACCAAATAAAATATGCAAAAATTAATTTTTAATACCTCAACTAACTCCTTCGAAAATTTTTGCGCTCAAACTTAATGCATACCTTTGTTATCTCCCAAAAAGGGTTTCGACATGATTCAAACCACCGTATCCTCAAATGCCAAGCACCTTAGCACTTTGGTGCCCACCGCATGGGCTAGAGGCGCCCACGTGAAGGAAGGAGGACTTCCTTCCCTTTCAACCTTACTCCACCACATTTTCAACACAAAATAAAAAATGATGCGCTGTGGATTCTAACCTGCGCCTGTTGCTGCCCTCACATATTGCTTCCACCGTGGTTGTCAACTATGCTACCAGTGGTTGGTGACCAAGGCTCCCTCCTTGGTGCGTAAAATATTTTTGCCTCCTCTAAGAACCTTTTTAAAAATTAAAAACTCTTCGTTGCACACCATGATTCACATGAACTCGCATAACATAGGATTTTAATTCGAAAGCATTGGAGACTTTGCTAAGGTGGGGTAATCCCCATTTTATACACACATGGTAAGTTTTATTCCCATGTCAGCGCTAGAAATTTTAATTCAAAATTCGAATTAATAACCCACCTTAGGGTCATTTGAAATTAACATAAATTAATATATAATTAATTTTAAAATTAATTAATAATTAATTTAAATAACATAAAGTTAAGTAAATTAATTTAATAAAATTATATTAATTAATTTAATCTTCCTTGTATGATATTATAAATAATTATTATAATATTATTCACTTGGGCTTCTTATTTTCACTTTGGACCTTATCTTGACCTCCTAGAACTGGGTGTTGATTAATTGAAACTGGAGAACCTAAAACTGATGTTGCCCATTGAAACTGCCACTGAATGGTGTTGAAAGCTTGACATCAATGACCACTCACTCTTGACATCAATGACAACTTATCTACTCAAAATTTCCAACAATATCCTCCTTTGTCATTGATGGCAACCCAAATTCTTTTTACCAAAACTTGACCTTTTTCCTGTTCTGCTCCCCATGGGAAATTGCTCCCCCTGACTCAATGCTCTCTCCTTAAACCAAATATCTCCCCCTTTGAAATCAATGGTAAAGGGTCACCTTTGGGGCTCGGGGCTAAGAATGAGTCTCTTAGCTTAGCCCCTCCCCACCTCCTCTTGAGGTGGTTAATTCTGGGGTTGGAGTATTACTCCCAATATACCTCGAAGATACTCAAAGGTCTCTTTTGAAAGTGGTTTAGTGAAAAATATATTTTATCTATTCCTTTGTAGTAACATATTCCAACCTGACCTATATATTTGTCACTTGTTCTCTCAAAAAATGATACTTGATCAGAATGTGCTTTGTCCTGGAATGCGTCACTGGATTCTTTGAGATACTTATAGCACTTGTATTATCACATAATATGGGAATAGAATGATCATGTTTTATCTTGAAGTCTTCTAGATTTCACTTCATCCATAATACCTATGTACAACTGGCTACTACTGCAATATATTCTACTTCTACTATAGATAAGGATATTGAAACCTGCTTCTTACTTAGCCAAGAGACTAAACAATCTCCAATAAAAAATGCTCCTCCACTTGTGCTTTTTATATCATCAATACTACCATTCCAATCTGCATCTGTATATGTTGTGAGTGTGAAACTATCACTTTTGGGATACCAAAGCCCAAAATCCATAGTCCCTTTTAGATACCTAAGAATTCTCTTTACTGCTGCCACATGTGTCTCCTTAGGTGTTGCCTAAAACCTTGCCACTAATCCTACTGACTGCACTATGTCTGGTATTATAGTTGTAATATATAACAAGTTGCCATTCATAGATCTGTATAATCTCTAATCTACCTCTGGATATTCATCATTCTTACTTAACTTGCAACCTGTGACCATGGGGGTACTTATCGGTTTGCAATCCTCTAACCTGAATTTCTTTAGCATATCTTTTATATACTTGGTTTGTGATAGAAATAATCCTTTCTCTGATTGTGAAATCTGAAGTCCAAGAAAGAAGGATAACTCACCAAGCATAGACATATCAAATTCATTATGCATGTTCTTAGAAAATTCTTTACACATCTTATCATCGTTTTTCCCAAAAATGATGTCATCAACATAAACAACCATAATTAGTAGGTTATTCACTTCATTTTTGATGTATAAGTTGTTATATACTATTCCTTTTATGAATTCCTTATTCCTAAAGATACTTATCCAATCTTGAGTACCATTCTATAGGAGCCTACTGTATTTCATACAATGTCTTTTCAATCTGCATACATGATCTGGTCTATCTATTAATATGAATTCCTCTGGCTATTCAATGTAGAATTCTTCTAGAATGCCATTTATAAATGTTGAATTAACATCCATCTGATATACGTTGAAGTTTGTAAAACTTGAGAAAGATAAAAATATTTTTATGGCTTCAAGTCGCGCAACTGGAAAAAATGTCTCATCAAAGTCAATTCCCTCTACCTGTGCATAAAATTTGCACACTAACCTTGCTTTATTCCTTACTACCTATCCATATTCATTTAGCTTATTTATGAATACCCATGTTATGTCGATCACATTATTGTCCTTTGGTCATGGAACAAATTTCCAAGTCTTGTTTTTCTCTATCTGATCTAATTCCTCATCCATTGCCTTAATCCAGAACTCATCTCCACTTTCCTGATTGAAGTCCTTTGGCTCAATCTTAGATAGCGAAGAGAAATTTACTTGTTGATATGGTGTTATTATTCTTCTTCTTGTCTGCATTTCATCTGGATTCTCAATGATTAGATCTTTTGGATGATGCTTTTGTACATATCTGGATGGATTTTTAGGAAGAAGTTTTTGTGTTTCTTCTTCTTCTTCATCTAATTCCTCATGAAAATCTTCTTGACAACTTCCATATTCCTGATACACATTTTGCTGAACTGGTTCTCTTGAATCTATCTTCTCATCAATTATTACATTTATACTTTCTACAATAGTACGTGTTCTCTTGTTGAAACATCTATAGGATTTACTCTTAGAGGAATAACAAAGGAAAATTCCCTCATCACATCTTGGGTCAAACTTGCCTAAGTTTTGATCTTCTCCTCTTATGTAGCACTTACTTCCAAAAACCTTGAAGTGTTTTACAGTGGTCGGTATTCCCTTCCAAATATCATATGGATCCTTGTGATGATTTACCCTCATTTGAGCCCTAGTGATTATGTATATTGTTGTGTTGACAACTTCCCTATAAAATCCATTTGAGATTTTAGACTCATTTAACATAGCTCTAGCCATATTCTCAACAGTCCTATTTTTCCTTTCAACTACTCCATTTTGTTGAGGAGTTCTTGCTACTGAGTATTCTCTCTAGATCCCATGTTCATAAAAATCTACAAATTTATTTGTGGTAAATTCTCCTCCTCTATTAGATCTCAAACACTTAATCCTCTTTCTAGTTTCATTTTCAACCAATTCCTTAAATACTTTGAATTTTTCAAATGTATCTGACTTCTCTTTTAGGAAAGCTACCCAAACCATTCTATAGTAATAATATATAAACAATATATAGTAACTCTCACCCTGAATACTTTGTGTTCTGGTAGGACCACATAGATCAATATGTATTATACTTAATGGCTCAGATGACGTATATCATTTTGACTTAAAACTTGTTCTAGTTTGCTTTCCATGTTGACAAGGTGCACAGATTGTATTTTTTGGCCTTTTATTTTGGGTAAATCTCTAACAACCTTCTTATTGCTTATGTTGACTATGTTGTCAAAATTTAAGTGACCCAATATTCTATGCCACAACCAACTCTCATATTCTTGTGATAGAAAGCATTTTTTCCCTTTGATCTCATTAATCATGTATAGTTTTTTTGGAGTTCTTCTTGCATTGGTAATGACTTTTCCAGTTTTTTATTTTCTTATCTCACATCTATCTAGGTGGAATGTAACCATATGCCCTTGATCACAAAGTTGACTTACACTTAGCAGATTATGTTTTAACCCCTTAACATACAACACATTTTTTGTTCTTGTTTTCCCATTATCTAAACTCATAGTTCCTCTTCCACCAATCATTGCTGATCCATTATCACCAAAACTTACTGATCCTCTATTATTTTATTTTAATACAATGAATTTTTCTTTGTCTTCTTTCATGTAACTAGAGCAACCACTATCAAGATACCATTGTTATTATTTATCCTGAGCATGAAGGGTTGTTTGAACTAACATTTATCTATCCTTTACATTTTCCCTTTCATCTTTCCTAGTTGTTGAAATTATTTTTCTTTTACTAGACTCAAGAAGTATCATTTTACACCATCTAGCCTTGTGCCCAAAATTATTGCATTTGTAAAATATAATATCATTATCCATAAGAGGTGCAAAAGAATTGAAATTTCTATTGACATTGTTTCTTGCATGACCAATACAGTGTACATCTCTATGACCATATTTGTTACAAGAAAAATAATGACCATGGAAGAAATTATGTAACCTTTTTGGATGCCTTTGAGATTGCGGTTGTGTGCTTCTCCTTTTGTTATTAACTCTCATCCAAGGTTATTCTTTGCTTTATTCCTTTTTTATATATTTTTCTTTTTAAGTATCCTTTGCTTGCCTATCTTTGTTTGAAGTTTTCACTTCTTGAAAAATTGATTCCTCTTTATGTTTCTCATACTCTATACCTTGTAGTACCTTGGTCCTATCAACTTCATTCCTTAGATACACAATTTATACTTCCAATTTTTCACATTCTGTTTCTCTTGATTTTAATAGATTTGTCATATCTTCTCAATTTTATTTCCTTCTTCTACCTTTATTTTGAGTTCTATGAGATTTTGTAGAAGTTCCATCCTTGGTTCTTCATCCTATTGAATTTGTTCCTTCAAGCTTGAGTTCTTTTCTCTAATCCTTTCCAAATTCCTAAGAGCAATAAATAATTCTTATTTTATATCAAACATAGTCTCTTCTTCATTTTCTGAAGTCATGTGTGTTTCTAATGGATCCTCCTCCAAGATGTTAGTCTTTTCATGGAGAGACCCACCCTGATACCAATTGAATAATATGTGCTTATACTGAGAGGGGGGTGAAAAGTATAAGATAAAACTTTTTTGCTTTTTAATCCAAATGATAGCTTCAAAAATATTAAAGTAGTAAACATCACACAACACATCACACACATGAGAGACATGATTTAATGTGGTTCACCCAATGTGGGCTACTCCACGAAGAAAATTTTCCTTATAATGTTTTCTCAAATAAATTATCTTGGGAATCCTTTCCCTACAATGTTTATGTACCTCTATCCAAAGGAGATACCAATTTCCTAATCAAGTTTGTGGATCTCTATTCATAGGAGAACTCCTTTATCCTATGATTTGGCTGATGATCTTCTAGAAGAATTTTTGCCCCCACTACTCTTGCTAATAGATCTCTATCCACTTAAGACACCTGTCCTCACTACCCTGGCTAATGGATCTCTATCCATTGGAGACTATTGTATTCTATACTTTGTCACCTCCAAAGCTCTATCTCAAATTTATACTAAACACAATCCTTTGGTCTAGCACAAATCTATCCTCAATCTCTATCTCTGATCTAGCACAAACTTGTCCTCAAATCTATACCAAAATCTATCCTCAAATTTGTCCTCAATATCTGTCCTTAAATCTGTCCTTAATCTTTATCCTCTGATTTGTCTTCAAATTTATCTTCAATTCTTAATCACTTTCACTCACTATTTTAGAAACATATAGAGAATTGTTAGAGACTCAATATACTTCACATTCACAAACTCTCAATCACTTTCTCAACTCAATTTAGAATATAGAACAATTATTTTTATAAAACTTGAACTATCACATCAACACATCGACTTGACTAGGCTAAACCAAATTTACTCAACCAATCACTCAATGAATTAATATTTGCTTACAAACCCTAGTCCAAGCATATGAACACTCACTCAAATATTTCCAATAATGCTTATCAATCAATATTACATAACAATGATACTTATGATCTTTGAAAATCCTAGTTCAATATAGTTCTAAACTTCACATAACAATGCTTATAAAACAAGGTTTTATCAACAATTCATTATTCCAAAAAACCTTGAAGCATTAATTCAAAACACACTCAACAATGCCTACCAAACAATCCTTTTCACTCCAACTTTGCATTCACAACATTCAACAATAAATCACTAGGAAGATGTGCCCATACCTTTTGTTTGATGTAGAAGTGCCCTTGGAAAACCAGTCTAAATCATAATTTCCTTCTTTCCAATTTCAATGGTTAGATGACAAAATCTCACTCTTAACACTCTATAAAATATTCCTTAGACACAAAAATAAACAAATCTCAAATACACCTTATTGCTCCTTCTTGGAATTAACATTCATCAAATCATTGCACAAAAATAATTACTTGGATACACCTTATAATATCCAACTTAAAATAATATTCAACACCACAAAACCTCAACCAATCTTCCTAAAACACTTTTATTTCCTTTTCAAACACTAAAGCAAATAACACAAAAAAATTATTTTGCATCAACCTTATAACTCCCCTAAAACCTTACATACCAAATAAAATATGCAAAAATTAATTTTTCATACCTCAACTAACTCCTCCGAAAATTTCAGTGCTCAAACTTGATGCATACCTTTGTTATCTCCCAAAAAGGGTTTTGGCATGATTCGAACTGCTGTCTCCTCAAGCGCCAAGTGCCTTAGCAATTTTGTACCCACCGCGTGGGCTAGAGGTACCCACATGAAGGAAGGAGGACTTCCTTGCCTTTCAACCTTACTCTGCCACGTTTTCAACACAAAACAAAAAATGATGTGCCACAGATTCGAACATGCACCTGTCGCTGCCCTCACGTATTTCTTCCACTGCAGTTGCCAACTGTGCTACCAGTGGTTGGTGACCAGGGCTCCCTCCTTGGTGGGTAAAATAATTTTGCCTCCTCTAATAACATTTTTAAAAATTAAAAATTCTTCGTTGCACACCACGATTCGCATGAACTCGCATAGCATAGGATTTTAATTCGAAAGCATTGGGAACTTTGCTAAGGTGGGGTAATCCCCCTTTTATACATACATGGTAAATTTTCTTCCCATGTCAATGCTAGAAATTAGAATTAATAACCCACCTTAGGGTTATTTGAAATTAACTTAAATTAATATATAATTAATATTAAAATTAATTAATAATTAATTTAAATAGCATAAAGTTAAGTAAAGTAATTAATAAATTAATCTAATAAAATTATATTATTTTAATCAATCTTGTATAATATTATAAAGAATTATTATAATATTATTCACTTGGGCTTCTTGTTTTCACCTTGGACCTTATATTGACCTCCTGGAACCAGGTCTTGATTAACTGAAACTAGAGAACCAGAAACTGATGATGCCCATTGAAACTGCCACTAACTGGTGCTAAAAGCTTGACATCAATGACCACTCACTCTTGACATAAATGACAACTTATCTACTCAAAATTTCCAACACAAATTTCATCAGCAGTACCATATTTAAAAAGTACTATAATCAAGGTATAAAGTGCAACTATCAACATATCTTGATAATATAAAATGAAATTATGCATTTGATATCCACACATCTGTATAAAGGTAAAAACCATACATCTACACTATTGCAAGCATATAACAATTTGACAAAGGAAATCAAGTAATCATTTGCACAAATAAAATATATTCAAGATACGGGGGTGATATATTATTAAAAATGGTGAAGCTTGATTACAATCTCTCCCTATTAGGGTGTAACTCAAATTGATACAATTATTACAATAGTTGAGGTCTCTCAATGTGGAAAGATGCACTTGAATGATCTTCAATTTAATACCAATTTTATTGAGGACTTACTAGGATGCCTCCTCAAATGTCAAGAGGAAAATTCTGGAAAGATTCTTTGTCTTTGAGAGATCTATTATCTGCATGTAAGTAAACAATAAAGCACATTAGTAGCACATGAAGCCTCTCATGATGAGGGTGATTTCCAAGAAAGTGCATGAAATAGAGCAAATATGTAAAGAATGCATGAACATGTATAAATATGCACAATATTACCTAAAAGAGTGATAATAAATCATGAAGTAAAGCTTGAAACATATAAAGGAACCTAAAGATGTATGTAATCTAACAAATTAAGCATAAAGTAACCTAATATATGAAAGCATGTAAAGAAAAGTATGAAGTGCACAAATGGAAGCAAAGATACCTATGAAACTATGAATCAACCATGGAAATGCATGAAATGTGGTTAATCTATACTAAATTAAGCTAAATGCATGCTAAGAAATGTAAATTTATTGCTAAATCATAGAACTAAGCATATAAAACCCTAGCCATTGATGCTCATAGTAGCTGGCTTTACTAGTTGTTGTTGAGTCTAGCAGCTAAGCCTATGGGTTGTTGTTGACAATAGCGACCATGGGGAAAGTATTTTGCTCTTTAAATCAGGTCTATGGATGCTCAATTTCTCTATTGAATTGATGTTCAAGGATCTCCTGGGTGTCTAAACATAGATTTGTAGATGAATTATTATGAATTCGCAATAGATTGGTATGAAATGGCAAGCTTGCTCCTCAAGCTATTAGAAAATCCATTGCTTTAAATGCAGGTGTCATTCTCTAATTGGAAAACATATTAGCACTCCTACAGGATTGCAAATGGCTATCTAGTTTGACAGGGCTTCATTGCATTCAATTTATCTCTCTCTTTGCCTCTTTGGGGGTTCTATAAATAGACTCTCTAAATCCTAATATTGGCTTCTCAAGGAAGCCAAGATCAAGAATTAGTTGGCCTAAGTAGTTAGGAGGAACCCTATCGAAGCTTCCCAACCCAAAATGCTCCAAAACTATTGCAACTATTTTTTCTCGGCTCAAGAAGGCCAATTTTTTTATAGGGCTAGCCGCTCTTGCTCAGTATGGCTAAGGGTAGACTACCCTTAGTCACTCTGATCATCAGTGAATAGGATCCTAGCCACTGATGCTAATAATGACTAAGGTTGTATAGGCCTAGATTGCCTAAAATGAGTGGTTAGAACCACTACTTGGTCTTGGAAAGGTCCAAGCTCATTCATATGGTCTACAAAGGTGCCCATATGAGTAGTATCCTAAACATGATGTGTTTTAGGTGTCTATAGATGCCCATTTTTGGTATGCATTGTAGGAAAAACATAAAGTTGAGCAAAAATAGACAACCTAAAGCCATATTATAGGTTTTTTGATGTTCATTGATCTGGTCAATGCTAGATACCCCAATCCTAGAAAGGACGTACATCTTAGAATCATTACTTCCAATGGTATGGAAGGCTTAAATTTGGTGCTCTAGAAATTTTGGGTATAATCGGGTAGGATCGATAGAGGGAGCAACAAAGGCTTATCTCATCATATTTAATTTGTGTTCCTACAAAAGGGGAAGCTTATGATAGTTGTTAGCAATGATTCATAAGACGAATGTGATTCACATGATTAAGTGTTCAATTGTTAATTTTGATTATAAATTTTGTTATTATGACTACCCCCTCAAGTGATTATTCGATGAGGAAAGGACAAGTGATGAAAGCAATGAGTCACTTGACCAAGATGAATAATTTGGAAAATTTAAGATGATTGCATGCTACTGTATGGCAAGACCTATTATAGCTATGATTTCAACCATTAATAGTAATTATACATTTCTATCCCATAGAGCATTCTGATTGCAATGGCCTTCTTAGGGAATCAAAATAATAGCAATTCTATTTAAGCTTGTGTTGAATCACTATGTTTGATAATTTGATGAAATTTCATAGAAGAAAGGAAATGAATACCTCATTTCTATGGGGAAGTCCAGCAACTATGGCCTTCTTAGGGATTAAACTGAAACATTTCAAGTAAATAATGAATAATTTGATTCAAATAGCCTTATGGTTATTTACTCATATTTTCGTATTGCATGAAGCACAAGTCGCTGCAATCGCTAGGTGTGTATAATAAATAACTAGGTATGAGGCATATTTGAAATGTTAGTCTTACAATGGCACTGAGAGGGGGGGGTGAATCACTGTGGCACTTTAATCATGAATTTACAGCTCTTAAAACAATAGCAATTAAAAACTTATAAACAGATACAGCAAGTATAGCAAGAGAACATCACACAACACAATATTTTAATGAGGTTCACCAATTTGGCTACTCCTCAAGAATTACTGCTTGGACTACCATCCAAATCCAACCTTTGCAAAGCAACAACTTTACAATCAGTTTACCACCACCCATTGGAAGGAGCACCAACCCCTTATTTATCTACACCAACAGAAAGGAGCAACAACCCCTGATTTACCAGCACCTACTGGAAGGAGCACCAACCCCTGATGCCAGACTGCAACCTAGACTTCAATTTTGAATCTATAAGTTTGATGATAAAATACCTTTGCTTTTACAAGACCCTAACTGGTCTGTTTCACCTTTGCGTCCTCTGCGCACTCTGCTCTCTCTGCGTAATCACTTCGCACAATCTGCTGCTTCACTATCGAGCTTCATGATCGTCTTCCCCATTTTTTGCACTCTACTTCCTTTGCAAATTTCACACTTAGCATGATTTGAATTCTTTGCTCACTTTGTGCACTTCGCCATCATTTCGCCGCTTCTATGCTTTCTGCGCTCTTACGACCACATTTCCCGCTTTGACACTTATTCGATGATATCTTTGATCGAACTTCGCACTGTGTTCAAGCGTCGCACACGCCACCATCAAACTCTTCAAACAGCCTTCCTTTTATAACAATATTTTCAAGATCAAAAACCTAATCTTAGTCGGTTGTAACCCTAATCTTAGTCGACTACAAACCCTAATCTTCGTCGGCTATAAACCCTAATATTCGTCGGCTAACATCGGTCTTTGTTGGCTTCAACTGCCTCTGTAACTCTTCTGTAGTTGTTGCTGCAAAAACACATGTCACGATATCATGACACTTTTGCCTCCGAATGCTTTCTCTTAGCTTTGGCCCGTGAGAATGCAACATGTAGCGATATCGCTACACTTTTTCCTCCGTACGCTTTCTCTCAACTTCGGCCTACGAGAATACAACATGTAGCGATATCGCTACACTTTTTCTCTTTGCTCTGTTTCTTAACTTTGGCCCCGCGAAAACATAACATGTCACGATATCGCGACACTTTCATTGCCATACTTCTTTTCTTGGCTTATACCCGCAAAAACGTAGCATGTCACAAAATCACGACACTTTTGCCTCCTTGTCTTCTTCTCAGCTTGCACCCATGAAAACATGACATGTCATGAAATCGTGACACTTTTCGCCTCTTTGTCCTTTTCTCGGCTTGCACCTGCAAAAACATGACATGTCACGAAATTGCGACACTTTCGTTGCCTTGTGCTCTTCTCTGTCTTTTGCCCATGAAAACACATGTCCAAAATCGTGACACTTTCGCTGCCTTGTGCTCTTTTCTTGCCTTGACCTCGCGAAAATAGAACATGTCACGAAATCATGACACTTTCACTTCTATACTCTCCTTCTTTCCTTTTGTCGTGATATCATGACACTTTTTCTCCTTGGCACTTTTCTTCTCATCGGGTTGCAAAAATGAAACATGTCACGAAATCGCGACACCTTTTTCTCTCTCCTCTTTTCTTCGCTTTGGACCGTGAAAATGAAACATGTCGCGAAATCGCGACATCTTTTTCTCTCTCCTCTTTTCTTCGCTTTGGACCGTGAAAATGAAACATGTCACGAAATCGTGACATCTTTTTCTCTCTCCTCTTTCTCTTCCAACATGTCACAAAATCATGATAGTTTTTCAATCTTCTTCTCTCTCTTCTAACATGTCGCGAAATCGTGACAGTTTTTCTTTCTTCTTCTCTCTTCTAACATGTCACGAAATCATGACAATTTTTCCTTCTTGCTCAACATGTCACTAAATCATGACAGTTTAACCTGCTTACGCCTCTGCTTCGAACATGTCATGAAATCACGACAATTTTTCAACTTGCCTTCTTCTCTTCCAACATGTCGCGAAATCGTGATAGTTTTACCTGCTTGCACCTCTGCTTCGAACATGTCGCAAAATCATGACAGTTTTCTCTACTATTTCTCTCTCCTCCAAAATGTCGTGAAATCATGACATTTTTCTTTACACTTTCTCTCTCCTCCAATATGTCACGAAATCGTGATAGTTTTCCTATTTTCTGAATATGTCGTGATATCGCGACACTTTCCTTGTATTTTTCTTTGAATTTTTGCATGTGGGCCACTTAGGTCTTTTTGGAAAAAACACTGTACATATTCTGAGAGATCTCTGAACTTCCTATTTGCTGCATCTAAACTTCCTATTGCTGCACTGAATCAAATGATCTAGCTGATTGTGTTGACAACAATGACAATCCTGTTGCTACACTTTGCTCAACAATCTCCCCCTTTGGAATTGTTGGCAACACATGTGCAGCTTCCTGTAGCTCTTCTCCCCCTTTGATAATAATACCAAAGGGCTGCTGTAGACTCCCCCTAAGTCTATGCACAACATTCTCAGACAAACATTGTTATAGTTAGCAAAAATCATGAATATGAGCAAAACTATAAACATAGGCATAAATGCTCCCCCTGAGAATGCGGTCCCGATTGCTAGCCAATTCTTGGGAAGTTTAACCACTCGACCAATCTGTCTCCAAGATAGAATGCACCTCCACTGGTACTCTTTCTATCATTGACACATCCAGCCCAATCTGCATCTGAATATGATATAAGGGTGAAGTCTTTACCTTTCAGATATCATAACCCATACTCCATAGTACCCTTGATATTATAGAAGACTCTGTCTCTCTGTACTCTGTCACCTCCAAAGCTCTGTTAATGGGCTCACTAAGAACCTGCTCAGTAGGCTCACACAGAACCTATCCAGATCTGGTCTAACAAGCTCACCAAGAACTTGCCCAAATCTTCTCTAGCAATCTCACCAAGAACTTGCCCAAATCTGCTCTAGAAACCTGTCCCAACACTATCCTCAAATTTGTCCCAGCATTGTCCTCAAATATTTCCCAAAGGCCTTCTTCAAAGGCTCAATCAATCATGCTCAAGTAGTACTCATAATGAACTCAACAATGAATGGCGAGTCTTAAACCAAATCCACTTTATAGAAGCATAAAGAGAATTGTTAGAGACTTAAGATCTTCTATTCTCAAATCTCAATCTCAACTCAAATCAAGGAGAGTTTATTTTATGGAACTTGAACAACCACATGCATCCAATCACTTGACTAGGCTCAATCAACTCTACTCAACCAATCACCTCAATGAACAACTCTTTATCACAAACCCTAGTCAAAGCATGTATCAACCAACTCAAAATGTTTTTCTCTAACTCAAGTTCAAGTTCTTTGCACAACCAATGGGCTTCATCAACAATGCTTATAAAGATAAGGTTTAATAACAATTCTAAAACCAGAAAACCTTGAAGCATTAAACCAATCACTTTCAAAAAAGAAACCACAATCAATCCTTTTTACTCCTGTCACATGAGTCTCCTTGGGATTGGCCTAAAATCGTGCTACCATGCATACTATGCTCGGGGTGCCTGTTTCAAGCCATATATTTTCAACTTACAAACCAAGTGGGGATCATCACCAAGCTGGGAACCATCTGGCTGCTCAATATAAACCTCTTCTTCAAAATTGACAAGTGACTCATACTTGTACCAACTTTTGTCCAATACTGTACCAACACTGCAATTTTACTGTCAATTCTGTGCAAGCATCAAACACAATATCACAACACCAACCAAATCCCTTTTTACATTTTTAGCTTGGTCTATGTTTTCTGCAGTCACCGCTGGTCACACCTTACTATCAACTGTTCGAATCAGAAAACAATATTTTGTTAACCACTTCACGGCCAACTATAATGCACCTTACTCAAACTCATACTTCTGGACCTCGGATAGGTATGATTCACAAAGCAAAGTTGCTCATCTTGATGAGCTAAACATGAATCAATGATCAAACTTCAATATTTTTCACCACAACATCAAAAATAGATCTAACAATCTTCCCATCAATGTGTAGTTCAAATACCCACTGCTTTTATCAGAACACATATATACGGCTAGAGCAACATTCTTTCACAAACCAACTTATCTGAACTGTTATAATCCTTAACTTTGGACGGTGGCAGTAAGAACCATCATCAGTACAACAATGACATATAGCAATACTACCAATAATGAGAACTTTTAATTTAATCACCACCCTTCACGGCACTTCCACAAACAACTACATGAACTGAGAACACGCTTCGACAACTATAGACAACTCCCCCTAACTACTTGCCTTTCATCCTTAGAAACCCAAACAAATACATAGGAGCATTAAAATAAAACTTTAAGATTGCTCCCCCTGAGGATGTGCTACCTAGAGTTGCTTAGTGCAATAGGGGAGTAGTCTCCTTCAGTCCAAGGAGACATGAATTCCTTTCTTCTATCTTTCTCCAAACTTTCTTGAACTTGGGCTTGGATTTTTCAGCTGCATCCCTGTTTTGAACCTTTTCGTGAACTCGAACATTTCTCTTGTGTGGTTGTCTCTTGTGCATCCTTGATGAATGATTATTTTCCTTTTTTATGCACCTGATTTATTCCCAATCTATGTTGTGTTCTTTGCGTCTGATGAAATCTACTATTTTGCCTTGGATTAGATACAAACATGCTTGGACAAAACCTTGCTATGTGTCCATGACCATTACATTTAAAACATTGTACATATTGTTCACTCAGAAACGCATAAGTATTTCTACCAGCATAACTTTTTGATTTATTATTCAATCCACAATAAGTTGCCTTGTGACCATACTGGTTGCATCTGAAACAATAGCCATTAAAAATATTAGTATGAATAGAGTGAGAGTGATAGAACCTCTTTTGTTGTGGTTGCTTTGTTGTAGATCTCCTTTGATATTTTCTTCCTTTTGAAGATTCAGCTTCAAACTTTTCTTGCTTCGATCCTTCAACAGTGAACTTCTTCTTCTCTGCAGAGTTGGAAGATGAAGGTCGTTCAGATTCATATCCAAGACCATGCTTATCCGTGGAGCTTCTTTGTTGGTTTATCATTTTATCTAGCAACTCTGTGCTCTTCTCGAATTTGAGATTTGTATTGGCCTCTTCTAGTTGTTTCTTCAATAATACAGTCTTTTCCTCTTGTTTGCGAGCAACCAATCTCTTTCTCATTGATCTGTGACCTGAGAGTTTCTTCAATCCTTTTGAATTCTTCTACCTGTACTTTCAACCTGGTTATTATTTCATTTGCATCATCAAGCTTTCTTGAGATTTCCTTATTCCTTTTTCTTTCTATCTTCAATTCATCCAGAGTTGTAGTTAGTTCCTCTTTCAAATTTATTTCAGCATCAATTTCTTCTTCATCACATTTCTGTTCTTTTTTTGTTTCTCTTTTAGAATCATCCTCTAGGACTTCATTAACTTTCAGCATATATATCTCTATGTTCTCATCGTTATTCAACTTTACAGCTTCGACCTGAGCTTGATGTGTTTGTAACTTGACATCCTTGATCTCATCGTCTCCTTCATGAGCACTCCTCAGTTTGTCCCATATTTCTTTTGTCGTTTTACAACTCTTGACCTTTATCAGCTCACTGTCTACTAATCCGCACCTGATAGCATTCCTTGCTTTTGAGTCATTTTCAACCAGATTCTTATCGACAGCATCGGTTGGAGGAGTGATGGGTATTGTGCATTCATTGATTACTGAATCCCAGACGTAGTATCCCAAAGCACAAAGATATGCCTGCATCCTGATTCTCTAGGTCATGTAATTTGTTCCATCAAACACAGGTGCTTTGTTTGATAAAAAACCTTCAACCTCTTCTGGTTCAATTTTCTCTTCTACAGGAACTGAAACTGACTGAGATGCCCTTTTGGAGGAAGATCTATTCTTCTTACCCATTGCGTACTAATCCAAGATCAACCCTAGCTGATTTAGCCTTTAAAGGGAACTTGGCTCTGATACCAATTGTTAGTCTTACAATGGCACTGAGAGGGGGGAGTGAATCAGTGTGGCACTTTAATCATGAATTTACAGCTCTTAAAATACCAGTAATTAAAAACTTATAAACAGATACAGCAAGTATAGCAAGAGAACATCACACAACACAAGATTTTAATGAGGTTCACCAATTTGGCTACTCCTCAAGAATGACTACTTGGACTACCATCCAAATCCAGCCTTTGCAAAGCAACAACTTTACAATCAGTTTACTAGCACCCACTGGAAGGAGCACCAACCCCTTATTTATCTACACCAACAGAAAGGAGCAACAACCCCTGATTTACCAGAACCTAATGGAAGGAGCACCAACCCCTGATGCTAGAATGGAACCTGGACTTCAATTTTGAATCTATAAGTTTTATGATAAAATACCTTTGCTTTTACAAGACCCTAACTGGTCTGTTTCACCTTTGTGTCCTCTGCGCACTCTACTCTCTCTACGTAATCACTTCGCATAATCTGCTACTTCATTGTCGAGCTTCATGATCGTCTTCCCCCTTTTTTGCACTCTACTTCCTTTGCGAATTTCACACTTAGCACGATTTGACTTCTTTGCTCACTTTGTGCACTTCGCCATCATTTCGCCGCTTCTACGCTTTCTGTGCTCTTACGGCCACATTTCTCGCTTTGACACTTATTCGACGATATCTTCAATCGAACTTTGCACTCTGTCTTCGAGCGTCGCACATGCCACTATCAAACTCTTCAAACAACCTTCCTTTTATAACAATATTTTCAAGATCAAAAACCTAATCTTAGTCGACTGTAACCCTAATCTTAGTCGACTGCAAACCCTAATCTTTGTCGGCTATAAACCCTAATCTTCATCGGCTAACATCAATCTTTGTCGGATTCAACTACCTCTATAACTCTTCTGTAGCTGTTGCCATGAAAACACATGTCGCGATATCGCGACACTTTCGCCTCCGAACGCTTTCTCTTAGCTTTGGTCGATGAGAATGCAACATGTAGCGATATCGCTACACTTTTTCCTCCGTACGCTTTCTCTCAACTTTGGCCCGCGAGAATGCAACATGTAGTGATATCACTACACTTTTTCTCTTTGCTTTGTTTCTTAACTTTGGCCCCACAAAAACATAACATGTCACGATATCGTGACACTTTCACCGTCGTACTTCTTTTCTTGGCTTATACCCATGAAAACGCAGCATGTCACAAAATCGTGACACTTTCGCCTCCTTGTCTTCTTCTCAGCTTGCACCCGTGAAAACATGACATGTCGTGAAATCGTGACACTTTCCACCTCTTTTTCCTTTTCTCGGCTTGCACCTGTGAAAACATATGTCGTGAAATAGTGACACTTTTGCTGCCTTGTGCTCTTCTTTGTCTTTCGCCCACGAAAACATGACATGTCGCGAAATCGTGACACATTCGTTGCCTTGTGCCTTTTCTTGCCTTGACCTCGCGAAAACAGAACATGTCACGAAATCGTGACACTTTCGCTTCCATACTCTCCTTCTTTCCTTTTGTCGCGATATCGCGACACTTTTTCTCCTTGGCGCTTTTCTTCTCATCGGGTCGCGAAAATGAAACATGTCATGAAATCACGACACCTTTTTCTCTCTCCTCTTTTCTTCGCTTTGGACCGCAAAAATGAAACATGTCATGAAATCGTGACACCTTTTTCTCTCTCCTCTTTTCTTTGCTTTGGACCGCAAAAATGAAACATGTCACGAAATTGCGACACCTTTTTCTCTCCTCTTTCTCTTCCAACATGTCACAAAATCGCGACAGTTTTTCAATCTTCTTCTCTCTCTTCTAACATGTCACGAAATCATGACAGTTTTTCTTTCTTCTTCTCTCTCTTCTAACATGTCACGAAATCATGACAATTTTTCCTTCTTGCTCAACATGTCGCTAAATCACGATAGTTTAACCTGCTTGCACCTCTGCTTCGAACATGTCGCGAAATCATGACAGTTTTTCAACTTGCCTTCTTCTCTTCCAACATGTCGCAAAATCGTGATAGTTTTACCTGCTTGCGCCTCTGCTTCGAACATGTCGCGAAAATTTTCTCTGCTGTTTCTCTCTCCTCCAATATGTCGTGAAATCACGACATTTTTCTTTGCACTTTCTCTCTCCTCCAATATGTCACGAAATCACGACAGTTTTCCTATTTTTTGAATATGTCGCGATATCGTGACACTTTCCTTGTATTTTTCTTTGAATTTTTGCATGTGGGCCACTTAGGTCTTTTTGGAAAAACACTGTACATATTCTGAGAGATCTCTGAACTTCCTATTTGTTGTATCTGAACTTCCTGTTGCTGCACCGAATCAAATGATCTAGCTGATTGTGTTGACAACAATGACAATCCTGTTGCTGCACTTTGCTCAACATAAAATTTTGCTATTATTTGATTTTTTCTGTTATTTTTAAAAAATTTGAGAATTTTGGATTGGTAGATATGTTTTAATGTCCATTATGAAACTCCTTATGATGAGCAAATTGTCGCAATGTATTGTGCTGGATTTTTTGATGCATTTATGGATGCAAGTCCTAGATAATGATGTGATTATGCTTATATGTATGCGATGTACTAATGACATGCACTAGCTAGACGATAGAAGTATGCTTAGATATTATGATCTAAATGTGTAGGTGCACTAGTATGTATGCATATATGGATACAATGATGTATTATAAATGCATTAATTACATGAGGATGATTGAATGCAAATGAACCTGTATGCTTTAATCACTTAAAACATAAGGAATGAATCTAATGTGTGTTTTACAAACTAATGGATGACACCACTAAATATATAAAAATCATGAATGAAAATGATAAATCTTATCATAATAAATAATCATTTAAGAATCCATATGTGAAATGAGATGATGTGATATGTATGAGTTTTCCTTATAAGCTTTTGTAAATTAAAAAGGTATGCACAAAATAGTCAATAGTCGTCTAAATATCATTGTTGATATCCATCCGGTATATATCCTACTTCATGAACACCCTTTAATAAACATAACCTCATAAAGAAAATTGGTGATTGATTGATGAGATTATTTATTTCTATAGGGTATTTTTGAGGTTTTTCATGAGACTCAAACACCCTAGTTTATTAATCAAAAGTTGTATAATGACTACACAAGACTCTTGAAAGATAAAAGCTTTTGTTATGAAGACCAAGATATTTACTATCCCTGTGTGTGCAAATGAATATATTATATGAAACATAAAACTACCTCATTTCCAGGAAGGATTCATTCGGTCCATTGTTATAATGAGGATCGCCATATGCTCACCATGATCCTAAGTTTAGATGCAGTTGGACTATACTACTAGGTAATGCAGGCCACCTAAAGCTAGCTCATTTGTAAATTGCTTAGAACTACCCCATTTCCAGGTGGGATTCATTCAGCCCATTGTTGTAATGGGGATCACTCAATGGCTTCAAATACTGACTATTACAAGGATTCAATATCTTCACCCCCTTATTTTTTTTTCATTTTTTGGGATACTTGCTCATGTTTAGTGATAATAATCATTGTTTATTTTGCATTTTTTTTAGCAAAGGATTTTGCTTTTGCTTTATTTTGAGAATTTGATTTTTTTATATGAAAGCAAGGGATTTCTTTGGGTAGGGGGGAGATTGTCCTTTTTCCAATGATCAACATCCTAGACCATGCACATCACAAAATGAGCAAGTAAAAACCTTTTGCTTAAGGTGACTAGAACCACTTTGTAGTGTTCATATTTCCTTGTTCAAACTAGGATTGTTAATGTTTAAATTGTGATAATATTTTGATATATGCAAGGTATTATAAAAAATAGACCTCATATCTAAAAGAAAATATATCTTTCTACAAATTTTGATAAAATCACTAGGTATGGTTGAATGACTGAAAAACCCTAGTATATTCCTTATAGCAACATGAAGGATTGTGTTGAAAAAACAATTACTTACATGGGTGATGGATGATGATGATGAATAGATGCATGATTAAGATACAAACATGGTGTCGTTTGTAATATTTTAAACACAACCTATCCTAATGCAAATGCAATGGATGAAAATACCTAATGCAATGTAATTAAATGAATGCATATGTAAATTGAAAATGCAATACAAAATGTAAATGTTTTTTGTATTTTTAATGTTTTGAATTGTTTTGAATTTTGACTTTTTGATTTGTTTGGATTTTGATGTTTTATACTATTTTTGTTATTTTAAATGATTATGATTTTTTTTTTTGGATTTTATGGTTTTTAAATGGGAAGGTACACTACCTTAAGTACCCCTAGTGTGTGTGCCACTCAATGAAAGAGAGGAAGGTGTGGTACCTTTAGAATCATCACTTTGCTTCATTGACCTTGACGTGGATGGTGGGGAGGGTATGCTACCTTGAGTACCCCCAGTGTGCATGTTTTCCACTACAATGTAATCAACCTGCTTAGAAAGAATGACAAAAATTAACTCTCCCAATTGGGGCATGAACCTCTATGAGGTGCCCATGTCTTGGTGGGGAGAAATGAGCAAACCATCTGCACGAAGCTCATTTTTTTCTAGTAGGTTTTGTACCACCTTCTTGAATGAATGGTACCAGCAAATTTCATACCCCTATATACGATGATAGACACAATAGAGGCTTTCACCAGGTGATCCAAGATTAGGTATTTTCTATTTGATCTCTGGTAATGTGAATGCATTTGCCTTGTATAGCTTTTGAAATAAGGTCGTAGTGGTATTTTCAAATGTAACTACTCATTGAGGTGGCTTGTTGGGCATATGAGACAGTGGATGATCTTGGGATCACAAATGGGATGACAAGGCCTATATTTTTTTTGGTTGAGGCACAATGGATAACCCATCTATGGGGAAAGCCCCACTATCAATGAGATCTTGAACCACATTCTTAAATCCATAATAATTGCAAATGCCATGGCCCTCTATTCGATGATAGAGAGTAATTTTCTTCCCTATAGCCCTTAGGTTTAGCTTTTTTGGGTATAAAGGGTGTATTTTAGGTAAGGTGAGGACCTTCACCTCTTGTAGCTTTTGAAAAATATCTGACATGGACTCATTTAAAGGAGTCCAAATGTGTTGCTGCTATTTTGGGCACTCAACCCATGTTAGCTTAATTTGATGACCAATTTGAGCTCTAGGTATGTCAATTGTTGGCTTAGGGGGATCCTCTTACTTTTTAGGTGCAAGGGATGGATTGCTGACTATGGTCACTTGTTGGTTGACAAATTGAAGTTACTTTTTGTTCAGCATGTTGTGTCTTAGGGCTCTAAAAATATGACATGATTAACTATCATGTTTGTTTTGTCCATGGTATACACAATGCTCATCCTCCTAATATCCCTGGGATTTTATACTATTCATATCTAACTGGTAAACCTCAAGTAAGGTGATGGTATTTGTGACTATTCATATCTAACATATTTGTGCAACCTTGGGTAATGATGGAAACTTGCTAGGTTGCTAGGGCAGATGAGTTCATGTCTTCTCTTGCTAAGGCTTTTTCAATGATCACACAGGAGGTGGTTCGACCTTATATGGGGGTTGCTTTTGTATTTATTAGCTCTCAAGCTTAATCATGATAAATTGCAATACCTCATTTTGGTACTCCATATTCACCTCTAGGTTGGTCAGGCAATATTGTATACGCTCCAAGACTTGTAAGACTCTTATGTGTATTGCTAGTGACTCACTCGAGATACCATCATCGACTAAAGGAAGCAAAAGGGTGGGTGCTATAGAACCCTTAGGTAAATTTAAATCACCCATTTATTTCATTTGAAATGATGTGGATGCTCCTTGATTATCCACTTTGATAGTAGTATCCACATGCTCATGTTTCTAACTCAGTTTGTGTTTTTGTTTCACTTTGTAGTGTTGAATTGTACCAGCTTGAGTACCCCCGGTTTGATGTATGGGAGTTACTCATTCTTGCTCTTTGGGAGGTGCTATAAGAAATTAGTTAGGAGTAACTAATTTTATAGGGTGTCACACCTGTGATGTGGTAACACTATTTTTTGGTACCATATATTGTTTTATCTTCTTTAGAGTCACTTGGTTCTCCACTTTGATGTTGACCATTCCCACAAACTTGTGAGAAGGTGCTTTGGCTTTTGGACCAGTTGTAGGTGGGTCACCAACTTGACGTGTTGTATTTGTATCATTTTTATCAACTGAAGTCTTCCTCTCCTCATCAGGTAAGGTAATACCATGAGTTTTTTTGATGGGAGTAGGTAGTGATTGCTTGATGTAAGGTCTATCTAAATATTTTAGAGTTTCATCCGATTGAATATCTTGGGCCTTGCACGTTGTATGAGGCTCTTGTGGTTCATTGATCTTCTTGTAGTATTTAAAAGGATTAGGATCGTTGTGAACCACGTACACTTGACCTTAGTGTACAAACTTGAGATATTGGTGGACTATGAATGGTATGCATTCCATGTCCCTCATCCAAGGTCTATCCAGTAAAATGTTATACTACTGCTCACCTTCCAAGATGTGACACAATGTCGACATGATCTTCACCCCACTTGGATAGGTAGGACGATTGTACCCACTGTAGGAGAAGTGGTGTCATTGAAGGCTCTCAATGTGAAAGTTGAATCTGTGATGTGTGAGGGTGGTAGATTCAAATTATTTAGAGCTATAGTGGTGATGATGTTTATGGACGAACCAGTATCAATCAAGACTCATTTGTAGTGAATATGATTGATACTTTCTATGATATGCAAAGGAGGATTGGGTTCATCTTTAAGGATTAGCTTAATATTTTGTTTGCAAAAGGTAATCATAGGATCCTTATGCAATTGAACTAAATTCAATGTTTGCAAGGGTCGCAACCCATGATCATCTCTCTTTGAAATGTGCAGTAAGGTATCTTGATTAATGTGTTTATTGCTTTTTGCTACAATATTTACCATACCGATAAAGCCCTCATCATATGGGGCTATATGCACTTCATTGACATGCTAAACTTGATTATTATTGGCATCATGGTTGGGCAGAGGATTTTTTAATATGTTGACATTTTGGTTATCGATAGCTAAGGGGCTATCTATTTTCAATTCTTTCTTATCCAACATACTATGCACCACATTTTTTATTGCAATGCAATCCTGAACATCATGACCATTTTATCGATGATAGGCATAGTACAAGTCTTCCCTATACCCATTAGGTTTGGGATGATTAGGATCCAATATGTGCACCTCAGGCAATTTTAAAGCCTTAGCCTCACAAAGGCAATTGAAAATTGATGCCAAATATTCAAGAAATGGCATATAGTTACGAGGTGGACATTTTTGTTTGTCCTTTCCTTGATTCCTATTTTGTTGGTTGTAATGTGCAAGATGAGGTTACTGTGGTTGATGTCGTGTACTCTTTTTTTTCCATTATTTTTTGGTTTGGAGCTTCAGGTCTCCTTCTTGTAGCTTGATATCTTCAATTACCTTGGCTTGCACCAAAGCCTCTTCAAATGTTGAACAATGTTGCAACTGGAGCAACAATGATATGTGCTTGGAACAAATTTTTGTAAACATTCGAGTAATTTTATTAGTGGGAATAGAGAATAGTTTTTTCACCATTAAATTTTGCCACATTTTCTCGTAATCCATGACTGGCTCATCATCATATTGTTGTAGATTGGCCAAGTAGGATAGATTAATTTTCTTTGTGGCACCAAATGAGAAGCGCTCAAGTAAAGCATTCATAAATTGTTCGAAGTTGGTGATGTTGTGTCTAGGTAATTGATTATACCATTCGATGGCTACAACCAAGAGGATGATAAGTAAAGTTCTCAATAACAAGGCATCATTGTGTTGTAGTTGAAAATATACATTCATAAAACATTTTATATGTTCTTGCACATTTTCATCACCTTAAAACTTATCCCATATAGGAATTTTGAAATGCTTAGGATAAGTAGTACTTGGAACTAACAGACACAATGGTTGATTGTGTATCTTGCGTAAAGTGGGATTTTGACTACCAACATATTGTTTCTTGAGATATTTGACTCTCTCAATAAGAACTTTGTAGGCTTGAGAAGATATGATCTCTTCCTCCCAAAGGGGTCTTCAGGGTGCAAGCAAAGGTAAGTTACTTTGAGTATGAGGTGGTAGATTGTACTCATCAACCATGTCTACAAAAGATGGTTCAGGATACTACTGATACTGGTGATCCCGTTCTGATTCTTCATACTTACTATGCTCGAGATTGTTTGAAACTAAATGCTTATGTGGTCGAGAAGCATATTGAGAAGTATGATGAATATAATTATCTACTCACCTATTATGCATCTCAAGGTGTGAAGTAGCACATCTCTCATTTTGTTGCTACCCATACTCACTAAGGGGAGGTAATTCTAATCTAGCCAATCTTTTTGATCACTCTTCATGCTCCTTTTGATTAAGGAGGCATTGTTGGCCTCATGGTTGGGCAAAGGATTTTTTAATATGTTGATGTTTTGGTTATTGATAGCTAAGGGGCTATCTATTTTGAATTCATTCTTATCCAACAAATTCTACACCACATTTTGTATTGCAATGAAATCCTAAACATCATGGCCATTTTACTGATGATAGACACAGTACAATTCTTCCTTGTACCCTTTAGGTTTGGGATGATTAGGATCCAAGGTGTGCACCTCAAGAAAATTTAAAGCCTTAGCCTCACAAAGGCGGTTGAAAATTGATGCCAAATATTCAGGCAATGGCATATAGTTACGAGGTGGACATTTTTGATTGTCCTTTCCTTTATTCCTATTGCACTGGTTGTAATGCACAAGATGAGATTAAGACTGATAGTTTTGTAGTTGTTGGCTCTGTATTTCTTTTGGAATATTTAAAATGATCTAGTTGACATGCGTAGACTTGGCCTACTGTGGTTGATGTCATGTACTCTTTTTGTTCCATTATTTTTTGGTTTGGAGCTTCAAGTCTCCTTCTTGTAGCTTGATATCTTCAATTACCTTGGCTTGCACCAAAGCCTCTTCGAATGTTGAATATTGTTGCAACCGAAGCAATAATGATATGTGCTTGGATTTTTGTAAACATTCAAGTAAGTTTATTAGTGGGAATAGAGAATAGTTTTTTGACCATTAATTTTTGCCACATTTTCTTGTAATCCATGACTGGCTCGTCATTATATTGTCATAGATTGGCCAAGTAGGATAGATTAGTTTTCTTTGTGGCACCAAATGAGAAGCACTCAAGGAAAGCATTCATAAACTATTCGAAGTTGGTCATGTTGTGTCTAGGTAATTGATTATACCATTCGATGGCTGCAACCAAGAGGGTGATAAGTAAAGTTCTCAATAACAAGGCATCATTGTGTTGCAGTTGAAAATATGCATTCATAAAAAAATTTATATGTTCCTGCATATTTTCATCACCTTAAAACTTATCCCATATAGGCATTTCAAAATGCTTAGGATAAGCAGGACTTGGCATTGACAGACACAATGGTTGATTGTGTATCTTGATTAAAGTGGGATTTTGACCACCCACATATTGTTTCTTGAGATATTTGACTCTCTTAGTAAGAACTATGTAGGCTTGAGAAGAGATGATCTCTTCCTCACAAAGGGGTCTTCAGGGTGCAAGCAAAGGTAAGTTTCTTTGAGTATGATGTGGTCGATTGTACTCATCAACCATGTCTATAGAAGACAGTTCAGGATACTACTGATCTTGATGATCCCGTTCTGATTCTTCATACTAACTATGCTCAGGCTTGTTTGGAACTAAACACTTATGTGGTCAAGAAGCATATTGAGAAGTATGACGAATATAATTATATACTCACCTATTATGCATCTCAAGGTGTGAAGTATCACATCTCTCATTGTGTTGCTACCCATACTCACTAAGGGGAGGTAATTCTAATCTAGTCAATCTTTTTTATCACTCTTCATGCTCCTTTTGATTAAGGAGGTATTGTTCTTCTAGGAAATATTCATATAACCATTGTTGGCACAACTACTATTGTTTTACACTTTCTTGTTCTATATTTTCTAAGCACTCATTCTCGACACGCAAATCCTCTAATTGATCTTGGAGCATTTGTTCTCTCTAAATTGTGTCTGATCTATGAGACCAATCTGATTAGTTAGCTATATGGTGCCTCTAACTCCATAACTCCATGCGAGGGGATTTGTTTATTTTGAATTATGCAACAAGTTTGGCAACTCACTTCCCTCAATTCCTTGAGGTTGCATTGACATTAAACTCTGATCTATCCAAAAATCAATGCACCTATCTACGACATAAATTGAAATTAACATAAAAGCATATAACAATAAACAAGATTGCACATAATGAGAAAAAATATATTTCTTTTATTAATATTGATAAAGAATCTCAGTTACAATAATGCCTCTCTTAGGGTCACCCAAATGTTGATACAATTAATACAATTCCAAAGCCCCAACGAAGTAGGCACAATACTAATTCTCTCCAAATAGTCACAAACTGCTCTAGGGTGGAGTTTTACCCTCTTCTTTGTGTTGAGGAAGGAATTTGATGATTGAATCTCCTTCGAAACTGCTTTCCTAAGGTCAAGAAACAACACAAAAGCATTAAACGAATAGGCAGCCTCTCATGATGAGGCTCTTTGAGGAAAATATGCATAAAGATACCATAACAACTATGAAATCAAGAATATGGATAAAACATATTAAACTTGTGCAAGATTCTTAAAGATTGTTAGAAACATGAAATCAGGAAGTGCAACTATCTATCTACATGATCAATTGCATGAAATTAATCAAGTTAACATGAAAAGAAGCCATTAATGTCCTACTTACTATAATGAAAATAAGATTGATTAAAACCTAAACATACCGGTCAGATTATCTCTAAACATGAATTAACCCACTAAAATGACTAATCTAATCTAATTAGGCATACTAAAATAGAAACAGTAAGGAGATCTGTAACCTGTTGCAAATCGCAACTCTAGTGAGCGGTCTGCACTGTACATCATGGTTTTCAGTCGCGATGAGCAATCAAGTGGTTTTGCCCTCCAAATATAGGGTTGTGGGATTGATCTTCCAAGGTTTAGCAAGAGACGTACCTCTTCCACCAATGTTGCAATAAGATAAATGATATCCTCCATATTTGAAAGGATATGGAATTACAATGGTCATGTGAATGGTTACCTTCCCTCTATATCACCCCTCATTGGGCTGATTTGGCCTCTTAGTGTGATGAGATGAAGTAGGCCTAGAGACATTCTCATATGGATTACAAGAAGATCTAGTATTGGTTCTCTTGAGTAAGGTTTCTTGGTGAGATCTGTTGTGAGTGGTGTTGTCTCCTATAAGACTACCTTAAGTTCATTTAGGTATGTTAGGGGCAAGTGTGTTGTCCCTAAGGCGATCTGAGCCCTCTGGTGCATTGGATGTTGCCTCGATCGTGGACTGAGGGTGGCCTCATGTAGTGACCATAACCTTGTGAAATTTGACTTCTAAAAAATTTTGTTGGTGTTATATACCAAAATGATCAGTGTGATGAGCTGATCACAATGTTCTAAGACTCCAAAATGTGACTTTCAGATCGAAATTTGAATTTTTGGAATATTTGGCCAACTAGGGCTCGTGGAAAAATGACCAATTTCAAGAATTTTGGGCAAATGCAAAGCTAGGCCTCAAAAATGCTATGAAAGGTGCACAAGGGGTAAACTACGACAACAAAACAAATTTGATAATTTTTGGGATTGTTTAGGGCTATTTATGGTTGTTTTAGTGCAGTTTTTCCCTATTTTTGGCTTTAAAATCACTCAAAAATAGAGTAATCATAAAACCAACATAACATTTTCGTTATATCTCCGATTTGCATGATTTTCAATTTTCTGGATGTAGAATAAAAAAGTAAAACCATGCATATACACTATTGCAATAATATAACAATTTGATAAATAAAATCAAGTAATCATTTGCATAAATAAAATATATTCAAGAAATGAGGGTGATATTTTATTAAAATGGTGAATCTTGATTACAATATCTCCCTCTTAGGGAATAACTCAAATTGATATAATTTTTACAATATTTAAGGCCCCTCAATGGGGAAAGATGCACTTGAATTGTCTTCACTTTAACACCAATTTGCTTTATGGCTTACTAGGATGCCTCCTCAAATATAAAGAGGAAAAGTCTTCAAAGATGTTTTGTCTTTGAGAGATCTGTTATCTGCATGTAAGTAAACAAAAAATCACATTAGTAGCACATGAAGCCTCTCATGATGAGGCTGATTTCCAAGAAAGTGCATGAAATAGAGCAAATATGTAAAGAATGCATGAACATGTATAAATATGCATAAGATTACCTAAAATATTGACAATAAAGCATGAAGCAAAGCTTGAAACATATAAAGGAACCTAAATATGTATGTAATCTAAAAAATTAAGCATAAAGGAACCTAATATATGAAAGCATGTAAATAAAAGCATGAAGTGCAAAAATGTAAGCAAAGATGCCTATGAAACTGTGAATCAATTATGGAAATGCATGAAATGTGGTTAATATATGCTAAGTTAAGCTAAATGCATGCTAAAAAATATAAATCTATGGCTAAATTAGAGAGCTAAGCATATCAAACCCTAGCCATCATAGTAGTTGGCTCTGCTAGCTGTTGTTGAGTCCAACAACTAAGACTGTGGGCCGTTTTTTACAAACAACGACCACGGGGAAAGTATTCAGCTCTTGAAATCAAGTTTTTGGATGCTCAATTTCTTCATTGAATTTATGGTCAAGGGTCGCTTGGTTGTCTAAACACAAATTTATGGGTGAATTGTTGTGAATTTGCAATGGATTGGTATGAAATGGTAAGCTTGCTCCTCAAGCTATTGGAAAATCCATTACTTCAAATGCAGGTGTCATTCTCCAATTGGACAACATCTTGGCACTCCTCAAGGATTGCAAATGGCTCTCTAGTTCGGTAGGGATTCGCTGCATTCAACTTATCTCTCTCTTTGCCTCTTTGGGAGGTCTATTAATAGACTCTCTAAATATCAATCTTAGCTTCTCAAGGAAGCCAAGATCAAAAATTAGTTGGCCTGAGCAGTTGGGAGGAACCATTTGGAAGCTTTCCAACCCAAAATGCTCCAAAATAGTTGCAATTTGGGTAGTTCCAACTGATTTTGCTCGACTCAAGAAGGTCGAGTTTATTACAGGGCTAGTCACTTTTGCTCAACATGGCTAGGGGTAGGTTAACCTTAGCTACTTTGATCATCAGTGGTTGGTATCCTAGCCACTAATGCTAATAGTGGCTAAGGCTGTATAGGCCAAGACTACCTAAAATGAGATATTATAACCAGTGCTTGGTCTTGGAAAGGTCCAATATCATTCATATGATTTGTAAAGGTTCCCATATGAGTAGTCTCTTAAACATGACATATTTTAGGTGTCTACAACATCAACACATAAATAAAGTATCAAGAATAAGTCTTGCCAAGAAGGATGTTACAATACTAGATGGTGGAGGAGAAAAAGTGCACACATGCAATCAAGCAAGTGAGAAAATAGGCACTTAGGAGATTAAACTTGGGACCCAAAATCAACTCCTAAAGAACTAGTATAATATGGACATCAGGTTTTAGACACCTAAAATGTCACACATTTATCCTTTTTCCATATTTATGACCAATCTCTTTTCAAACCCTTCAAAAATTGCATAAACCAGCTTCAAAATTGTCAAATTCACTATCAACTTGGCTTTAGCCCCTTTGGGCTACATAAGCCCTTTCCTATGCTTAACTACGGTCTCCATGTGATCACCCCTCATAGCTACCCTTGGTTCAAACCCACTTGATCCACTTAGTAGGCTAATCAACTGTTTAATTAGTAAGATTCTAAGTAAGTCTTAACCTACCACCTCACATCCCTCACACATGTGTGCATCCTTATCCTTAAAGGATATTTGTGCTCACACATGTGTGCACACACTCACCAAAAAGAGATATTTTAAATATCTCTCCCAAACATGTGGAGAGATGACTCACTCTCCGTATCGTCCTCACACGTGTGAGGGATTAATTCACACATGTGCCACAAGCCATCTCATAGGGGACACCTCACCCCCCTAGCCTTGACCAAACTTTATAAATATATGGCAATTTTCACCATGAAACCAACTCTTGCTCTTTTGGTTTACTTACCAAATATCTACTAAAATTACTCCAGACTATTCTTCATCACTCTCACACCTATAATGCATCAAGCAATAGTACTTGGAGCTCATTCTAATAGAAATCCAAAGAAATAATTAACAACTATCAAGTTTACACATGATAACCTAGTTTACCTATGAGAACCTAGTTCACCCACGAGAACATGGTTCACCCGCAAGAACCTGGTTTACACCGTGCGACCTAATTTACAATAATTCCAGAGCTATAGATCAAGTAAGTATCACTTATTTATACTTTTCGCACTTATATTTGCAATTTTTATCATGTTTCAACCCTATTTTAGTGTCATGTTATCTTCATAAACATGGGATCTGATCAATAACAGGTCCCCAAATGCACTAATACCTTTTTGAAGGTCCAAATAGGTAAAAGGGATAAATTCAAGAACCCGAGTAATGGCTCATGTGCAAGAAGTCCATATACATTGAGGGCACCAGAAGACATCAACGAATGCATCACATCCACATTGAGAAAAGAGGAAAATATCTCTTGAGAGAAACACATTTTTGTAACCCCTTTAAAAATCAATAAAAGCATTCAACTATATTTCATGTTGTTTTGAAATGGTGACTTCTGTGTGTTACATTCTAGCACGCCTTGTGGGACTCCCACAAACTATTTTAAATGAGCTCCATTGCTATCTAATTCATTTTATGTCCTTATTTTCTATGTTGTAGGTACTATAAATCCAGAGGAGAGTCCATAACAACCCTGATACACACTTTAGGACTTTCACCATGAAGTTGCAACCTTCTATGCTCGGATCGCACTATGAAAACTTGGTTCATAGGTGAGAACTTGTTTTGTAGGTGAGAACTTGTTTCGTATGTGATAACTTGGTTCACACACGAGAACCTATCAAAATTGAAAAAATTTGCAACATAGAGAAAGACAAGATCATCTAGTATACTTGGCATCAAGTATTTTAATTAGAACGACTATTTTTCTCTATTTTTCAAAGATTATACTCATTTTTTTATTCATCTTCAAAGCATTTAGATTTCAAATCTCTTTAAAAAAACTTAGATTAGATTTCAAATCTCTTTCAAAAGCAATTATATTAGATTTCAAATATCTTTACAAAAGCACTTAGACTCAGATTTCAAATCCTTTTTAAAAGCATTTAGGTAGATTTCAAATCTCTTTCATAAGCATCCACTCTTAATCTCTTTCAAATATTCTAGGTTAGATTTCAATTTTAAAAAGGCATCTATATTAGGCGTGTTTTGAAAGGGCATTTAGCTATATTTGATTTCATATCATTGGTAGTCAACTCACCACCACACACTCATGTTTCATACATAGTGGTAGGATTGGACTTCATCACCAATCCCCACTTGAGACTGGTGATGTTGGAATTCATCTCCTTCCACCAGCACACCCCCTAGACACCATAGTAGCCCTTAGGAGTGGTTTTTCGAACGTCATCATCAGAATATCCCCTACTCTTGAGACTGGTTTTCTAAAATTCATCATTGAAAGGGACCTTTAGAGTAGGATAGGATTAGATGCATTTGTTCACAAGGCTCATATAATTCAAGAATAGGTAACTATTGTTCTTGACTAAGCCCACCTAAGGGTGAATCAAAAGTGGGTATGCTAATAGTAGGTATTAGACAGTGCCATCTCTTCTCGTACGAGGATTTGGAATCATTAGAGCATTTTGAGTTCCCCCCTTTTTGGATATCTTTTTACTATACCTTCCAGTAGTCACCATTTACCTGTTGAGACATAGTTCTATTTTGTGCACCCTTGGGTGTTGCAAGAAGTTCTATGTCGATGACATACCTTTTTAGTATCCAATTCATTTCCAATGTTATGTCCTAGAGCAAGTATTATCATCAAAACACACAAAACAACAAAATATTTACTTTTATTTTCTTAGAGTTGATTCCAGTTACATTCTTGTATTGCAATTTAAAAAAAAAATGGTCTCAACACATTCACTTTCTAGCAAACTCTCACTTGTTGGATATTTACAATCTATCACTATCATTTTCTGTTAAAATTTGTTCACTATTCCAGGTTTGCATAACAATGTATGAACTAGGTTCTCACAGTAGTGTGCGAACTTTGTTCCAGTACACAAAAACACAAAGGATTTTGCACAAAACACACACCAGTTCAAAATTTCATTTTAGAATACTTTTGAGAACTCATTTGTGGTACACATCACCATGATTGTTCTCACTCATAGTCAGGCACGTGAGCAAGTGCGTCTTGTTGAGGAGGTTGCCCATGTTACCTCCAACTAGTCTAGTGCTTCCTTTCAGTTTACAAGGGAGCCTTCCACTGTTATACCTGATATTCTCACTAGTTTTGAACCATATCACATGTACACCATGGCCCAAGGTGAGACTTCCATTTCAAGTAATATGCCTTCCACATCCTCCAATGAGGATCATCCTCTTCTCCCTCATTCACCTCCACCTAATCCATATTCTATATTTTGTAAACATGTTATCTACATAGCTCTAGGAGATCCATATTTGTCTCTTACTATTGATGATGAGACTCCACCTCCTTCACCCACATCCTCTCACCCGTTTCTTCAGGTTCCATCTCACTCTCTTCTTGGGGGTGATCCCCTTGTGCTCTATCATCTTGGCCCTGAGATTATATGTTCTACCCCCATAGTAGGGATGGTTTTGGATCCTCAATATTCAACCCCTTATACTCATGTCCTAATCACACTCAGCACCGCAACAATCATCATTGCAATAGAAGTGCACTCCACTTACATCATCTCATCAATACACTTCCTAAACACCACAAAAACTACATTCACAATACTCGTATTTTTATCATCAGCACAAACATCACAAAAACCATCCCAATCTCAACAATTCACTCTATCACAATAACAATAAGTTTTGTCTCCATAATTATTTATGGATGTGTTTACCACTTCCTTCTCTCAGTATTTCACCTTCGATGTTCATACTCCTTTGTCACTTCCACCACCTACATTCCCCACTTTCGAGATGCATGGTGCATCATCTTCCACTCCAATTCCACCTTCATCTACCTCCAAATTTCACCTTCCTCCACCTCATACATTTTAGGCTCCCCCTTCCATTCCACTTTCTTTATATAATCCACTTTATCCATATTATATCACAAACCCCCCATGCTATTCCGCCCAACCATAATTTTCTATTAATCTCTCATATGGTCCAATGCAGCTTGCATATTTTGGTGTGTTATCTCAAAATCCACCTTCATCCTCTCTCCAAACACAACTTCCCCCACCACAATCAACTGTACCTTCATTCTTCACATCACCTCCTTCCTGGTAATCCATGTCAACCATGCAACCATCATAGTAGGTTATAGTGCATCAAGTACAAGCCTCAACCACAAATTTTCCACTCACAATAGATGTCTACCCCACAATAGATTCTCACATCCTCTTCTATGTTTCAAACTTCTCAGCTATAGTACCCATAAAAACAATTTTAGTACACCCCCTTTCACAATGGGAGGAGCAACAACTATAGTATCCTTCTCATTCTCATTCTTCCACTGTTTTATCATAATTACTCTCACGCCCATCCTCTTCAGACCTATTTCTCCCTTCTTCTAGCACAGTTGCCCCATCAACTAAAATCTAACTCTTATAAGAACAAATCAAAATTTTGGATCTACACATGATTGGTTACGAGCCCTAAAAACCTACATATAACGAGTTGTGCAATGAACCCATTCATCCTTCAATTCCCATTCCTCCTTATCCCTACTAGTTCGAGATTCCAAAATTTGAGAAATAAAAGGGTAAGGATGATTCTAGAGAACACATCAGCAATTACCACTTTGCATGCTACTAGCTTCACAGTAGTGATTCCATCATGTTGCACACTTTCACTCTTTCACTTGGGGGACAAGCCCTTGATTGGTACAACAATCTTCCATGTCATAGCTTGTTCACGTTTGAGCAGTTGGCTAACTCATTCCTTGAATATTTTTCCATCAACATCAAGAAAAAGATGAATTTTTTTGATGTGTATGCCTTGCGACAACTAATTACAAACCCATCATTAATTTCATTTCTTTATGAATATCAATCATTCATGACTTGGCTTACATCCTCCCTTCTGCCAAACTCATTACATTATTTTTTAAAAAGCTACCACAAGCACATTTCTACGACTTTGTAATTGCATCAAAGTTGCACATCTAATGAGGTCATCTCTCAAATAAAAGTCATTGAGGACATCAAAGTCCAATCTAGAAAAATTAAACTTTGGTAGAAGACATCCTACCCCTCCAATTTCTACTTTTTAAATCTGCCCTTTTTTGAACTACCACAGACCAATCAAGTAGCGGTAGCCTCTCCATATTCTTCATCAATATCACAACCTCCTCCTCCACAACAACAATTATTTCATACTAATGTGCCTCCTCCATCCAATCCATAACAAGCTCATGGTCCTCATCCTCAACACCCACAATGCAATTGGACTCCACTCTTTGAGCCTCTACCAACTTTATTCTAGATGTTGTTTGATGTTGGTCATATTACTTTACCTTATGTTAGACCCAAATATTTGAATCAAATCAAACCTCATGGGTATAAAAATAGGCCTTTTGTGCTTACCATCGAAAACACAACCATGACATCGGTTCTTACTGCACCTTTCACTATGTAGTCTAGGATCTTATCGATCATGGTACTATACAAGTTTCAAATCTGCTTGCACTACAAAATCAAAATCTGGGTAATTATCAGAACCCATTACCTAAAAATGGGGGGACTAATCCTCAAGGGGTTCAACCCACTCAATATGCCCAATCAAGGTAATTCAATCATGTCCATCGTGATCCTCCCTCATGTGAAGTGGTTGGTATGATTAACGTCACTACTCGTAATCAACATTATCTATCACATTGGGATGTGTAGAAAGTTCTAAAGAGCATATATCTACCACTATTGCAACATAATGATCAAATTGAAAGCAAAGAACATATGTATAACCAAATTCACAAGAAAGTAAGCCTCCTTTGTATTAATAATGGTGAAATTTAGTTACATATACGTCCCTCTTAGGGATACCAAATGATACATGTTTATAATGGTGTAAAGCCCCTACACGGGGGTGATATATTCTAAGGGTTCCTTAGGTCTCCACCAACTTTGTGTGAGGGCTTACTAGGATGCCTCCTCCTCCATTGTTAAGAGGAATTGATCTTTGAAAGTGCTTTGAAGCTTTGAAGGATCTATCACCTACGTACAAGAAACAATAAAACACATCAAATGCATATGAAGCCTCTCATGATGAGGCCATTATCCAAGAAATACAAAAAATAAAGCAAATACTTGAAAGAAGCATAAAGTATGTAAAGATGCTTATGAATTTGTCAAATCAGTGTAAAGCATACCTTGAAACATGTAAATATAGCTAAAATTGCATGAAATTTGAAGGATTAAACATAAAATAAGTTAATATATGAATACTTTTAAAATAAACCATACATGATATAAATGGGGGCAAAGCTACCTAATATGTTGTTAATTAACCATAGAAATTGCTAGAATAAGACTAATCTATGCTAGATTAACCCAAATACATAACTAGAAACAAAAATCTATGGCTAAAATGGAATAATAAGGGCATCAAACTCTAGTCGTGGGTGTTCAGAGTAGTTGGCTCTATTAGCCACAGTTGACAGTCGCAGCTAAGCCTGTGGGCTACTGCTGACAACGACCACGAGAAAACTCTTCTTTCTCTTGAAACTAGGGCTAGAAACACTTAAATATTACTTATAATTAATTATCAAGGGTCACCTTCATGTCTATATATAAATTGGTGGTTTAAATTACTTGAATTCATGTCGTATAGATGTGGAATGGTAAGGTTTGCTTCTCAATAATTTAGCAGCTCCATTGTTGTAAAACTAGGTGTCAAACTGGAATTTGACAACATCTCCTTACTCTTCAAAGGTTGAAATTGGCTCTCCAATTTTGTATGACTTCGCTACAGTAAAATTAGGATCCTTTTGGCATCTTTGAGGGGTCTATAAATAGACTCCCCAATACCAATCTTAACTTCTCAAGGAAGCCAAGATCAAGAAATACTAGGTTGGGGTAGTTGGATGGAACCTTCTAGAGGATTCACAATCCATAACTGCTTGAATTGGTTGTAAATATTATTGGAACAACCAATTTGGCTTGTCTCAAAAGGCTGAGATAGTTACAGGGCTAGCTATGACTGTTCAATGTGAGTAGGACCCTAGCTATAGTTGTCAATCGCAGCTAAGATCTTAGCTATTGATGTCATCAGTGGCTAAGGTTGAATAGGTCTAGGATGTCTAAAATGAGTGGTTAGAACCACTGCTTAGCATTGGGAGGGTCCAAGGTCATTCATATGGTCTATAAAGGTGCCCATATGAGTAGTCTCCTAAACATGGCATGTTTTAGATATCTACAGATGCTCCTTTTGGGATACATTGTAGGAAAACACGATGCTAAGTAAAAATATATCACCTAAAGCCATGTTATAGGTTGATTGATGATAACTGATCTGATAAACATTAGATGCCCTAGTCCTACAAAGGATGCACATCCTAGAATCATTAGTTCCAATGGAGTGGAAGGTTTAATTTTACAAAGTTGTCACGTGTCCAGCTACAATCGGGTAGCATCAGTGCTACAATTGATTCAATAGGTGGATCACTACAAGACTTTAAACTAGAATATTTGCTTTTTACCCTAGCAAAAGGGTAAGCTTAGGATAGTTGTTAGCAATGATTTGTAAGATGAACGCAATTTGATATAATCAAGTGATCCTTCGTTGATTTTGATTATGATTGTGATATTATGACTACCCCCTCAAGCGACAAGTCGATGAGGAAAATACAAGTGATTAAAGTGACAAGTCGCTTGACCAAGATGAATAATTTGAACGATTTAAGACTTTTGCATGTTGTTATATGGAAAGGCCTATTATAGCTATGATTTCAACCATTAATATTAATTGTACATCTCTATCCCACGAAGCAGTCCGATCGCAATGGCCTTCTTAGAGAATCAAGATGATAGCAATTCCAGTTAAGCATGTGGTGAATCACTATGTTCGATGATCTATTGAAAATATCATAGAAGAAATGAGATGAACTCCTTGTTCTCATGGGGTAATACAACTACAATGGCATTCTTTAGGATTGAAGTGAAGACATTTCAATTCAACTATGACTAAATTACTTCAAATGGTCTTATGGTAATTTACTTATCTTGCCGGATTGCATGGAGCACAAGTCGCTACAACCACCAAGTGTATAGGGTAAATAACTGGATATGAGACGCATTTGAATATTTGATTTATGTAATTTTTTTTGTTATTTGGTTTTTTTTGTGATTTATGATGAGAACTCATAGAAGAAAGGAAATGAATACCTTGTTTTTGTGGAGTGGTCCAGCCGCAAGGGCCTTCTTGGGGATTGAAGTGAAGACATTTCAATTCGTCCATGAATAATTAGGATCAAATGGCCATATGGTAATTTACTCATATTTTCGAATTACATGGAGTGCAAGTCGCTGCAACCACTAAGTGTATAGGATAAATAACTAGATACATGGTGTATTTGAAATTTTTTATTTAATTTTACATTTTTTGAGAATTTAGGACCGATAGGTATGCATTAATGTCCATTATGAAACTCCTTATGGTGAGCAAATGTGTGCATTTATGGGGTTGACCAAAGACCTAAGGTTTATTTGGAGCCTTTTGGGTTTGTTGATGTATTTATAGATGCAATTCCTAGATGATGATGTAACTATGCTATATGAATGTAATGTACTGATGACATGCACTAGCTAGATAAGAGATGTATGATTATATGTTGTGATCTAGATGTGTAAATACATTATGATGTATGCATATGTGGATGCAATTTTTATTGTTAAATGCATGTTTAATTTGTTTGAATTGTTTATGCATTTAATCTATGTGATATGATATGATCTATGATATGGAATGTAATGCATTAGTTACATAATGAATGAACTAATGCAAATGAACCTGTATGCTTTAATTACTTAAAACATAAGGAATTAATATAATATGTATTTATAAAATAATGGAAAACACCACAGAATGTATGAAAATCATGAATGAAAATGGTAACTCTTATCATAAGAATTAAGTATTTATGCATCCATATGTGAGATGTGATGATTGTGATATGTAATGATTTATGATATGAGATGATTTGTTTTTTTGTTAATTTAAGGATTCCATTACGTACGGGTTTTACAGGTTAACCCAAAACCTTTGTACAAAATATAGCTTAATGTTGAGGCACACAATACTTATAGTCCTGAGGACTCTTAGTCCTCTAAACCTGCTAACATCCTTATACCAATGTCCATACATTAAAACAACTAACTAGATAACCATCATGACACTAAAACAACACTTACATAATTTGGATAGACAGAAAAACAACCACCATGGCAATAGCAACCAAAAAGCACCCCTAACTGTAGCAATATGACCAACAGAGCAACAACCCTAAGACCCATACTTACAAAAAAGACCTCTACGTAGGGCATCCAATAGTAGGTAGCAAGACATCTTCATCTTCATCCCCATCCTATGAAAAAGCATCAACCCAAGGCATCCAATAATAGGAAGGTAGACAAATTTGTCTCCGTCCTCATCTGGCTTGTCATCCTTGTCCTCCTCCTATGCATCTGCCTATGAATTGGCCTCCATAGTCTTTCGGACCTGGTACCATTCGTTGAAGAACATAGTAGTAAATGCATCTAGGAGCCCCTTCATCTTCTGGATGATGTTGGTGGAAGTCGTAATGATGTAGCGCTTGAGGACCAGATTTGTTGGGTCAGGATCGTCATCCTTAGAATATACCTCAAGGATTTTTGGGCTCCCTTGCACCTGCTTAGTCTTCAGCCACTACGAGGATCTTGTAGGGTTCGAGGGCCCTACTTTGGCTGGTAACTCCACCACCCTCTTCTTTGATGGGGACACTGTGAAAGGCTTAGGAATCCCAGGACTGTCCCTATCTCTAGAGATTTCAGCTTGGGGAATGGAAAGGAGTTCCATCTAGAGGGAATTTGCCAAGACATGGCTATAGATGACATTATACAAGCCTTGGTGCATTGGCAGGTCTGACCCTTTCTTATTCCTACATAAATTTATGGTGTAGTTCATTGAATTTATTAAAAATTGAGGAATTCTTATGGGGTTTACGTCACAAAAAAAGTTCACGAAGATGTAGTGAAAACTGAGGAGGACCTTTCCAGGGTCCTCAACTATGATGAATTCCATCACATTCTTCTTGACAGAGTTCCATGGGGTAGGGATATCAGTCCTTAATAGGCCATTCTTCGCTTCCTTGTAGATTCTGGAGTTATCTTTAAATTATTTTAACTCCACCTCCCAATTATGCTTTTGTCTATAAATTAAGGTTTTACATGAGAATCAAACACCCTAGTTGATTAATCAAAAGTTGTATAATGACTATACAAGACTACTGAAAGATAAAAGTTTTTATTATGAATACCAATATATTCATTATCACTATGTGTGCAAATGAATATATTAGATGAGATATAAGACTACCTCATTGTCAGGCAGGATTCACTCAACCCATTGTTGTAATGAGGATCACCAAATGTTCATCTTGATCCTATGTTTGGACGTAGTTAGACTAGACCACTAGGTAATACAGGCCACCTAAAGTTAGCTCATTTGTAAATTTCTTATAACTACCCTAATGTCATACAGGATTCATTCAATCCATTGTTGTATTGGGGATCACTCAATGGCTTTGAGTAGTGACCATTACAGGGATTCAATCTCTTCACTCCCTTCTTTTCTTCACATTTATTGGGATACTTGCTCATGCGTAGTGATGAAAATTGCTGTTTATTTTATATATTTTTTTAGCAAGATATTTGCTTTGATTGTGGAATTTTTCTTATTTTGTATGAAAGAAAGGTATTTATTTGGGTAGGGGGGATTTTTTTCTTTTTTCAATGATCAACATCCTAGACCATGCACATCACAAGATGATCAAGTAAAAACCTTTCGCTTAAGGTGACTAGGACCACTTTGTAGTGTTCATCCTTCCTTGTCCTAATTAGGATTTTTAATGTGTAATTAGTGATGGGATTTTGACATATGCTAGGTGCTATCAAAACTAGACCTCATCTCCAAAAGCAAATATAGATTTCTACAAAATCTAAGAATATCACTAGGTATGGCTAAATTACTAGAAAACCCTAGTATATTCCTTATAGCAACAGGAGGAGTTGTGTTGAAAAACATAATTGCTCACAAGGGTGATGGATGATGATGATGAATAGATGCATGATTAAGATACAAATGTGTTGTAATTTGTAAGGTTGTAAACATAACCTATCCTAATGCAAGTGCGATGGATGAACATACCTAATGCATATGCAAAATAAAATGCATGATGTAAATGTTTTTGTATCTTTGATGTTTTGCAATGTTTTTGAGTTTGTTGTTTTTTTTTTTTTTTTTTTTTGATGTTTTCAATTGTTTTTGAAATTTTGATTGTTTTGAATGTTTTTGAATTGCTTTTGATTTTTATGTGTAAAACACCTTAATATGAAGAATGTTGAGGGGTTCAGGATCTTCAACACCTTCAAGCAATGTTAGGTGGTAAGTTCCAGGTTCCATATTCTCTGAGATGATAAATGGACCTAACTAGTTGGTCGTAAATTTGTCTCACAGATGTGACAGTAGGTTTGAGTTTTGTTGGTTCTCTTTTAGCACAAGATCTCCAACTTTAAATTCTATCAAGTGGTCTTTATTATTGTAAGCTTGTTTTAGGAATTCCTGGTAAAATTGGATATGCTCAAGGGTATTCATGCGATGTTCATCAAGGAGTGTCAGTCTAGGTGAGCTTGTCGCATAGTTTCGTCATCGATGAACTCTTTCAATGCAACACACAAGGTTGGAATTTCTAATTCCAAGGGCATAATGGCCTCAACACCATATACTAGTGAAAACAGGGTTGCTCCAGTGGGCGTTTGTATACTAGTTTTATAAGTCCATATTGCAAGGGGTAGCTGGATATGCCAATATTTGTGGTTTTCTTGAACAGTCTTCTTAAATATTGCTACCACTGTCTTGTTATAAGCTTCTGCTTTTTTGCTTACGAATAATATGGAGTCATAAAATTGTGTTGAATATTATACTTGGATGTTAAAGTCCTTACAGTTTTATTTTTGAATGATGTTCCATTATCTGATATGATCTTGGATGGGATTCCAAAATAACATATGATATTATGGAGTATGAACTCCGTAATACATGCTCTTGTCATTGTTGTTAAAGGGACTACTTCCACCCATTTAGTAAAGTACTCAGTGGTCGTTATGATAAACATGTGTCAGCTTGAATATGGGGGAGAGATCTTACCAATTAGATCCAAACCCCACTAATAAAATGGCCAAGCTGCTTGGATGGACTGTAAATCCTATGATGGCAAGTGCATAAGATTAGCATGATGCTGATACTTGATGCACTTCATGACATACGTTGTGCAATCCTTCTCCATAGTGGGTCAATAATAGTCCATTCTAAGGATGCACTTGATGATGGCCATGCCACTGAAATTGCCATCGCATGTACCATCATGAGCTTGTGAGTACCCAAGTTGATTCTTGGGGCTCAAGGCAATGAAGGGGGATTCCATCGTAGCTATGATGATACAAGATATCTCCTAGCAAGACATATTTAGTCACTTTCTATTTGAATGCTCTTTTTGTGGCATGTAATAATCCATGTGGGATTATTCCAATTTTAAGGAAATCGTGTAATTGTGACATCCAATCTTATTAGGCAACAACTTCAACTGATTGAATGACATGTTCCCACTGCAGTTTGACTTGTACAAAAGTTGATTGGAAAACAACCTTGCAAAGAATAGTGTTACCATTCTCTGCAATACCTTGTGAAAACAATGATCCCCAATGTTGGACTATGTAATGCAACATTGTGTAAATTATTCTTAGACTAAAATATAAAGTCTAAATAATAATATTTGAATTAGAAAATAATTATATTTTATGTAAAAATATTCTCACCCAATTAATAAATAAAATAAGGGTGCTAGGAATATTTAATTTGTGAGAAAAATTTATTTCCCCTTTTCTAAAAAATATTAAAAAGTAACCAATCACTTTTTAATATTTGATAGATGCCACTTGTCACACATCTCAAGATAAGATTGTGATAATATTTGTCACACATCTCAAGATAATATTGTGATAAGATTAGGGTAATTTTATGGTTGTAGTAGAAAAGCATCTCTTTAAATAGGGATGTTGTCTACTACATCTTGTCATATCATGTTGATGCATATTGTTGCATAACATTAAATTATTCTTGTATTTTTGAATCATTGAGTAATATAGTGAGCTTCATAGTGGACGTTTCCCTTATTCATTTGAAGTAGGGTTTTACCACTTAATATTGGTGTTGTGGTTTTTTCTCTTTTGTGTGTGATTGATCTTGTGGAGAATTCTTCGATCTTGGAGAGACTTTGCTTGTCTCAAATTTGGTATCAGAGCGGTTGGGATCTCCATCAAGTGTCTTCAATCCTTTGAGGTGAAAAACCCATTAAGAATGGTTGATCATGGAATATCCTTCACACCTAAGCACATCCTTGATGGATCAAATTTTGGAATATGGGAACCAAGGATGAGGGCTGAATTTCAAGCAAGAAATTTATGGCCCATTGTGAATGGATATGAAGCAATCCCAACCTAGGCAAGGGCACTTGAGACATACAACAACAAGAGTCACCTTGCACTTTCCATGATTATCAATAGTGTGATTGATGAGATATTTCTCACTATAAGCCATTGTAAGCATGCTAAAGATGCATGTGATTTGCTAAAACAAGTCCATCTAGGGTCCAACACATCAAGGAAATTCACTTTATTGTCCAAAATTCTTAGCACTATGCAAGGTGAAGAAGAAAGTGCCTTGATCTTCCTCTCAAATATGAAAGACATTAGAACTCAAATATTGGCTTGTAATTGTGATTGGATAATTGAGAAGCTCTTAAGATTTATCATTTTGAGGAACTTGTCAAGCAAGTTCAAGAATTTTGTCACCATTATTGAGACTAGGCTAGAGCAAGAAGAGGATGGCATTCCTCTCAACACTCTTTCACAATTATTGATTCAACATGAAGAGTCTCTTAATAGAGACAAAGTGAATTGTCAAGTTGTCAAGGATAAGAATGTTGCCTTGAGTGCCACTAAGGCTTCCTTCAAGAAGAAATACAAGGGAAGGAAAAATCAAAATTTCCAACCCAACAAGCCTAGCGTTGATTTCACTTGCAACTTTTATAGCAAGAAAGGCCACAAAGAATAAAATTGTTTTAAGAAGAAGAAGATTACATAAAAGGAAGATCAATAAAATGCTAAGGTACAAGGACCTAAGAAATGGTTTGGCAATGGAAAGAAAAATAACAATAATATAAAGCAAAATTATAATAAAAATGCCTTTGTTTGTGCCCTCTACTACATTGACTCATCTACTTCTAATGAATGGGTGTTAGATTCTGGATGCACTAACCATATGTGTTTTAAAAAGGATAAGTTTATGGACTTTCATAAGCACTCTTTAGATTCAGTTGTCATTGGTGATAATACTAGACTTCAAGTAGAAGGTGTTGGCAATGTTGTAATTGAAGGGAAATTACTTGATAATGTCCTATATGTGCCTAACCTTAGGAGAAATTTAATTTTAGTTTTGCAAGTTGCTATAAGTGGTCACACTATTGAGTTCAATGCAACTTCATGGAGCATTAGGAAAGGTATGCTACCAATCATTATAGGTTATGTGAAGAATAATATTTATGTTTTAGGTGATGCTCCTCCTAAAGTGTGTTTAGCAACTAATGTTTCTCCTAGTAGCAATATTTGGCACTTAAGGTTAGGTCATACAAACTATCAAAATATTCAAATGATGAAGTTCAAAAATTTGGTTGAAGGCTTGCCTAACATTTCACCTATTCATGGTTTATGTGAAACATGCATCTTAGGCAATATGGGCAAACAAAAGTTTGCAAAGGATAATTCAACAAGGGCCACAAAAAATCTTCAACTCATTCATAAAGATATTATGGGTCAATTACATGTTAGATCACTTGGTGGTGCATCCTATATTCTCACATTTATAGATGATTATTCAAGAATGATCTTTGGGTATCTACTTAAGAATAAATCGGATTATTTTGAGAAATTCAAGGAGTTCAAAGCTTTGGTAGAAAATCAAAATGGAGCAAAGATCAAAATTATTAGAAGTGACAATGGAGGGGAGTACAATAGCAATGATTTCAATGAGTTTTGTTCTTATCATAGGATAAAAAGGCAGTTTACTTGTCCATATACTCCTCAAAAAAATGGTGTTGCAGAGAGGAAAAATAGGACAATCATGGAGATGGTAAGATGCATGCTTGGTGACCACTTACCTCAATTTATTTGGGGTGAAGTAGCCAGTACAAAAATCTACATTCTTAACAGGTGTCCTTCAAAATTAGTTGAGGGGAAGACTCCTTATGAGGTTTGGAATGGTAAGAAGCTGAATTTTTCACACTTAAGAGTGTTTGGATGTGATGCATTTTCATATATTCCTTCAGAAAAGAGGAAGAAATTGGACAAAAAGTCTCAAAAATGCATCTTTGTTGGCTGTGATGCGAACATAGGGGCTACGAGGTTATACTCACCTTCTTCACGCATTGTATTTGTTTCAAGAGATGTCAAATTCAATGAAGACCTTCTTGAGTTAGAAAAGGGTGGGCCTTGTGTCAAAAGGACCAAGTGGTTGGATCATTCTAGGGGTCCTAAAGAGCAAAATTTAGTCAGCCAAAGGATAACTAAAAGTATGACCCTTAACATCTTCTAGCTAAAATAGAGAATGATCATGAGCCTACTTATTACCAAGAAGCTTCACAACACTCTTGTTGGTTTGATTCCATGAAGGTTGAAATGGATTCTCTTCTAAAGAATAAAACTTGGGATCTAGTGCCTTATCCTAATAAGAGAAATATTATTGGGAACAAGTGGGTCTATAGAATCAAGTACAATTCTTATGGAGAGATATAAAAGTATAAGGCTAAATTGGTTACTAAGGGTTATGCTCAAAAATATGGTATTGACTATGATGAAACCTTTGCACCAGTTGCCAAAATGCTCACCATTCGGCTTCTCATTGCTATTGTTGTTGCTCAATGTTGGCAGATTTTTCAGCTTGATGTGAAAAGTGCCTTTCTAAATGGTGATTTGGATGTGGATATCTACATGAGTCAACCACAAGGATTTGTTGTACAAGGTAAGGAAACACTTGTGTGTAAACTAAATAAAACCTTGTACGGTCTGAAGCAAGCACCTAGAGAATGGTACATGAAGATTTTAGGTTACTTCTTATCTCTTGGTTTTGATAAATGCTATTCATATACAAATCTCTATGTACTTAGGAAGGATAATGTGGTCATTTTAATTGCTCTATTTGTTGATGACCTTGTTATGATTGGAAATGAGAATGAGGTCATTTTTTATTTCATCTCCAAATTAAATTCAGAGTATGAAATGACTGACCTTGGTCTTCTACACTACTATCTTGGCATGCAAGTTTATCAGCATGAGGATTGTACCTTTTGAGTCAATCCAAGTATATTGAAGATCTTCTTAAGAGGTTTGATTTTGAGGATGGCAATCCTACTTCCATTCCTATTTCTACAGGGGTTAAGTTGGAAGTAAGTATAGAATCTCAGTTGGTTGATGCTACATTGTATAGGCAGCTCATTGGTAGTCTTCTTTATGTTACCATCACAAGGCCAGATATTGCTTTTGCAGTTGGTATTATGGCTAGGTTCATGCAAAAACCTTATATTGAGCACTTACAAACTACGAAGAAGATTCTGAAGTACCTTTCAGGTACTAGAGATTTGGAACTCAAGTATTCTAGGCTTCCTTCCTTTGCTCTTTTTGGCTATGTTGATTCTAATTTTTGAGGATATAGAATAGACATAAAGTCTACCACAACATATATTTTTAGTATTGGATCTGCAGCTATCTCTTGGTCTTCCAAGAAGCAAGATACAATTGCTCTTTCTACAATGGAAGTGGAGTATTACAAAAGTAGTTGTACAGGAAGTAGTTTGGCTTCGTACCCTCATGAAGGAAATTGGCTTTGAGCAATTTGGTCCTTCACATTTGCTCTTCGATAATCAATCAGCTATTGCCTTGGCTAAAAATCTTGTAATGCATCAAAGGACAAAGCATGTTGAAATCCAAGCCCAATTTATCAGAGAGAAGGTATTGGATGGGACTATTCAGTTGGAGTATTGCCCATCATCTTCTAATTCTACTGATTTGTTCACCAAACCTCTTTCCAAGGAGCAATTTTGTAAGCTGAGGGGCTCACTTGGTTTGGTGAAGTTTTCCTCAAGTGGGAATGAAGTGTAGTTACACTTTTGTCATGACAACTTCATTCTTATGAGGTGTTTTGTGCTATATATATGAGTTGATCTTTGGTGGTGTAATTGCTTTTTGCATCTCTTTTGAACATGGTGCTTTCTTATTTTCCTTGTGCAAATTTTGTACATGTTACTTTGTAGATGACATTGTGCAATTATGGTATATGATGCAATTGTTTTATGCAACTCTTTTACATGGTACTTTCTTGTTGCATTGTGTAACTTTGTACATGTTTTTATATAGTTGGAATTATACAATTGGTTTATCATGGTACTTTATTGTTAGCATTTATGCTACTTTTGTACATGATATTTTATGGTAGGATTTATGCAACCGGTGTGCACACTTTATTATTTTCATATACCTTATGCAAATTTTGTACATGGTACTTTAGAGTTTACATTATCATGGTACTCCTTGTTTGCTTTATGCAACTTTGTACATGATATTTTTTTGATCAACTATATAGCACGTGACTATAAGTATGGCTTGGCATATTTTTGTGATGACTTATAGTTCACTATTTGTTATATCAGTTTTGTTATCATATTTGGATATTCATATATATTGTGGTGAATATATTTATGATGATGTATCTAACTAATCTTATGTTGAGCTACTTGTAGCTTACAAGTACTTCCGTTTGGGGTTTTGCATGCTTACTAAAGACACCCTTGTGATGTTTTCTTCTTGTCATTTGCAACCACTTGTGGTTGATGGATGGCTTTGTAAGCTGATTTTATCTGAAGCTACTCCGTTGGGGGATTGCAGTCTCATTTTGGCCCATTTTGTATTGATGCCTTATTGTACAACATTCTTGGTCATAGAAGCTCATTGTAACTATATTACTCATTTTATTCTCATCGTCGTTTGTATCTTTAGGGGGAGAATGTTTCTTTTTTCATAATTCCTTTCCCCAATATTGCATTAAGGGGGAGTGTTGGAATATGTAATGCAACATTGTGTAAATTATTCTTAGACTAAAATATAAAGTCTAAAGAATAATATTTGAATTAGAAAATAATTCTATTCTATGTAAAAATATTCCCACCCAATTAATTAATAAAATAAGGGTGCTAGGAATATTTAATTTGTGGGAAAAAATTATTTCCCCTTTTCTAACAAATATTAAAAAGTAACCAATCACTTTTTAATATTTGATAGATGCCACTTGTCACACATATCAAGATAATATTGTGATAAGATTTGTCACACATCTCAAGATAATATTGTGATAAGATTAGGTTAGTTTTAGGGTTGTAGTAGAAAATATTATCTTTAAATAGGGGTGTTGTCTACTACATATTGTCATATCATGTTGATACATATTGTTGCATAACATTGAAGCATTCTTGTATTGTTGAATCATCGAGTAATATAGTGAGCTTCATAGTGGATGTTTCCCTTCTTCATTTGAATTAGGGTTTTACCACTTAATATTGGTGTTGTGGATTTTCCTCTTTTGTGTGTGATTGATCTTGTGGAGAATTTTTTGATCTTGGGGAGAATTTGCTTCTCTGACACCCAAGGTGCCTTCTTCAAAAAGTCTCTAGCTTTGTAGAACCATTTATGGATTGGTTCTATCTTAATCATGTGGATTGATTCTTAATTGTTTTGTGCCTTACATCGTATCACAAATTGTAATAGAATTTTCACTTGAATGGTAGTGAATTTAGAAGATGGATTCTGGGAGATTAAATATCCCTAATATGCCATGGTGTCTGCAAATCTATTGGACGTTCAAGGGATTGACTCGATGTCATACCATTCCATTTGGGCTAGGTAGATGTCCACAAGTTCTTTATATACCTTCAAAATGGGACATCTACACTGATAGATCCCCTTAACTTGATTAAAAATGAGCAAGGAGTCACCAAAGATATTCAATTTATTGATTTTCATGGTGAGCATTGTTTGGAGACCCAAGATTATGGCCTCCTATTCAGTGTTGTTATTGGTGCAAGGAAAATTGAGTTTAAATGAAAAGGACATTGGAGCACCTTATGACATGAAAAACATGATTCCTACACCACCCTCTTACTCGCATTTGGAACCATCAAAGAACAAAGATATCTGCTTGATTATCAAGTTCTTCAAGTTTTGATGACTCTGATAATGCAAAGACTACATCATCAGGGATCTCTATGATGAGAGGTCTATGATTCTAAAAAGGAGCCTTTGTTAGTTGATCTACTATGACTTATCCCTTGATATAATTTTGACTTATAAATTCTAGATCTAATTCTATCAATAGCATGATCCACTTTGTAGTACATGTATTATGATATGTCTTGCTCATCATATACTGCAAAGGATTTTGTTTTGAAACTACATATGTCATATGGCTCAACATGTAGTGGTGCAAATTTTTCATTGCAAAGACCACTGCTAAGCATAGTTTTTCCACATATGCATATCACAACTCGTAGCTGACCAAATTTTGGCTAATGTAATATATTACCTATTATTTGCCTTGCACATTCTTTTGGGCTAATATGGTTCCAAGGACAAAGTCAGTGGTAGATTTATATAGCAAGAATGTCACATCTGGTCTAGGTGGAGCTAATACTGGTGATGATGCCAGATATTGTTTGATCTTAGTGAAATATTTTTGACAGTCTTCATCCCAGTTGAATGGGACCCCCTTGTGTAGCAGTCGATTCATGGGTCAACATTTATCTGATAATTGTGCGATGAATCGCTTTATGGATGCTACTTTGCCCTGTAGGTTTTTTATTTCCTTGATGTTTGTGGGGGATACTTCTAGAATAGCCTTGACATTCGCTAGATAAACTTCAATCCCTCCTTAGAAACTATGAATCCCAATAGTTTACCTAAAGTTACATCGAAGACACATTTCTTGGGATTCAACCTAAAATTGTGCTCTATCAGGTGATCGAAGACTTTTCTAAGAACCTCGACATGCTCTGCACGTAGTAATGACTTAGCCAATAAGTCATCGATATAATATTATAAGATATTATGCATGTAGTCATGAAAGATATATATCATAGCCCACTGATATGTGGCACCAATATTTTTAATACCGAATGACATAACTTTTTAGCAAAATGTTCTCCATGGTGTGGTGAAAACAGTTTTATGCTAGTCTTCGGGTTTAATATGAATCTGATTGTAACCAAAAAAATCTGATTGTAACAAAAATGAATCTTTTGGTGTTGCCTTATTGAGGTCTCTAAAATCTGTACAAATGTGGATTCTTCCATCAAGTTTTCCTACAAGTACCATGTTTGATACCCATTCAGGATAGTCTATGGGGATTATAAATTCTACATCCAACAGTTTTTGTAGTTCGTATTTAACCATCAAAGCAATTATTGGATGCATCTTCTTGAGTTTTTGTTGTAATGGTTTCTTGGTAAGGTCTAATGAAAGGTTATGAGTAACCAATTTCGAATCCAGACCCAGCATGTCCTTGTACATTCAAGCAAAGATATCATATCTCTATTTCAATAGAGGAATGAGGTTGGTGTATTCCTCAAGGGATAAGCTCTATCCAAATTTAATCTTCCTTATATTTGTGGGATCATCGTTGATATCCACTTCGAAGGTTTCCTCTATTGACATATGTGACCCCTCCTTAGGTTGGTGAGACATAGGGATCATATGGATGTCATCTGCTAGGTTTAAAGGCTCCACTAAATTGGAATGGTCCTCGGCATGATAGACATCATATGCATAGCTTGGCACAAAATGAAATGGTTGTAGAATTTATTCATTGGGGTAGAAATCTTCAAGCTCTAAGGGTGAATTGACGTGATCGAAATCAATGGCCTCAAGATTGAGGAACAAAGGTTTTGAAGGGTTTGATGGATTGTGAAGTGGAGTGGTCAAATAAATGGAGACCAAGTTGATGGAATTGAAGAAAACTCCAAGACCATGCGGATGCAACTCACTATCTTCAAATGTATTCCCATGCTCTAGATGTGGCTTAGGTGAAATGGGGATTATCGAGTTGCTCTAGGAACAGACGTAACAATTGGATCCTCAGGAGGAAGCAATTGCCTTAAGTTGGAACGACTAGAAAAATTCATATGGTATATCTCTTTTAAATTTACTGGCCTTCTTCAAATAGGAGGACCTGGGAACACCTCACGATAAATGGGTTCCATGTCGATAATTTCCTTAAGATGATGTAAATGGTGAGGCCCTAGATAGGCCATATTTGTCTCATCCTCATATTTCTCATCTTGTGAGGAATGTTCACCTTCATCTTCTTCAAAATTATTTTTTGGTCCACCTCTCTTTGAGATGGATTTGGATTCACCTTCCTCAAAAGTGGCTTCTGATTTGGATTCTATTGTTGTATCAAAATTTTGGGGTTGAATTCCAGTGTTATTGACATATATATGGTTTATGACAAGCCAATCAATTTTTGGAATATCATCTGAACTAGCCTCTAATGAAATGTTATCATGATAGACCAAGGGTGGTTCTATGGCAACCATGGTCACTGTCCAGTTACTCATTCGATACTATGAAGGGTTAGGATGATATGGGTTTCAATCAACATCGTTCTCCATTCTTAGGTTCAAGTGATCTAGATATATAGCTAATAACTCATCCTAACCTCCTACATCATAACCTAATCCAAACCTATTATACTATAGCTGATAGTATGGTTGATACGGAGTTCGACGCCCTTGTTCAAATAAACCCAAACCATAACCATGCCAATGGTAACAATCAAAATAATTAAGGGCAAACTCTAGGCTAGATAGATAATGAATGTTTACTATAAACATTTCATCATCATCTTCTTCTATAGGTGAACGATATACAAGTTGATCTAAACCTCCATAGATGAAGTTAGTCTGATTAGGTGGCACCCCTAGTGGTATCACTGTCCCAAAAAAAAAGCGATGGGCTTGAGTCCTGCCCATATCCTATGTAGATTCTATGATTGACGTAAAATTTACATTTTGCACTAGCTACTTAGGTAACCCAGGATTGACTAAATGGATTGTCACCTATAATGCAAATGATGTTGTTGAAGACACAGGTGAGGCAGGCTGAGGTACCTCCTTGACTATATTTTGTGAGTTTCCCTCCTCCATGGGATTTGGGATCTCGGTAGTTACTATGTTGGGGATTTCTTTAGACTCTTTTTTGCCCAATACTACCTTAAGATTTTGATCATTCCTAAGCCTTGTCGATGTCATAAGCTTCACATAAGCAAATGTTGTATTTGAAGTTGGTCATGGTGCCGATGTTGAAGGACCAGTGCACACTTCCTTTGATTTACCCATTAAATGCTTAATAGGCAATGTGGATCTAATATCTAGATGCATTTATGGAAGGATGAAGTCTCCCAATAAATCCACTTGATTAACATACTTAAATGGCTCATCATTCGAAGGAATAACATGCACTTGTCCCTTGTGCACATATTTGATACATTGGTGCAAGATCGAGGGGATGCATTGCATTTCTCTTATCCATGGCTGGCCTAGGATAATATTATATTGCATAGCATCCTCAAGAACATGATTCATCATAGGGATGGTTTTCAATATAACCTGAATAGGAAGGATTATAGTGTCTACTATCGAGCACAACACATCGTTGAATGCTCTCAGTGTGAAATTTGAGAGAACGATATGTGATCTAGGCAATTTTAAATATCCTAAGGCCTTCATGGTAATTATGTTGATCGATGATCCTGTATCAATCAACACCCACTTGAACAGAGTGTGTTTTACACACACAATGATGTGAAGTGGTAGGTACGATACTACAGTGTAAACTGTCTTAATTTCATGATCATATAACTGGATGATAGGTTCTTGGCACTACTACACATGCCCCACAAAATTTGTGAAAGCTTTTGGATCTTTGGGTTGTACTTATATGGACCTTAAGATATCCATTATCATCTCCCTGTGCTTAAGAGACTATTGTATTATCTCATATATTCATAATTATATCTAAGTCATTTGTAGAATTTGAATGAGCCTATTCCTTATCATCACCACCAATCTTGTTGGTGGGCATGGCAAGGGATTTTGTGTTGGCCTCTATTGAGGTGCATATTGAATCTGAACTGGTGCTGGAGGAGGATCTAGTTGATTATACCTCCAATTTTTTGTGACCACATTCACCATGTTGATAAATCCTTGCATAGGTGGTTCAATCCACACTTGATTAACTTATCCGGTGTTATTCCTCGATGGCTCATGATTCGATAAGGGATTTTTGAATATTTCTATATTTTGGTTGTCCAGAGCAAGAGGATTGTTAATGATCAACTTGTTCCTATCAATCATATTATGTACCACATGCTTGAAGCTATGGCACACTTCTATATCACACCCATTTTGTTTGTGATATGTGCAGTAATGATCTTCCCTATATCCTTTCTATTTAGGGTGATTAGGATCGAGTAATTGAACTTCGGGTAATGTTATGGTCTTGGCCTCACATAGTTGATTGAATATCGATGCCATAGTCTTAGAAAATGGTATAAATTGACAAGGAGGGTGTTGTTCTTTTTTCTTGACCTGCTTTTTTTTGTTGTGTTGATTATATTGTGCAGGGGAGGTTGATGAAGAACATGTGCTTATACTGAGAGGGGGGTGAACAGTATAAGATAAAACTTTTTCTTTTTAATCCAAATGATAACATTAGCAATATTAAAGAAATAAAGATCACACAAAGCATCACAAACATGAGATACATGATTTAACGTGGTTCACCCAATGTGGGCTACTCCACGGAGAAAATATTACTTATAAAATTTTCTCAAATAAATTCTCTTTGGGAATACTTTCCCTACAATGTTTATGGACTCCTATCCAAAGGAGACACCAATCCCCTAATCAAGTTCATGGATCTCTATCCACAGGAGAACTATTTCTTCTTAGCTCTGACCAGTGATATTCTAGAAGAACTACTACCCCAACTGCTCTAGCTAATGAATCTCTATCTACTAAAGACACCTATCCTCACTACCTTGGATAATGGATCTCTATTCACTGGAGACTATTGTCTTCTATTCTTTGTCACCTACAAAGCTCTATCTCAAATCTGCATTCACAACTTTCAACAATCACTCACTAGGAAGAATTTGCCCATACCTTTTATTTGATGTAGAAGTGACATTAGAAAACCTATCTCAATCACAATTTTCTCTTTTGCCAATCTCAATAGTTAGATGATAAAATATCACACTAATTTTCTCACAAAATAAATTTTAATTACAAAAATAATCAAACTTAATTACACCTTATTTCTCTTTCTTAAAATAATATCCAACAACACAAATCTTCAATCAAGACACTTCTTCCAAAACTCTAACTCATTAAAATAACCTCTTATCATTTTAATTTCATCATAACCCTTTTCAAAAATATATCTCAAAAATAATCCAAACTCTACTTATGACTCCCTACTTAATATTGCATTAATTAAATAAATCACTTTATAAAATAATGCAATAAATCAATTTCCAAATTTTCTAAGGTAAAACAAATTAAGCCTAGCCAAAAAAACCTTTCAAGACTTACGTTAATATCATAACCTAACTTCCACCTTATTCCTCCTAAGACCTTAGCAATATGTAAATATAATTTCTAACTTTCACCTTATTCCTCCTAAGACCTTAGCACATGCAAATTAAAATAATTTCAAAAACTTTATTACCCTTTTCACAATCCATGGGGCTCAAACTTGCACCACTCTCTTCACAACACCTTGGTCGTGGCTTCCATGCAGTGTGAGCCACATGCTATTTTGATGCCTTAAAGCACAATATGCGCTTTGACCTCCTCACGACCCTCAAGAGCCTTTGGCTCTTCCTTCGACACGACGTTCGCTACCACACTTGCAATTCAGAGGTGCTTGATTAAATTTCACATGAGCTTCAAATATTTCGGATGCACACTTTTTTAATTGAATGCCAAATTTTGGTTTGGCTAAGGTATAAATACCTTATGCCCTATTTACCATGCACGTCAATGGAGGATAATGCATTGGGATTCGGTGCTAACATTTGCCTTGTTAATATTTTAATTTATAATTATTTAAATTCAATAGAATTTAAATATTATAAATTTAATATTTTACATCCTCTTTGGGCTTTATTAAAAATTAAAGCCTCCTTAGGTTTTTAGAAAAACATTTTTAATTTTCCCACCTATGGTTTTAATAAAACCTTTTATTTTTCCCAACCATGGTTTTAATAAAAACCTTTTACATAATATTTTAAAATAAATATTATGAAGTTTATTTTGCCATCAACCTTTTGCATTAATCCTTTTGACCTTTTGACATCAATGACAATGTATCCTTGACGTCAATTGCAACATTGACTCAAATCCTCCAACAATTGAGCTTGATATTTTTGCAGTTTTTGTACCTTATCCCCCTTCTGAAGATTTAACACAACCTAATTCACATGCGCAGACTTGGCCTAGTGATTCTGGTTCTTTGTGTTCTTGTTGTTCTACTATTTCTTCATCCAAAGTTTCAAGTCACCTTATTGTAACTTGATATCCTCTATAACTTTGGCTTGTGCCAAAGCCTCTTAAAATATCTTGTATTATTTTAGTTGCAATAACAACGAGATGTGTTTTGTGCAGCTCTTGGTAAATATTTATGTCAATTCAGTAGTGGGGATGGAGAATGGCAGCTTAACCATTAGCTTCCTCCATCTATTACCAAATTCCATGACTGGATTATCATCATATTGCTTTAAAGTAGCCAGGTCAGATACGTTGGTTTTCTTCTTGATGCCAAAATAAAAGTATTCAAGAAATACATTCATCAGCTGCTCGAAGCTAGTGATGCTATGCCTTTTCAATTGATTAAACCATTTTGAGACTACGCCTAAAAGGGTTATTATGAAATTTCTCAGTAACAAGACATCATTACTTTGAATATGGAAGCACAAATTCATGAACCTCATCACATACTATTACATGTCTTCATCACCCTAGAATTTGTCTAGTTTAGGCATCTTGAAATTATCGGGATATGCCAGACTAGGAACTAAAGGACATAAAGGCTCATTGTGAATTTTGTTTAGGGTAGGCTTTTGATAAGTTGTTCCCTATTTTTCAATGGCTTTTACCTTTTCAGCCAAGGCTTTGTACGTTTGAGAGGATAAAATTTCCTCTTCTCTAAGGGGTATTTGTGGAGCTATCAAAGGTAGATTCTTTTTAGGTCGAGGTGGAGGATTGGGTTCATCATCTATGTCTACAAGGGATATTTTGGGATATTGTTGTTCTTGGTTGCCTCCCTCTGATTCTTCATACTAGGTATACCCATGTTGTTCTAACTCTTGGTGCTATTGTGTACGTTGGGTTGTATGATGAGTGAGGTTTTCAACTTATTTAGGGTGAAGTTCTGGCTACGATGCAGTACATATTTGGTTGCTCTCCCTATAATCACTACGAGGAGGTATATTAGCTCGAACCAGTCTATCCTCTCTCTCTTCATGCTCCTTTTGATAAAGGATGCATTGTTATCATAGGAGATACTCATATAACCATTGCCTAAGCAACATTTGATGTTGAGAGTCCTCATGCTTGAGGCGCTCATGCTCTATGCACACATCTTTCAACTAGTCTTGGAATAGCATTGTCTTTATTTTGAATCCAGCTTATGTGATCGATCTATCAGATCGATTGTATGAGACCTTTGGATTTGTAGCTTTGTACAAGGGGCCTTATTAATATGAGCTCCAATATATTTAACTGCCACACTCTTGTATTTGTCTGTGTAGACAACATTTGTGTTGTGTTGTAGTTTGTGCTTTATGTTCACATAGGTAGATGGGGCACATGCACTATGAGAGCACTTTGAGCATTCTCCTGGTTCATGTGTGTGTCTTTGTATGTCCTTATTGCATGAGTTCTCTGAGTGAGTAGTAGAGATCTTATACCCTAGTCTTCCTAAAACTTGTTCTAGTCCATTGAGCTGACTAGTCCTCCAAGGTTCATTAGGAGGTGTGCTATTGACTCCAATAGTGGCAAGATCTATTATGAACCTTCCAGGTTCATTATGATTTGGAGTCCTTCAGGGTCTATGTTTTGATGCAACCCTATCATATTGCCCCTAATTGGGTGGATCTTCTCTATGCCTATCATGTGATGATGGGGGCCTTGAGCCACCCTCAGTTCTATCACGTGAGGAATGTGTATTGCATCCTCTAACAGGGGTATTCTGGTGAGAACCCCCATGTGTTGAGTTATCACCTCTGATGTTGGCCGAATAACGTCCAAAAATATTTTGTGTAGGAGGCTCAAGCTTGTCATTTTGTGTATGGTTTGGAGCTTCAGTATCTGCCTCGGCTATGTGTTGAGGGTGGCCTCTACATGTGTTAACCATAATGTGAACTTATCTTGTATGTAAGTTTTAGAGAATACAAGGATATTTATCTCTTTAAAAGTTCTTTGTGAATACTAAAACTATTTAGTGTGTTTTGGTTCATTGAGTATATAAACTAAATTTCATCATGTTTTGCAATTTGTTGATGATATTCTTAGATAGTTAAAGGGTTTTCACCTATATACTCATAATGACATAACCTGGTAATCAAATCCAGGCAGTATTTCCCTCGATATATGGATATGAAATCCATAACTGGACAAGGAGCATAGGTACTACCAATTCTCACCCAGCACATTGTGATCAACGATACACCCCTTCGAAGAGGAGTGCATGCTATTTTTCATGGATAGGATAGTTTTTGAATCGACCTTGGCCATGGTCAAGTCTTGATAGTACAATGTCAAATGAGCCAACCAAGTGGTAGTGACACCCACTATTGGTCTCGATCAATGGGTTGGATGTGAGAGCCCAATGTTGTTGATGTTTAAGTGAAACATGGTGTGTGGGGGTTCTTTTTAATTTTGCATAAAGGAAAAATGCATCAAAGAGCACTCATGATCATTTTGTACATGCCTAGAAAAAGGATGTTTTATTTTTAGAAAGATGCAATGCTAAATGCCTTTTTGTTTAAGAGAATGTAATGTAAAATTAAATGAAATTGGCCTTTATACGGGTCCCAAGCAATCAAAATCCTAGTACATTGTTTTAAAACTAGTCATTGTTTTGTAAAGCAAGAAACAAACTCAGCCACTAGATATAAAAGTAGCTAAAATATTAGCCATTGTTAACAACAGTAGCTAATAGAGTTGGCTATTGTTGTTAGCCGTGACTAACAACAGATAAGAATTTTCATGTATTTCCTCTTATATTTTTGCAAGGTGGCCTAATTAAATCCTAATGCAGAGATACACAAAAAAATAAAAAACACATAAGAGGATACCTACTTGGAAATCCTCATCTGATGAAGAGACATGCTACTTATTGTCTTTGCTCATTTTTTTGCTAGCCTTCTCAGCGCAACTAGGATGCTAGTCGTTGTTAACCATGGCTGAGACTATGCATCATGGCTGTTAAACACGGCTAATACCTGCACACAAAAAATAGAGTAAAATTAGTAGAGGTAACGAAATTTGTGGGGAATCCGTCATGATCGCCACTGTAGAAAGGTCTAAAGAGCATATATCTACCACTATTGCAACATAATGATCAAATTGAAAGCAAAGAACATATGCATAACTAAATTCATAAGAAATTAAGCCTCCTTTGTATTAATAATGGTGAAATTTTGTTACATATGCATCCCTCTTAGGGATACCAAATGACACATGTTTACAATGGTGTAAAGCCCCTACACAGGGGTGATATATTCTAAGGGCTCCTTAGGTCTCCACCAACTTTGTGTGAGGGCTTACTAGGATGCCACCTTCTCCATTGTTAAGAGGAATTGATCTTTGAAAGTGCTTTGAAGCCTTGAAGGATCTGTCACCTACATACATCAAATGCATATGAGGCCTCTCATGATGAGGCCATTATCCAAGAAATGCAAGAAATGAAGAAAATACTTGAAAGAAGCATAAATTATGTAAATATGCTTATGAATTTGTCAAATTAGTGTAAAGCATACCTTGAAACATGTAAATCTAGCTAAACTTGCATGAAATTTCAAGGATTAAACATAAAAGAAACTAATCTATGAATACTTGTAAAATAAATCATACATGATATAAATGGGGACAAAGCTACCTAATATGCTACTAATTAACCATAGAAATTGCTATAATAAGACTAATTTATGTTATATTAACCCAAATACATAACTAGAAATAAAATCTATGGCTAAAATGGAAGAATGACATCAAACCCTAGTCATGGGTGTTTAAAGAAGTCAGCTTTGTTATCTTTAGTTGACATTCGTAGCTAAGCTTGTGGGTCGTTGCTGCCAATAGCGGCCATAGGAAAACTCTTCTTTCTCTAAAACTAGGGCTATAAATGCTCAAATATTCCTTTAAATTGATTATCAAGGGTCGCATTTGTGTCCAAATATATATTGGTAGTTGAAATTGCTTTAATTCACGTCGGATAGGTGTGGAATGGCAAGGTTTGCTTCTTAATCCTTTGGAATATCCATTTTTGCAAAGCTAGATGTCAAAATGGAATTTGGCAGCATCTCCTTACTCTTTAAAGGTTGCAATTGGCTCTCCAGTTTGGTAGGGCTTCACTACAATAAAATTGGAATCCTTTTGGCCTCTTTGAGGGGTCTATAAATAGACTCCCCAATCCCAATATTGGCTTCTCAAGGAAGCCAAGATCAAGAAATTCTAGGTTGGGGTAGTTGGATGGAATATTCTGGAGGATTCATAGTCCATAACTGCTTGAGTTGGTTGTAATTTTTGTTGGAACAACCAATTTGGCTTGTCTCAAAAGGCTGAGATAGTTACAGGGCTAGTTGTAGTTGTTCAACGTAGCTAGGACCCTAGGCATGGTTGTCAGCTGTGGCTAAGATCTTAGCTACTGATGTCATTAGTGGCTAAGGCTGAATAGGCCTAAGATGCCTAAAATGAGTGGTTATAACCACTGCTTAGCCTTGGTAGGGTCCAATATCATTCATATGGTCTACAAAGGTGCCCATATGAGTAGTATCCTAAACATGACGTGTTTTAGGTGTCTATAGGATGCGCCCATTACTCCATTTCTACCATAATCCACTTTCACTTTTTGCCTTCCTCCACCTACATAGCATTCCTTTTTGCTATATTGCATTCATAATTCTTCCTTTCTCTAAATATTCACCTCCTTCCTCACTTCCTTAATTTCCTTTTCTTCTTCTCCATTATCATCATCCATTGACCATTTCACTAATCATGCCAATTTTCCATTTCAAAAGGCTTGAAATTATGCATACATCACTTCCAAAAGGAGGGTCATCTTTGACCCAAATTTTCCCCTATCATATCATCTCCAATTTTTCCAAAAATATCACCATTGTATCAGGATCAAAAAGAGCTTTCTAACAGTATAATTTTTGTCCATTTCTAACATCATCTAGTCCTCCAATTTACCAAAAAACTACACATGGGTCAAATAGTCAAATTTTGTAAAGTATTGTGCAAACCTTTGGTTTGCACATTGCCATGAGAACCTAGAATTTTCTATTCTATTATTCATGTTATGCATGGCTATGGCCTTGTCTAACACCCATTTTCATATTTCATCATTCTCCACTTCTCATTTTTCATCATTTTTCAATAACATCATTATCATTCCTCACTTTCTCCATCACCATTTCATCACATGAAGAGGTAGACATTCAATAACTAGACACCATCTTATGCATGATAAATAATCAAATCCTCAATCTTGGATGTGGCATTTGTCCAAGGACTTTTCCTAAGACTATCATAAACCCCCATTTATTGGGGCAAACACAAGAAAAAATCTCTTCTCAATCAGAACTCCAACCCAATCATATTTAGTGTGTTAGGCACCTATGAATGCTGGTGAACTCATGTGTGGATGCTATATTTGGGTCCCAATATGCCCATTGAAACGATCATGAGTAGGATCTATCTATGGTTGAGTAGATGACCCTATCAGCTCAAACATCTCATGATTTTCAATGACAAAGTTTCAAAGGTATTCATCCCTTTCAAATTTAAGGCATCATAAATTGATCATGCAAGCCAGGTGACCTTTCATTTTCTTCTTCCAAACCATCATTCATCATTCCACAATTCATCTTATTAACCTTCTACAATGGCTCTATCCATTTTTTCTACATATTCTACAACTAGGAAAGTTTCTCATCTCCTTCCAATCCATCATTCACAATTTGGAGGAGTTTCTCTCTTTCCACCACACTCTCCACATCTAGCGGAGTTTCACTTCCTTTCATCCCATCTCTCAAAACTGAGGACATTTCACCTTCTTCCAATTCATCATTCAAAATTGGGTAAATTTCATCTCCTTCCACTTCATCATTCACAACTAACACAATTCATCTCATTTCCACAAAATCTTCATGATAGGGGATTTTTCTCCCCCTCCTAAATGATTTTGCAATTAAGGGATTGCATTCCATTTTCAAACCACTTCTACGCTTGGGAGAGGGTTTTCCCTCTTTCCAACCATAGTTCTCTTTCATAGAGTTAATCCTCCTTACACATTTGCACTCCACCACTTCTCACCTGCTCATTATGATGCCACCCAACATTGTCATCACACATAAATTTCCATCAGGTCTCAAACTTCTTGGTCTTCAAAAGGTTGTATCCTTTTATTAAATATTACATCCTTTGCCTTTCATTCACATTTCAATCCATAAATCCATTACTAGGCACTTCAAAAGGTTGCATTATTTTGTTAAATTTTACATCCTTTGCCTTGCATTCGCATTTCAATCCATAAATCCATTACTAGGCACTTCAAAAGGTTACATCCTCTGCCTTGCATTCACATTTCAACCCAAAAATCCATCACTAAGCATTTCAAAAGGTTTCATCCCTTTTTTAAAGGTTTCATCCTTTACCTCACCACCATCAAACTAGGTATCTCCAAAATCCTCATCAAAATTTTGAAACATTCTTTGTAGAATATCTTAGGAAATAGGTTTCTCCAGAAACCTCAACAAAATTTTGGAACATTCTTTGTAGAATCTCTTAGAAAACATGTTTCTCCAAAATCCTCAGCAAAATTTTGGAACATTATTTTTATAATCTCTTAGAAAATAGGTTTCTCCAAAATCCTCAGCAAAATTTGGATACGTTTCTCCAAAATCCTTAGTAAAATTTTGGAATATTCTTTTTAAAAAAAGAATCTCTTAGGAACAAGGTTTCTCCATAAACCTCAAAGCATTTGGAACACACACCTTAGTCTAGGTTTCAAATTCTCTTCCCAATGCATTAGGATAGATTTGATTTCAATAGGAAGCATTCTAGCACTACCATAGCCTAGCATAGACATAGCCTAGCCATGCTCGTATCCTAGCACAGCATAGCCTAGACTAGCATAGACATAGCCTAGTTTAGCCTAGTTATCACCTAGCATAGTATAGCCTAGCCTAGCATATACATAGCCTAGTTTAGCCTAGTCATTGCCTATCATAGCATAGCCTAGCCTAGCATAGACATATCCTAGCCTCGCATATTATAGCCTAGCCTAGCATAGCCTAGTGTAGACATAGCCTAGAGATACTCATAGCCTAAACATAGCATAGCCTAGCATAGACATAGTACACACATAGCCTAGATATAGCATAGCCTAGAATAGATGTAGTACACACATAGCCCAGACATAGCATAGCATAGCCTAGCATATGTATAGCACACACATAGCCTAGCATAGACATAGCATAGCCTAGCATAGGTATAGCACACACATAGCCTAGACATAGCATAGCCTAGCATTGATGTAGCACACACATAGTCTAGCCATACTCATAGCCTAGCATAGCATAGCCTAGCCTAGCATGGATATAGCCTAGTTTAGCCTAGTCATCGTTTAGCATAGCCTATCCTAGCATAGACATAGCCAAGTTTAGCCTAGTCATCACCTAGCATAGCATAGCATAGCATAGACATAGCCTAGCCCTGCATAGTATAGCCTAGCCTAGCATAGCCTAGCATAGACATAGCCTAGCGATACAACCTAGGCATAGCATAGCCTAGCATAGGCATAGCACACACATAGCCTAGCATAGCTATAACCTAGCCTAGTGTAAGCTTAGCCATACTCATAGCCTAGCATAGACAGAGCATAGCCTATCATAGGTGTAGCATACACAAAGTCTAGCGTAGTCTAGCCTAGCAATTTTTTACTTCTTGATCTTCACAAATATTTTTCTCCAAGGGGTAAATTTACTTGTTTGTACATTATTGTACATTCCACATCAAAAACAACAAAAATATAAAAATAATAAAAATACACACAAATCAAAACCATCCATCAATGACGTATCTTGCATTTTATTTTCATCTTTTCCTTCCCCTTATATCTATTCCACACCATTGTATGGTCATTTCTTTGAGTGACTACATGCCTTTACCCATTTCCCATTTCTTTCTTTCTTTTATTTCTTCCATTCCCCTACCTCTTCTTCTAAAATCATGTTAATGTTGTATGGTCATGCTTCGAGCGGCTACATACCTTTGGTTTGATTCGAAAGTGTTCTCTCCTCTTCTTCTCCCTTTCTATTTTTCTTCTATTTTTCATTATTCTTGCCACATTTCCTATTGTTTCCTCTAGAATCTTACCAATGTTGTATGGTCACGCTTCGAGTGGTTACATACCTTTGACTTGGTTTGATTTTATTTTCTTTTCTTCCTTTCTTCTTTTTTTATCTGATGTCATTATTGTATAGTCACGCTTTGAGAGACTACATACTTTTGATTTAGTTTGAGCTTCTCTTCTTCTCTTCTCGTTTTGCTTTCTACTTATCTTCTTTCTCTCTATTTTCTTTTATTCTTGTCATATACATTTGCTCACACTTACTACAACCTTACATTAGCATTCTTTTACTTTTCTTGTATATTCTTCCCCATTTGTTCACTTTGGGCCAACATATTGGACGTCATATGGGGATATACCACTTTACATTCATCTCATGCCCTTCCTTAATTTCTCCACTTATTCCAAGGGTGCTTAATCCCTTTAGTTCCACTTCACCATTACCTCCATTCCAAAGGCATATCTTAACTTTGGCTTACTCACATCACTCTTTCATACATATTTACACATATCACTCATGATGGTCATTGCCACACATCAGCATTCTCATTACTACAGCTCTAACACCAGCCTACATGATTACATCCAACATATCATACATCATATCAGGACACACAACCTTCTGTTTGCATATCTAACTTACATTGGGTCTGTCACACATATGTCAGTCATCTACCACCATATATTTTAGGAATTTTGTCATGTTATGTCCTCTTATACATATCATAGCATCAACATTGTTTGTATTCATGTCCACATACCTTTTGTACATCGATCACCCATTGTTGAAATATTGTACTACTTTAAGGAGTTAAAATCATATTTGCTAGCATGACTACCATGGTACCTGGACCTATTCTTAGTTGCATTACAATGGAAAATTTTTATGTTACTCAACTATTTATAGTGAGTCTAAATCACTCTATCGAATGCCATCAAGTTCCATATAATTTCAAGGTTACCCCTAGTTGAATGAGATCATTCATAGACCACTCACATATTCACATTTTAAGCATATTTTGAGTCTAGGAAAGACAACACCTTATGTTGGCCTTATCATTTAGTGAACGATTTCCCTTGCTCATCCTATCATTTGTATGATCAAACCAAACCTGGGGATAAACAAAGGGATAAGAAAAAAAACATGCAAAAAAAAGACAATGCGTACCACAAAAAGAGAATCAAAAGGAAGAGGCAGAAAATAAAAGAAAATACCTCCAAGAGTACTATCAAAATTCTTGAATCCCTTTGGTCCTTAGGTCTAACATAATATCATGGGGTGCTTTTCATCACCAGCAATAGGCTCCAAGAGCCTACCTGGCAGTGGAATAATCTTACAAGTGGTGACACATCTATCATATTAGTGACCTTCTCTTGTACACATCACTATGCGCTTATGTATGAGCTAGCTACTTTGACTAAGTTTACAATGGGTTAGTCCAACCTCCCTTAAAATATATAAATAAACATCATGTGCACACACACAAGTACATGATAGACTTCGATTAAGTTAGTTTAGTCTAGATATCTATAGGATATTGCATGACTGCTATATGAGTTTTATTATTCACACTATGTTTTTTGAGTCTCTAGAAACTCTTTTAAAAATCCGTCATACTTAATAATTAGGGGTGAACAACATCACCATTGCCTCTACTTATAGCAAGTGTCTCTTCATTATGGATACACATCTCCATATATATTTCATTCATGCATTTGTTATACACGTACATCAATTCATACACTTCATTCATACCCATTGCACATTTGGATCATTAGTTTACAACCCTATTCATTTGTTTCTAGCCTTGCAATACAACGTGAGAATAATTAAAACACAACAGGAACACCTCATCACTTGATACATCTTCATATTTTGCATATGCACTCATTTCGCTATATTCTATTGGCCTACATGCATCTGTGCATCTTCATGAAATTGTGGTAATGATGCCACTTCACCATTACCTCCATACAAAATATCATCTCTCATATGCATTCATACCTACTTCTATATGCCTACATATTCATCCATATTACATTCACCTACTTTTGTCACATCCTACATTACACATTTGCACAATAATTCACATACATTCCACAAAACATGAACATAAAAGCCGCAATTGTATATATAAATATATATCATGTCATAAATGCCCTCCATTTTGCTATATTATTACATCCTGCATGTACATAGGTTATCACATAAGACCTTTACATATCATCATTCATACATACTCATGTTCAGTTAGGTTCATCGTATCTAACACACATCATTCATATCAAACACATTTAACAACATGTGCACATTACATACACGTAAAATCATACACATTGTATATATGCACAACACAAAATCATCATGTGCACCCTTCACAAGGCTTGAAATTGTGCACTCATCGCTTCTAAAAGTAGTATCATCTTTGACCTAACTTTTCACCTATCAAATCATCTCCAAATTTCCCAAAACTATCACCATTGGATTGGGATCGAAAAGAGCTTTCCAATGGTATAAGTCTTTTTCCATTTTTAACATCATTTGGTCTCCCAAACTGCTAAAATATTGTGCATGGGTTTAATAGTCAGGTTCACATACTATTGTGCAAACCTAGTTTACACATGCGAACTTGGTTCACGTAGAACTGTGCGAACCTTCAATAAAAATCAACAACTTAGTTCATTTTGATATTTCCCACCCAGTCCTATCATCCATTTCTATTTTTTAGTATTTTTATCCACTTATGTTCTTCTTTTTCAATCAATTCATAACCGTTTCTCATCCTCTTTACCACCAATTCATCACTTGAATGGGTATTTATATGACATATCAAAAAAAAAATTGTATACGATAAAACAAACAAACATCCAATCTTAGATATTACATCTATATACATTTTTTTTTGCTAAAGATTATCTTAAAATCCAATCCAAATAAAATATTTGTTGAACCCCCAATGCCTACGCCTGTAGACATCTCATGGACTACCTCCATTTCATAGTGGCATATGTAATACCACCTTTGAATGTAGTACTTGATATAGCCCTACCTTATGGCTTTCATGGTTTGGCAAATATCATCATGCACTCATCAATCAATCAAAAGTAATAATTTGAAAAGGCATTTTTTCTTTCCAAAATTGGACCATCTTATGTTAATCACAAGATAAGACAATCTTACGTCTTCCCTCAAAAGCAATTACATTATACATGGCTATGGCCTGGTATACTCTCCATTCACATTTTCATCATTTCATTTTACCTTTATCATATTTTTCAATTGACTCACCACCACTTTTCGTCTACTCCATTGCCAATTCATCACTTGAGAGGGTATTCATATGACATACCAAAATGTTGTTTTGTATGTGATCAAACAACCAAACATATAATTTCAGATATTACATCTGTCTATGAAAATTTTGCTGAATATTATCTTAACATAAATCCAACCCAAATCAAACATTTACTAAACCATGAATGCCTATGCCTACAGATGTTTCTTGATTCCATTATTTATAGTGGCATGCATAAGACCAATTTTTGAATGCTACACCTGATATGTCCTTACCTCATGGATTTAAATGGTTTAACACATGTTACCATGTGACCATCAATAAATCAAAAGAAAAAACTTGAAAAAACATATGTTCTTTCTAAAATTAGAAAATCTCGTATTGATCACAAGACAAGACTATCTTATGTCTTCCCTCGAAAGAAATCATTACAACATTGTAAAGTGTCGTATACACTCACACATCATGTTCATTAATATTTCTCTCTCACAATCATCCACATTCATCAACTCACAAATTCTTCCTCTTCCAACCATCACATCTCTCCATCAATTTTTGTACTGCATCATGTTTTACACAACACAATACAAAAAGGGGAAAATGTAGACACCTAAAAGTCGATCATTTATCCTTTTTCCATATTTACGACCAATTGTTTTTTCAAACCCTTAAAAAATTCCATAAATCAGCTCTAAAATGGTCAAATTCACTATCAACTTGGCGTTAGCCCCTTCGGGCTATATAAGCCTTTTCCTACGTTTAACTACGGTCTCCATGCGGTCACCCTCATAGCTACCGTTGGTTCAAACCCACTCGATCCACTTAGGAGGCTAATCAATGGTTTAAGTCAATAATATGCTTTCTTCTTCATGCGCTTTCTTCATCTTAAGTATTTGCAGAACAAAAAATGAATACATTTATATTCCTTGTATCCCATTGTTTCTCTTTACTGATGCCTTTTAGCTCTCCTTTACTGTCTCTTATTTATAAACTGTGACTATGCTTTGCAGTCTTATTTTGTGGTACATTATTATTCCCAAGAGATATACATGATCTGGTTGTATGCTTGAGCATCAGGATTTACCTTTTGTTTGGTCTACTTTATCCTTATCAAGGTACTATCTATGGGATTTGCTCTGATTTGCTCGAATATTTCCTTCCCTAGGTATCCTTCTGGATTCACAACGTATATGTGTACTATGTTGACTTCGTCTCTGGCTATTGATCTTCATAGCATCTTTTGATGTACCTTGTTGTGAATGAGTCACCTCTTTGATTTCTTCCTCGATATAAGTTTAGGGTATTTTTGTGAATTGATTGTCCCTCTCCAGGAGCTAAGTCTATCGCATCTTTCTTACGGATGAGTCTGCCTCTTTTGTTGGTTTACGATCTTCATAGGTTCCATCATGGCTGCTTCTGGTATTCTTAAACCTACAAGAGTGTTAGTTTCCAAAACTCTGAAGACGTTGGTCAATGGTGATTTTATTCTTATTGATATCTTCATAACTATTGGGCCAAAGGTTTGACCAAGTACAACCATTCGATCTACCTATTTCTTGTCGCTTTCTTGGATTTCTTATAACTTGTAGGTTAGATAGCTAAAAGATGCATATATTGACCAATAAGGATGGTAATTATTAACGTGTTAGAGCCCTTGTTAAATGTGTTTAAGACTTTAATTAATCAAATGTTAATTTAAGCTTACCTTTTGGCTTACCTTTAGAGTGTGCGTTGTCATTGGATTAATTTGAGATAGAGCGCATCCGTTGGATCTATCAGAAGATGCCCATTGTTTTAGCCCGCTCGTGTCCCTTTGTCTTGACTTTGACTCATTCGTGACCATCGGATCTTCTTGTTCTTAATGGAGCGCTACCGTCAGATCCAGGTGATTGATTTATCATTTAAACCTTTGATTTATGCGCTATCATCAGATCCTGGAAAGGATTAGCGCAACCGTTGATGTCTCGGGACCTGCATGATTGTTAGTCTACCTGTATCTAATTAATTGGGTTAATCATGTTTATATAGTCAAAAATCTTTGGTCTGGTAATAATTTATTTCAAAAAATACTAAAGGTTAAATACTATACCCTTATTTGTTTGATCTTCCAATAATGGGGTGTATTAATCCTTATTTAATCATGGTTAACCAAAGTTAACCTAGCGATTACAACCTTAACCTCATTGTATTAAACCTAGGCACTATATAATATGTTTACCTCTTTGAGCGATCACCGTTAGATTATATCATGATGAGAGCGCTACCGTTGGATCATTTCGTATATACACAAGGTTTAGCAAAGGGGAAAATCACCCGTACATCCAATTAATTAATCATTTGTCGAAAGAAACTTTGTTTAGACTAACCTTCGATCACCTTTACCCATGCGCACCATTGGATCTGAGTGGAGATGAGCGCCACCATTAGATCTTCATGTTATTTAATCCTTTGGTTTTGCTTTGACTCTTTCGCCACCATTGATCTTTGAGCGGGTTCTAGCGCTACCGTTAGATCTTCTGAAAGTTGCATATTCATTAGTCAAAAGGGATGTATCATTAGATTTGATTAATCTTGATTAAGTCAAAAGGGGAATTAGCGATGTATTATACCCTTACTAAAACATAATTAATTTTATCTTTACCTTCACCTTTCTCGATACATTACCATTCACCTTTTTGTATTTATATTTTAGCGTGATTGTTAGATCTTCATTGGTGTCAGTGCGACCATTGATTTTCTTCAACCTGCGGGGTTAATTACTTAGGGGTATACAATATTAAACTTTGATTAAACTGAAAAGGGGATTATTAGCCAATGTGCTTAGACCCTTGTTAACCTTGTTTAACAATTTTAATTTAATCACATGGGGTTTTTACCTTTTTAATGCATCTTTTATGGGAGCGCTACCATTGGATTGGATCTAGATCGAGCGCTATCGTCTGATCTTCACAATTAGCTCGATGGTTATTTCAAAGGGGTGCATACCCTTAAATTTTTACCATAGCATTTTAACATGTGATTTAATTAAAACAAGTGCTACCATTGATCTTGAGTTTTCTTGAGCGCTATCGTCCGATCTGTCGGATTTGCTCACTGTTTAATTAGAATCTTTGACCTATGTTGACTTGTTAAATGTTTTGACTTTTTGGATAATGCAATCATTGGATTTATTTTAAGTGCGTTCATCCATATTTGTAAAGTTGCACTAATTTTAATCACTTTTGACCTTAGGTTATAATTTTAATAAAATTGACTTTGACTTAACCTTTACTTGATTTATTGGAGCGCAATCGTCCGATTAAACTTGGATCGAGCGTGGCCCTTGGATTAAATCTTAGGTGCTCATTTTTTAATTATATGGGGTGCATGTCCTTGAGATTTTAATTGGAACTTAATTTTATGTTTTAAATTTTTAGACCAAGGTGTTTAATTAGCATTTCCTCTTACTTTAGAATACCTTAGGGCTTTAAATATTTTTCATTTGATTTAGACCTAAGGGAAATTTTATTTTATGAGGTTCGAATTTTGGCTTTGTTAAAGATCTGATTAATAAAATTTTTCCATAACCTTTATTAAGATATTTGATTAATAAAAAGGGCACACATTATTAACAACCAAGGTTAGACTTCATCAAACCAACCAATGAAAACTCAAGTAACTCACACCAATTGAAGAAGTGACCAACATTATGAACATTTTGATTGAAACTAAAAATTTAAATTTGGGGGTTTCAAAGTTGAGTCAAATTTGGCTCCAACATAGGCTCTAACTGGGACAATGTGTTGAAAACATGAAGCACTTGAGAACCATAGAATCTCCTGGTTTTATTTGCAGAAAATGAACAAAAATCAAAAGCTTCAAGGCTGATAAACAAAACTTAAAAACAACAAAACATTACAATTTTAAAACTGAAAAACTATTCTAGTGACCGGACATCAGGGTCTGAGAGTATTGAAAAACTGTAATTTCCTTTCATTCACTTTGGAAAAGTAGGGTCAAAATTTTAGAAATAGATGAGCTTTTGAAATTATTGTAATGCTTGTTCTAGCTAAGTTATAAGATATGATTACACAAAATTTGTCAAAGCCTTTTGCTTCATCATGTTTAAGCCCATGTGTGTGTTTGTGTATTCATTTTTATTTCTAAGTCTTTCAGAACTTTGCCATATCTGAGCAAAATAATTAAGCCTAATATGTGATTTCACTCAAAAAAATTTTACCATTCTATAGGGCTCCACTGCTAGTCAAGCGTCTATAGCCCTGGTGGAGTTGCTTCTAATCCCATCTGGTTTTACCCTACTGCCAATCAAGCGTCTATAGCCCCAGTAGAGGTTTTCCAAGATATCTCAGGTAGTGACTCAATTTAACTTTATTTTTTATTTTTCTTTCTCGTGAGAGAAGTACTTGGATATATAAGCAAATTGTGCAACGAGTATGCCTGAGTTGAGGATTAGTTTCTGGCTAAAAGGATGAGTGTAATGATTTTTAGCTTAACCACCCTCTCAAAGATAACTTGGCTCTTTGGACCTTTGAAGTCACTTTAAGTATCATTTGTAATGTGAGGCTTTGACATGATGTTTCAATCAACTTTGTTTTCCTTCTATTTTATCTCATATCAAACAACTATTGCATAAACACTCATATTTTGAAAATTGTAAAACTCATCAAAATCTAAAATAAATCTCCTTTTTCCTTATCATTTTTGGTGGAATCAATAGTAATGTATACTCATCAAACTAAGAATATCATGTGTACAATAAACTCAAAATTAAACTAAACAAGAAAAGAAAAGCTAAAAAGTAAAGCACTCTATTTTTGGGGTTTTCTGTTCTTTTCATTTTTTTTATTTTCTTTTATTTTATTCACCTTCAATAGGGATTGTACATTTTGAGGTGTTGGCCATTAATAGGAATAGCCATCATTTCACCCTGCAAGGTCTGCAACTTGTATGTATTCTGGCTGATAACATGGGCTATTTGGTATGGACCAATCCATTTGGGTTCAAATTTACCTTTTTCACCATGTTTATCATTTTTAGGATCCCAATAGATGACTATATCTCCCTGAGAAAAAGGAGTACCCTTGGCTTTCTTATTAAACAATTTCATGGTTTTCTGAGTTTGTTCCATCATTCTATTAAGGGTCTCTCTTCTTTGTTCTTCCAATAGGACAATTTGGTCAAGCCTTCTCTGTATGGGGTTGGGGTTTTCATGGTCTTGCAATAAGAGGGAAAGTGCCAATTTTTCTATTTTTGAAGGTAATAGGGCTTTCTCTCCATAAACCATCTCATAGGGGGTTCTTCCTGTGTTTCTTTTAATAGACAACCTATCAGCCCATAAAGCAAATTTAAGTTCACTATCCCATCCCCTTTTATTCTTGCCTAATGACCTTTTTATTCTTGTTATTACATTCTTATTTGATGACTCAGCTAAACCATTTCCTTGGGGGTAATAATTAGTAGAATGGGATAATTCAATTCCATATTCAACACAAAATTCTACCATTTCATATGAAACAAAATATTGTGCATTATCTGTAACTAGCTTTTGAGGAACCCCAAACCTGGTCAAAATGTTTTCTTCCAAGAATTTGATGATAGTTGCAGTATTGGATGTTCTCAATGGTGCAACTTCTACCCACTTGGTGAAGTAATCTATTGCAGTTATGATCCACTTGTGTTGGCCAGATGAATTAGGCTTGATCTCTCCAATTAGGTCAATACCCCATTGTGTGAATGGTGCTTCAATGATTACTGGCTTGAGGGGCATGGCAGCCAAACGCTTCTTTCCTACAAAAACCTGGTAGTTATGACAGTTCCTAACATGTTTATATACATATTTAAAAATGGAAGGCCAATAATATCCTGCTCTCATAATTTTATTAGTTGTAGCTCTTGGAGCAAAATGTCCTCCATAGAAACCATCATGAAATTCATTGATTATTTTTGGGACTTCACTTTCATATAAACAGACTAATAATATTCCATCAGGGTGTTTCCAGTATAGCACACCATCCTGTATGTAATATTTCTGAGCTTGAAGCTTGACTGACCTCATTCTGTTTGTTGACATATCTTTAGGGAATGATAGAGTTTGTAAGTATGACAATATTTCTTCATACCATTTGCATTCAGTATTATTGATTCTTCTGACATCATATGCCTCATCTATTGTGAGAACATTTTCAAATCCTTCTTCTTTTTTGGCCAATAATTTTGCTAAACCCTACCCTTTGACAGTTTTAACTATTTTGAATTCAACATCATATTGCAGAAGCTTTACCATCCACCTTGTTGGTCTTCCTAATGGCTCTGATTGGGAAAAAATATCCTTTATTGCTATAAAAGGAATACAACAATAAACCTTATTTGAGCCAAATATACCTTTGAAGTGTTCTAAATATTGTATGACTGCATAAGCATGTTTTTCTAGCAAGGTGTATTTAATATGTGCTCCTTTTAGTCCTGAGCTCATGAAGGCTATTGGCCTTTCATTATTTTCATCATATTTCTATGAAAGAACTATAACTATAGAATGTTCAGATGCATAAGAATAGATGTTAAAATCTTTTGCATAATCTGGGCAACTTAGGGTTGGAGTGGTTGATATGGCTTCTTTAATTTTGTTAAATGCTTCCATATTTTCCACTATCCATTTTATTTCTCCAGTTTTCTTAACCATGTCATTTATGGGTTTGGTCATCTCTGCAAAATTTGGGACAAATATTCTGATGAAATTTATCTTGCCAAAGAATGACCTGACTCCTTTTAAATTTCTAGGAGGGGGAATTTTGGAAATGGCTTCAATTATGTCTGGATCAATGCTTATTCCTTTTTCTGAAACTATGTGTCCTAATAACTTTCCTTGTGTAGTCCCAAATATGCATTTCTTGGGATTCAAAGAAATTCCAAATTCCTTGCACCGAGCAAAAACTACAGTTAAATGTTCTAGATGATCTTCTGGATTCTTAGAAAATACTGTGATATCATCTAAGTATACAACTACAATTTTGAACATTAATCCTTTAAAGGCAAAGTCCATTGCTCTTTGAAAAGTAGCACCTGCATTCATTAGTCCAAAAGGTATCCTTAAATATTCAAATGTGCCCCATGGTGTAGTGAATGTTGCCTTATGTCTATCTTCTGGATTTATCTGAATTTGATTGTACCCTAAAAATCCATCTAACAGAGACAATCTTGTTGAACCAACTACTGCTTGCAATAATTGTTCCATGTTGGGTAATGGGTAATTATATTTTAATGAACTCTTGTTTAAATTTCTAAAATCTACATAGAGTCTAATATCCCCATTCTTTTTTTGATTGGTACTAAATTGGATATCCATGAAGAAAATCTTACCTTTCTGATTATTTTGGAATCCAATAACTTTTGTACCTCCTTTTGCATTATTGGGTGCAGAGTTGGATTGTATTTCCTTTGTTTCTGTCTGAATGGTTTGGAATCTTCTTTCAGGGGTATTATGTGTGTCATTACATCTATTTTGAATGTTTTTAGATCTTCATAAGTCTAAGAAAAATGTTCTTTGTTCTTTTTCAAGAAATTGATATATCCAACCTTTTCTTTAGCAGGTAAAGCCATGTCTACTTTCACTATTATGGGTTCTTTCATTGAACCAATATTAATATCTTTAGATATTACTTCTCTGCGTAAAGGTTTATAGGCTTTGTCAAAATCATCAAATAGACTTTCTAGAGAAACTAATCCTTTGGGTATCTTATTAGTTTTCAACTGGATTACTTCTACTGGCTCTCCTATTTGGTCTTTTAGCTTTTCTTCATATTTTTCATCATAGATTACATCTGCATACTAATTTTGTAGAGTCATAAAATCTTTAATATCTATGTCATCTTGAAAGACCTATAGATATACTATGTTATCTAGCACAGAAGGTTTATAAACTAAAATAGTTGGGAATCTATCCATATATTCTGTAGTTATCTCTGGGTGATCTAGACCTGAGGCATTTACAGCTAAAATATCTGCAACATGATTTTGTTCTCTAGGAATATATGAGATATTGAAAGCTAAAAATTTATCAATTTCTTCCAATACTGCATTTCTATATTGCTTAAGCCTAGGATGTTTAGTCTGATATTTACCTTTGATCTGTAGTATAATAAGCTCTGCATCCCTTGTTATAGTCAAGTAGTTAATGCCTAGCTCTTTTGCTTTCCTTAGCCCTAGTAGTAAGGCTTCGTACTCAACTACATTGTTTGTGCAAGGAAATTGCAATCTGTAAGGAATACTAAGGTAGTTTCCTTTAATATCAGTCAAATTTACACCTGCACCTGCTCCAGATTGGGATTTAGCTCCATCAAAAGACATGGTCCACATTTCTTGAGTCAAAACTCTATCTGATTCAGCATCTACTATTTTTATATCTTCTGGATCCATGTTCTTTGCTTCTGGTACTTCCACCAGGAATGGGTTGTGCCATATTGAATAAACTCCCATCCCTTTTTCTTCCATAGAGTTTACTAAGTTAATCATGGTTTCATCTATTTGAATTAACTCTATGGAGTGTTTGTTGAATGGTTCCCTTCTCAAAATTATATTCTCCTTATCTGATATTGGGATTGTAGCATAGGACCAATCCAATTGAATTGAACCTCCTAGTTGTTCTACCCAATGTCTACTGAGTAATAATGAGAAAAATGGGTCAACGTCAACTACTGCAACATCCATGACAATGCCCTTTTTGGGGTGTTGATCTAGGAAAACTAATAATCCAGTTATCACCCCTACACAAGGAATTTTCCTACTATCCATTACAAAAATAGGGGTAGAATCTCTAGTACAGATTAATCCCATTTGGTCAGCTATTAGCTTAGGCATGATATTATGTGAAGCTCCACTATCTAGCATGCAATTATGAATCACATATCTTTCCCCTTCATCTGAATTATATCTTAATGACACATAGAAGGGTCTGACAGAGGATGGTGATCTTGTATCATGTTGATTTTGTCTAGCAACATGGCAAGTTGGGTCTTCTTTTTGTTCTACTAATCCAAATGCTCTGCAGACTTGTTCTCTGTATTGTTGAACTTTCATAAGTTCTCCAAATGTGATATTAACCTTTTGCTTACTGAGTTCTGACCCAACATCAAATTCTATCTTCTTTATATCCAATGGTTTATTACTTTCTTCTTTGGGAATCTCTTCCTCTGATTCTATTACTTCAGGAGTAATATTTTTAGGGTTCCTATCAGTTTTCTCTTTACTGATATTTTTATTGGTGAAAGTTTGTTTTCTTGTTTCACTTGTAGAGGCTTTCTCTGTCCTTTCAGGGACTATTCTATTCCTTAAATTTAGAACATGGGTTGCCTCTAATTCTTCAACCTCTTGAGCAGTGGGGATTAATTTCCCTTGCTTCATCTTATCATATCTTGACTCATGTGATTTCTGCAAGATTTTAGTTCCTTCAGTTACTAAAATTTGAGGATGATGATTTGAAGCATATTTATCCATGTCTTCTTCAAACAACCTTTCTCTGGATTCATCTTCAATGGACCAACATGCATTGATTCTTATATCCTCTTCTGATTCTGCATGCATATCTACATTACGCTGATCACTTAGGTGAATTCCACATGCATCAGGGTTATGGGGTGCATCACAAGTAGAGCAAAAATAGGGAAACCCTTCTGCTACATTAGCATATGGTATAGGGTTAGGAACATTGTTCTGATCCCTATCAGAATCTCTATTTTTCCAGTTATTGTTCCCATTACCTCTATTCCTATTTCCTTCTTCAAAACCATTGTTATTTCCCCAATTCTTATTGTAATTTTTCTTAAAAGGAGGATGGTTGTCAACATGTGGTCACTCTATTTGTGAAGATTCACCATTATTTCCATTTCTTTCAATTCTTGCTAACCTGTTGTTCATGTTATTGAACATCTCAGTCATTTGACTGGTCAATTTCTCCATTGGATCAATTTCGGTTCTTCTTTGTATATCAAATGCCACCCTTTTGGGTTTTCTCTCAGGTAGGTTGACTTCTAGAGAATAGGGCTTCATCTTACCACTTTCAAGCATATTTCTTTCTATATCCATTGCTTTTTCCATACAACCATCAATGGTAGTGGCTTGTTCTTGCCTTAATTCATAGTTAAACTCTCCTTGAAAAGCATTCTTATAAAAACAAATAGACTGAATATCACTAGGTCTAAGGTTGGTAGGGATTTTGTTCCTAGTCTTTGAAAATCTTGTGTTAAAATCACTAACAACTTCATTTTATTTTTTCTTCATAGTGGCTAGCTCAGTTAACAATGATTGTTCATTTTTCCTTTCACCATATTTCTTTAGAAACACCTCTTCCATTTTGGTGAAGTCTGGGATATCATTGTTAGGAAGGGAATTAAACCATTCTCTAGCATATTTTTCTAAAGTCTGTAGAAATAGTCTTAATACTACATCTTCATGTTCAACTTCCAGACTATCCATTGCATATGAGAAACTTTTGATATGATCCTCTCCAGTTATTGCACTATTTCCTAAAAATTTAGGGAGGTATTTGTGAGCTTTACTGGGTAAGGCATTTAAATTTTTTGGTAATGCAAAAGGCCTATATCTGTTAGTCCTCCATAAATGAACATTAACCTGGGCCATTGCTACTATAGAATTCAATTTCATAGTAGTAGCACCTACAGTGGTATGGGTCTAGGTAGCTTGAATGTAAACTGATGGATTATCTACCTTTGAATTATTATTACGTGAATCTCAAATCCATAAATATCTATCTATAAAGAATTTAAATCTTCTTCTACAGTGATATCAAATAGTAATAGTATTCTAAATTTTCTTTACGTACCTTTTACCGCTAGAATTTAATCTACTATTATAAACAGTATTCTTAAAAAGTGGAGTTTTTTGGGTATGTATAAATACCTCTGGATTCTCAAGTTCTAGAAATAGCTCCTTACCACTTCTCCTGGTGTTAGCCAACATGTTCTGCTCTCTCCTTTTTATTTTTTTCTTCTGGGTTCGTCTAGTAGAGTCACCAGCACTGGGGTGTAGAAAGAACAACATATGCTTTTATCAAGAATGCTTGATATTATCACTCATCCTCATAGGAGTCGGTTCTTGGGATAATTCAAGAAAATCAAGAAACCAAAATTTCAAGAAGATCAAGAAAAAGTAAAGAAAATAAAATTGAAAAACACGGGTAAAATAAAGAATGTAGAAAATGTAAAAAATTAAAACAAACGTTCTTTATTCTAATTGGCCACCCGTTGATTAAAAATAATGTCATAGAAAACTTAAGAAGATAATGTAAATATTAACCTCCCAAAAATGGTGCCAAAAAACTATTGGAACCGATTCTTGCATCCATAGGATTTCAATTGTCATGCTACAAGAATCCATTTGAAACCAACGAGCTATTACAGGCTCTGGTCGACCTGCCTCATTGTTCTGCTAAACACAAATATTGCTAAAGAAAACTACATAATGGGTAAGGAAACCCCAACGGTAATTCTATGACTAAAACTCTAATTACACGCTCCAGATTTATATTATATTATATGTATTAAAATGACCAAGCATGAAAACAACCATTTGTTATGCCTTATGTAGACCGGTGCCTAGATTCATTGGGCTGTTATAGCAATTTAACAACAATTCTATCATGAAACAGAAAGAAGGGGAGGAGAAAAATTGGCATTCTTAATCTTATTCGAATATCACAATAAAACCAAGAGTTAACCAATGAGAGAAACGTATATAATGCATTCAAATAATGTAACCCATTACACAGTGACACACAGAGCTAAGACAAAAGATATAATAGAAAAGAGACTCAGAATTGTATTGATTTCATAAAGTTTACATGCAGAGTGGGCATAATGCCTTTTAACTCTATTTTTCTCAAAGAAAATATATCAATACAATGAAAATATCCTGTTCAAATAATGTAACAGGTCTCTCCTACTCTCCTTGTTCCAATCTAGTAATAATAGAGTCTCTAAATCTCAGGCTCAAAAAGGTAGGAAATGATCTCAGCTTCTTGAACACTTTCCTATCACAATCCTGCAAAGCAAAGGGAAGAATAAGAAATGAGAAAGAAAAATAGACATAGAAGGGGATACAACAACACAACTAATAGGGCACTCAAGAATACCTCTTAGCAAAAATGCTATTCTCTAATTGCTTGATGTAGAATTTGAACCTGTCTGCTTCCTTTTATAGTTGTTGGTTCTTGATTATGTTATTTTTGGTTTATTTCTGACCTTACACTTGTCAGCATCTGATTGAACTTATTCTATATGTTGTCTAGTTGGTGTGGCTCTGAATTGACTATTAAGGTTCTTTTCTAGATTGAAGGGAGCTCTTTGCTGATTAATTTGGCCTTTTGCTCTCTCTGGTTGGCCCTAGAAACTAAGGATTCAGTATTATATTTTTCTTTTTGTTCTGCTTGTCCTGGTCACTATGATCTATTGTTAAGGATTGACCAGGTTGCTATCATGAATTTTAGATGAGGAACGGAGGGGGACCCGACGTGATGGTGAAGACAAGGGGTGGCGTGCTAGTGGCAATTAGATGGAGTTGCACTGATCACGTGATAGAGTGAAGGGAGAAAAGAGGAAAGGGGGTGGCTTCACATAATGGAAGGTGGTGAGATGGCACAATGTGGGGACAAATGTCAGGATGGTTAAGGAAGAAAGCCTAGAAGGAGGGAGGCAATGGTAAGTAGGAAGAAGGTGGGAATGGAAAACAAGATCTGGAAGCATTTATAAGCTGCTTCCATAACTATACTCCGTCGGAGTGTTCCCCTCATAACTATATTTCATCGAAGCATGGATTGAATGGCTTTCTGTGAGTCAAAACTATGCTTTTTCTTCATGTGCTTTCTTCATCTTAAGTATTTGTAGAATAGAAAATGAATATATTTATATTCTTTGTACTCCATAGTTTCACTTTATTGATGCCTTTTAGCTCTCCTTTACTGTCTCTTATTTATAAGTTGTGACTATGCTTTGTAGTTTTATTTTTGTGGTACACTATTATTCCCATGAGATATACATGATCTAGTTGTAGGCTTGAGCATCAAGATTTATCTTTTGTTTGGTCTACTTTGTCCTTACCAAGGTACTATCCATGGGATTTACTCTGATTTGCTTGAATATTTCCTTCCCTGGGTATCCTTCTGGATTCACAGTGTTTATGTGTACTATTTTGACTTCGTCTTTGGCTATTGATCTTCATAGCATATTTCGGTGTACCTTGTTGTGAATGAGTCACCTCTTTGATTTCTACCTCGATATATGTTTAGGGTATTTTTGTGAAGTGATCATCCTTCTCTAGGAGCTTAGTCTATCGAATATTTCTTATGGATGATCCCTATTTTGTTGGTTTGTGATCTTCACAAGTTCCATCATGGCTGTTTATGGTATTCTTAAACCTGTAAGAGTGTTAGTTTCTAAAATTTTGAAGATGTTGGTCAATGGTGATTTTATTCTTATTGATATATTTGTATGGTGAATATTTGATCCCTTGTCTATCATTTCTTGGATTTCTTATAACCTATAGGTTAGATAGCCAAAAGATGCATATATTGACCAATCAAAATGGTTAGAGCCTTTATTAAATGTGTTTAAGACTTTAATTAATCAAGTTTTAATTTAAGCTTACCTTTTGGTTTACCTTTAGAGTGTGTGTTTCGTTGGATTGATTTGAGATAGAGCGCATCCATTGGATCTATCAAAAGATGCTTATTGTTTAGCTTGTATTCTTTGATCTTGACTTTGACTCATTCTTGACCATTAGATCTTCTTGCTCTTGATGGAGCGCTATCGTTAGATCCATATTGATTTATATTTAAATTTGATTTATCACTATCATCAGGATCCTAGAAAGGATTAGCACAACCATTGATGTCTAGGGACCTACATGATCATTAGTATACCTTATATATTGGTGTAAAGTCCTTATTTAATATGGTTATCAAAGTTAACCTAATAATTACAACCTTAACATCATTGTATTTAAACCTAGGTATTATATAATATGTTTACCTCTCTGAACGATCATCGTTAGATTATATCATGATGAAAGTGCTATCGTTGTATTATTTCATATATACACAAAGTTTAGCAAAGGGGAAAATTACCGTACATCAATTAATTAATCATTTGTAAAGAAACTTTTTAGACTAAACTTTGATCACTTTTACCCATGCGCACCATTGGATCTGAGCGAAGATGAGCATTGTCATCAGATCTTCATGTTATTTAATCCTTTGTTTTACCTTGACTCTTTCACCATCGTTGATCTTTGAGCGGGTTCTAGCGCTGTCGTTAGATCTTTTGAAAGTTGCATATTCATTAGTCAAAAGGGATGTATCATTATATTTTATTAATCTTGATTTAAGCTAAAAGGGGGAAATTAGCAATGTATTATACCCTTACTAATATGCAATTAATTTTTGGCTTTACCTTTGCATTTCTCGATACATTACTATTCACCTTTTTGAATCTAGATTTTAGTGCGACCGTTAGATCTTCATTGGTGTTGGTGCGACCGTTGATTTCCTTCAACCTGTGGGGTTAATTACTTAGGGGTATACAATATTAAACTTTGATTAAGCTAAAATGGGGATGATTAGCCAATGTGCTTAGACCCTTGTTAACCTTGTTTAATATTTTAATTTAATCACATGGGGATTTTTACCTTTTAAAAGCATCTTTTATGGGAGCGCTACCGTTGGATTGGATCCCGATCGAGCGTTGTCATCCGATCTTCACAATTAGCTCGATGGTTATTTCAAAGGGGGTGCATACCCTTAAATCATTTTACCATAGCACTTTAATATATGATTTAATTAAAACAAGCGCTACTATTGATCTTGAGTTCGCTTGAGCACTATCGTCCGATCGACGATTTAGATTGTTATTTAATCGTTGAAGTTTGACCCATATTGACTTGTTAAAATTTTTGACTTTTGGATAATGCGTGCATTGGATCATTTTAAGCTTTAAGCGCATTCATCCAGATTTGTAAAGTTGCACTAATTTTAATCACTTATGACCTTAGGTTATAATATTGTTTTCACTTTACTTAACCTTTACTTGATTCATCGAAGCGCAATCGTCCGATTAAACCTGGATCGAGCGCGGCCCTCGGATTAGATCTTAGGTGCTCATTTTTTAATTAGATGGGGTGCATGTCCTTGAGATTTTAATTGGGGACCTTAATGCTAACCTTATATTTTTGGATTTATGGACCAAGGTGTTTAATGATCATCTCTCCTCTCTTTAGGATACCTTAGGGTTTTAAATTTTGATCATTTGACTTAGACCTAAGGGAAACTTATTTTAGGAGGTTCGGAGTTTGGCTTTAAGAATTTGATTAATAAAATTTTGCCCTATCCACTTTTGAGATACTTGAGTAATAAAAAGAGGCACACATTATTAACAACCAAGGTTAGACTTCATCAAACCAACCAATGAAAACTCAAGTAACTCACACCAACTGAAGAAGTGACCAGCATTATGAACATTTTGATTGAAACCAAAAATTTAAATTTGGGGGTTTCAAAGTTGAGTCAAATTTGGCTCCAACAGTAACCCCTTTAAAAATCAATAAAAGCATTCAAGTATATTTCATGTTGTTTTGAAATGGTGACTTCCATGTGTTAAACATGTTTAGCCATGAATTTAGTTCCCCAAGTTTGGAGTTACCTAAAGCTAGTAGAAATAGTGGTAGAAATGTATGATCCCCTAACCATGAGTTTCAAGCTCCCACATTGGATATAAAATACCTTCTGTATATACGATAAATTCATATAGGTTTTGAAATCATCCAATAACCTAACTATGTGGGTTTTTTATAGTGCAATAATACAAGGATTTTTACCATAGGCACCCTAACACTCACTAGTAATATTTCCTAATCCCTCAACTAAAGAAACTAGACTTACCATCCAACTTTAGTATCCCACTAAAGCTGAGCATTTTTAAATTATATGTTCATAGTGTGTTATCAATTATAGCTATGGTCTTGGGATAAATGAATAATTTGAATCTCTATGAAGAGCACATAGCCCTACTTCGCGTTATATAGACCTATTCAAAATAGTCCCAAATGGTTGACTATGACAAATATATTTCAGATAAAATGGATAATAGATTAAGAAGTTTCAAGGAGGAGATAAACTTCAATTACATCTACCTAGTTTGGCTAATTGTATACCAAAAACCTAGTTTCTCACCCTTTAGCTAGACTAGGTATAATATGATGGACAACCTCTATTAGTTTTAGAGTGTACAAACATACTCTATCAAGAAGTAGGAAAGATATCTTATTTATTCTATGGTGAGATGTATTAGGTAATCTTGGAGAAGTTCATAGGAAAGATGTTAATACTATATGAAGTATAATAGCTTCTAAATATTTGAAAATGGAAAGCAAAGACTTATATTTAGAGAGGACCCAATCATTTATCTACCTCTATGTCTTTTCAACCATTCCCTTTACATTGCCTACACATATTTCCAATCACATGTTCAACCTAGAATATGTATGGCAACTCAATTAAGGGAACCTAATGAACTTCAAGGGATAGAAGAATAACACCTTCTACCCACTTAAGTAGTCAATCATGAACAATACCCCAAACTTCCATGGGTTCCATCTAGTATTAGAGGCACAATTGAGAGATATGGGCTTGGAGTAGTTGAAAAATAATCGGTCCTACAACCCAATGAAAATATTCAATTAAATCTTAAGAGATAAGAATATATATACCTTCTTAAGTTATTATAAGAGGTATAACATATAGCAAAATATCAACCCAAATTAATAAATGGCCCTTGCCACTTTGGGAAGCAACCATGGCTACAAAGATAATTTTTTAATTTGGTATGCAAACCTACAAGAGTGGCATACATTCTACATAAACATAAAGGATGGAATCAGCCCTAACATTAAAATAATTCATCTGATATTGGAGGTTCTCAAAAAATTGGTATATATAGATTAGAAAATCCTCACATGGCAGAGGATGAGGTATGAGACATGCACAATCACCGAGTCTGCCAGGGATCACCGAGTCTACCAGGGACGACTTATTTGATGTTGATTTCTCTATTTTCTAGAATAGAAAGCATCCAAAGAGCACAAAAAAATATAAATAATCAATGAAGTGATAGACACATTGATCCCTATAAAATCCAAGAAGAAAATGACACCTAAAATCACCATTTTTGTCATACCAAATACTTTTATGGTACTTAGTTCAATAGTAATATAGATGATCATCAAAGAATAAAGGTGTTTTGAAATATACAGGTCCATGTTTGGGGAGGTATAAGTAGTGGAGTAGTAGTAGTAGCAAATATCTAAGCTTAAGGAGGGGTAAATCCCTCAAGGAAGCTCCCTATTGAGTTGGTAATGGCCAATCATATGGCCACCACTATAATTATTTCCACCTCCTTTATACCATCCACTATTCCTTTGATTTATCTATTATTTATTCTTTTATGTTTTCTTCTCTCTCTTTCCATTCTTTTTCTATACTTTTCTCACCTTCCATTAGTGCATCATATGGCTCTCCAAGAGGCACATTGTCCCTAATAGTTTGTATCACAATAGGACCTCACCTAGCATGTCCTTCCCATCTCCTACCATCCAAGCCACCAACTCACAACTATTGTTCACATACTCTACATTACATCCATTAGCCTTACCATTACCAATCATATCACCTCTCATTGATATCTAATTATAATTTGCATCACACCCCAAACCAACCATGTCCACTACAATCATTTTCAATAATTTACTTTACTCACTCTACCATCCACTTCCACAAAGCTAACACACCTACCATAATAGGCAAGAGAACTCCTTCTATAGGTAATAATGTCCATTGCCCTATCCCAAGAAGTTGAGTTTACAAGAGTGTGCCCATAAATTAGCATGATTGCTAGGCCTATTTATCCTTTGCATGGCAATCTAGAGAGATAGACATCACCAAGGAATTTTATATCCTCACCTTTTAAGAAAATAAATAGAAAATTAGAGTATAAAAGACTTGTCAAGAGGACCTCCATGGCTTCAATGCTCATGTAGTCACAATTGTCGAGGAAATGAGAAAAGGTGTATATCATTGAGGTCAAAAAAATGATCCCTCTAAAATATCAATAACCTCTCTTAACTTGACTACTAAAGTATTAAATATAGACTAAAATAAGATGCACAAATACCAAATAGTCCAATTGGCAAACTAGCTGACACTTTGTGTAGCTATGAAATTTGGTTCCCTCATAGTCGAGGACAAAGAAATGCAAATTATAAATAGATTTTGAGGTATAAGTTGCTCAATTGAAGGTGCATAGGGATTAACTATAATAGTAAAATGAGGTTCCTAAGAGCGAGACTATTGAAAGGGATCAACTAAAGAAGCAATTTGAATAACTTCAACCTGACTTGCAAAAGTTGTGAAAAGCCAACAAGGTCTTGAAGATCTCATATAGCAAATAACACAAAATAAAAGTCAACTCCAAGAGAGGTTGAAATTAAAATATCAATATATTATAAGTTTATAGACTTAAATCTAGCAGAAGTAGTTATAGACCCTAAGGTGGATTAGGATATCCAAAATACCATGTTCCTCTAGAAAAACATCAAGGAAGGGGTGAAAATTTCCTATGAGTACTTTTGGTTAACCTCCTTCATAGAAGAAATCCTAGAGTACGTTGATGAAATAATATAACACATGAAAAGTTAGCTATCTATGAGGGGTGAACATCAAGAGGTCCTTAAACATTCACCTCAATATCAGAAGCACAAGCACAACAACACAAGATAGACTGAAAAGACTTATTTAGGAATCTAAGAAAAATCTTGGATATCCAAAGGAATATTTAGACTTGTAAATATAACCTAGCATCATTGAGAACCCAATTTTAGGAAATGGACAAGGATATTCAAGGATTAGTTGCTACAAGAATGTCTATATTTTTTATGAACAAAAAAATATTTTTGATGATGATATCATAAATGCTATGTTCAAGGAGAAGAAATTTCAAGCTCACCAAGGGGGTACAATTAAGACCTATGAGAATCTAGAGTTAATATATACCAAGATACAAGTTCTAGTTGCAAAAAAATAAAATGCATTAGATAATCCCTTTGAGGAGTTCATGGGAGAAGAATATATCATATCAATACAATTGTCAGGTGACATTGAGTGGAAGAAGTTACTAGAATTGCTTTGATAGAAGACCAAGGAGAATTGATAATTAATTATGATAATTTTACCATGAGATTATAAATTTTGTATACTTTAAGCCCAAGGATAAAGTATGGATTTGGGATATTATGCCAATCAAGATGGATACACCATGAAGTCACCATATATATAGTACCTTGACACTAGCTTATAATTTTTACAATTTTTGAAGGGGCATGTGATAGAGAAATCAGACAATAGATGGCTTACACAAGTTCATAAAATTTGAGCAAGTATGAATAGAGACCGATCTATTTATAACCATTTACTGATTGGATCCAAGTACCAATTCCCTTGCTAAAGAGGACCGATTGGATCAAGACAGTGAGTCTCTCTACAAAAGGTGTTGATCTAATTCTAAATGTAAGCAATTCACTTTTAAAAAGTTAGTGATTCACTTGCTACAATAGAGAAAACTACTCAAATAGTCACAAAGGTAAATTGAAGGCATGCATCCTAAGGTGAATCATCTAGAAAGCAAAATTTTAGCATGTAGTGACACACTAAGTCATTTTAGAATATTTCTAAGCCTTTTAGAGGCATAATTAGAGGTATGTAATATTTGGCAGTGCATCATTTTGTTTAAGATACCACAAAATATTTATTTTTACTAGGAGTAATTGTTCTCACCCCATGTAACTTACGGGTAATATTTTTACTATAAATAGGCAAGTCCCTCATTATAATAATATTTTAGCTATGAGATTATATAGCTACACTATGAAACCCACATTGTTATTTTACCTCCTGAGATTGTAAGAAATTGGCAAGTCCTTAGGCACTCCATAAATGGAACCACACTCTTAGTTTGTTAAGTCTATGGTGGTTGTGACATATCCCTTCTAGCTAATAATGTTATTCAATTATCAATTTTATAATCTAATAAATGGGTGGACATTAATGTTATTTGACCTCATATTTTGATTAATCATTGTAGATACCAAAACCTAGTCCTTCACAAATCCCTCCATCCACCCCATATTCCTAAAAATTAAAATATGCCTAAGTCTAAACTTAGGTATAAAAATCATGCACATAATCCTATTTTCTAGATTTTATTAAATATAGAAAATACCCCTAGGATACCCTATCTCCCCATTTGACATGTGTCCTAGCCACCACTACCCCTCCATTTACCACATCTCACACCTCACTCCACACATCACTCCACTTCCACCTACCCACATGCCACCACTCCACCTAAGTGAGACACTCTAGGTGACTCACTACAACTACCCAAGATAGGTGGTTGTCTAGTCCTTGCCACTTGGTAGTCCTAGCTTGCCACCTATATTTTCCCTCCAAAATCCCAAAATGCCTATAAAGGCAACATCACTTCATAAGAAAAGAAGGCTGGAAGCCACACCGTTATGCTATCAAAATTCCTACAAGATGTAATCAAAGTTCTTAGAGGACGAGCCATCGAGATCTCAGACCCAAACCTAGGGTTTTTTCCATCCCAATACCAAACACCAAAAGGCATTTACACAGAGGTAAATGCACATCCACATTTTTTGAATGCTAACCCACATTTAGAAATCCCTAAACGTGTGCTTGCTTTTTCTCAAGAGCAAGTCCAACTCATGATAGATAGAGGTCAAGTTAGGTAAAAATCAGCAAGGCATTTTTTCATTGTTTTATTTCTATTTTTTGTGCATCGTGTTACAGTATGCTTATGCATTCATATTTAGAGTTTTATAGTAGCTACTTTTATCCATATTGATAAGTTCTACTGACTTGTGTGTTTGCATCCATGTATATGCAGGTTACAGGTTCTTGAAAGTTGTTGTAGCAAGGATGGTCCACGAGGATAGCCAAAGCCCATCCACCACTTGGATTGTAGAAAAGAAGATTTGGGACACCACATTTGTTTGATTGGCCAAAGGGATTTTTCTCCCTTTGTGCTCATTGTATTATTTGAAAGCAAGCATTGTAATCTTACCCTTGCATACTTGGGACAAAAATCATTGTATACGGATACCAATGCTCCATTGAAATTTAATATAATACAAGGTTATTTCATTGTACTTTCTTGCTTCTTCTCATTTGTATGGTGTATCTTCTTTTTAGTTTATAAATTAGTGATCATGGTGGGACTCCCAAAGGGTTCTTTGTGTTATTACCTTGCTATTTTCAATTAATTAATCTTTGTATGTTAATTTTGTTGGTCTTTTGGAGCTCTATCATGCAAGAATCAAATATCACATTTGAGAAGTTCTAGAGCCTTATCGGTCTATCCCTGCGCTTGCATAAATGTGGGATGGTGTTTGATTACCTAAGTATATGCAAATGCACATTTGGATCACTACACAAATACAAAGTGGTGTTTGGGGCCCGGAGAAAATGCGGAGTGACATTTGAAAACACTGGAGGAGAAGCGAAAGGATCACAGGTCTGTAGCGATCAAACCCTCTAGTTTAGAATTTCAAAAAAAAAAGAAATGGGTTTTTGTTCTCTGTGTTTGCTTTGCCTTCTATCTGACTAAATACATCTATAGGCATTCTAAAGACTCTTGTAGACATTAAAAGATAAAATCAATCTCATTTAGTCTACACTTTAGAGCATAATTTAAATTTCTAGGTTATAGAAAGCACGATAACTGCATACTAGAGTTAGATTTGCGTATTTTTATATCATTTGCATTTCAGACTAGTTCTGCTTTGTTTCTGACACACAGTCAGAAATGTGAACCCACATTTGACCAGTCCCAAATATGGATCCATGTTTGGTAAAAAACGAAGCTGCATTTGAATAGTACCAAATGCCCCTGCGCATTTGGATCTATGTTTTAGAACCCTTGTAGAAGCTTTTTGAAATCTATTTTCTGCATCTAGTCTAAAATCATGCCTTTTTCTATCATTATGTTTGCCATTGTGTGTTTCTATTTTTATATTTAGGCATAAAAATCTGAATTGCATGTTAGATTGCATAACACCCTAGAAAAAACAAAACATTTCACACACCTGCACATCTCACAATAACATTGGTAAGGTTGGACTTCATCACCAACCCCCAATCGAGATCGGTGATGTTGGAATTCACCTCCTTCCATCGGCTCACCCCTAGAAACCATAGTAGCCCATAATGAGTGGCTTTCCAAATTTCATCATCGAAAGGTCCCCTACTTTTGGGTGCACCCAAAGTAGGAAGGACTAGTAATGCCCTTCTACCATAGGGCTTAATAATAAGTGGAACACAACTATCATTTTTGTCCAAGCTCACCCGAGAGTGAAGCAAAAGCCTATGGGACCATTCCTAGGTATTAGGCAAGTAGCAGGACTCAGACAGCATGACCTCCCTTAAGGGGTAATTTGTTCCCATAAGGTTACCTTGAGCCAATATCCATAGGAAGCCATTTTTCTATTGCTTGAGTTACATTTCCTAATAGGGTTGTGTGCTTAAGCCACCTTAGTATATTTTTACTTTTTTTACCCTTAGTTGTCTAGGAATAGGAGTTTCAACATCAAAACACATCAAAACTAAAAAAAATCAAAAATCAAAAACTTAAAAAATATCAAAAACTTCAAAAACCTCAAAAAATAAAAAAACTTGCGAAAACCTAGAAAACATTTGTTTTTTTGTTTGCTTTGTGTGTTGTTCATTTGCATTTCCACCACATTTCACACACACCTTCACATTCGCCACCTCATTCCACCCCTAGCTTATGGTAATGACCCAAAGTCAAGCTAGAGCTTTAACCCAAGTCCAAGGTCAACCATCTTCATCCATGGCACATTTCTCTCAACCTTCCCAAGCTCCTACCACTTCTATGGTGGAGCAAGTTAGCATGGCCCGCACTATGTATCTAGACTTGTTAGTTGGGCCATCCAGTAGTGCCCCCACTTTGAACATGGATGTGATGTAGAGGGCTATCCACACCGCCATTCCAAAGACTCCTAGGAGTGAGCCACCCATGCCATCTGACAGCATCACGTATCTGGATACTGATGCCATTAGGACTTACTTGACTATAGTAGGCTTGGTATTTCCATCATTGCCTCCCCTCACCATTCCACCCCACACCATTCTCGCATTGCATCAAGAAACCATCTACTCTCATCCATAGCAAACCCATCAGTTCATCACCAATCCACTTTTTGAATCAACTACTATGACCATGACCCACACCCATCCATCATCATCTCATCAATACATCTCCATTCCATCACATCAAAACATCATCTGTTCTAACCCCCTCTATGAAGCACAAGTCAATGCTACTTCATAGATACCTACATCCATCCCATCCACATCATCAATTGATCCCATCCAACATGCCATTCCTCATTCAGTCACAATTCCCTTTGCCACCTACCCTCCACTAACATCCACTCACATGGTTGTCACACATCCAACCCAATCTTCCACCCCCCATGTGATCGTACCATCTGCATCTATGATTGCTATACAACAAGTTTTTCTACACTTATAACAATTTCTTGCAGATGAGGCCAACCAAAGCACTCATCCTAATACATAACAACAATCACAGGTTCCAGATCCTAACCATCCATCCAACTCACAAAAAAATACCTTTTTCACTCAAGATCCATCATGGGTATCACGACCACCCACCATAACCATCCCCACCCATCCACTCCATCACATGCATGCTAATCTATTAGGACAACATACCATCATACCCCCATCACCTCATCATCAACAAATCCATCCACAACATTCATTCCATAACCCATTCCACCATAACATCCATCATCATCAAATTCCAACTAACAACCCACACCACTTCCATCAACAAAAAATAAATCAGGGTTTTCAATTATCATCGGAAGACCCTAAGTTTTAGTTCTTGCAAAATCAGATTGACAACTTGGCCATGCAAATGCCTAGGATGTTGTACCAAAAACCAACCTTGAGGTAGTTGATCAATCACCCCATTCATTCTTTGGTACCATCACTACCTTATCCGGCAGATTTCACATTACCAAAGTTTGATAAGTTCAAGGGGGATGAGGACCCCCGAGAGCACATGAGTGGTTTCATCAATGCATGTTTTAGGATACAAGACAATGACCCTCTCATGCTCCGAATATTTCCTCAAATATTTGGAGGAGATGCCCTAGATTGGTACAATCACCTACCGCACCAAAGTATTTATACTTTTGAGCAACTAGCGGACCAATTCTTGGAGTGTTTCTCTCTTAATGTTAGAAAGAAAACAACATTAACCAACTTGTTCAACCTATGCCAATTTGAAGATGAGTCGGTTTATGACTTTGGAAACTGCTGGAGGGTAGTCATCACAAAATTACCATTCTCCCTCCCCATGGAAAAATTGACAAGAATGTTCACAAGGAGTTGTTCCAAACCAATATCCTTGTTACTACAATTGCAACAATATAGAACATTCGAGGAAGCTCTCACCCAGGTTCGGGTAATTGAAGAGATTAAAATCCAATAGGGTGAGATAAAACTAAGAAAGAAAGAATGGCAAAACAAGGGACAAAGGGGGAACAACCAAGGCCAGTCCAAGATTGGTCAGGTTAATCAAGTAGTCTTGAGCCAACTGCCACAACAAACACAACAAGCTCAAGCCCAAGTACAACAACCCCCACAACAACAACAATAACAACTACCACCATAGACTTATCAGGTGGTTCCACCCCCATAATAATTACAAAATCAAGCTCAACCTATAGATAATCGCCAGCGCCAATTCAATCGACAACCCCATAATTACACCCCATTGCCCGAATCATATTCATCTCTCTTCCAAAAGTTGTATGATGCACAAGCCATTACCTTTCCATAAATGAAACCGAAAGATCCAAATAAACCACGTACCAAGAACTATAAGGAGCATTTGTACTGCACTTTTCATCGACAAAAAGGTCATGACATTAACAATTGCTATGCATTCAAAAATATTGTGCAAGATCTGCTTGAAAGGGGATATATCAAGATTGATAACCCTTTGGCCCAACAAAACTAGAACCTTGGTATATATCAAACACCACTACCTCATCACGAGGCAACTCAACAAACGACTGGGGCATCAACTTCTATAGTTCCCCCTAACCAATTCAATCATGTATCTCAAGTATACCAAGGTTTTGTAGGGGCTATTCATGTAGTCACCCATGGGTAAAGAAGCACAAATCACACATAGCAAGAAAATGGACCAACTCAAGAAGTACCTACTCCTATAGCACAACAAAAAAATGTGCCCATACAACCAAACCCCACCATTCCATCTCCACCCATCCATATCCCAAGTCATCCACCCAAGCCAATCATCACATTGAGGAGTTGATTGACACAGAGCTTAAGAATGGCTTTGGCCAAGTTATCCATATATGAGCTTATACAACAATCTCCCCCACATCGTGAGGCATTGATGGAGATCTTAAAATCCATAAAACTTCAGACAGAGGATCCCAATGCCTTCAACACTTTTGTGGGGAGTGTTTAGACTTGTATGGAACCTTCAATTTCATTCTATGATTTTGAATTCAAGAACATATCATCGGAGTTACCCGATCCTCCGTTGCATATTGTAGCTCACATTGATAGAAAACCCTTCAAATGGGTACTCATTGATACCGGCTCCTCTATCAACATCATCACCACCAAAGCCATCCAACATCTCAAACTGCCACCATCCCACATTACATCATCCACCTTCACCTTGCGGGCGTTCAATGATGCTTTGTGTTCCATAGTAGGAAATGTAGTTCTACCTATGATAGTGGGGGTGAAAACAATCCATACACTCTTCCATATCTTGGAAGGGGCCATGCAGTACAACATACTTCTTAGCCATCCCTGGATTAGGGAAATGAAGTGTGTTCCCTCAACATTGCATCAATGCTTGAAATATGTGCATGAGGGAAAGATCCATTGCATTCCAGCTAACACTGAGCCATTCAAATATTGCAACTTGATTTCAAATCCATATGAGCCACCCCTCCCATCCACTCATTTTTCCATCCAACCACTCATCATTAGAGCCACTCCAAATCACCACACCTCATCCAAAGCACCCATACCAAAAGCTCTTCCAATCATTGATCCAAATCATGCCTCCACCTCAACCGCATTTCACTTCCCAATCACACCTCATCATCCCGTAAATCAACCATCACCTTCATCAAACCACATCTCATCACATCAACCAAATAATCATACCTCATCACACACATCTCCAATTCAACAAGTCACCCCATATCAACCACTTACCAACCATCACCCCACTCAACAAAATCCACCCTCGCAACCATCTACTATCTTATAGATAGGGCCACCTATCCGAGAGGAACCCTTGCAACCTATGCCATATCCTCCACTTGAGCCATCAATCACCATTGAAGCCTCCACATCCACACCTGAGTCATCCACATCCACTACCACTCAAGTTGTAGTCCATATTGCCAATCCAAGCATTGGTGAGTACACAGTTGAGAATGTTACAATAACACCACCTATCCAGACTGTTAGAGATTATGGTCGCCCATGCAACCCACCTTTAGCCATAGGTGTAGTGTATAACATGGGTTCAGAACCAAACAGGATTAATTTTGTATATGGAGGAGTGGATTCTTCGTTCGATCCACCTCCTCCTAATGATGAATCCATGCAACAATTTTGTGCCAACTTAGAATATCTATCCAACCCAAATTTCCCTATACGATATTTTTGTCGGGTTAACTGGTAGGGATATGGCCTTGGACGACATGAGTAGGGTCCATATAATATTATTGAACCCCACTATCGAGAGACACATGATCGCTCTGGCCTAGGATACAGGCCAACATCTTCTACCACCTCCTTTGAGCATGCATTCCAACAACTCACCCTTGATTTCAAGGAGGAAGATAGCGAAGATAGTGATGATAGTGAGGATGAATACATAGACCCTAACTTTGCACCTCATTTATATGAGGCCTTTTCAGAAATGTGACCACACATCGACATGATTAATTACATTTTTGATGATGACTATGAGGAAGACTTTAGAGAGGAATTTGATGCCCTATCTATTACCTTCGATGATTTTGAAGAATATGTGCCCCCATAGTGCCCATAGATGAAAGATATGAGTACTACATTAGAATGTTTCCCATCCATTGACCCATATTCCACTTGCACCTTCCATGAGAGTGACCTAAGCCAAATCCACCACCACCACCTTGGTTGCCTACATGGCAACACCATTATCCATCCTTCATAGGTTAGTTTCTCCCTAGAGAGAGTGCAAGAGATCTCACCTTTTGAATCGCAGCCACCTCATTTCCACCAAGTTAATATGATTTATGTTGACTTGTTCTCCCCACTCCGTAATCCATATGATTTGGCAAAACCAATTCCGATCGATGCTAGCCTTATAAATATGGATAGGATTTCATCCCCGCCATCCATAGCCGAGTTCATCCTATCCAAAGAATTGCTAAGAGCTTCTAAAACTTATATACCTCAGCAATCTTCATCTTCATCTACCTCTATTTTTCAAACCGAGGTAGAAGAAGCCCCGCTCAAGTCATTTGATAATATGGAGGATGATATTCATCTCATTCCTACTCCACATTAGTTAGAGGAAGGTTCACACATGCTAATTGAAGAATCTATCGATGTGAACCTAAGTGAAGATGCGAAAAACCCACAAATTGTAAAAATAGCAAAAGATTTATCCATAGAAGAAAGATAAAGACTCCTAGATGTCTTAACAAGGAAGAAAGGTATTTTTGCATGGTCGTACAGAGATATGCCTAGCCTTGACCCCAACTTGGTGGTCCATAACCTCACCTTAGCTCCCAAAGCAAAACCGTTCAAGTAAAAGTTGAGGAAACTTCATCCTACCATAGCCCTCATGGTCAAAGAAGAGCTACAAAAATTGTTAGATGTGGGTTTCATACAACCCATTGATTATCCCGAATGGCTCTCAAACATGGTACCCATTCGTAAACTGAATGGGGGGATTCATGTATGCATAAATTTTTTAGATTTAAACAAAGCATGTCCCAAAGATGATTTTCCATTACCAAACATCGATCAACTAGTAGACTCTTGTGTTGACCATGAAATGCTATATTTAATGGATGGTTTTTCAGGATACAACCAAATTCAGATTAATCTTGATGACCAACACAAAACAACATTCACCACACCTTGGGGGACTTTTTGTTACAAGGTGATGCCTTTTGGCCTCAAAAATGTAGGAGCTACTTACCAATGCGCCATGACGTATATCTTCCATGACTATATGCATAAAATCATTGAATATTATGTGGATGATTTAATAGCCAAATCCAAAACATATCTTGAGCATATCGATGTACTAGAAAAAGTCTTTGATCGGTTATTAGAACACAAGGTGAGGTTAAATCCTAAGAAGTGTGTATTTGGAGTCACATCAGGAAAACATCTAGGTTTCATTATCTCCAAGAGAGGCATTGAAGTGGATCCCGATAAGGTCAAGGTCATTATCGAAATACCACCCCCAACAAACCTTAAAGAGTTGCATAGTTTGCAAGGAAAGATTCAATCAATTTATCAATTCATCATACAAATCTTAGACAAATGCAAACCATTCAATCGTCTGCTACAAAAGGGGGTCACCTTTTCTTGGACAAACTAATGTCAAGAGGCCTTTGATGATATAAAGCAATATCTAGCCTCACCACCAATGCTAATGTTGCCTCATTCAGGAGTCCCTTTTCATCTTTACATTTCTACCATAGATTGTGTGTTAGGGACAATGCTTGCACAAAAGAAAAAAAATCAAAGAGAGCAAGAAATCTATTACATGAGTTGAACATTGGTGAGTTATCAAACAAGATATGCTTATGTTGAAAAGTTGTGCTTAGTAGTGGTTTTTTCCACTAAGAAACTCAGACATTATATGCTAAGTAATACAACTTATGTCATAGCTAGAGAAAATCCTTTGCGTTACATGATGACTCGCACATACAACAACACCCGTACCATGAAATGGATAATGCTCTTAACGGAATTTGATATTGAATTCATTAGCCAAAAATTCATTAAGGGTCAGGTTATACTTGATAAGCTCATGAAAGTTCCTACATAATAAAATATGCCTAAGTCTAAACTAAGATATAAAAATCCTGCACATAATCCTATTTTTCCAAAATTTATTAAATCTAGAAAATCCCCCTAGGATACCCTATCTTCCCATTTGACATGTGTCCTAGCCACCACTACCCCCCCATTTTCCACATCTCACACCTCACTCCACACATCACTCCACTTCCACCTACCCACATGCCACCACTCGACCTAAGTGAGACACTCTAGGTGACTCACTAAAACTGCCCAAGATAGGTGGTTGCCCAATCCTTACCACTTGGTAGCCCTGGGTTGCCACCTATATTTTCTCTCCAAAACCCTAAAATGCCTATAAAGCAACATCACTTCATCATAAAAGAAGGTTGGAAGCCACACCATTATGCTATCGAAATCCCTACAGGAGGTAACCAAAGTTCTTAGAGGTTGAGCCATCAAGATCCTGGACCCAACCCTAGGGTTTTTGCCATCCTAGTCCTAAATACCAATGGGAATTTATGCAAATGCAAACATGCATTCACATTTTCTCAACATCAGCTCGTATTTAGCCATCCTCAAACACGCATTCATGTTTTCTTAGGAGCAAGTCCAGCTCACGAGAGATAGAGGTCAAGTTAGGTAAAAATTAGTAAGGCATTTGTTCATTTTTTATTTATATTTTATGCATATCATGCTAGAGCTTGCTTATGCATTCATCTTTAGGGTTTTATAGTAGCTTATTTTATCCATATTGATAGGTGCTACTACCTCATGTTTTTGCATTCATGTATGTGCAGGTTACAAGTTCTTGAAAGATGTTGCAATGAGTATGGTCCATGAGGATAGTTGAATCCCATCCACCACTTGGATTGTAGCAAAGAAGATTCATGACACCACATTTTTTTGATAATCCAAAAGGGTTTCCCCCCTTTGGGCTCATTGTATTCTTTAAGAGTAAGCATTGTAATCATACCCTTGCATACTCGAGGTAAAAATCATTGTATATGGAAACCAAGGCTCCATTGAAATTTAATATAACATATGTTAGTCTTACAATGGCACTGAGAGGGGGGTGAATCAGTGTAGTTCTTTAAACTTAAATTTATAGCTCTTAAAACTGAAATAATGAAACCTTAAAACCAGATAAAGCAAGTATCACAAGAGAACATCACACAACACAAGATTTAACGAGGTTCACCAATTTGGCTACTCCTCAAGAATGACTGCTTGGACTACCATCCAAATCCAGCCTTTGCAAAGAAACAACTTTACAAACAATTTACCAAGCACCCACTGGAAGGAGCACCAACCCCTGATTTATCTACACCAACAGAAAGGAGCACCAACCCCTGATTTACCAGCACCTACTGGAAGGAGCACCAACCCCTGATGCCAAGCTGCAACCTGGACTTCAATTTTGAATCTAGAAGTTTAACAAAAAAATACCTTCGCTTTTACAAGACCCTGACTGGTCTACTTCACCTTTGCGTTCTCTCGCACTTTGCTCTCTCTACGCAATCACTTCACACACTCTCTTTCTCCTACTCGACTTCGCACACTCTCGCTTCATCACAGTCAAACTTCATGATCGTCTTCTCCCTTTCACGCACTCTGTGCCTTCTGCTTTCTCTGCAATCACAACCACACTTAAGACAATTCGATATGACTCTTCGCTCACTTTGCACACTTCGCCATCATCTCACCGCTTCTGCGCTTTCTGCACTCTTACGACCACATTTCACACTTCGACACGCATTCGACGATGCATTCCTCAACACATTCAAATCTCCAAATAACCCTCCTTTTATAATAATATTTTTATGAAGAAAACCCTAATCTTAGTCGATGTAAACCCTAATCTTAGTCGTTAAACTAATTTTGTAAACCCCTAATCTTAGTCGGCTTACATCGGTCTTCGTCGGCTTCAACTCTAACTTTTCAGAAAACAACATGTCGTGATATCGCGACACTTTCGCCTTCGTACACTTTCTCTTAGCTTTGGCCCATGAAAATACAACATGTCGTGATATCGTGACACTTTTTCCTCCGTATGCTTTCTCTTTGCTTTGGCCCGTGAAAATACATGTCATGATATCATGACACTTTTTCCTCCTTACTCTTTCTCTTAGCTTTGGCCCGCGAGAATACAACATGTCGCGATATCGCGACACTTTTTCCTCCTTACGCTTTCTCTTAGCTTTGCCCTCGAAAATACAACATGTCACGATATCGTGACACTTTCCTTCTTTCTCTCTCTCTCCTCCTTTAGTCATCGAAAATGCGACATGTCGCGATATCGTGACACTTTTCTCCTTACCTTTCTCTTGCCTTTGGGTCGTGAAATGGACATGTCACGATATCGCGACACTTTTCTCCTTACGCTTTCTCTTGCCTTTGGGTCAAATGACATGTCACGGATATCGACGACACTTTTCTCCTTACCTTTTCTTCCTTCGGGTCACGAAAGCGACATGTCACGATATCGTGACACTTTTCTCCTTACCTTTTCTTCCTTCGGTCGTAACGCGACATGTCACGATATCGCGACACTTTTCTCCTTACCTTTCTTCCTTTGTCTGGAATGTCGTCGATATCGCGACACTTTTCTTTCTCTTTCTCTTGCAATATGTCAAAATCGTGACACTTTTCTACTTTTTTCAAATGTCGTGAAATCGTGACACTTTTCTTTCGTACTATCTCTCTTGCAATATGTCGTGAAATCGTGACACTTTTTCTACTTGCCTTTTCTCTTCCAACATGTCGTGAAATCGTGACACTTTTCTTCTTTTCTTCAATATGTCATGAAATCGTGACACTTTTCTACTTGCCATTTTCTCTTCCAACATGTCGTGAAATCGTGACATTTTTCTACTTGCCTTTTCTCTTCCAACATGTCGTAAAATCGTGACATTTTTTCTTTCTTCTCTCACATGTCATGAAATCATGATAGTTTTCCTTGCCTTTCTCTCCGAACATGTCATGAAATCGCGATAGTTTTCTTGCTTGCCTTTCTCTCCGAACATGTCACGAAATCATGACAGTTTTTCTTCTTCTTCTCTCTTCCAACATGTCATGAAATCATGACAGTTTTCTTTCTCTCAACATGTCGTGATATCGTGATAGTTTTTCTTGCCTGTTGTATATGTCGCGATATCGCGACACTTTTCTTACTTGTCTTTTTCTTTGATCTTTTGCATATGGGCCACTTCGGTCTTCTTGGAAAATCACTGTACATACTCTGAGTAACCTTTGAACTCCTGTCTTCTGCATCTGACTAGCTTTTGAACTTCCTGTCCACTGCATCAACAGATCTATCTGACTGTGTTGACAACAATGACAATACTGTTGTTGCACCTTGCTCAACAATCTCCCCCTTTGGAATTGTTGGCAACACATGTGCAATTTCCTGTAACTCTTCTCCCCCTTTGACAATAATACCAAAGGGCTACTGCAGACTCCCCCTGAGTCTATGCACAACATTCTCAGGCACAAATTATTACACTTAGCAAAAATTACAAACATGAGCAAAAAGATAAACAAATACACAAATGCTCCCCCTGAGAATGTGATCCCGATAGCTAGTCAATTCTTGGGAAACGTGACCACTCCACAATCTGTTGTTGGAATAAAAATCCAACTTAACCTCACTTTCTGCAACTTTCTCCTGCGTACAACACGCTGTCGCTGCAAAATATTCTGCCTCTGCTGTGGATAAGGAAATTGACTCTTGTTTCTTACTGTTCTACGCGACCAATCTGTCTCCAAGATAGAATGCACCTCCACTGGTACTCTTTCTATCATCTACACATCCTGCCCAATTTGCATCTTTAGGATACCATAACCCATACTCCATAGTACCCTTGTGATATTATAGAAGACTCTGTCTCTCTGCTGCACTAATCGGTGGACCTCTTCTTCACTTGAAGAATCCTCACTCGGATATATCTTCAACTGTGTTGGCTGCTAGATTTCTATCCATTGAGACTCTATCCTCTGTACTCTGTCACCTCCAAAGCTCAGTCAATAGGCTCACTAAGAACCTGCTCAATAGGCTCACACAGAACCTTCTTAACAAGCTCACATAGAACTTGTCCAATGCTTGAATAACAAGCTCATAAAAAACCTGTCCAAATCTGCTCCACCAAGCTCACTAAGAACTTGTCCGAATCTTCTCTAGCAATCTCACCAAGAACTTGCCCAAATCTGCTCTAGAAATCTGTCCCAACATTGTCCTCAAATATTTCCCAAAGGCCTTCTCAAAGGCTCAATCAATCATGCTCAAGTAGTACTCAAAATGAACTCAATAATGAATGGCGATCTCAAATCAAATCCACTTCATAGAACTTTAAAAATCACTTCACACATAACTTGACTAGGCTCAATCAAATCAACTCAACCAATCATCACAAGGGACAACTCTCTCTCACACAACCCTAGTCCAAGTATGTATCAACCAACTCAAATAATTCCAACAATGCTCAACCACAAATATCACATAACAATGATACTCATGTTCTTTTCTAACTCAAGTTCTTTCACAACCAATGGGCTTAAACCACTATGCTTATAACACAAGGTTTAAACACAACTCTCAATTCAGAAAACCTTGATGCATTCAACCAACCACTTTCAAAAAAGGAAACCACAAACAATCATTTTCCCTTCAATGATATTTCAAAAATCAACCACCATAATGTTGTCACATGAGTCTCTTTGGGATTAGCCTGAAATCGTGCTACCATGCATACTGCCTACAAAATATCTGGTCTGATAGTTGTCAGGTACAATAGGCTTCCAATCATAGATCTGTACATGATTTGATCAACAGGTGGAGATTTGTCATTCTTGCTCAACTTGCACCCTTTCTTAAGCCTTTGTTGAGTGAGATAGTTGTCTAGCCTTGCATATCATGCTCGGGGTGCCTGTTTCAAGCCATATATCTTCAACTTACAAACCAAGTTGGGATCATCACCAAGTTGGAAACCATCTGGCTGCTCAATATAAACCTCTTCTTCAAGCTTCCCATTCAAAAATGTTGATTTCACATCCGTCAACAAAATTGACAAGTGACTCACACTTGTACCGACTTTTGTCCAACACTATACCAACACTACAATTTTATCGCCAACTCTGTGCAAGCATAAAACACTGTACCACAACACAACCAAATCCCTTTTTATATTTTCAACTTGGTCTATGTTTTCTACGATCACCGCTGGTCACACCTTACTTTCAACTGTTCGAATCAGGAGACAAAATTTTGTTAAACACTTCACGGCCAACTATAGTGCACCTTACTCAAACTCATACTTTCGGACCTCGGATAGGTATGATTCACAAAGCAAAGTTGCTCATCTTGATGAGCTAAACATGAATCAATGATCAGACTTCAATATTTTTCACCACAACGTCATAATAGATCTAACAATCTTCACGTCAATGTGTAGTTCAAATACACACTGCTTTTATCGAAACACATATATGCGGCTAGGGCAACATTCTTTCACTAACCAAATTATCTGAACTGTTATAATCCTTAACTTTGGACAGTGGTAGTAAGAACCATCACTAGTACAACAATGACATATAGCAATACTACCAATAATGACAACTCTCAATTTAATCACCACCCTTCACGGCACTTCCACAAACAACTACATGAACTGAAAACACACTTCGACAACTATACGACAACTTCCCCGACTACTTGCCTTTCATCCTCGGGTAATCAAACAAATACATAGGAGCATTAAAATGAAACTTCAAGATTGCTCCCCTTGAGGATGTGTTACCTGAAGTTGCTTAGTGCAATAGCGGAGTAGTCTCCTTCAATCCAAGGAGACATGATTTCCTTTCTTCTATCTTTCTCCAAACTTTCTTGAACTCGGGCTTGGATTTTTCAACTACATCCCTGTTTTGCACCTTTTCGTGAACTCGAACATTTCTCTTGTGTGGTTGTCTCTTGTGCATCCTTGATGAATGATTATTTTCCTTTCTTTTATGTACATGATTTATTCCCTGTCTCGTGTTGCGTTCTTTGCGTCCGATGAAATCTACTGTTTTGCCTTAGATTAGATACAAAAGTGCTTGGACAAAACCTTGCTATGTGCCCATGACCATTACATTGAAAACATTGTACATAGTGTTCACTCATAAATGCAGATGTATTTCTACCAAGCATAACTCTTTGATTTATTATTCAATCCACAATAAATTGCCTTGTGACCATACTGGTTGCATCTGAAACAATAGCCATTAAAAGTATTATTATGAATAGAGTGAGAGTGATAGAACCTCTTTTGTTGTGGTTGCTTTGCTATAGATCTCCTTTGATATTTTCTTCCTTTTGAAGATTCAGCTTCAAACTTTTCTTGCTTCGATCCTTCAACAGTGAACTTCTTCTTCTCTGCAGAGTTGGAAGATGAAGGTTGTTCACCTTCATATCCAAGACCATGCTTATCCGTGGAGCTTCTTTGTTGGCTTATCATTTTATCTAGCAACTCTGTGCTCTTCTCGAATTTGAGATTTGTATTGGCCTCTTCTAGTTGTTTCTTCAATACAACAATCTCTTCCTCTTGTTTGCAGCAAACAATCTCTTTCTCATTGATCTGTGACCTGAGAGTTTCTTCAATCCTTTTGGACTCTTCTACTTGCAGCTTTAGATCACTAATAACTTTGTTAGATTCCTCTTCACGTTTGTTGCATACATCGCCTTTATCATCCAGGCGTGACTTCAAGGTTTCTTCTATTTTCTTGGCTTTCTGAATTTGTAAGAAGAGATCTTCAATATTATCCCCATATTCTTCCAACTTCTTGGACAGTCTTGTGTTCTTTTTCCTTTCTATATTCAACTCTTTAAGTGCAGCGATCAACTCACCTTCAAGATATACTTCAGCCTCAAGGTTTTCATCACATACTTCAGAATTCACTCCTTCAACCTTTTCTAGTTCAATTTTCTCTTCCACAGGAACTGAAACTGACTGAGATGCCCTTTTGGAGGAGGATCTATTCTTCTTACCCATTGTGTACTAATCCAAGATCAACCCTGACTGATTTATCCTGAGAAGGGAACTTGGCTCTGATACCAATTGTTAGTCTTACAATGGCACTGAGAGGGGGGTGAATCAGTGTAGTTCTTTAAACTTAAATTTATAACTCTTAAAATTGAAATAATGAAACCTTAAAACCAGATAAAGCAAGTATCACAAGAGAACATCACACAACACAAGATTTAATGAGGTTCACCAATTTGGCTACTCCTCAAGAATGACTGCTTGGACTACCATCCAAATCTAGCCTTTGCAAAGCAACAACTTTACAAACAATTTACCAGCATCCACTAGAAGGAGCACCAACCCCTTATTTATCTACACCAACAAAAAGGAGCACCAACCCCTAATTTACCAACACCTACTGGAAGGAGCACCAACCCCTGATGCCAAGCTGCAACTTGGACTTCAATTTTGAATCTAGAAGTTTAATAAAAAAATACCTTCACTTTTACAAGACCCTGACTGGTCTACTTCACCTTTGCGTTCTCTGCGCACTCTACACTCTCTACGTAATCACTTCACACACTCTGCTCTCTTTCCAAATTTCACACTTCGACACTACTTGCTCTCTGCGCACTATGACCGAACTTCGCACACTCTACTTTGTCACAGTCAAACTTCATGATCATCTGCTCCCTTTCGTGCACTCTATGCCTTCTATTTTCTCTGTGCAATCACAGCCGCACTTAAGACAATTCGATATGACTCTTCACTCACTTTGCGCACTTCTCCATCATCTCGCCGCTTCTGCACTTTCTGTGCTCTTACGACCACATTTCACACTTCGACACGCATTCGATGACGCATTTCTCAACATGCTCAAATCTCCAAATAACCCTCCTTTTATAATAAAATTTTTATGATGAAAACCCTAATCTTAGTTGGTTGTAAACCCTAATCTTAGTCGACTGTAAACCCTAATCTTATTGTACCTAATCTTCGTTGGCTTCAATGCCCTGTAACTCTTTTGTGAAAATACAATGTCGCGATATCGTGACACTTTCCCTTCGTACCTTTCTCTTAGCTTTGGCCCCGAAAATACAATGTCACGATATCACGACACTTTTCCTCCTCTCTTTCTCTTAGCTTTGGCCCATGAAAATACATGTGATATCACGACACTTTTTCCTCCTTACTCTTTCTCTTAGCTTTGGCCCGCGAAAATACATGTCATGATATCGCGACACTTTTTCCTCCGTACGCTTTCTCTTAGCTTTGGCCCACGAAAATACATGTCACGATATCATGACACTTCTCCTTTTTCTTTCTCTCTTCCTTTAGTCGTGAAAATACAACATGTCGCGATATCGCGACACTTTTCTCCTTAGCTCTTTATCTTGCCTTTGGGTCATGAAAAGCGACATGTCGCGATATCGTGACACTTTTCTCCTTAGCGCTTTCTCTTGCCTTTGGGTCACGAAAATGTCGATATCGGACACTTTTCTTTTCAGCGACATGTCACGATATCACGACACTTTTCTCCTTAGCACTTTCTCTTGCCTTTGGGTCATGAAAAGTGACATGTCGTGATATCGCGACACTTTTTCTCCTTAGCCTTTCTCTTGCCTTCGGTCACGAAATGACATGTCGCGATATCGCGACACTTTTTCTTTCTCTCTCTCTTGCAATATGTCATGATATCGCGACACTTTTCTACTTCCTTTTCTTCAAATGTCAAAATCGTGACACTTTTCTTCTGTACTATCTCTCTTGCAATATGTCATGAAATCGTGACACTTTTTCTACTTGCCTTTTTCTCTTCCAACATGTCACGAAATCGTGACACTTTTTCTTCCATACTTTCTCTCTTGCAATATGTCACGAAATCGTGACACTTTTTCTACTTGCCTTTTTCTCTTCCAACATGTCACGAAATCGTGACACTTTTTCTATTGCCTTTTTCTCTTCCAACATGTCACGAAATCGTGATAGTTTCTCTCTTTTTCTTTCTAACATGTCGCGAAATCACGACAGTTTTCTTCTTCCTTCTTCTCCAACATGTCTTGAAATCGTGATAGTTTTTCTTGCTTCTTTCTCTCCAAACATGTCACGAAATCGTGACAGTTTTCTTCTTCTTTCTCTCCAACATGTCATGAAATCGCGACAGTTTTTCTTTCTTCTCAACATGTCACGATATCGCGACAGTTTTTCTTGTCTGCTGTATATGTCGCGATATCGCGACACTTTTCTTACTTGTCTTTTTCTTTGATCTTTTGCATATGGGCCACTTCGGTCTTCTTGGAAAATCACTATGCATACTCTGAGTAACCTTTGAACTCTTGTCTTCCGTACATCCGACTAGCTTTTGAACTTCCTGTCCATTGCACCAACAGATCTATCTGACTGTGTTGACAACAGTGACAACACTGTTGCTGCACCTTGTTGTAATCACAATGACACTGAGAGGGGGGGTGAATCAGTGTGTTCTTTAAAAACTTCTAAAACAATTAGATTATAAAACCAACAGTAGTTTAAAGCAGATAAAAGAGATACTAAATGCATCAAGAAAGCATCACACATAACACAACATTTTAACGAGGTTCACCAATGTGGCTACTCCTCAAAAAGACCGCTTGGACTACCATCCAAATCCAACCAATGCAAAGCTACAACTTTACATAATCCTTTACCAAGCACCAACCGGAAGGAGCACCAACCCCTTAACTTTATCCGCTTCAACAGAATGGAGCACCAACTCCTATTTTACCAAAGACCTACTGGAAAGAGGCACCAACCCCTTAATTTGCCAGCACCAACCGGACAAATTGTTTACCAAGCACCAACCGGAAAGAGGCACCAACCCCTTAATTTGCCAAGCACCAACTCGGACTTCAATATTGAATAAAAAAATGTTTGACATATACCTTTGTTATTGCAAGACTCTAACCGGTCTACATCACCTTTGCAATCTCTCGTGCACTCGCTCTCTCTTGCACAATCACTTCACACAGTCTGCTGCACCACTACAGCCGTACTTTGTAATCAACTTTGCCCTTTGCGCTTCTCTCGCACACTCGCTTTCTCGCGCACACGCTTCGCACACTCGTGTCGTTTCACATTCTGCTCTCTCCTCAACACGAACTTCACTTTCACAAACACTATGCTCGCATTCGCACTTTATCTTTACACCCCACTTTTCAAACTCGAAGTACCCTTGCTTTTATAGAAGAAGTTTTAGGAACAAACCCTAAAAGAACGTCGGTTGAGAAACCCTAGAATTTGTCACCGCCAAACCCTAAAATCCGTCGGCCCGCATTTAACTTTGTCGGCCTCAAACACTTCTTCCACCTTCGTCACTTTCCCGTAGCTTATTGCCGCGAAATAGTAACATGTCGGCCCTTTTAATTTAATTTAATATTTTAATTTAAATTTTAAATAAAATAAAATTTAAACTAAATATTTAAAATTAAATATCTTCATCACCGGGGCATCTTTTTCAACGAAACGAAGAGCCAACTTGGGTTTTAAGAAAAACCCATTTCAAATCTGTTATCCATGGTTTTAAATAAAACTTTTTATTTTGACTGCCTTGGTTTTCACAAAAACCTTTAAAATTTAAACTAAATATTTAAAATTAAATATCTTTATCACCGGGGCATCTTTTTCAACGAAACGAAGAGCCAACTTGGGTTTTAAGAAAAACCCATTTCAAATCTGTTATCCATGGTTTTAAATAAAACTTTTTATTCTGACTGCCTTGGTTTTCACAAAAACCTTTCCGCTTCTTGACATCTCAGGATCTGAAGACTTCTTCTCTCATTCTGAATTATGTTTTCTCGTTTCGTGCATCTATCATTTAAGGACTCATGATCCGACTAACTTTTAAACTTTATCCTCTCGCATCCGAGTGACTTCTGAACTACCCGTCCATTGCATCATTAGATCTAACCGACCGTATTGACAACAATGACAATCCTCCCGCAACACCTTGCTCAACACCGAACTCCTATCCATTGTACTTTGGCCGCACCTTGTTGTTCAATAAACTCTTGTCCATTGCATCAATAAATTTGTCTGACTGTGTTGACAACAATGACAATACCATTTGCTGCACTTTGCTCAACAATCTCCCCCTTTGGAATTGTTGGCAACACATGTGCAATTTTCCTGTAAATCTTCTCCCCCTGAGTCTATGCACAATATTCTTAGACACAAATTATTACAATTAGAAAATATTCCAAGCATGAACAAGAAGAAAAACAAATACACAAATGCTCCCCCCGAGTCCAAGACCACTTCATTTCACCGATTGACAACATCATGATAAGCATAATAGGCATCAATAAAATCAACAATGTGAATAGCAGCAATAACCAGTGAATGACACCATCACCGTCAACTTCACCAATATAACATGTGTAAGAACATGACTGAACCACTGTCTTCTGTGCAACTACCCTCCGTTACCTTGCAAACTCAAACTTGTCCACTGTTAGTGAAGGCATACAATAATCTTATATAGCCAGCTTTTTGTTCTCGCAATGCCAAGCAACATCTCGCATACAACTTCACCATGCATCTTGGATATTCTCAACAAGCTTGAACCTAATGACAACTATTTGTCTCTCTCTCATAGTGAGAATCCAAAGAGCTACCTCAATCCACTTTCAACTCGTGCAAGTACCAAACACCGTACCACAAAGACAACCAACATCTTTTCTCAACCAATTAGGGCTTTAGCAACAATGCTTATAGACAAGGTTTAACCAACATCATTCAACTCAAGATTAACCTTGAAGCATTCAACCAATCACTACATGAAAAGGAAACTAGTAGACATCCTTTTCCTTCCAAAGGTATTTGAAAAAGACAGCCACCAACATAAATCACCAAGGCAAAGAATAACTTGCTCAAATCAAACTCAATGGAGTAAGCCCAAATCATGTATCAAGAAAAGCATTAACTTGATCAAAACAACCACTATGAAAGCAACTCAACTATTCATCACCAGTCTGGAAATCATCTGGCTGCTCATTAAAAAAACTTTTTCTTCAATCTTCCCATTCAACATGCCGATTTCACTTTTGTCAACGTAATTGACAAGTGACTCACATCTCGTACCAATTTTTGTCCAAAGACCTGCAATTTTATCGCCAACTCTTACTTTCAACTATGCATGTCGAAAGAAGACATTTTGTCAAACACTTTATGGCCAACCGTAGTGCACCTTACTCAACCTCAAGCTTCTTATCCTTGGACTCGGCATTAAATCAATAGTTAAAACAAAACTGTCTGATGAATTAAATATATTCACCAAGGTGTCATGAAAGATCCGGCAATCTTCACATCAAAGAGTAAAAACAAATACATGCTCGCTCGAAACACAAATACACAAACTAGGGCAAGCATTCTTTCGTTGAGCAAATTACCTGGACTATTATGATTCGTAATTTTGAACAAGTGGTATTAAGAATCATCAACAATACAACAATGACATATCTCAAAACTACCAATGGTGACAACTCTCAAATTAAACACCACACTTCACGGCATTTCCACAAACCACTATATAAACTGAAAAACACACTTTAACAACTATACAACATTAACCTGACTGCTTACCTTTCATCCTCATATACCTAGACAAATACATAGGAGCATTAAAATAAAACTTTAATATTGCTCCTCCCGAGGATGTGCCACCCGGAGTTGCTTAGAGCAATGGCAGAGTAGCCTCCTTCACTCCAAGGAGACACAATTTCCTTTCTTCTCGTCTTTCTCCGGACTTTCCCCGAACTTGGGCTTGGGTTTTTCAACAACATCCCTATTTTGCTCCTGTTCGTGAACTTGAACATTTCTCTTGTGGGGTTGTCTCTTGTGCATTCTTGATGGATGATTATTTTCTTTTCTTTTATGCACATGATATGTTCCTTGTCGGTGTTGTCCTCTTTGTGTCCGATGAAATCTAGGGTTTTGCCTTAGATTAGATATAGAAGTGCTTGGACAGAACCTTGCTATGTGCCCTTGACCGTTGCATTTAAAACATTGCACATGTTTTATTCCCCGTCTCGTATTGCATTCTATGTGTATGATGAAATCTATGGTATTGCCTTAGATTGGATACGGAAGTGCTTGAACAAAACCTTGCTATGTGCCCATGGCCATTACATTTAAAACATTGCACAGGGTGTTCACTCAAAAAAATAGAAGTATTTTTATCAACATAACTCTTTGATCTATTGTTCACTCCACAATAAATTGCCTTGTGACCAAAGTGGTTGCATTTAGAACAATAGCCATAAAAAGCATTATTATTAAAAGAGTGAGAGTGAGAGAACCTCTTTTGTCGTGGTTGCTTTGTCGTAGATCTTCTTTGATATTTTCTTCCTTTTGAGGATTCAGCTTCAGACTTTTCTTGTTTCAATCCTTCAACCGAGGACTTCTTCTTCTCCGCATATTTGGAGGATGAAGGTTGTTCACTTCATATCCAAGACCAAACTTAGTCGTGGAGCTTCTTTGTTGATTTATCATTGTATCTAGCAACTCTGTGCTCTTCTCAAATTTGAGATTTATATTGGCCTCTTTTAGTTGTTTCTTCAATGAAACAATCTCTTCTTCTTGTTGGCAGCCATACGCTCTCTTTCTCATTGATTTGATACCCGAGAGTTTCTTCACTCTTTTTGAACTCTTCTATTTTCAGCTCCGGATTGTTAACAACTTTGTTAGATTCCTCTTCATGTTTGTCGTATATACCAACTTTATTACTCATTTCTTCTCGTCTCGCATTCTTAAACCGTCAATTTCTTTTTCTAGCTTGTCTGCAATACTTAGTTTTCTTAGAAGATTGCATTTCAAGATCTTCAAAAATTTTCTTGTAATCTTCTACTTGAATTTTCAAGTTGGTGATTATATCTTCTGCATCCTCAACCTTTTTACTCAAGTCTAAAATCAGTTTCTGTTCCCAATTTGCTTCTGCATCACTTCCTTCTTCATCACACTCTTGTTCTGAATCTGTTTCTTTATCAATTTTGAACGGATCATCTTCATCTTCACTGCTACTAAACCCATGGCACTAGCGTCCATTATGCCCGAGTTGACCACAAACAAAACATTCTCTACCTTGTGAGCAATCAGCTACAAAGTGACCGGTCTTCCCACATCTGGTGCAAAACTTTATTAATCTGGCTTGTTCTCCACTGTTTGATTCATCTCTTGAATCTATTTTCATTCCCAAAGAAGCAACATTGAGATCATCTTCATTTTCTTTTGTGCCCTTGTGAGATTTCTTCTTCTTGTGTCTTATGGTTTTGCTTTTGCCTTTCCTTGCCATTTGTGTTCTTGTAAGATCTTCCTTCAAGTTGTTAAACTTTTCGAAGGAACTTGGCTCTGATACCAATTATTGTAATCACAATGACACCGAGAGGGGGGGTGAATCAGTGTGTTCTTTAAAAACTTCTAAAACAATTAGATTATAAAACCAAGCAGCAGTTTAAAGCAGTATAAAAGAGATACTAAATGCATCAAGAAAGCATCACACATAACAAAGCATTTTAACGAGGTTCACCAATGTGGCTACTCCTCAAAAAGACCGCTTGGACTACCATCCAAATCCAACCAATGCAAAGCTACAACTTTACATAATCCTTTACCAAGGACCAACCGGAAGGAGCACCAACCCCTTAACTTTATCCGCTTCAATAGAATGGAGCACCAACTCCTATTTTACCAAAGCACCTACCGGAAAGAGGCACCAACCCCTTAATTTTCCAGCACCAACCGGACAAATTGTTTACCAAAGACCAACCGGAAAGAGGCACCAACCCCTTAATTTGCCAAGACCAACCGGACTTCAATATTGAATAAAAAAATGTTTGACATATACCTTTGTTATTGCAAGACTCTAACTGGTCTACATCACCTTTGCAATCTCTCGTGCACTCGCTCTCTCTTGCACAATCACTTCACACGCTTTGTCGCACTCGCTACAGCCAGACTTTGCAATCAACTTTGCCCTTCGCGCTTCTCTGCACACTCGCTTTCTCACGCACACGCTTCGCACACTCGTGTCGTTTCACATTCTCGCTCTCTCGCTCAACACGAACTTCACTTTCACAAACACTATGCTCGCATTCGCACTTTATCTTTACACCCCACTTTTCAAACTCGAAGTACCCTTGCTTTTATAGAAGAAGTTTTAGGAACAAACCCTAAAAGAACGTCGGTTGAGAAACCCTAGAATTTGTCACCGCCAAACCCTAAAATCCGTCGGCCCGCATTTAACTTTGTCGGCCTCAAACACTTCTTCCACCTTCGTCACTTTCCCGTAGCTTATTGCCGCGAAATAGTAACATGTCGGCCCTTTTAATTTAATTTAATATTTTAATTTAAATTTTAAATAAAATAAAATTTAAACTAAATATTTAAAATTAAATATCTTCATCACCGGGGCATCTTTTTCAACGAAACGAAGAGCCAACTTGGGTTTTAAGAAAAACCCATTTCAAATCTGTTATCCATGGTTTTAAATAAAACTTTTTATTTTGACTCGCCTTGGTTTTCACAAAAAACCTTTAAAATTTAAACTAAATATTTAAAATTAAATATCTTTATCACCGGGGCATCTTTTTCAACGAAACGAAGAGCCAACTTGGGTTTTAAGAAAAACCCATTTCAAATCTGTTATCCATGGTTTTAAATAAAACTTTTTATTCTGACTGCCTTGGTTTTCACAAAAAACCTTTTCGCTTCTTGACATCTCAGGATCTGAAGACTTCTTCTTCTCATTCTGAATTATGTTTTCTGTTTCGTGCATCTATCATTTAAGGACTCATGATCCGACTAAATTTTAAACTTTATCCTCTCGCATCCGAGTGACTTCTGAACTACCTCGTCCATTGCATCATTAGATCTAACCGACCGTATTGACAACAATGACAATCCTCCCGCAACACCTTGCTCAACACCGAACTCCTATCCATTGTACTTTGGCTGCACCTTGTTGTTCAATAAACTCTTGTCCATTGCATCAATAAATCTTTCTGACTGTGTTGACAACAATGACAATACTGTTTGCTGCACTTTGCTCAACACACCTTGCTCAACAACATAAAGTTCTTTCAAAAAATAGCAAAAATCCTAAATAAAATTATAAATCCAAATGTAATAAAATAAGGGAAAATATCTTGAATCCCTAGAATTCTCAGTGTTTTAAAAATCATGGGGTGATCCTCATTACAACAATGGGCTCCAAGAGCATTCCTGGCAATGGGGTATTCTTACGTGCGGTGACATGTTTGTCATATTAGCAACCTTCTTCTGTATAGACCTATATCGCTCTTAGATGAGCTAGCTTATTGGTATAAGTTACAATTGATTAGTCTACCCTACCTCATGATTAGAAATGAACATTCACTACACACACAGTTGATCATCAGAAATTTGACTCTTCTAAGAACACCATTGGCATATTATAAATTTGGGAAATTAATGGATGAGTTTGTTTGATATCACTAGGATGTTTGAGTCTTTGCAAAAAAACTCTAGATCCTTTATCCCTAAGGGAAACAAATTCATAAGCGAGCTTCCATTCTATACCATCATCGCATTGTCAAGATATCAATATATAGTTAAACTAGTACTATTATGTATGTGTTCCTGATTAAACACTAAAGATAAAGTCGATCAAAAAAGAGTCTAAACCATTTACGAATGATCATTAGAACATAATACCATCACCTCATTTGCATACATCATCATAGTAAATAAAGGTATTTCATTCATTAAACATTCATTCTATCATATACATATGTATCCATCCACACATCCATAATAAAACCATACCAAAAAAGCGTAACACAAAATAATCCACAAAAACAAAATCCATGTATATATGAATCACATATACAAAATTTTACCTAAAGTTTGTATACATCATAGCACTAAGGCTCACAAAAAAATAGAAAACAACAAAAATAGCCAATAAGTGCTACTATCTAGTACCACCCTAATCTCTGGGAGGACCATGAATAGATCCCTGTGATCCTAATGGATCACAAAAATTAGGAACCCTTGAGAAAGAACTACCAATTCTAGACTCGCTCTGCATGTTGGATCTAGACATAGAAGTAGAAGCCCGCATAGGTAATGGAATATGATGTTGATAAAGTAGATCCTCAAGCACATAAATGTACCTATCTTGTAGTCTCGAATGAGATAGATATTATCTTTGACATGACTCTCATAGTGCAATCTTAGCACGAAGAGCAAAAAATTGAGCATTGTCACCACCTACACCTGGGGCCACCCATATCCCCTCAATCTCACTCTATAACTAGGCTATCTCAGCATCTTGAGTTGCTAGGGTGCCCTATAGCCTTGCAATCTCTATATCTTGGACTGCTACAACCTATAAGAGGCAAATCCATTCCACTTGGAGGACAACCTAATCCTCTTCACTATGCACCTAAGGTCTCTCTAGAACCTCCTCCATGGTATCTACACCCCCACCCCCATCACCATAACCACCTCCACCCCCATCTCCATCACCCTTAACTATAGCATCTAGAGTTTGATCCACATCATCCCTCACCTACGTCCTGCCACCACTACCTCGATGATGTTTTTATCATCAAGGAGTCTCCTCTACTGAATCCCAATCATCCTCGCTACCTCCATCACCCATAGTCTGATTGGGTACCAAAGGAGACTATGAAGTAAACCATACATCATACTCAAAATTGGTCCCAACATCATCCATAGCTGGGGCATATAGCACCTCATCATCAAAATCATCAATATCCCAGTCATGAGAGGGATAAGGGAGAATCATCTCATCACCTTGATGCCTATATATGACTAGGGCATCAGAAACCCCCTGCACCATCCCAAACTATCTCAGAACAAAATATAACCGGATTAGCTCCCTATCTCTACCATGTCACCCAACCACCCATCTAGCTCGCATAGTCTACCATAGTTGTGCATTATCCTCAGTTTAGGCAACCCCCATCCATGGTCACCAAATAACATCTAAACTAGTCAATCCTACCCACATCTCCTTATACTCTTGGCTACTATAGCTAGGATGACTCAGTGGAAGCTCTCTGCTAGTCTACCAATGAAGAGCACAAGGGTGTGAGTTATCCCACTCATAGTGTAAACCATCAGGTCGATCCACTCTGAAGTACTCCCATCTCTAAATTTGGAGAAGCAATCTGCAACCTAAACCCTTTCACCCTTACCTCTTCACCTCATAAATCTCCACATACATCTGCTAGAGAAAATAAGGTTCCCAAGTGTACACATGAGGCTCATCAATCATATCCAACACTAGCCTGATCTGGTTCCATGGGAACTTGACCCCTATACTGCTTGGAAGTAATATAGTGGATAAAATATACATCACAAATGTGGGTAGCGATTGTAGTTCTCCCTTCTGTAATATCTCCAGATATTGAATATCACCCCTACTCACATCCACATCCCTCCATCCATCACCAAATAAGGGCCTCAACTCATCCTCCTTGTCATGATTGACTCATATCGATAGCCCCTTGACAAGAACACGAAATATGTGATAAACATCTTCCAGGGTGATAGTAATATCCCCAGTAAGGAGCTGAAACGATCCCCTATCAGGGTTCCATCTCTCTTCTAAGGTCGATAAGTACTCATTCGCCCTCACCCGCTCAACTTTGTCATAGCTAGCCAAAACCACTATCTTCAACCACTTCCAGTGGTCATCAGTCAATTACTTCTTCATGCAAGAAAGGACAAGATAAAAATTATGGTGGGCCTTCAAAAATTTCACTTGTAAAAAAAAATTAAAATATTTTCCTTTCATTTCACAATCATTTAAAAAAAAAAACATTTCCAATTCATTCCATCATCATTTTTCAAAAAAAAATACAAAACATTCTCATTTCATTTCATCATAAAAAAAAAACACACAAACATTTACATTATTCCATCATCATTTTTCACTTCAAAAAAACAAAAAAAATCAAAAACATTCTTAGTTCATTTCATCATCGTTTTTCACTTCAAAAAAAAATATTTGCCCACCCCTTCACCGGTTTAAAAAAAAAAAATTACCACCCCCACTTAAGTTTTCAAAAAAAAATAACACATAAAAACATGAAAAACACAAAAAAAATGCAATAAAACAACAAGGGCATCGACACCTACCTCAGCCACCCTAATAACAATTCCAATCGCACCACCAACCCTTATTGCACTGCCAGCTCTGCTTGCCTCTCTTGCCATCTCTTCTATCATTGCAAACACTATCGCTCCACAACACTCTCTCAAATGCTCAGTTAATCTCACCCGCAACAATGAAACCAAATGGGCCCCCCTATACCTATTTATAGCCATATTTTGCACCTCCAAACGCAGAACCGTATTTATTGAGCACATCTAAATGTGAATCCACGTTTGGAAGGCACGTGTAAATAAGAATTCACTTTTGACCATCCCTAAATGTGATTCCGTGTTTAACACTAGATAAACACTAACCCACATTTTGCCAAAAAAAATTAAAGCAACAAAAATAATTCAAAATTCATCAAATACTCCATCAATGAATCCAATAAACCATCACACTGGAAACCATATCAATTTGGTCCCTCAATTTTTGGTTGTCATTAAGCCCTCTCTATGGGGTTACAAACGCAAAAATTTCTTACAAAACTCAATTTGGTAGGAATTGCTACAGCCACCAGGGTCCCCAAGCTCCCAGGGTGGCTGGTTCCTTCACCACATAATTTTGCATTTCAATGATACCAAAATGTAAATTTTTGACAACACAAAACCACCCCAAAATTGGGGAAACCAACTTGATGTTGATTTTCAACATTTGCATCCATCATGTTCACCCCTTTTTATCATTTACATTCGATCAATTGGCTTATGGGTTTCATTCTTCGTCCATTTACCAATTGGGGGTAAGCTAAAATTAAAAAATTTCAAAAGTCATTCATCCTTTGCATTGAGATAACCTAAGTCTGTTGCTCCATCCAATAATTCTAGATGTCTCTTTTTTTTAGATTGCATTTTGTTTTACGTAATGCGGTACAAAAATGGGCATCTATAGACATCAAAACCAGTCCTTCACAAAGCCCCCCATCCACCCCACATTCCTGCATAATAAAGTATATCTAAGTTTAAACTTAGGTATAAAAATCCTGCACATAATCTTATTTTTCATATTTTATTAAATTTGGAAAATCCCCCTGAAGAACAGAAGCTTATACTGAGAGGGGTGTGAACAATATAAGATAAAAAATTTCCTTCCAAATAATAACATCAATAATATTAATGCAATAATAAATCAATGCATAATTTCCATACACGTGAGAGACAATTATTTTATGTGGAAACACCCTTTCGAGAGAAAACCACGACAAACTATTGCTTATATATTTCTTCAATAAATTTTGTGGGCACCAACCCACATGAGACACCAATCCCCTATACAAGTTTGTGGGCACCAACCCACAGGAGATACCAATCCCCTATACAAGTTCGTGGGCACCAATCCATAGGAGACACCAATACCCTATACAAGTTTATGGGCACCAACCCACAGGAGACACCAATCCCCTATACAAGTTTATGGACACCAATCCACAAGAGACACCAATCCCCTATACAATTTTGTGTACACCAATCCACAAGAGACACTAATCCCCTATAAAATTTTATGGACACCAATCCACAGGAGACACCAATCCCCTATACAAGTTTACACCAATCCACAAGATACACCAATCCCTTATACAAGTTCATGGACACCAATCCAGGGGAGACACCAATCCCCTATACAAGTTCATGGACACCAATCCATAGGAGACACCAATCCCCTATACAGGTTCGTGGACACCAATCCACAGGAGACACCAATCCTCTTCTGCAAGTTTATGGGCACCAACCCATAGGAGACACCAATCCACTTGAGGCACCAACCTCACTCAGTTCTTCTTCAAAACTGATCACAACCACTACTCAAATATGCTTCCAAATCTTCTCACAAACACTGCTCAATTCTGCTCCTAAATCTGATCAATAATGGCATCAAATTCTTCACCTTTTCTTGAGTTTGCTTTCTTCAACTAAAAGCAATTCATACATATTCTACCCAAAATTCATTTAACCTCCTTGTAAATGTTGATTTGTAATTATCTTGTGCACCTTTCCTTCTTGTAGATAGTTGAAATGTCCTTCCTTTTCAATTGAATGCTTGGGTGAAGATGTGCCTTAATCCTTTTACTCTTTCCTTTCACTATGTGACATCTTGACTTGTTTTAAAACAATCCTTCTACTTGTGTGATACTATACTCTTTTACTTATTCCCACGTGTACTTCAAAACAACAAACTCTTTTCTAACTAAATTTAATATTATGTATCTTAATAAATCCTTATACCTCCCTCTTTATAAAAACAACAAAAATATTTTCCTCAAATAATTAAAACCACCTTGAGAAAGGAATTAATTCACTATACCTCCAAATCTACCTCAACAAAAATGATGATCTTCCTTTTGTATGGTCCTCCAAATCTGCCTCAATGTCCTCCAAATTTGCCTCAACAAAATTCCCTGCATGTGCGGTCAACTCACAACAGGTCAATAGTGAATTCACAAAAAGTCATCGACGAACTACATAGGATAACTTCCAATCAATGATCAAAGCAACAAGTCACCATATTCTACCACGTAGCATCCAAAATGTTAGTGCCCTCCAACTGGGCTTACCTACGTATGGCGCACAAAGCGTCAGTGCCCTCCAACTGGACATCATGGGAACCATGAGGTGCTCACCATAAACCACTTGTGCTAAGGTATTTTTATTATGTCCCATGTCTTTTGTAGGACAGATGTGGGATTAGATTCCCAAGTGAAAAGCAATACAAACTTGAATCTGTTTGTCAAAAATTATTTCATTGTTGAAAACTTAAACCTTAGCAAAAATAATTACATCTCTTACTTGTTGTATCTCCTTGCGTTTGCAGGTGGTTTGTTGTATTTCCTTGCAGTCGTTGGTATTCTATTTTATCTCCTTGCGCTTGTCAATAGACTTTGTCTCCTTGCATGTTCTTGAATTCTTCAGAAAATAAAAATAAACGTCTCTTTGGCTCCTCAATACCTTCATATAATGGTAGTACAACTGCCTTAAATTTTTCCTCGATAACTACCTTGCCCTGACCACAATCAAACCATCATCAAGTTGTGTTTCCTCCTAACGTCTCTTTTGGTGTTGCTAGCTCTCCACATGCATGCCTCTCTCTTCAATAGTTTCCTCCATCAAATTTTAGGCAACGAATACGGTCTTTTGATGTTTGTAAACTCTCACTAAAAGCTTTAATATTCTATCTAGAAACTCACCTCAAATTTGCTACGTTCACTTCTCAATGCTTGGCTTCATAGTGTATTTTCTCCTTTCGAGTTTGTGGCTACTACATCAACAATGCACTGTGGGTAATTTCTATTTCCACTGGTGACTAATCCACTTTTCATTGGTTGAACGCTGCCACCAATGAATCTTTGTTGCCATTGTCTCTACACCATAGCCTCTAGTGCTCTTCTCTGCGTCATCTCCAAACTCATCGTGCTCTCCAACTCACAAAGGCTCTTCAACAATTAGGTTCATTGAACAACATCACATATTTTTCGAAGATTTTCCATCAAAGTGCATTTCCCATATTGAAATAAACTTAGGCCTAGTTTATATACCAATTATTTCACTTCTTTTTAGTATTTGGCGCATTGGCTCAAATTATTTAAATTCAAAACTTTAACTTTACAATATTTAAATTTAATATTTAAATATTATAAGATTTAACTTTATAATATATTTTTTTATATAAATTTAATATTTAAATCTTTAATTTAAATATTAAAGCATATACTTGTAATTCAAATCATCCTTGAAGATATTTATGCCTTGAATAATTTATCCAAAACATGATATTACCCAAATTCATGAGCATACTTATAATTAAATCATCCTTCCAATTTTGCCTTTGACATCAATGATAACTCAACATTTCTTACAATCCCCCCCTTTGTCATTGATGGCAACCCTACTAAGAAATTATCCTTAACTGCTATAGGATCACAAGTTGCTCCCTCTTACTGAAACTCTCCCCCTTTGACATCAATGACAAAGGCTCCTTGGGGCTGAAATATAAGACACTTGACAACACCCCCTTTCTACCAACTTTCTTGAGACTTCAATTATGATATGGGAGTGAAACTCCCAAATTACTATGCTCCTCTTCTTGTTCTATTTTCTTTCTCCAAAATTTGGAGGGCATACCCTTTTGAATATTTTGACCATCCTCTTTTTTGCTTGACTTCAAAATTTTAGGGAACACTATTCTACACCATCTAGTTGTATGCCCAAAATTATTACATTTGTAGCATATGATGTTGTAGTACATGAGAGATGCAAATAAATTGAAATTCCTCTTGGTGAAACCAAAATCTAGCATGGACCTTGCAATGTGCAGTTTTATGACCAAGTTTGTGACATGAAAAGAAATAACCATGAAAGAAATATTGAAACCTAGCTAATTGCCTTGGAGGATATGACCGCATGGTTCTCTCATTCTTGGTCCATGATGATGCTTTATTTTCTTCCTTATTAATGCTTCCACTTCTCAACACATCAACATAGGTCTTAGGCTCTTCTTTAATTATTTTCTTTGATGCCTCTGTTCCTTTTGAGCTTGACTCCCCCTTTTATTTTCTTTGACCTTCTTCAAAACCAAGTCCAATATTTATAGTCGAATATCTTTGTGCTTTGATAATGTTATCCATGATTTCTATGCTTTTCTCAAACCTATGTAGCTTATCATTTGATTTTTCCACTTCCTTCCTTAGAGAGACAACCTCATGTTCTAGTTTTTCACATTCCAACTCTTTTGCCTTTAACTTCTCAGCCATACCTTCTTCAATTCACTTTGCCTCTTCAATTTTCACTTTTAAGTTGGTGATATCTTGTGAAAGCTTTGCCTTTGTCTTCCCATCCTCTTGTACTTGAGCCTTCAATCTTGAGTTATTCTTTCTTACCCTCTTCAATTCTTCAAGAGCAAAAACAAGTTCCTCTTCTATGTCAACTATGGCTTCCTCTTCATCTTCTGGATCTTTCTCTTCTTCTTGGTTTCTGATAACAAGAGCATCTTCTTCCTCTTCTATGGCCAAAAATAGGATTTATTCTCTTTCACTATTGGAGAGACTTTCATCACTGCTGCTAGAAGAATTGCTTGCTTCTTCAACATAAAAACTCTTCTTGTGTCTTTGAAATATTTTCTTCTCATGCTTGCTTTGACCATGCCTATTTTTCTTTTCATGAAAAAAATTCTTTCTTTTCTTGTATTTTTTTTCTTCTTCACTACTACTACTTCCAGCTTGTGGGAAATTAGATGCATAGTGACCAATGTTACCACAATTAAAACATTTCATAGAATGCATACCTATGTGTTTTCTTGGACCCTTATTATTTATTTACACAAAGTTATCTTCTTCTCTACTACTTGATTCTTGACTTGACTCTGGTTCTTTATTCTTTGTCTTCTTTTAAGCTTTAAACACAGTCTCCCATTTGGATGTTTGATATTTTTCAGTCCTCATCTCATAGGCTGTAAGAATTCCATGTAGTTCATCGATGCTTAAGGTTTTAAGATCATTTATTTCTTCAATCATTGAGACCTTTGCATCAAACCTCATGGGAAGTGATCTTAATATTTTTTGAACAATATTAGAGTCTTCAATACTTTCTCCAAGTCCATGAATGGTGTTGACAACTTCATCAACGTAGAGTAGATATTTGGTAATATCTTCCTCATATTTCATCTTCAAGTCTTCAAACTTCCTCCTATGGGTTTGAAGTTTTGCCATTTTAACCTTGTCATCTCCTTCATATGTTCTTTGTAACTTTTCCCATAATTATTTTGTTGTGGTGCATTGCATAACTTTTACAAACTCTGATTCACATAACCCAATTAATATTGCATTCATTTCCTTGGCATTATTTTCATATGGTTTCTTGTTATTTTGATACATGGGAGGATTTGTAGGTGGTGTGAACCCATACTTAACGAATTGCCATATATCATAGCCATGTGTCATCAAATAAGTCTGCATCCTCACACTCTAGAAAGCATAGTTAGTTCCATCAAACAATGGAGCCCTATTTGATGAAAACTCTTCTTGGTGAGCCATGTGTGTTCTTGTAAGATCTTCCTTCAAGCGGTTAGGCTTTCACGAAGGAACTTGCTCCGATACCAATTGAATAACACAAGCTTCTACTGAGAGGGGGAGGTGAGCAGTATAAGATAAAACTTTTTCTTCCAAATGATAACAACAATAATATGAATGCAATAATAAATCAATGCACAATTTCCATACATATGAGAGACAATTATTTTACGTGGAAACACCCTTTTAGGATAAAACCATGACAAAATATTGCTTATATATTTCTTCAATAAATTTTGTGGTCACCAACCCACATGAGACACAAATCCCCTATACAAGTTTGTGGGCACCAACCCACAGGAGACACCAATCCCCTATACAAGTTCAGGGACACCAATCCATAGGAGATACCAATCTCCTATAAAATTTTGTAGATACCAATCCACAGGAGACACAAATCTCCTATACAAGTTTGTGGACACCAATCCACAAGAGACACCAATTCCCTATACAAGTTTGTGGGAACCATTCCATAGGAGAAACCAATCCCCTATACAATTTTGTGGACACCGATCCATAGGAGACACCAATCCCCTATACAAGTTCATGGACACCAATCCCCTATACAAGTTTTTGGACACCAATCCACAAGAGACACCAATACCCTTCTACAAGTTTGTGGGCACCAACCCACAGGAGACACCAATCCACTTAAGGCATCAACCTCACTCAATTATGCTCTAAAACTGATCACAACCACTGCTCAAATATGCTTCCAAATCTTCTCATAAACTTTGCTCAATTTTGCTCCTAAATCTGATCAATAATGCAATCAAATTCTTCACCTTTTCTTGAGTTTATTTTCTTCAACTAAAATCAATTCATACATATTCTACCCAGAATTCGTTTAACCTCCTTGTAAATGTTGATTGTAATTATCTTGTACACCTTTCTTTCTTCTTGTAGATAGCTGAAATGTCCATCCTTTTCAATTGAATTCTTGGGTGAAAATGTGCCTTAATCCTTTTACTCTTTCCTTGCACTATGTGACATATTGAATTGTTTTAAAACAATCCTTCTACTTGTGTGAGGCTATACTATTTTACTTATTTCCACGTGTACTTCAAAATAGATAACATTTTTCTAACTCAATTCAATATTATGTATATTAATAATTTCTTATACCTCCCTCTTTATAAAAACAACACAAATATTTTCCTCAAATAATTTAAACCACCTTGAGAAAGGAATTAATTCACTATACCTCCAAATCTACCTCAACAAAAATGATGATCTTCCTTTTGTATGGTCCTACAAATCTGCCTCAACGTCCTTCAAATATACCTCAACAAAATTCCTTGCGTGTGCGATCAACTCACAATAGGTCAACAATGAATTCACAACAAGTCACTGGTAAATTGTGCAGGATAACTTTCAATCAACGGTCATAGCATTAAATCACTCAAATTCTGCCATGTGGCATCCAAGATGTTAGCACCCTCCAATTGGGTTTGCCTATGTATGGTGCACAAAGTGCCAACACCCTCCAATTGGGCATCATGGGCACCGTTAGGTGCTCACCATAAACCACTTGTACTAATGTGTTTTTATTATGTCCCATGTCTTTTGTAGGGTATATTTGGGATTAAATTCCCAAGTGAAAAGCAATACAAACTTGAATCCATCCGCTAGAAATTATTTCATTGTTGAAAACTTAAACCTTAGCAAAAATAATTACATTTCTTTCTTGTTGTATATCCTTGCATTTGCAGGTGGTCTATTGTATTTCCTTGCGTTCGTTGGTATTCTATCTTATCTCCTTGCACTCACCGATAGACTTTGTCTCCTTGCATGTTCTTGAATTCTTCATAAAAGAAAAACAAACAACATCTCTTTGGCTCCTCAATACCTTCAGATAATGGTAGTACAACCATATTAAATTTTCCCTTAATAACTGCCTTGTTATGATCACAATCAAACCGTCATCAAGCCGTGTTTCCTCCTAACATCTCTTTTGACACTGCTAGCTCTCCACGTGTGTGCCTCTCTCTCCAATGGTTTCCTTCAAATTTTGCACAATATAGACGGTCTTCTGTTGTTTGTGAACTCTCACTTAAAGCTTTAATATTCTATCCAAAAACTCGTATCAAATTTGCTACATTCATTTCTTAATTCTTTGATTCATAGGGTGATTTCTCCTTTCAAGTTTATTTTTGCTATGTTAACAGTGCACTATGAGTAATATTTGTTTCCACCGATGACTCCTGCACTTTTTGTTGGTTGAATGTTGCCACCAATGAACCTTTGTTGTCATTGTCTCTATACTACAGCCTTTGGTGCTCTTCTCTACATCATCTCCAAACTCGTCATGCTCGCAAACTCGCAAAGGCTCTTCAACAATTAGGTTTAGTGAACGACATCACATTTTTTTTGAGGATTTTCCATCGAAGTGCATTTCCCATCTTAAAATAAACTTGGACCTAGTTTATATACAAATTCTTTCTCTTATTTTTAATATTTTGCACATCGGCTCAAATTATTTGAATTCAAAACTTTAACTTTATAATATTTAAATATTATAAGGTTTAACTTTATAATATATTTTTATATAACTTTAATATTTAAATCTTTAATTTAAATATTAAAGCATATACTTGTAATTCAAATAATCCTTGAAGATATTTCTGCCTTGAATAATTTGTCCAAAAAATTATATTGCCCAAACTCATGAGCATACTTATAATTAAATCATCCTTCAAATTTTGTCTTTGATACCAATGACAACACAACATTTCTAAAACACCCTAGAATACCCTGTCTCCCCATTTGACATGTGTCCTAGCCACCACTACCCCCCTCATTTACCACATCTCACACCTCACTCCACACATCACTCTACTTCCACCTACCCATATGCCACCACTCCACCTAAGTGAGACACTCTAGATGACTCACTGCAGCTACCTAGGATAGGTGGTTGTCTAGTCCCTACCACTTGGCAGCCCTGGCTTACCACCTATATTTTCTCTCCAAAATCTCAAAATGCCTATAAAGGCAACATAACTTCATCACAAAATAAGGCTGGAAGCTATAATGTTACGTTATCAAAATCCCTGTAGGAGGTAACCAAAGTTCTTGGAGATTGATCCATCAAGATTCCAAACCCAACCTTAGGGTTTTTGCCATCCCAATCCCAAACGCCAACGGGTATTTACCCAGAGATAAATGTGCATCTACATTTACTGAATGCCAACCTGCATTTAGCCATCCCCAAATGCACATTTGTATTTGCTTAGGATCAAGTCCAGCTCACAATAGATAGAGGTCAAGTCAAGTAAAAATCAACAAGGCATTTATTAATTGTTTTATTTATGTTTTTTGTGCATTTTGTTACAGTCTGCTTATGCATTCATCTTTAGGGTTTTATGGTAGCTACTTTTATCCATATCAATAGGTACTACTAACTCGTGTGTTTGCATAAATGTATGTGCAGGTTACAATTTCTTGAAATTTGTTGTAGCGAGGATGGTCCACGAGGATAGTTGAAGCCCATCCACCACTTGGATTGTAGCAAAGAAGATTCAGGACACCACATCTGTTTGCTCAGCCAAAGAGATTTTACCCTCTTTGTCCTCATTTTATTCTTTCGGATAAAGCATTGTAATCTTACCCTTGCATACTCGGGGTAAAAATCATTGTATACGGAGACCAAGGCTCCATTGAAATTTAATATAATACAAAGTTATTTCATTGTACTTTTTTTCTTCTTGTCATTTGTATGGTGCATCTTCTTTTTAGCTTACAATGACACTTTCCTTACTATGGTTTAAACCTATATTTGCTTGAATCACTTGCACCTTTAAACTTTCATGCATTATATTTCTAAAATTTACTTTTTTTGTATTTTTATTTTTCCATTATACTTTTAATAAAAGTTAGTGGAGGTTAGCATAGTAATATTCCATAAGGATTGTGGAGAGTTGGCCTTAATTCAAAGGTTGGGAGAATCCACTGGAAATCCTTTCCAATTTTGTTGAAACTTGAATTATGATGTTAATCTCAATTAGGAGTTAGGACAATTCCTTAGTTTGACAGGAGTTGAAGGATGCTTTTAAAAAAATTAAATTTGTAATATTGTCTAGAAGTTTCTTCTATAAGAGCTTCTAGATACATTATGAGAAAATGGGAGAAACGCAAATGGAATGGACAAATTCTAGAATTTTGTTGTTGGACTATTATGTGGGAAAGAGTAAAACATCAAACTGGGGTTATAAATTCATATGTTTTAACTATAATTACTCCTCATGAAATATGTTGGAAGGACCTTAACATATTTTTGTCAAATACAATGACAATTCATAAATATGATCTATGGGTTCTTGGAGGTAACTTCAACACTGTTTTATCTCCTTCAAAAAAGGATACTACTCTTGGATGGTATAATAAATGTAATATTTTAATTTATTTATAAATTTAAATGGCTATTTGGATGTTATTCCTTCAATTTTTAAATATACTAGGGAAACTTATATAATAAAAAGATTGAATAGATTTTTTTATCCAACACATACTTATAATTAGAGTATACAATCTCTTTAGATGTTTTATTGCAAGTAGGATCAAATGACAAACCTTTTCTCTTAACTTATGGTTTATTTAAAGATATTTATTGAAATCCATTTTGCTTCCTATCTATGTGGCTTCAAGACCGTGATTTCTTCCAAATGGTTATGTTATGGTAGGATGAGGCAAATTTTGAAGGATCATGTCAGTACAAGTTTATTCATGTAAAAAAATTGAGGTAATTTGAGGCATTTTATGTTGTCATTGATGTCACATGGATCACATTGAGTTTTTGTGGCCAAAATATTTCATAAATAAGCATTTATGATATTTTGGAAAGCATGGCTATTTACAAGGTTTTTGTGAAAACCAAGGAAGGCAAAATAAAAGGTTTTATTTAAAACCATGGATGGCAGATTTGAAATGGGTTTTTCTTAAAACCCAGGTTGGCTTTTCGTTTCATCGAAAAAGGTGCCCTGATGAAGGAGGTAATTAATTTTAAATATTTAAGTTTAAATTTTAATCCTTTAATATTTAAATTTAAAATTAAAATTAAAATTAATATTTTATTATTGCCGATGTCAAAAAGGAGGAGGCAAATAATATTAAGTCATAGCCAACATCAAAAGAAAAATGTGGGCACATATAAATATGCCACTAAACTTTTTATTTTCCCTAAGTTCCCGATGAAGATAATCTTTTTGAAGCGCTAAGGGAGCAGAAGTGTCGTATTCATTTGAAAACCAGCGAAGAGAAGAGGGAATAAAGGTAAGGAAGGTTCCTTACCTATCATCGTAGGCGCTTGTGGCCTAGCGGTAAGAGGAAGGCATGTAAGGTGTTTAAGCGCCAGCAGATCCGAAGTTCGAATCTTGCCGACGCTGGTTTTTGCAAGGTAAAAAGGGGGAACCTTTTGCGCACGTGATTTTTGAGGGCAAGTTCGGAGAAAGCAAGAAGGAGGTCCTGCGCTCGTGAGCGGTTGGCTCACGTGGTTTTTGGCACCATGGTTTGAGTGGTTCAAGGGCAGTGATAGGGGATCGAATCCTACTGAGGTTAAAGGCAAGTTATTAATTAAATATTTTATTTTTCTAAGGTTGCCCTAGGAGAGATAATGTTTGTGCTGCATGTTGTGAAAAGGAAATATTTCTGGTGATTTTCCTTTTAGAAGTATATCATATTATATATCGTTGGAAAGCTTATTTCGAGGGATATTTGATTATTTTGTTTAGAAGGAGAAATAAGGTGTACATAAAGAGATATTTTTTTTTTTGTAAAAGGTTTCAAGTGAAGGTTGTTTTGTTCTTTTCAAAGTGTGTTGAGTGTGGCAGATTTTCCAAAGTGGTTTCTTCTTCTTCATATAAGGTATGGGCACATTCTCCTATTGATTTTCTATGGTGGTTGATTTTTGAAATATCATTGGAGGTAAAAGGACTATTTGTGGTTTCCTTTTTGAAAGTGGTTGATTGAATGCTTCAAGGTTTTCTGAATTGAGAGTTGTGTTTAAACCTTATTTTATAAGCATAGTTGTTGAAGCCCATTGGTTGTAAAATAACTTGAGTTAGAAAATAACATGAGTATCATTGTTATGTGAGATTTGTAATTGAGCATTGTTGGAAAATTTTGAGTTGATTGATACATACTTGGACTAGGGTTGAGTGAGGTAGAATTGTCCCTTATGGTGATTAGTTGAGATTGAGTTTAGAACATATTGAGTCTCTAACAATTCTCTTTATGGTTCTATAAGACTTGGATTGAGTTGAGTTGAATAAGCCTAGTCAAGTGATGTGTGAAGTGATTGTTCAAGTCCTATGAAACAAACTATTCCATTATTCTGATTTGAGTTGAGTTGAGATTGAGATTAGAACATATTGAGTCTCTAACAATTCTCTTTATGCTTCTATGAGTTGAGTTGAGTTGAGTTGATATTGAGCTTAGAACATATTGAGTCTCTAACAATTCTCTTTATGATTTTATGAGTTGATTTGAGTTGAGTTGAGTTGATATCATTGTGGATCATTGTTGTCATCCATTGAAGAGTACATTGCCATTCATTGTTGAGTTCATCTTTGAGCTTTGCCTTGATAGATTTATGGATGATATTTGAGTGCTACTTGAGCATGATTGATTGAGCCTTTGAGAAGGCATTTGTGGACAGTTTTGAGAAAGCTTTGTGGACAGTTTTGTGGTAGATTTATGGGCAGATTTGTGGACAGTTTTGGGATAAATTTGTGGACATATTTGGGACAGATTTGGGACAGATTTGTGGATAGATTTGGGACAGTTTTGGGCAAGTTCTTGGTGAGCTTGCTAGAGCATATTTGGAAAAGTTCTTAGTGAGCTTGTTGGAGAAGTTTTGGGCAAGTTCTTGGTGAGCTTGCTAGAGCATATTTGGAAAAGTTCTATGTGAGCTTGTTATTCAGTTTTGGACAAGTTCTGTGTGAGCTTGTTATTCAGATTTGGACAAGTTCTATGTGAGCTTGTTATTCAGCTTTGGACAAGTTCTGTGTGAGCTTGTTATTCATATTTGGACAAGTTCTATGTGAACTTGTTATTGCCTAGCTTTGAGTAGATCAAAGAAATCATTGTATTGGATATTTTTGTGTGAAATATTATAAGGATATTAGCTTACGGAGTACCCCACATTGGGGGAACCACGTTAAATCTTGTGTCTCAATTGTGTGTGGTGACTTGTGCTCTTGCTTACTACTACTATCTAAGTTATTAATGCACACTGCTATATTTTGTTATTGCAATTAAGGACATTAATTGATATTGATTTGGAAAGAAAGTAAAAAGTGGTCTTATACTGTTCACCCCCCCCGTCTCAGTATAAGCTTGTGTTCTTCAATTCAAAATATGAATCAATATTTGGAATGCCTAATATTTTGGTAACATATTTTAAGAAAAAAGATAAATTTAAATTCAATCTCAAAAAATTATAAGAGTAGTAGAAATCAAAGGAATGGACTAGGACACTTATGTGTAAGAAAAATAATTACTTTGTAATCATCATAACATATTGGTTCCAAAAATATGAAATGGCTGAAGGAAAGAGATATAAATACAAAATTAAAAAAAATTCTATAGTAAAAATATTATTTTCTTTTGTGCTATAAAATAATATCCTAACTCCATATGGAAGAAATATTGAGGAAGAAAAAGGTATTAGAAGGAAAATAATTAATTATTCAAAGTTTTATTTTTCAGATATTGGGTAAGATAAGGAGGCATGTGGTAAGATTTTGTAGAATATTTAATTCAGTAGCACATGGGGGTAAAATAAAAGCTTGATGAAGAAGATATCTATGGAGGAGATGCATGAGGTTGTTTTCTCTTTCCATCCAACAAGATAGCTAGTGCCAATGGATTTTCTATAATTTTCTTCCAAAAATTTGGATTATATTCAAGAGAGATATTTTGGTTATGGTTGAATAGGCCACAAATTGGAAGGGTATGATAAGTGATGCGAATACCTCTTTATTACATTGGTTTTTATGAAAAACAATAAAATATTATAATAATTTTTCATCACCTTTGTAATATGATTAATAATATCATTTAAAAATTATGGCAAACATGTTGAAAAGCATTCTATATTATGTTATCTCAAATGAATAAGGTGGTTTTGTACATCGTAAACAAATTCTTGTTGGTGTAATCATTCTGTAAAAAACTACGTATGCTTATGAAATTGGATATGAACAAAGCATACGATAAGGTTTGTTATATTTTTTTTATGTAAGATTCTCAAAATATTTGGTTTTGATCAAGGTTGATGTGAATGGATTAGATGATGTTTAATCACTCCAAAATTTTCTATTTTGATCAATGGATCCCCTACTGGATACTTTGAGGTACAATGTGAACTCTTCTAAGGTAATCCACTATCTTATCATCTATTTATTATTCTTGTAGAGTTATTAGGGAGAGCAATATCAAAGGCAAAAATGGAAGGAAAAATCAAAGGTATTTAGGTTACAATAAATGGTCCCTTCAAATCTAATCTCGAATTTATCAATGATACTTCTATTTTAATTCATCCCTTAGTAAATGAGGCACAGACTTTAAATAATTGTTATCATGCTATGACAAGCCTATTGGACAATTGGTTATTAATAGAAAATATAGTATTTTCATTGACAGTACCCTAGATTAAAAAATATTATTATGGATATTTTAGGATTTAAAATTAAAAAGTTTCCATCAACATATTTGGGTATTCCTTTCTCTCATAAAGGAAATGTAGTGAAATTTCACTACATCCTAGCCAAAATGTTATGTTTTTTACTTAAGATAATTTGGAAGTGGATGCAAAGAATGGAAAACACTCGAGACTCTACTACTTGCCAGGAAGATTATGCTAAAAAATGACCAAGGAGATATCACCAAAGGATGTATGTGGGTGTAAAACCCTAGGAGTTGTGGGGCTAGGATAACTATTGAATCTTAATAGTTAGCAATCCATATTGACTCCTCATACCCTTCTTGGTGATAGCTAAATCAAACCCCACCATTGGTAATAGCTCATAAGACATTATGATGATAACCAAAATGACTTTACCATTGGTAGAGGTTGGACCCAAATAATGGTTGTGGACAAGCTATCAGCCTTGGCTATCATCCACATCTATTTGAGTTCCTAAATTTTGACCACCCATCTATCATCTCTCCACCACACGCATAAGATAAACTCATTGGGAGAGTTAGTTGGAGAAAATCAACTGTTGCAGGAGGTAGATAAGGACTCATAGGAGATCATGATAAAGATATCCTATGAGACATTTACTCTCTCATATTTTGTCAAATGTTTCCATTGGATTGGGATTCTCTTCACCAATGACTCCTTTATTATAGGACCACCACTTAGCAATATTAGAGTTACAAATGGTATATTAAAGCGCTTCAAATTGGAGGTCCCATAGACTAAAAAATGTCATCATCTACAATTTGCATCCTTTCAAGAGAATTCCTAGTAACTTGGGATAAGACTAAGATCCAAGAGGTAAAACTAATGGAAGGTGAAGAAAGAGGCTTCAATCCTATATGTGTAGAATTTTATACTTATAGGTTGGTGTTACTTTACACAAGTTTTAACAATTCACACTATCCAAGCTTTCAAAAGATATAAGAAGGCTAAAAAAATTAAGAGACATAAAGTGAGGCTAAAACATCTGAAGATTAGAAGTTCTAAAAGTTTTGACCAAGAAAGCAAGGTAAAAGTTTTGATAGCCCAAGTTGTCCAAAGATTCTAAAAATCGAAAGTTTTTTTGAAGGATGCAAGAAAAGAAAAATGATTGAAGATCAAATTTTTTTGAAAGATCCAAAGGAGAGAAGAGAAGTTCCAAGAGTTAAAATGTGAGTTTCAAAAATATTTTAAGGTAGATAAAATGAAAATTCCAAAAAAAGAGATGGACCTATTTAAACATAGGGCAAAATGACCAATTATATATCGCAATGGCTTTCAAAGGTCCTCTTTGCATGACCCTTGGGATAGAATCATTCTTGTAATCATGGACTTCTTCACTCATGAATTTAATAGAGATGTTATCAGGAGCTTCCATTTGGCTCTTTTCAATAATATTTATGGAAAAAAAGCAATGAACATGCCTAGCTTTCTCTTTAAAGAATTGGAAAAAATTACAGTCAATTTCCAACAAGGTAACTCTTCTCTCATTAATCATCAAGGTCTATTTAAGGTCATATTTAATTATGTTTCCTTGATGAGGAGGGCCATTGTTGATAGAAAGTGTGGTGTTGGATCTCGTTCTATTTGGAAGTCCTTAACTTTTGTCTTACATTCTCCATTTAGATCTGTAGACATGGAAAATTTACCCATCCAAGTGATCAATTATCCCTTAAAATACTTTAGGAGGCCATCAAGCTTTCTAGGGTCAATTTTGGCCTCTTTTCTCTTTATTTTGTCTTGTTTTTATTAACCTTGACCAAATCCACACCAGATAAGTTACGGGGCACAAATTCGACAAATTTAGGGTTTTCATGAGAAAAAGCTAAGTTTTAGACCGACCCTTTAGGGCATCAACTCAATCAAGGTTAAATATTTATTTTTTCCACCTTTTAACCCTCAAATTCCTCTATAAATACAGTATTGGATTCCCCTTTTACACTAAAGAGAAATCATAAGAGATCAATTGACATATCCATGCGATCTTAAGTGTCTTCTTGTGCAGTCTTCTTCTAAAGCTTTTGGTGTTCCTGTGGTGCTTTTTTGTTGGTGTGTTCCTTGTGACTTTGCAAGTGGAGGAGATATTGATGAGAATTTACCTTCTTGAAGGAGGATAGGCCTTCCACATTTGTCCTTGCCTCTTCCACAAGGTCACTAGGTTATTTATTTTCATTCATTAGCTTTCTTACTTCGTTTCAATCTATATTTTTATCATTTTTGGGCTTTGTTTAGGGTTTTAAACCCTATTGTATGAATCTGTGTCCCATCTACTATAAGGTACAGATTCAGTGAAAGCTTTGCTTTTACCCATCAGGAAATTTGTGTCTATTTCAATGCTATTTCTGAGTCCATGCTCGGTATCCTAATTAAGTTTTGGGGCAACTATTCATCCCAAAACCCTAGGGCTTCATGTTGCTTACCCTTTGCTTTCTATTCTATCTTTGTTTATGTTCTATCTTCGACTATAATAATTCTATTTCACTTGCATTTCATATTATTTTAGCTTGGGGGCAATTATTTATCCCCAAATCCTAGCTTTCAAAATTACATTTTTCAAGTATTGCATCCATTTTGTTTGCACTTCATTCATTGTTTCATGCTTGCATATTTCATTGTGTTTATTTCAAAGTTCAAAGATCATTTTATTATGAACGATCAACTAAAAGAACCAAGGGGGCTTGATTGATGTGCCTCCAATCTTAGTCTCATAGTGGCCTAATCAGGCCCCCAAATGCTAACCATATTTTCTAGTTTTTTGTGAAGCTATTTTGTGGATTTAGAAGTTGTTGGATATTTTGGATGAAAGACAAAGCTTGGATCAAACATCGAAATCATATAAGTGCCCTTGATAAAGTTTTTAGGTTGTGTGTTATTTGCTTTTATCATTTTTATTCACAACCTAGATTAAGTAAAATAAAAATATCTAATTGCTTTCTAGGCATTTGAAAGAATAAGAGCATATAGTGTGCATCTAGGGTTTTAGCCTTGTTTGTGCATTTCACTTGTGCCCTTGCTTAAAAGAGAAAAGTAATTTTATTTCTTGCAACCTAGGGTTAGGGATCATTGAATCTAAGAATCATACTAGGGTTAGACATTGTCTTCTTGCATATTGTGTGTTTTGCATTGTTCTTTCCTTTTCATAGTTTAGCATAGAAAGGCCAAACATAGGTGATCACTTAATTGACACATCAAATAGTTCCACCCTAGAATTGGAGCGAGTCCTAAAATTATTCCTATTGAATCCATACTTTTGTGTCATCAATTGTAGAGAATATGACACACCCTCGTGGTTCACCTCAACTCCCAACGGATCTATCCAAGAATCATACGTGGTATGAAAATTTTCCCCCTCTACATATTTGGTGAGCCCGATGTGAAAACACATCTTAGTGGACAATATAGGAAGCCTATTTCTTTGATTTTCTCTGGAAAACTTTAAATAAGACCACTAATATTGTTTTTTAATAGAAAACATCTTTAAAATCTTGTGTGTGTGTTCACTATTTTTTAGTTTTCCTTATTTTCCACTCTATTCTTTCTCTTTCTCCTAATGTCTTCTAACCTTAGGAGCAAGTGAAGGCTTTTAGAATTTGATGATATTCTTCAAGAAGATGATCAAATTGATAGAGATAATCCTAATCTAGAAGAGGAAGAAAATAAAAAATTTGGTAATGACCTTAATCGTACTAAGGGGCCCAGTGGGAACCTTATCTTTAAATCATTTGATCACATCTGGAGTTTCTACAAATATCATAGAGATGCCTTGAATAAAGCTATGGATGAGGAAGCTCGACTTGAGGAAGTTAAGACTTTTCATCATCCAATCATTTATCCTCATACTTTTCACACCAACCCATTATTGGAATCTTCACATCATGCCAATCCTTACCATAAACCAACATATGCCACTACCGTGACCACCAACGTTGGAAGGGTTCCACAAGTCTCTCCAACTAATAGTACATATCAATATTATGTTCAATTTCTTCCTCATTCTACTTATCTCAGCATTCATGTTTTTGTTTAACCAAATGTTAGTTATCCTCTACAACATGATACCACATATCTCAACCCATACCACAACAATGTCAATGCCTCCAACATAGGTTGAGTTCCCTTTAAACAACCTATATATAACACTCCTCTAGGGAACCTAGGGGTATTTCATAGCAACAATCCTGAGATGCAAAGTTTAACTAATGTAGTGAAACAATTTATTTCAAGAGTGGATATGATTCAGTCTCCTAGTTTCACCTAAAATAATAGAAAAATGTTCAATCAGCCCCTAGATCCTGTTGTTGCCTCTAGGCCCTACCCTAAGCATTTTTCAATATCAATTTTACCTATCTATAAGGGAACAAAAAGTCCAATTGAACATTTAAGAATTTTTAGGATAACATACCATGATATCATATATGATGACATGTTGTTATTAAAGATGTTCCCTAAGAGTCTTGGTGATATGGCATTAGAATGGTATTATCAAGTGCCCAACCATTATTTGAGGAATTTTGAAGAGATAGTTGAATTTTTTGTTCAACATATCAAGGCTTATGTTGAAAAGAATGTGACTATGAAATATGTCTATATGTTGAAACAATCTAAAGATGAAAGGTTTTTAGAATTTTTGTCTCATTGGAGGAGTCTAGTTGGATGCTTGAGATATACCTTACCTCCTCAATACATGCTTGAGATATTTATTAGAAATTTACAAGAACACATATCTTATGAATTGGAAACTACAACTATCACTTCTTTTGATCAAGCTATAGATCTAGCAATAAGGGTAGAGCAAGCCCTTATAAAAAGAGGTCATCTTAAGATAAAATAGGATAGGACCATTAAAACTCAGTATAAGAACAAGCATGTGGTTGGTGATGGGGTAATGGATAGTAGGTATGTTAATAGTGTTGTTAACACCCTACAAAATATGGTGCTTAACCAACCTCAAAAACCCCCACAAAGGAATTTTATAAGACTCAACATACCTATGAAAATGGTCCTAAAGCAGCTTCTAGAAGCTAACATGATTGAGTTGCCACCTATAAGGTAACCTGATACCACAACTAATTGGTATAAATTTGGTCAACATTGTGAGTATCATAGAGTGGAGGAGCACCTGATAAACTCATGTAAGAGGTTGAAACACATGGTCCAAGACCTAATTGATGAAGGTTGCCTTGTTATAGAAGGTTCTCAATCCAATCCTCCAATAAAAAATCAACCTCCTACTCAACAAGCACCCATAACTAATCAAGACATGGGAATATTCCAAGATCTCCTCCCTAAGCATGGTCAATAAGCAACTAATCAAGTATCATATCGGAATGTGCCACCTCCCTATAATAATATGGTTGGTATGGTAGCGGTAACTACAAGGCAACAAGCACAAAATCAACCAACTCAAAATTTACAACAAGTAATGAGCTTTTCATCCAACCCAACTTAGTTTTAAATAATATCCAATAAAGTATCACAAGAATAGAAAACCCACCTTTAATGTTGAAGCCACAACCTAAAGTCTCCTTTGAAATTCAACAACAATTACCTAGTAGTCCAACCAAGATCTCTCTTAGAGCTTTTGCAAACTTCTCCCATTCATAGGGAAGCCTTGTTGGAGCTCCTAAGACAACAATCTATTCCTCAAGATATTTCCCCTAGTTCTATAGCTGATGTTGTAAGTTCTCTTGGAATACATCATATCATATTTTTGGATGGTGATATTCCTTCCTCGGACTTATGAGGGGATTCTTCCATCTATATTACAACATTTATTAGTAAAACATTTATCATAAATATTCTAATTGATAATGGTTATTCCCTTAATTTATGAACCTATCAATTCTTCCAAAATTTTGGATTAAAATAGGAAGACTTAACTAAATCTGATATCATCATTAAATATTTCAACAATGAGTCCCAAAAGGCTTGCAAAATTATATCCCTCCCCTTAGGGTTTGACCTAAGATCTTAGATATCTTGTTCTATGTGGTGTCTTTCCATGCATATTTTAATCTACTTCTTGGATGCCCTTGGATTCATGCAATGAGAGATGTCCCTTCTACTTTTTACCAATGTTTGAAGTTTAAATTTAAGGATCAATTTATCACCATTTTGGGTGATCCTCATCCATTTGAATATTATTCACTAGTTGAACAAACTCAATCTGATCTTCATTTATGTCCATCAGTTTCCTCATATCACATGACTAAGAAATTTGAAAATCTAAACATGAGTGAGGAACCATTAATCAATGTTTCATCATAGGATAAAGTCAATCCTTCTCTTCAAGAGCCTCTTCTAAATATATCTCATCAAGGTTTGGAGTGGAGTTTTTAGGATGAGGATCACCCTCTCCCTCTCTATTAAATGTAACCCCAAAGGAGTATAATGAAGGTGACACTCTTTGTGATATGGTTCATGAGGACGTACCTCAGAATATTTTATCCCTTGATAGATAAGTCCCTTGCACTACACAGGTTGAGAGGACTTTGGTTTTGTCTCCTGAGGATCTTGAGAAACTAGAAGTGATTCCTACCCTACCTCCTCTTGAGGATGAGTCATCCATTCTCATTGAGGAGACCATATATGTTAACATAGGTTCTAAGGATACCCCTAGAATCCGTAAGATATATAAAGCCTTGTCCATGGAAGAGTAGGAGTAGTTGACCAATTTGTTGAAAGAAATTCGTGATGCTTTTTCTTGGTCATATGCTGACATGCCAGGGCTTGATCCCTCCCTTGTTATGCATCATTTGGTACTTCACCCTAGTTCTAAGCTTGTTAAGAAAAAACTTAGGAAGATGCATCCTAAGGTCACCCTTTTGGTCAAGAAGGAGCTCCAATAACTCCTTAATGTCAGTTTTATAAAAGCTATCAACTATTCTAATTGGATCTCCAATATAGTCCCTATGGCTAAGAAGATAGGAATAATCAGGATATGTACCAACTTTTAGGACATTAACTTAGCATATACCAAATATAATTTTCCCCTATCCAACATAAATCATATCATATATTTCACCGCCAAATATGGTATGCTTTCACTCATGGATGGTTCTTTGAGATACAACCAAATCATGGTTGCCCTTGAGGACCAGGCCAAGACAAATTTCATCACACCATGGGGTACCTTATGTTATAAAGTCATGCCTTTTAGCTTGAATAATATTGGTGCCATATATCACAGGGCTATAACTTATATTTTTTATGACATGATACGTGATATCTTACAAGACTATATGGATGATCTTCTAGGTCACTCCATACATCAACAGAATCATGTTCACAATCTAAGGAAATTTTTTGAGAGGCTTCAATAGTTTAGAGTTTACCTCAAACCCTCTAAATGTGTGTTTGGAGTTACATCTGGAAATTTTTAAGTTTTCATTGTCTCTAGATGAGGTATTGAAGTGGACCCCACTAAGATAGTGGCTATCACTAACATGCCTTCTTCTCGCATGTTAACCAAGTTGTGTAGCTTGCAAGGTCAGCTTCAAGCTATTCATTGGTTCATAGCCTAGTTAGTCGATAAGTGTAAGCCCTTTCTCAAGCTTATTAAGAAATATTTTGTGTTCCAATGGAATTATGAGTGTTAGAAAGATTTTGATGAACTCAGAAAGTATCTCACTTCCTTTTCTATCTTAGTTCTGCCTCTATCGGATAAGTATCTGATGATTTACATAGCAGCCATAGCTCATGCTTTGGGAGCCTTGTTGGCCCAACATAATGATTAAAAAAAATAGTGAGCTATCTATTATATTAGAAGAACCTTGGTCAGCTATGAAACCCGATACATTCCCTTAGAGAAGCTTTGCCTTGCTATGGTATTCACTTCCTATAAGCTAAGACACTACATGCTCAACCATAAGACATTGGTGGTTTTGAAGTTTGATCTTTTGCGTTACTTAATGTATAAACCCCACCTTTCAGGTCAAGCTACTAAGTGGGTTTTAGCCCTTAATGAGTTTGACCTAGCTTTCATAGGTCTGAAGGCTATCAAGGGTTAGGTGATTGCTAATCAATTAGCCTTTGCTCCCCTAGAAGTTTTCCATCCTTTGGTCATTGAGTTTCCCAATGAGTGCTTTTGCATAGAGGCTAAAGAGCTAGAGTCCTAGAATTTGTTTTTTGATGTATATTAATGCATGAAGGGCACTGGTGCTAGAGTCATTCTAGTTACCCCACAAAAATAGCTCATCCTCCTTTCCTTAAATCTTCACTTCTCTTGCATAAACAACACTATAGAATATGAAGTTTTGATCCTTGGTCTTAGAGCAACCTTAGCCTTAAATATTAGAATTCTCTTCATCTTTGGTGACTCTCAACTTGTGGTGAATCATATTAATAATATTTATCAAACTCAACATTATAAGCTAAAACCTTATAAATATATTATCACCAAGATTTTATCCATGTTCAATTTGGTAATCATAGAGTATGTCCATTGATTCTCTAACCGCCATGTGGATTCCATGGCCACTATTGCATCCTTGTTTACATTGGATTTCGATGATGATCAAGCATCAATTATCATTAGATAACTTTAGGAGCTTGCATTGCTTGGTTCTTGTATTATTTTGTTAGATGTTTTGACCATTGGAGCTTCCCCATCTGAGCCATGGTATACCGACATCTTTAATTTCCTTACATATGTTCTTTTGAAGGTATCCTCTTGCGATGCCTTAACTTCGATGAAGCTCAACTAGCTCTTAGTGAGGCTCATGAAGGTTCATGTGGAGGTCATTTTAGTGGCAATGCCATTGCCAAAAAACTCCTTTATATGGGGTATTATTGGCCTTCCATGGATAAATATGCATGCAACCATGTTCAATTTTATGACAAGTGTCAATGCCATGGCAGCATTTTTCATGCTCCTTCTCAACACCTTCAGGTTATTTCTTCCCCTTGGACATTTTCCATGTGGGGATTGGACATTATAGGGAATATTAACCCAGTTTCATTTGATGGTCACCAGTTTATCATAAAAATGATAGAGTACTTCACTAAATGAGTTGAATTCATACCCCTAGCCACGATGACTAGATCTCAAGTCTCCAAGTTAATCTTTAACTAGATCCTTTGTAGGTTTAGAATTCCTTCAATGATAATTTCTAATAATGGCACTCCTTTCAAGAACAAGGATGTCCATAAAATTTGTACTAAGTACAAGATTCAACATAGGTAGTCAACTCCATATTATCCTTAGGATAATGGACAAGCTGAAGCATCCAACAAGTCTTCAATCAAGATCCTCAAGAAGTTGGTTAGTAAGACCGATCATGAGTAGCATATCCAACTTTATCCAGCTCTATGGGTCTATCACACCAGTGTGCAAACCCCTATAGGTGCCTCTCCATATGTCTTGGTCTATGGTATTGAGGTGTTATTTTTATTTAGAGGTTCCTTCATTGCACATCTTATTGCAATATGCCTCGATCGATGATGAGTATCGCTTGGATAATTTGAATCAATTGGAGCTACTGGATGAAAAGTGCATTCATGCCTTAGAGCATTTGTGAGCCTATTAGAATAGGCTCAAGCAATCTTATTCTAAGAGAGTTCGTACCTATTATTTTGAGATTGGGGACCTTGTTCTTAAAGAAAACCAAAAGAACACCAATGCTTGTTTAGATCTTAAAGGTAATTTTTAGCCCAATTGGTTAGGCCACTTTATCATAATAGCCAAGTTTGATTCAGGGGCCTATCGTATAGCTTCTTTGGATGGTAAATAACTTAAATAACCAATTAATATAATGCATCTAAAGACATATTATGCATAACTTGGCACTCTACATCTTCATATTACATTTAGCTTAGTTTTCATACTACATTTGGTTTACTTGTTCATATTGCATGACTGCCTGTCATAATTTGTATGTTTTTCCTGGCATGTTCTTGTCTTATTTCGTTACATATTTTGACCATTGGAGCTTCCCCATCTGAGCCATGGTATACCGATATCTTTAATTTCTTTACAAATGTTATTTTGAAGGCATCCTCTTGTGATGCCTTAACTTCGATGAAGCTCAACTAGTTCTTAGTGAGGCTCATGAAGGTTCATGTGGAGGCCATTTTAATGGCAATGCCATTGCTAAAAAGCTCCTTTGGATGGGGTATTATTGGCCTTCCATGGAGAAAGATGCATGCAACCATATTCAATTTTGTGACAAGTGTCAATGCCATGGCAACCTTGTTCATGCTCCTTCTTAGCACCTTCAGGTTATTTCTTCCCCTTGGCCATTTTCCATGTAGGGATTGGACATTATAGGGAAGATTAACCCAGTGTCATCTAATGGTCATAAGTTTATCATAACAGTGATATATTACTTCACTAAATTATTTGAAGCTATACCCCTAGCCATGATGACTGGATATCAAGTCTCCAAGTTCATCTTTAACTAGATCCTTTGTAGGTTTAGAATTCCTTCAATGATCATTTCTAACAATGATACTCCTTTAAAGAACAAGTATATCCATAAAATTTGTACTAAGTACAAGATTCAACATAGGTGGTCAAATCCATATTACCCTTAGGGTAATGGACAAGCTGAAGCATCCAATAAGTCTTCGATCAAGATCCTCAAGATTTCGGTTAGTAATACCGATCGTGACTAACATATCCAACTTTATCTATCTCTATGGATCTATCACACTTGTGTGTGAACCCCTACAGGTGCCTCTCCGTATATCTTGGTCTACAGGATTGAGGTGATATTTTTGTTCGAGTTAGAGGTTCCTTCATTGCACATCTTATTGCAATATGCCTCGATTGACGATGAGTATAGCTTGGATCGTTTGAATCAATTGAAGCTACTGTATGAAAAGTGCATTCATACCTTAGAGCATTTGGAAGAATATTATAATAGGCTCAAGCAATCTTATTCTAAGAGAGTTTGTAACTATTCTTTTCATATTGGGGACCTTGTTTTTAAATAAAACCAAAAGAACACCAATGCTTGTTCAGACCTTAAAGGTAATTTTTAGCCCAATTGGTTAGGTCACTTTATCATAATAGCCAATTTTGGTTCAGGGGCCTATTGTATAGCTTCTTTGGATGGCAAATAACTTAAAGAACCAATGAATATAATGCATCTAAAGAGATACTATGCATAAATTGGTACTTTACATCTTCATATTGAATTTAGCTTAGTTTTCATACTACATTTGGTTTACTTGTTCATATTGCATGATTGCCTATCATATTTTGCATGTTTTGCCTAATATTATATCTTGCATTCTGCTTGTGATAATTGCATTATTTCTTGCTCATATTTGCATGACTCCCTGATCATATAGATTCTTGGGTATTTTGCAACAATAACAAGTGATGACACCTAGTTAGGTTGTAGCTCACATACATTGCACTCACACTAGGGCTCTGATGCATAGCGAGTCCCCAACCTAGGGCCCATTTTTGTGTGTTTTCATCATTGCATTCATCCATTTCATCTTCTCTTATTTATTCTTCTCTTGTATCCCTTGACCTTGTAATTTTTCATTGCTTCTATATCCCTAAGTCAAGGGATACAGTTCTTTTTTGCTATGTCCTTATCCTTTGCATGTTTTCTTTCCTTTATTTGTCAAGATAGGGATATATGTTATCCTTATATTTTCTCTCTTCTTATAACACATGCACATATATGTTATGCTTCACTTTGATCACTCATCTTTTGCACACATCACACCCCTATCGGGTAGTAATAATTTTGGCAAATCAATCATATCATTTTAGCACCCCATAATTGATATCTTCATGGTCACAAGTGAGGGGAAGCCTCCATATGATCATTTGCAAGCATACATCCTAGCGGGTATATCTCTCTTTTTATATAGCCATCAACGAGCGCTACACCCATAGTGGGTACCACTCCACCTATCCATCTCTATGAGCATAATACCCTTACATGATAGCTTCATGGCCACCAGCGAGGGGTAACCTCCATTCGGCCATTTCGGAGCATACATCCTCACAGGGTTCCACTCTATTTCTTTTTGTTTTCTCTTGACCTTTTGAAGCTTTCACTTTCTTCTTATTCCACCTTTCTTCTCTCTTTCATTGTTTGTCTTTTCTTATTTCCATCCGCTCATCCATATTTTCTACTATGCATTCATTTTTAGCTTACATATTAGATTATATTTTAGTTAGGTTCATTTTGTATTTCATTCATTGTGTTTGTGATTATCTTGCTCAATATATATAATAAAATTAAAAAAATACAAGTTAGCCCTTCTCTCTCCTTTTTGGTCTTCCCTCCTTCCTTTACGTGCCTTTCCTTTTGTTGTTTGTTGCTTTCTTTTCTTCTGAGTCTATCATTTCAAGTTTCCTTAGGAATTTTACATTCCTTTCAAAACTCGAGGGGACACCCTAACCTGAGAGACATTAATATCCCTAATGTCTCGTTTTGCATGCAAATATTAAAAGTGTCTGGAATAACACCATTTTTGCACCACCCCTTTCTTCTAAACTAGCCACCGCTTTATCTCTTGTGTTTGTTGTTCTTTTTTTCCATAGATGTCTATATCTTTCTTTGACACATTTATTAGGCCATAAATGCATCAAAGAGGGGGTAAAATGTAGATGCTGAAACTTGACCCAACCAAGTGAGCCATTTTTCCTTAGAATCCTTTAGGAGGCCATCAATATTGCTAGGTCAAGTTTGGCCTCTTTTCTCTTGCTTTTGTCTTATTTTCTTAACCTTGACCGAATTCATGCTTGGTAAGTTACGGGGTGTGGATTCAATAAATTTTAGGATTTTTGTGAGAAAAACTTAAGTTTTAGATCGAACCTTTAGGGCATCAGCTCAATCAAGATTAAAGCTTTGTTTTTCGCACCTTTTAACCCTCTAATTCCTCTATAAATACAATATTGGATTCCCCTTTTGAAATGAAGAGAAAACATAAGAGATCAATTAAAATCTTCACGTAATCTTAAATATCTTCTTGTGCAATCTTCTTCCAACGCTTTTGGTATTCCTGTGGTGCTTTGTTGTTGGTGTGTTTCTTGTGACTTTGAAAGTGGAGGAGATCTTGACGATAGTTTATCTTCTTGAAGGAAGAGAGGTCTTTCACCTTTGTCCTTGCCTCTTCCACAAGGTCACCAAGTTGTTTATTTTCTTTCATTAGCTTGCTTACTTCATTTTATTCTATATTTTTATTATTTTTGGGTTTTGTTTAGGGTTTTAAACCCTCTTGTGTAAATTTGTGTCCCATCTGCTACAGGGCATAAATTTTATGAAAGCCTTGTTTTCTCCTGTCGATCACTCTACGTTCATTTTCATAATATTATTTAATATGTTTTCATTATCCTACAAAGTACATATTCAGTCTAGTTAAGTTTTGGGGTAACTGTTCATCCCAAAACCCCATGGCTTCATTTTGTGTGCCCTCTGCATTTCATTCTATATTTTTTTGTGTTCTATCTTCAACTGTAATCATTATAATTCACTTGCATTTCATATTAGTTTATCTTGGGGGTAATTATTTATCCCCAAATCCTAGATTTCAAAATTTCATTTTTTCAAGTATTGCATCCATTATGTTTGTGATTCATTCATTATTTCATGCTTGCATATTTTGTTGAATTTGTTCCAAATATCAAATCTTATTTTATTATGAATGGTCAACTAAAAGTACCAAGGGTACTTGACTACCATGCCTCCAACCTTAGTCTTATAGCAGTCTAAGCAGGCCCCCAAATTCTAACCATATTTTCTAGTGTTTTGTGAAACTATTTTTTAGATTTAGAAGTTTTTGGATATACCGGATGAAATACAAAGCTTGGATCAAACATTGAAATCAGATAAGTACCCTTGATAAAGTTGTTAGGTTGTGTGTTGTTCACTTTTATCATTTTTGTTCACAACCTAGATTTAGTAAAAGAAAATATCTAATTGCTTTCTAGGAATTTGAAATAATAAGAGCATATAGTGTGCATCTAGGATTTTAGCCTTGCTTGTGCAATTCATTTGTGTCCTTGCCTAACAGAAAAAAGTAATTTTATTTCTTGCAACCTAGGGTTAGGGATCATTGAATCTAAGAATCATACTAGGGTTAGACATTGTCTTCTTACATATTGTGTGTTTTGCATTGTTCCTTTCTTTTCATAGTTTAGCATAGAAAGGTCAAACATAGGTGATCACTTAATTGACACATCAAATATTTCCACCCTAGACTTGGAGTGAGTCCTAAGACTATTCTTGGTGAACCAATCCTTTTGTGTCCATGAGTGTAGAGAATATAACACACCCCCATGGTTCACCTTGGCTCCCAATGGATCTAAACAAGAATTGTATGCGGTAGGGAAATTTTTTTCCCTCTACAATATCGATAGTCTTTTCAAGTCTAGTTGATGGTGGTAATGAGACTCTGAGTGGTGGTAGACAAACTACTCTGAATACCTCTATTTTAGTGATGAATGCTATCATGACGACTCCTTTGAATAATGGCCAAAATGCTCAACTAGAAATTGTTACTAGTATTTTTGATGTAAAAGAGGTTAGTACACCCTAGCCTAAGGTGGTTGATCCTAGGGAGATTGAAGTGGATAAAATTTTAAAAACATTTCTATAAATTTGATAAAGGGCTTGGAATCCTATGATGGTGGTCCCTTTGGTTCTAGTGATCTGATAAAGAGTCATAATGGCTTAGCCACTCCTAGGGTTATTGTTAAATCTCTAATTTTTGAAGATTCATCTCCTTACAAAAAAAATAATAATTAATAAGAAAAAACCTCATGTTAGGGTGGTAAAATATAAGAAAAAAGGTGCAAGGATATCTATCCGATTGAAATCAAAGAAGAAGAAAATATTGAAGACGTTTGTTGTAATTCAAGATTTTGAGGCCGTGAATGATAACCTTTTGATCCTAGAATCTAATAAAATTATAAAATTTAATGAATCACCTTTGGCTCACTATTCTACTCATTTTGGTTTGAGAGGATCTCCAAGTAATCCTATGGACTCAATTTTAGAATTGGTAAGAAATTTAAAGAGATCAGTCAAAATGATTGTATTCTATGCTAATGAGATCTTTTGGAAGCTAAAGTAGGATAAGGAGGTGATTGAGATGGATCTCGTGGAGAGTTGTAATCAGGGTTAGGGGCCTTGTGGGGTTGGCTTATAAACCTCTTTGGTTTGTGTTCTAGGTTGTTGTATTTATCTTGCTAGGTTGGTGGTTTCTCGATGATGATTCACCTTGTGTTTGTGTGTGTTGTTCTTTGGGTTGCTATGTTTTTTTATATTTTCTTTTGTTGTTCTTGGGTGAGACAAATTTTCTTTGGTCCTTTCAAAACCTATTCATTTTTTAATCAATAATAAAAAAGTGATGCAAGAAGATCCAATAAGAAGAAAGGGAAAAAATTTCTATGAGACTTGATAAAAACACAGTTGGGCCTTAGATTTTTATAAAAGTTTGATGTGGCAAGATAAGTAAAAAAGTTTTGAGAATTGTCTAAACTAAAAATTAATAATGGGAATCACTATGAGAGATAAAAGAAGCTAAGAACAAAATAGGATAAAGGTGAAAAATATAATTGAAAGGCATTATTTTTGATGCGTACACTTCTAGAAATGTATTTGAGTTGAACTAATAAGCCACTACTGATAAGCACCCACTAACATCACTTGGGCTTAATAGTCCATGAAAAGTCGTAGTTGAAACCAGGGTTATGTGTAAGGGGTTGGCCCTAAAATGTATTTATAAAAATGGGGTGAATTAGTTTCGAAATCCAAAATTCTTTATAATTTCAAGGTGAAAAGGTCCCCTATTATTAGGGGTAATATTGGAGATTTAAACTTAAAATGGTCCAATTATTATAAAATTGGGGCGAATCTACCCAAAAAAATTTACACCCAAAATTTTTGGGCTAATGGGCCCCGGTCAAGGGTCCCCAATATTAGCCAATTCCAAATTTCAAAAATCCAAATATTCATTAATTAACGATGATTAGCCGCTATGCATAACCCTTGTTGCAACAATAACTCTCCAAGCCTAAAAACATTAATTGTAGAAAGTGATCGTACTTAGATTCTAGGATCCCAAGGATGGCTATTGAGGAATATTAGTAATGGTTGAGCATCCAATAAATCAAAATTGATGATTCCAAATCCATAGACCTCAAAGAATTACAGTGATGTAATGCAAATTGAATCAAGCAAGCAACAAAGAGGTATTGTCAAAATTTTATGTTCAATATTTGGAGGGAGAATCTCCCCTTTTGTACTCTATAAATGGTAGAATTTTAGGCATTGCAAATAATGGACGAGCTGCTTATTTAAGCCTTAATATTTGTATGTAACTTTCCTTTCATTTTCTTTTGTATAGCAAAACCTGAACCCTAAGTGGATTTATGGGAAAACTTTTGAGACCTCACTTTTGGCATGACTTGTAAAATTCATACTCATATATATATATATATATTGGAATTCATGACTATTGGGCATTTAATGTCCCGTTTATGGTGTGTATGTATGTTTATGTGCATGTATAAAAATTTGTGGCTATATTATTTCTCTCATTTCGTGTATGTGCAATCTGGACTTAACTCTATATTATGAGAAGGGAAAGTGTTCACTTTGAGTTTTTGACACATTAGCTTCATGCATTCATATATTTTATTGTTATGTAGATGAATCTTATTTTGATGTTGGCACATCACCCCCATTAGGTTAGGTTAGCTTATGATCTTTTCCTTTCTCCTATCCTTGTTTTCTATGATTTTTCTTTTCCTTTTGCTCTGAGCACCTGATATCTAGGTTAGATTAGAAAAGAAAAGTGTTGAAGATAATATCTTAAAAGGAGTCCGCATTCTTGTAAAAATCCCTAGATTTAGTCTGATTGATCCACTTCCCACACTCAAATTTTCCCTACTATGTTACTCCATGCAAGGCATGATAGTTCGATCATCTGGTCCTCACATTTTGTGACTGGGACAATCAAAAGAGGACAATAAGAAATAAAAAGGATATTTGGATCTCATGTTTGGATACAATGAAATCTTGTTTGGTAGGTTGGAAAGGTATGTCGTTAACTATAGCTAGAAGGCTATAAGCCATAAAGACTATATTCAAATATAGCCCTATTTATATGATGTCACTTTCAATATTGTTAGTAAGTATAACATCCAAATTTAATCAAATTTAAAGAGTTTTTATCTAGAAAGGATGTGAGGAAATATTTAGGTTTCCTATTTATAAGTGGGATAATATTTACAAAGGAAATATTATTATAGGGATAGGTTAGAGAAATTGCAATCTTATGAGTTTGGCCTTAGGGGTAAAAATTGCTTGGAGCTTATTCAAAGATCAAGGAAAGAGTTGGGAAAATTTTACTTCAACAATATATAGGTTTTCCTCATTTAATGAAATTATTGAGGAAATGAACCCTCTATAAAGATCACCAACATGGAACTTCATATTAGATAGTTTGTAATTTATCAAGAAATATATTAGACATTCAATCAATTGGATAATTATACAAATATTTGTTGGAAATTTTGGGTACCTTGGGTGCATTGCCTTTGCTCAAGTGTATAAGTTGTCATTGATGTCAAGAAGCTTTTGAAGGAATTTGATTTGATGTAAAATAATTTATTTTTATGAAGGTTACGGCTTGACAGGTTCAAAAGAAATCAAGTTATAAAAGTGTCACGATATTGCGACATGTCGGGTTTTCACGACCCGAAGAAAAGAAAAGCGCTAAGGAGAAAAAGTGTCACGATTTCGTGACAAGTTAGAAGACAAAGTGGAAGCAAGATAAAGTGTCGCGATTTCGCGACATGGTATAGAACTCGAAGTGAGAACTATCATGATTTCACGACATGCAACAAAGGGAAGAGCGTGAAATGAGAAGCATCATGATTTCGTGATAGGTTGCAAAGAAGACGTACGAAAGCTAAAAGCGTCGCGATTTCATGACAGGTTGAAGAGAAAGCAAACAGATACAGAAAGTGTCACGATTTTGTGACAGATCGAGTTGGCAGCGTTCGGTTGGAGAAAGTGTCACGATTTCACGACAAAAGCAGAGAGGAAGGCTATGAAGATAGAAGTGTCACGATTTTGCGACAGAAGTGAAGTCGAAGTCTGCAGAGGCAGAAGTGTCATGATTTCATGACAAAAGCAGAAAGGAGGTCGATGAAGTGAGAAGTGTCGCGATATCACGACAAAAGCAAAGTTGATGCTGACAAAGACAAAAGTGTCGCGATATCGCGACAAGAGCTTAGATGAAGTCGTCAAAGGCTAAAGTGTCACGATATCGCGACAAAAGCCAAAAGAAAGTGTACGGTTGCAAAGGTGTCACGATATCGCGACATGTAGTTTCACGACAGAAGCTACAGAAGAGTTGCAGAGGCAGTGAAGCCGACAAAGTTAAATTTGAGCCGACGAAGATTAGGGTTTGCAGCTAATGAAGTTTAGGGTTTTGTAGTCGATAGAGTTTAGGGTTACAGCCGACTAAGATTAAGTTTTTTGATCTTGAAATTTTTGTTATAAAAGGAGGGTTGTTTCGAGATTTGATGGAATCGAAAGTGCGCAAGTTAAGTCCATGGTGCGCAGAGAGCGAGTCATGCCGAATCGAGCTAAGTGCGAAGCAAGAGCGCACAAAGAGCAAAAAAGTGCAAAGTTGTTGGGTGCATCATTTTTGCGATGTTCAAAGATAATGGGCAAGCTTTGTGAGAGCCTGTGAGCAGGTTTTGGACAAGTCATTGAGAGGGATTGTTGGACAGATTTGAGCAAGTTTTTGTTGAGCTTGTGGAGCAGTTTGGGCAGGTTCTAGTGAGAACTTGCAAAGCAGATCTGAGACAAGTCTTGGTGAAGACTTGGGTGAAGATCAAGCAAGCTTTAGTGAAAGCTTGTGAACCACTTTTGTGAACCATATTTGAGGACCAGTGGAGGACAGAGATTGGTGCAGATTTGAGGACAAATTTGTACCTAGTCCAAAGAAAGAGGACGAGTACATTTGTGTCAGACTGAAGGACTGTGTTTGGTGCAGATCAGAGAAATAGAAAGAGGACATTTGTGCTAAATCAAAGGACTATGTTTAGTGCAAATTCAAGGACCAGCTTTGGAGGTGATAGAGTTGAGGACAGAGGTCTCCAGCCAGAGCAGGGAGGACAGGTGTCTTCTGTGGATAGAGTTCCATTTGCTAAGGGCAGCGGAGGCAGAGGTCTTCTAGAGGATCACCAGCCAGAGCAGAGTTAGGGGATTGGTGTCTCTTGTGGGTTGGTACCCATGAACTCGAGATTAGGGGATTGGTGTCTCCTTTGGGTTGGTGCCCATAAACATTGTAATCGGGAAAGGTATTCCTAGAATTTGGATTGATAAAATTTAGTGAAATATTTTATCCATGGATATAGCTCACATTGAGCGAACCACGTAAATTGGTGTCTCATGTGTGTGTGACGATTTGTACATTGCTTTGGTTTCTGCTATTGATATTGCCATTGATATATTGTATAATATAGATTGGGATAAGAAAAGTTAAAAGTGGTCTTATATTGTTCACCCCCCCTCTCAGTATAAGCTTGTGTTCTTCAATTGGTATCAGAGCGGATTCCTTCGAAAATTTTAACAGCTTGAAGGAAAAGCTAGTAAAGAACACAATGGATTATTCAAGTGGCAATGCAGCACCTATTCTTGATGGGTCCGATTTTGGTCTTTGGAGCGCAAGGATGAAGGTTCATCTAATGGCACTTGGTAATGAGGTATGGGAAGTAATTGAAGATGAGTACACTATTCCTGTACATGGTCCAAATACTAAAGAAGAAAGGCTCCTACATCACAGACAATTCAAAAGCAATGAATGCAATTCTGAAAGGCTTACGGAAAGTAGATCTCACCAAAGTGATTCACTGCAAGACAACTAGTGAAATGTGGAAACAGTTGCAGGTGGTTCATACAGGTGATACAAATGTTAGAAAGGCCAAGTTGAGACACTTCAAAGGTATGTTTGAACAACTCAAGATGAATGATGATGAAAATATTAGTGACTACATGCTTCGTATGGATGAGGTTGTTAACTCCATGAAAGACTTAGGTCTTGAGCTTGCTGAAAATGATGTTTGTGATAAGATTTTAAGATCTCTTCCTAATAGATTTAGTGAAAATATTTCTGCTATTGAGGAAGCTAAAGATTTGGATAAGTTGAAAAAGGATGAGCTCCATAGTATACTTGTAGCATTTGAGTTGAGAACTCAAGTGAAGGTTGACGTCAAGAAAGATGCAGACTTTCAAGGCTACCAAGAAATCCAAGGGTAAACAGCTTCAAGAGAGTGATGAGTCTTCTAGTGATGAAGAGGCATATTACAGACAAGAAAGGCAAATTCTCTAGAAAGCACAAAAGCATGAAAAATATAAGATGTTTCAATTACGGAAAGTTTGGTCATTATGCTACAGACTGTACTGTTCCCAAGGATGAAAGTGATGAAGATAAACAGGATTCTAAGAGCAAGGATTCTAAAAAGCACAAGCATCACAGAAAGAACAAAGATGAGCACAAAAATCAAGGAAAGAGGTATTCTCACAAGCACAAGAAGAGTTTCTACCTAGACAAAGCAAGTAAGTGTTCTAGTAGTGATAGTGAAAGTTCTTCAAGTGAAAATGAAAATGAGATGTTGTTCATATCAGAAAAGGAGGAAGAACCGAAACATAGATTCATTATCATGAAATGTCTTAGATGTGGAAATTTTGGTCACCTTGAGGATGATTGCACAAATAATGATTTGGTTTCTAGTATGTATGAGGATGCTTCAGAAAACTATAAGGAAGATGCGTGTATGGTTTTTGAAAAAGGTAGCACCTCTAGTGATAAGAAATCTAAAAAAGGCTTTGATGATTCAAAAAGCAAACAAATAAAGGATCATGAAAGTGAACTTAGTGGTACTCTTAGTGCTTTGAAAAAGGAAAGAAAGAAGAATGCTAGACTCAAGGATAAGTTAGATGAATGGTGTATGGAGAGAGATGATCTTATATAAAATCTTGAATTCTCTATAGCTAAGACGCAAGAACTCAAGGATGAGTTAGAGTCTAAGGTTCTTGAGTATAGTAAGTTAGAACAGAAAATGGCTTCTTTGAAAGAAGAAACTAAATATTACAAGGATAAGCTTTACAGGTTTCAAGATAGCTCCAAAAAGGTTAAGTCACTCATCAAAGGTCAAAGAAAGACAACAGATAAAATAGGCCTTGGTTTTGTTAAGCCGCACAAGGAACAAGTTGGAAAGTCGAGTAAGAGACTCCAAAAGGAAGAGAGTTCTGATGAGGAAAGTATTTCAGATCATGAGTCCTTGAGTGATAGATGCGCAGAAACAGAAAACAGATTTCAGAATGAGAAGAAGAAGTTTTCAGGACCCAAGAGGTCGAATAAAGGAAAATTTCATGGCAGATGTTTTGCGTGTCACAGGTTTGGTCACATGGCTTCGCATTGCATGACTCAAGTAAGGAAGGTAAATGACAGTTTCAGAGGTGGTAATTTCTTTCAAGGGTATTGCTACTCTTGTAAATAGTTTGGGCATAAGGCAATTTTTTGCAAGGCTAATAACAGGAACAAGGTTAGTCAGAACAGGCGGATTCAAAGAATAGGTATGCCTAAAATAAATAACATTGTTACTTTTTATAAGTGCAACAATGAAGGTCACACAGCTAGACAGTGTAGAGCTGAACTTCCAAGGTACAAGAATAGGAACAGTGGTATGAACGGGTCCAAGGATCAAGGCATGGATAAGAACAAGAATGATAATAGGAACAAGAACAGTGACAGGAACAGAAACAAGAATATGGACAAAGAGTTCAAGAGAAGGCCCAACAAGGAAGTGATAGACGCTGATGATGATCAGTGCCTAATGGGAGTTTTACTCCCACCCCAAATTAATCACCTCATCAGGAGGTGGGGGAGGGACTAAGCTAAGAGGCTCATTCTTAGTCTTGAGCCCCAAAGGTGACCCTTTGCCATTGATGACAAAGGGGGAGAGATATGAGTAAGGGGGAGAGCTTCAAGTGAAGAGGAAAGCTTCAAGTCAGGGGAGAAAAACTTCAAAGGAAGATTCTCAGTTGTGGGCACAGTTTCTCAGTTGTTAGCACAGTTGGTTTCAATTTTGGCTCTTGAGACATGTTTTCAGTATAGGATTGACATCAATGACAAAGGGGGAGATTGTTGGCAATTTTGGGTACCTTGGGTGCATTGCCTTTTCTCAAGTGTATAAGTTGTCATTGATGTCAAGAAGCTTTTGAAGGAATTTGATTTGATGTAAAATAATTTGTTTTGATGAAGGTTACGGCTTGACAAGTTCGAAAGAAAGCAAGTTAGAAAAGTGTCGCGATATCGCGACATGTCGGGTTTTCGCGACCCAAAGAAAAGAAAAGCGCTAAGGAGAAAAAGTGTCACGATTTCATGACAAGTCAGAAGACAAAGTGGAAGCAAGATAAAGTGTCACGATTTCATGACATGCTACAGAACTCGAAGTGAGAACTATCACGATTTTGCGACATGTAGCAAAGGGAAGAGTCTGAAATGAGAAGCGTCGTGATTTCACGACAGGTTGCAAAGAAGACGTACGGAAGCTGAAAGCATCGCGATTTTGCGACAGGTTGAAGAGAAAGCAAACAGATACAAAAAGTGTCACGATTTCATGACAGATCGAGTTGGCAGCGTTCGGTTGGAGAAAGTGTCACGATTTCACGACAAAAGTAGAGAGGAAGGCTATGAAGACAGAAGTGTCGTGATTTCGTGACAGAAGTGAAGTCGAAGTCTGCAGAGGCAGAAGTGTCACGATTTCACGACAAAAGTAGAAAGGAAGTCGACGAAGGGAGAAGTGTCACGATATCGCGACAAAAGTAAAGTTGATGCTGACAAAGACAAAAGTGTCGCGATATCGCGACAAGAGCTTAGATGAAGTCGTCAAAGGTTAAAGTGTCGCGATATCACGACAAAAGCCAAAATAAAGTGTATGGTTGCAAAGGTGTCGCGATATCGCGACATGTTGTAGTTTCGCGACAGAAGCTACAGAAGAGTTGCAGAGGCAGTGAAGCCGACAAAGTTAAATTTGAACCGACAAAGATTAGGGTTTGCAGCTGATGAAGTTTAGGGTTTTGCATCTGACGGAGTTTAGGGCTACAGCCAACTAAGATTAAGTTTTTTGATCTTGAAATTTTTGTTATAAAAGGAGGGTTGTTTCGAGATTTGATGGAATCGAAGGTGCGCAAGTTAAGTCCACGATGCGCAGAGAGCGAGTCGTTCTGAATCGAGCTAAGTGCGAAGCAAGAGCGCACAGAGAGAAAAAAAGTGCAAAGCTATTGGGTGCATCATTTTTGCGATGTTCGAAGATAATGGGCAAGCTTTGTGAGAGCCTGTGAGCAGGTTTTGGACAAGTCATTGAGAGGGATTGTTGGACAGATTTGAGCAAGTTTTTGTTGAGCTTGTGGAGCAGTTTGGGCAGGTTCTAGTGAGAACTTGCAAAGCAGATCCGAGACAAGTCTTGGTGAAGACTTGGGTGAAGATCAAGCAAGCTTTAGTGAAAGCTTGTGAACCACTTTTGTGAACCAGATTTGAGGACCAGGTGGAGGACAGAGATTGGTGCAGATTTGAGGATAGATTTGTACCCAGACCAGAGAAAGAGGACGAGGACATTTGTGCCAGACCGAAGGACTATGTTTGGTGCAGATCAGAGAAAGAGAACGAGGACATTTGTGCTAAACCGAAGGATCGTGTTTAGTGCAAATTCGAGGACCAGCTTTGGAGGTGATAGAGTTGAGGACAGAGGTCTCCAGCCAGAGCAGGGAGGACAGGTGTCTTTTGTGGATAGAGTTCCATTTGCTAAGGGCAGCAGAGGCAGAGGTCTTCTAGAGGATCACCAGCTAGAGCAGAGCTAGGGGATTGGTGTCTCCTATGGGTTGGTACCCACGAACTCGAGATTAGGGGATTGGTGTCTCCTTTGGGTTGGTTTCCATAAACATTGTAATCGGGAAAGGTATTCCCAGAATTTGGATTGATAAAATTTAGTGAAATATTTTATCCGTGGATATAGCTCACATTGAGCGAACCACGTAAATTGGTGTCTCATGTGTGTGTGACGATTTGTACATTGCTTTGGTTTTTGTGATTGATATTGCCATTGATATATTGTATAATATAGATTGGGATAAGAAAAGTAAAAAGTGGTCTTATACTGTTCACCCCCCTCCTCTCAGTATAAGCTTGTGTTCTTCAATATTTGGTCTAATGCTTAGTCAAAATCTTATCCTCTTATCTCTAATTCAAAATAGAAATCATTGGCTTGGACATGTCTATCTTGTAAAGATCCAAAGTTCAAAGACTATATTAATGTTAGCAATAAATCTATACCATGCATTTCTATTAGTAACCAAGTTGAAGAACATAAACTCAAACAAATAGTAAATGAGCTTCAAAAGATGTAAAAGTTTTATTTTTTCAATTTTTACATAATGATATGAGTTGGTTTAGAATATATCAAAATATGGTGGATACTTGATCAAGTTAGGATATGATGAGTTATAGCAATCATAATTTCCTACTCCAAATATTTTTCTTTTATCAATATTTGGTCACTAGCTCTCCCTAAGATCTCAACATTCCTTTGGTTAGCTCCAAAGTAAAATTATTATAGAAGAGAGTCTACAAGAAAGAGGATATCATGGACCTTTCACATTTTCCTTGTGTGAGAAGGATTTAGAAACATCAAAATATTTACTTTTTCATTGTCCCTTTTCTCACATCTTTTGAGGCTATTTTTCAAAGATGTAAGAATACATTCAAGAGCACCATCAACATTGAAGGAGTTTATGAAAATTTGGATTAATTATTTCAAAGCTAAATCATTATGTATTATATGGAGGATTGGCCCTACCATTTATTATATAAATTTATGGCTTGAAAGAAATAATAAAAAATTTAAAATTTAACCTCAAAATCATGTGCAAGTTTGGAACTATATTATTACCTTTTTGACATAATGTTTATAGAAGTGGTGGTCATCGTGGGAAGTATCAAGTGTGAAAAAAATGTGCTAAACACTTGGTCATAGGATTTGAATATACATCAAAGGGCCATCTACGACATTGGCATTAACAAAAAGGATTTCCTTTGATCTATGGTAAAATAAAAATGTCCAAAAATTAGGTTTATCAAAATTAATTTTAATGGTGCTTCCAAATAAAATTCAAAAAAAGTTGGTAGAGGTGATTTTGAAATAATGAAGACCAAATTCTTGTCACTTACTCAAAATTATATGGAACTTAAACAAACAACTATACTAAGGATAGGACACTTCTTATAGGGATTCAAATTATAATCGAAGAAGGATGGAAAAATAATTCGATTAAGGGGGATTCATAAATTATCATTAATGCTATCAACAAAAAGGATGTGGGGATTGGATAAAAATAAAATTATTGTTGATGTTCATCAACTATTATTCGATGCAATCTCTTGAAAATATGAGCATATCTATAGAGAAGAAAATCATATAGCAAATAATTTAGTTAATTATAGTGTTGATGTTCATCTTGGTGAGATTTAAATTTTAGAATACAATTGGTAGAATGAGATCTATCTCTTGATAAAAATATTGTCAAGGATGTGATTACAAAAATATAGCAATTTTAGGAAGATGAGGAATATATTTTATATAAAATAAAATGAAGAATATCTTTGATAAAAGGGCAAGTTGGATATGATTTAATTGACCTAATAACAAATGTAATATTTTGATATTTTATTTTGAAATACCAAAAGCATAATACAAGAGTGAGTGCAAGTTAGAAGCAAGTGCAAGCCAAGAGAAAGCCCCACTAGGTAGTATGGAAGGACTTTCATATTTCAAATCTCTAATGGGAAGTAAGGGTGCTCTAGCTAGAAATCAAGATGTCCTAGTTGGAATCATGGATACCCAAGTTGGAGATAACCAGAAGAGCAAATATATGGTAAGTTCAATCCAAGTAGCATAGTTACACTAGAAGTGATTATCAATATTGAGATGATCAATATTAATATAGTGGTTCATAAAAGTAGAGGTTAATATGTAAGTTCCATGGATACTAGCCAAGGTTTTCAAAGATTCAAAATTGGATCAAATGGAAGTGAGGATTGAATTCAAATTATTTGAGATTCTTCTTCCTAAATATTTTTTCTTATCATCTTTTCTAGTTCAAAAATTAGAGATAAAATAATGAGTGGTGGCCCATGGTCTAGAGGAGATATGCCCTTTATTTAAGACCATGAAGTGAATTTTTTTTAACAAGATAAAAACTATTAAGAATCTTCCTATGTGAGTTAGTATTTGTGGACTTCCATATTATCTTATTAATAAGGATGTTTTAAAGAATAATGGAAATAACCTAGGGGAATTCATCAAGGGAGGACTAACTAAAGAATAAAAATCATGCTATATATACTCAAATATGTGTTTATATGGATGTTTTAAAACCTTTGCCACAATACACTAAGACTAAATTTAAATTATGAGAATGGGATTAAGTGGATTATGAAAATATTGCATTTTGATGCCATAATTTTTATGAGACTAGACACATAACAAAAGATTACAAAGTGAAAACTATGAAGAAAGGGATAAAAAAAATTGGTTATGAGATTAACTTCAATATGAAGCAAGGAAATCATACTGTAATAAAAGCTCAATCAAATCAAGGATATTCCATTAATAACATCAATAAATTTATATAGAAAATGCCACCATAACTCACTTGGATAAACCATTAGAAGAAACAAAGAAGGATATGAGATATGATAAAACATAATGTACAAGTTCAAATTCAGAAGGAATTAAAGGTAGAGCAATATATGGAGGAAAATTCTAAAACAAAGGTAGTATAAGAGGTTAATTTTATTTAGGTAAATCAACTTCATTTTTCTCAAGTAGTATAGAACCCTCTCCTAGTAATAAAAATGAGAGTGGTGTACAGGTTATCCCTTACACTTTAGGGTTTCAAGAGAAGGATAATGAAATAAGGGTAGATGAAATCCATAGCAATTTAGGGTTTTTAGAGCAGCATTAGAAGGTAATTAGTATGGAAGAGTGTCCTTGCACTTTATGGATTCTAGGGTAACATAAAGAAAAATGTGCTTTTGAGGTTATTCCTTGCACTTTAGATCCTTTAGAGTAAGAAAAATCTATATGATAATAAAAAATAGAGAGGAAGATCCAAAGAAGAAAAAGAAAATTAAAAAATAATTTTGGAGGGATATTGATATGGAAAACAAAATCAAATATCATAAGTGTTAACAAGAAGTGGGGCTAAACCCATAAATAAAAACAAAATGTGATAATGAAAATAATAGCTTGGGATATTAAGGGCATGAATAAGACCCACAAAAAATGTATTAAGAAATTAGTTGTTATAGAAAATATATTTATGAATATGGAAATTGGGTAGCAAATATTTTAGCCATTTGCAGTGTTGAATTTCATCTTGGAAGAAGTTTAAATTTCAAAAGGTAATTATATGAGGGAGATTTTATCTCTTAATAAAAATGATATCAAGGAGTTGATTATGGAAACTTAGCAATTTAAGGAAGATGAAAAATATCTTTGATAGAAAGAAAAATAAATAATATCTTTGATAAAGTTCCATGAGAGATATCATAGTGGTATGTCTTTAGGTTTTAATTTAGGAGACACAAGTTCAAACCATAGTATGAGGGGACCAATATCCCTCATAAAAACCCATGTTTTTATATTTTATGTCCTATGAGGGATACAATAGTGATAAGTCTTTGGGTTTTCATTTAGGATATCCAAGTTCATACCCCAATATAAGGGGACTAGGACCTCTCAAAAAAACCCATGTTTTTAACTCAACATTTTAGTTCCATGAGGGATACCATAGTGATATGTCTTTGGGTTTTCATTCTAGAGACCCAAGTTCAAACCCTCGTACAAGGAGACCGGTACCTAACTGACATTTTTTTTGTTCTATGATGGATATTGTAGTGGTATGTTTTTGGGTTTTCATCTAGGAGGTCCAAGTTAAAGCCTCGATACGAGGGGATCATGACCCCTTAAAAACCCCCATTTTAAACTCAAAATGTCGGTCCTATGAGGGATACCATAGTGGAAAGTATTTGGGTTTTATTTCAAATATCTAACTTCAAACCCTAGTATGAGGGGACTAGAACCCCTCATAAAACCTATATTTTTAACTCAATATTTGGTTCCATGAGGGATACCATAGTGGTAAGTCTTTGGGTTTCATTCAAGATATCCAAATTCAAACCTCAATATGAGGATACCAAGACCCTTCATAAAAACCTATGTCTTTAACTCAACATTTTAATCCAAAGGCATTAGCTCAATCAATTAGATTCCTTGACTTTGAAGGAAGAGATTGAGATTCGAATATTCCCGAAGGATAAATACTTAAATAGCCAACTTGTTGTAATGCCACTCCATGGTGATGATGTAATACGGGTGGGACCCATTTCAATCCCATTTTTTAAAATAATCTTTTATAAAAAGGAAATTTGTATATGGTTCAATTAACTTGATATAAATGCAATGAGAACAATGTAATTTTTTGTTATTTTAATGAGAGTGGCCCCCATTAGAATCCATACATAGCTTATTATATGTGTGTGTGTGTGTTTTGATGGGAGTGGCCTCCAATAGAAGCCATATATAGCTTATTAAAAAAAGATAATTTAAAAAAACAAAATATTAAAAATATTTTAAAATGTTAAATTATTTTTAAAAATTAATTCTAAAATCTAGACTATAATGTCCAACTTGTTAATAGTTATGACCTAAAAGTAACATGCTTGAATGCATATTTAAGGAATCCACTCTCAAAAATGTTTATTTTTTATTTTAAAAATAAAATGTAAAGGTAGGTATACATCATATACAAGTATTTGGCCAAAAATGATCAAGTCAAACTAATTATTTTGGTCCTAACTATTGGTCTAGCAAAGCTAAAATTATTATGGCTAGATGTATTAGTTTGAATTTTTTTTGTTTGTGAAGGTATGATTATGTCATACATATTTGGTTGAATTGTTTTGGTCTAGTTAGATTAAATGATATTACACTTGTTTAATTGGATGGTTTTTGGCTAGATAAATATATGTTGGCCATAACAATGCATCATAAATTAAAATGGCCTAAAATTGGAATCTAATTATGTTTCCTTACCCCATAATATGTTGTCAAGAAGACTATGGATAGGTTAAATGAGAGCAGTAGCATATTTAGCAAGGGAAGTGGTGAAATTTGCTTAAAGAAATAATATATTTATCATAGAGGGTGACTTATATCTTTGGGATCCTTCCCCTCTTAAATATGAAGTTGCTTTATACCTATTATGAATGAAACTCAAAATATTCCTATTTATAAGTTTGAGAAGTAGTGGAATTCCAGGATAAATTTATATAAAGGGCATCCTAAATTTCATTTGAAATGCCCTAAAGAAAGGTACAATTTAGAAGACAATCATCTAGACATGGATGTCATCACCCCTCTCCCCCAAAAAATAGTTGATAAACTACCACATTTGTTAAATTTGAAGAAAATGGAAGATCCAATTTTGTTTTATCAAAGGTTAGCTAAGTTATAGAAGGCTCATGTGAAATTTGATAAGCTTAAACAAGTTACTTATGTGAAGATGATAATGGTCTGGGAGAGAAAAGTGATAATGATAGTGGTAATGAAGGAAATATTGAAGGTAACATTGGAACAAAGGATACCTCATCTAATATTTAAGTTTATGATGTTGCTATGGGGTATCACAAAATAGGTGTTATGGAAATTCTTATTTTAACTAATGATGATTTCTAACTAGACATTAATATGTGTGATGTTTCTAGAAAATGTGTCTACATGTTGTATGATAAGGTTTGTAGCATAGATCTTTGGTATGTTATTTAAAAATGTAAACATTGTAGTTCTTTCTATAGTAGAGCATCCAAACATTAACACTAAATTAGAAATAGTTTAGCTATTAAAGCACTTAACTAAATTTAATAGGTATTCCTTGCAAGATTGTTATATGGATAGCATAAATTGAATGTTCAATTAAATTTAAATTAGAGTCTATTATTGTTTATGTCCCTATTGACTAATTTCTTTGAGAAATTATTCTCTTATAAAAAATCAAGATTGTCTTTACAAAGGCAAAAAATGCCACTTAAAGAGGCATTCATGGATACAACTAAGTTTTAGTTTTTTCTAATATTTCTATATAGACCGAGTTTGTTGATAAATATTTGATCTCAAAATTTTCCATTATATCATATTCATTTATTAATTCTTAATTTATTTATTACATGTCATGATCATCACTTAAAGAGGCAATTGTGGTATCCTCAAATAAAAAAAAATTAACATCTAATAGAAATATTTCTTCACTTTCATTCTAATCTCTACCCTTTCTAGAAAAAAATTATTGTGTTAATGTTTAGTTAGACAAGCAACATAAGTTGTTGATTGATCTACTCCATCTTGTTTGAGTATATACCTCATTCAGGTAGAGCTTTCTCCCATGTTCAAGGCTAGGATAGTCAATTCTTCTTTGATAAATATGTACAAGCAATTAGAGCCCTAACTTGGCCCCCATATTCCTTTCTTTCATAATTTTTAAAACATGCTAAATTTCTTTTATGGTTAAAGGAAAAGGGATGAGTTAGTGATCCAAGCATAAAGATGCTAGATAATATGCTTTTTATCCTTACCCTACCTAATAATGAGGTTATTTTTTAATTCTTGTATGCTAGAGAGGAGTGGATACTACATCACCATCATAAGAATGGTTTTCTCAAGGAACATAATAATAAGTAGGGCCATCATAAGTGGTCAAATTATGTTTACCAAATCAATGTCAATCTTGACATTGAGAACCTTCCTCCTAATCATTTTTTTAATTATGTAAAGAATGCCAAGTATACTATGTTGATATAGTAATCCCAAGCTTCAATGCATTGTGAATATTGGAACAACCTATTCTAAGAAGAATTTTTAAAATTTACTATAGTATCTCAGCTACTACCTTCTAATTCAAAGGAATTAGCTATAGGAAATAAATTTTTGCAAATACAGGAATCACAATACAAAATAGCAAAAGTTTGCAAAATTGAAAAATTGGCTATCTCCAAAGAGGGTCAATTTGTTCAAGTGCCAATTTTCTTATAAAAATAGTCCTATTGGATTAGAAGAGTGATTCGCTTACCAAAAGGTGTCAATTTTATTATAGGAGTAATTCACTCACAAAATATCCTATAGGAGTGATTCACTCATAAAAACCATAAATTGGATTGCAAGAGCATTTCACTCACCAAAATAGACTAATTGGATTAGGAGAGTGATTTAATCAAAAAATATGTCAATCCTCACATAAATGTGAGTGATTTTCTCATCAAACCAATATAAATTGCTTAAATAACCACAAAGGTAAATAAAAAACATGGATCCCAAGGTGAATCTTCTAGAAAGTGATATTTTGGTATGTAGTGTCACAATAAGTCATTTTGAAACCCTTCTAAGTTTATTAAAAGTAGGTAATATTTGGTGGTGTATCATTTTGATAAAGATATCCTAAAATAATTACTTTTATTAGGATTAGTTTTTCTCATCCCAAGTAATTGAGGTGTAAATGTTTACTTTAAATAAGGGCCTAGGGCTATCATTTTGATCATCTTATGGCCATGAGAATTGAGAGCTACACTTAATAAAACCCACATTGTGCTTTTACCTCATGAGATTGTAAGAAGTTGGTAATTCCTTGGACACTCCATTAATAACACCATCCTATTGGTTTACCAAGTGTGTGACACTTGTGTTGATTGATCATATTCTCTCCTTGCTATAGTGTAAAAGCCATATTTACTTTAAATTTCTTGCACTCTAAAATTCTAAACAATCTCATTTTTCACATTTTTACTTTTCATGCATTTTTAATTTGTTCAATTTGCTTTCATGCAAGTAAATTAGATTAGTGTAGGGATTTTATACGAGGGTAGTCAGGAACTATCTTAAATATGGAGGTCAAGAGAATCCATTGGAAATACAATCCACATTTTTTGAAACTCGGATTGGCATCACAAAACCTTAATTAGAAGTTAGAACAATTCCCCAATTCAATAATTACTTAAAGAGGATAAAAATGTTTTTGCCTAGGAATATTTACACATGCCTAATATGGATGACCATCTCATATTCCATAACATTATGATATATGAGGATGCAAATATTGTCATACAAAAGCAACAAATATTCTTCCCTCTTATTCAAGACTTGTGAGGGATGGAAATTTTAAAAAAATTAGATGCCAACTTTATTAAACCTATGGACTATTTAGAATGTATGTCTAACATAATTCAAACTAAGAAAAAGAAAAAGGAAACTTAATAGATTTGTTATTATTTTACAAATATTAATTTAGCTTAACCTAAGAATTATTTCCCTCTACTCTGTTGATTCTAATATAAGGTATGATATGTTTCTTATGGATGGGCATTCAAGATAGAAAAAATAAACTAGATTGGCCCAAAATATCAAACTAAACCAATATCCACTATGCTCTTAGGCATATTATATTATGTTTTATGAATTTTGGATTAAAAAATGTTAGAGTAGCTTATCAGAGGGCTATGACAATAGTGTTTTATGATCTTAACAAAAATATAATAGAGGCAAAAGTTGATGACCCTTTGGGAAAATTAAGAAAATATGTTGACCATCCAACTAACTTTAAAGTAATATTTGGTCAATTATATGATTATAAAAGTTTAGCTTAAGCTTAAAAGTTTCCTTTTGGTGTTATTAGTGATAAGCTTCTAGGATTTGTGGTGTATCATAGAGGAATAGATAAGGACCAAGGAAAAATCAAGGTCAATGATTTTATGCCTCCCTCATGCATTAATAAATATATAAAATCATTTTCTAGGAAATCTTAGGATAATTACAAGATTCATATTTGAGTTGGCTTTCAAGACTCATGCCCTTAATCAGTTATTTTAGAAATATGTAGATTTCAAGTGGGATGAGAGTTGTGATAAAGTTTTTTGTAATTTTAAGAAGTTCCTTTTAAAGCCTCCAACTCTCCATTTGTGTAAATTCTTATAGGTATTTTATTTTATACACTTCAACAAATCAGGTGTCTTTGGGAGTTGTACTTACATAACAAGATGATAATAATAAAGAATATGTCATGTTTTATATAAGTCAAACAATGCTTATGGTAGAAACTATATACACTTCCACGAAGAAATATTATTTGGACATTTACTTTGCTTGTGAAAAGTTGAGGCATTATATGTAATATCAAATTACTTATGTAATCATTAAAATAAATCCTTTAAGGCACCTCCTTCAAAAATATGGTATCCTTAGTGACACGTGATATGGTAAATGGATAACTATGATGTAAAAATTTTATCTTTGTATTTGTAATATCCCAACTACTACATTTGAATTCCAACTAAGTATCGACTATGAAGGATAGAGAAACTGTTAGGGTAAAATAGGTAGTATATTGCATTATACTACCTAGGTTATTATATTTACTTTTCTACCATAGGAGATATTTACTATTCTATGAATTACCTTCTAGTTAACTAAGGTTAATAACTATTGTTAGAATAATCTATTATTAATCATCGTTAGCGCTTCTAATGCTAAGTGGTTAATAATCCTATTTTGTAACCTATTTAATCTTCTAAGTTGAATGCAAATGGTTAATGTTCATTTTATTTATTTTGGACTTACCTTGGACCTACATTGGCATCAGAGCTAATTATCGAAACTCACCTGGTTTCCCCCTCGATGCTGGACAAGGCGAGATTCTCTCGCTCCAAACAGGTTGCTCCTCGGGCACATATCTTGAGGTGGATTTGATAGGCTGACGACTAGCGAACTCAACCCCGAGCATAGATCTCGAGGCAGATCGACGAGGTGGATCTGACAGGCTGACGACTGGACCGGATGGGGCTACTGGACTAGACCGAATCCTGAGGTGGATCAGACACGAAACTCGAGGCATATGAACGTGGCTGACTGGACATAACTCAACCCTAGGCATGGAACTCGAGGTAGACGGACGAGACGACACCCGAATTGACAATAAGGTGACACGTGGCATACTGGCCACATGCCATCCGAATCGATGACGAGACGACATGTGGCATACTGGCCACGTGCCACCCAGACGCGATGCATGGCGGACTGGCCATGCGCCACCTGGCCGTAGCAAAAGGCCACGGTGGTACATCTGATTTCCTGTAGGCAATCAGAAAGTAAAAGGCATTTCTGTCCTTTTAAACTGCTGAAGCATCGCCCGCAGGGGCAATGTGGGATTAATCCCATGGGAATTTTTTTCCCGCTTCACAGAGGATACGGGAAGAAAGGGAAGGACTTTCCCTTCCCTTCCTGTCGGGCGGCGTAGCCCGACTGGCAGGAGCGCCAGTCGTTGGGCTAATAGCCGCGGCGTCGGGAGTTCGACTCCCGACGGGGAAAAAAAAATTATTTCCCGCTTCAGACAGGGAAAGGGAAGATATTTCCCTTTCTTTCCCGTCGGGCGACGTAGCCCGACTGGCAGGAGCGCCAGTCGTTGGGCTACTAGCCGCGGCGTCGGGAGTTCGACTCCCGGCGGGGAGAAACAAAAAAAAAAAATTCCAGGGAGCAAAAGTGTTTAAAAAAAAAAAAGGTAATTTTTATTTTTTTGTATTTATTTAATTTTTTTTTAGTTATTTTTTAATTAATGAATCAATAATTTTGATTATAAATCATTTTTTTTTAAACTAAGTGATTTTTTTATCAAAAAAAAAATTCTTAATTAAATTATGCTAAAATTCAATTAAATTTATGCATTAAAATTTAAAAGGCAAAAAAAAAATTTGTGTGTTGTTTTCTCCTAAATAAAAAAAAAAAAGGGAGATAAGAGACAATCCTTAAAACCTTTCTTTTGCAAATTGAGACTCCTAATATTTTTAATTCTCCAAAATTTTCTAATCCATTGTTTTGAGAGAACAAATTTGTCTCATGAAGAAAAAGCCACCCAAATGGTATACAAGCATAGTAAAAGACTCTAAACTCACTTCCCCACCTGATCTTACTCTCAATCGTCCAAAGATAAGAAGCATGTCACAAAAAGAAAAGAATGAAGCATCTACTTTAGTTGATGATCTTTGTGTAGATTTTTCAAGACATTTCTGTTGATATAGAGTTACAAAGGGAAGATGAGATGGAGATAGATGAGGAGAGGGTTTACTTATCAGCATGTGATGAGAATGAACCTTCTACAGTTGATGAAGCACTTAGACTACCTCAGTGGAAGGCAGCTATGGATGCAGAATATAACTCCCTCATAAAGAATAAAACATGGAAGCTAGTGGATTTGCCTAAAGGAAAGAAACCCATATTTTGCAAATGGGTTTACAAAATAAAATATAAGGTAGATGGCACTATAGATAAGCATAAAGCCCATCTTGTGGCAAAGGGCTATGCTCAAAATGAAGGACTTGACTATGAGGAAACCTTTGCTCCTACAACAAGGATGACCACCATTCGAGTACTTTGTGCTATGGCAGCACAATTCGGATGGAAGTTACATCAGATGGATGTAAAAAGTGCCTTTCTTAATGGTGACTTAAAAGAAGAAGTATACATGACTCAACCTCCTGGATTTGCGAGAGGAAGGCCATGAGCAACATGTTTGCAAATTGGTCAAATCATTATACGGGCTAAAACAAGCCCCAAGAGCATGGTACATAAATATGGATAGTCACCTATTGCAACATGGATTTAAGAGAATTCCATCCGACGCAAATCTCTATATCAAGAACACAGGTTCTGAAATAGTGATTCTTGTGTTATATGTAGATGATCTGATCATCACTGGCAATTCAGAGAATATGATTAAAGCCATGAAATATGACTTGAAAGAGTCATTTGATATGACAGACTTAGGACTTCTCCACTACTGTCTTGGCCTTGAGATAGAACATAAAAATAATCATCTAAATGTGACTCAGACAAAGTATGCTAAGAGTTTAGTAGAAAAATATCGTATGACTGATTGTAAACCCAAAGCAACACCGATGGAATCAGGGTTACAGTTATCACGATATGAAGACTCACCACAAGTAGATGGAACACTTTATAGACAAATGATTGGAAGCCTCATCTATCTGACTAATACTAGACCATATATTACTTATGCTATAAACTATCTCTCTCGGTTCATGCAAGAACCAAAGGTCTCCCATTGGAAAGCAGCTAAGAGAGTCTTACACTACATTCAGGGTAGTGTCGATTATGGTCTAGAGTATAAGAAGAATAACTCATTCTTCTTACAGAGTTACACTGACTCGATTATCGTTGGATCCATAGATGACAGAAAATCAACCTTAGGCTATGTTTTTCATCTTGGATCTGGTCCTGTCTCATGGCATAGTAAAAAGCAACAGGTGGTTGCTTTATCTTCAACTGAGGTAGAATATCGCGTTGCACATGGAGCTATGTGTGAAGCGATATGGCTAAGTCGCACCTTGGCTACCATGGGCCTACCAAAGAAACTTCCCATTCACATGTTTTGCGACAACTCGGGTGTTTTGAACTTGGTCAAGAATCCAGTACATCATGAATGAACTAAGCATATTGATACAGATTGTCATTTCATTCGTGATGAAGTTCCTAAACACAGAATTCAACTTCAACACATTCCCATCGACGAACAGGTAGCAAACATTTTTACAAAGGCACTTGGACGTGTCAAATTTCAACTGTTTCGAAGCAAACTTTGTATATCAAAGTAATGTAATAAAGGGGGGATGTTAGGGTAAAATAGGTAGTATATTGCATTATACTACATAGGTTATTACATTTACTTTTCTACCATAGGAGATATTTACTATTCTATGAATTACCTTCTAGTTAACTAAGGTTAATAACTATTGTTAGAATAATCTATTATTAATCATCGTTAGCGCTTCTAATGCTAAGTGGTTAATAATCCTATTTTGTAACCTATTTAATATTCTAAGTTGAATGCAAATGGTTAATGTTCAATTATCAAGTTTAGACTTACCTTGGACCTACAGAAACCAAGTTAAGTAACCCTAGGAATAATATTATAGATTTATAAATTTTGGAGAAATATCAAAAAATTATATAATTCTAAAAAGAGTTATTTATAAAATAAACAATTGGACAATTTGGGTGATCTATCAAAAGAGAAATCCATGTTAAACTAGCAAAGTGTCATTTTGCAAATTTATAAATCTCAATTTTCAGGTCAAATGGGACAAGGGTATCATGAAATTTAAGAAAACCTCTAGAGAAGTGACTTTTTGTTATCAAATGGTATCTAAAGGAAGATATATGCCTATAAATAGGTTAGAAGCATTTTTAGAGAAATTTAAATTTTAAAGGTGCATCATTTTACTAAGGATGCCCCTACACTAGAGATTTTACCATAGGTTGAAAGAATTTACCTTAGGTAACTCATAGATAATTAATTTTCAACAAATAGGAGCTATAAGTTTCATTGTAAATATCTTTTGACCATTTGAAGAAAATAAAGCTACACTTTATGGACTCCACATTGCACTCTCAAACCAATTTTAAGAATAATAGAAAGACTATGGATGAGATTTAATTATCAATTATAGCATTGTCATTTTGATTTATGAAATGAAAAGTTATTTTGGCACTACCCTTTTACTCTTTTTTGTCCTTCTATTATTTTAAATAACATATATATTGGAGCACGATATGTTATTCAATTTTTCAAATGTATTGAAGGATTGCACACTAACATTGTTATGATTATGGTTATATTTTATTTCCTTGCATTTTATTTCAATCTCTAACACCCTTACCTTCTCAAAAGTTACTTTTTAATACTCAAAATAGATTAACTTAACATGATTAGTGGGAAGACAACCTAAATCTAGAGGTTGAGGAGAACATAATTCTTACCCTTCTAGTTGTTGATATGGAATTATGGGCACAAATAGAATCACTTTTTTGAAATTCAACCATTTTTGGCATGCCTAGTGGGACCAAGGGCTCAATTTCTACATTGGTGTTGAAAGTATAATTTGAATTATGGCCAAGGCTAAAATTGTATAACATCCTTATTTATAGGTCTATGGGCAATCATTGTATAATATATTTACTTGTTACTTATATAATCCCTATGGGCCATGGTTAACCTTATAATGGTTAAAGCTAACTTGTAAATTGGAATTAATCTAAAGCTTACATGTTATGTTGGCTTAGGTTTACTTATATAATTGAGGTTTTGGTGTTGATATAAATACCCCCATCTACTTCATCTATTGTATTAGAACATTGTGATTATTATTTATGGATAGTATAGTAATTAATTTATGCTTAAATTAACTCATCATCCATATATTTTTTTGCCCCTTTTATGCTTTCTCTATAAAATTTGAGTGATTGGGTTGCTTCTTTTGTTACTAGAACTTGGTGTAAAATCCAACAATTGAAATCAGACACAGTACCTTATATAGAAACTATATCTACATAAATTTACTTAGAATTTTTCTAAACCTTTTAAAAGAATTTATTTATTAAATTGATTTACACCTGACCCAAAATTAATCTATTGCTTTGTGTCCTTAAATCTATAGGTATTTTCATCAAATGGTGACTCCATTTCAAATAGAGATAAAATTTTCTATTAATTTACAATCAAACTAGAGTTTCCATGATTCATGTCAATTTGCAAATTAATATTGGAGAATATTACATTATTTGGTACATGCAAATGTGCCCCCATGGTACCTTTATGGTACAAATGTAAATATGTAATAGATTATGGTTTGAGTCTATAGTTTAGATGAGTGATTTATATTTCCCCTTTATGTAAGTGTCTATATGTAGGATATGCACAAGTATCATGTAAGTAAGAGTGAAAGTGCATATTGAGAGAATATGCACAAGTGTCATGTAAGTAAGTGTGCAAATATTTAACATGAGGATGTGCACAAGTGTCTTGTATTAGGAGTGCATGTAGGAGAGTAAGAGTCATGTAGAAGTGTTCAAGTGTCATAGAGTCAAGTGTGCATGTAAGAAGAGAGTGAAGAGTGTATTCTACAAGTAGCAAGATGAGCAGCCAAAATTCAAGAATAGGAAAGGTTGCAACTCCCAATATGTGAGAAGTGCAATAATCAAGTATTGAAGAGTCACATTTATATGTGTATATTATGGAGAGAAAGCTCCATACAATGTAAGTGGGAAAATAGTCTATAATGATCACCATAACAAGCATTGATAATAAAGCTTGTATACATATTTTGAGCAATTTTATTGTAAGTATTCTTCATGCATGTACATGAATGATTTTGGTCATTTACAGTCATATTTGATATTATAGTGAATGTTATTATATTTATATTAGCCAGTATATATATTTGATTGATCATATATTTAATATTACTCTTGATTACTACTATTGTGACCTAAGATATTGTGGATTGATTATATTGGATCCTAAGATAGTTTGGCTTAAAATACAACAATTAAGATCTCAAAGACTTTTGTTGAGTGTCAAATTGGTGATTCACATTTTTTCATTGATTTATTTGTCTTTAAACTTGAGAAAATTTAATATTTTTTCTCAAATCAAATATTCACCATTGGAAAAGAGAAATTTCCCAATATTTTAGAAAGAAATTTTTCCAAGTTCAAATTTGAATTTTTCCTAGTTTTGAAAGTAGCAAATTTCCAAATCTTCAATAATTTGCTAGTTTTAATTAAAAAATATTTTTCAACCATTTGATCTCATTTCATATCTAATAAATGGCTAAAAGAAAAATAAGCCAATCATGTAGATCCAAGAAGCAACTAAACTAATCTTCAAGTCATCCAAAGATAAAGAACCTATGGCAACTCTATCAAAAGTAAATTTAAACCCATGACTCTTATTTCCCCATCACAAATTTCCACATCATTCCCCACCCAAACAAGTCAACAAGGAGGAAATCCCTTGCCAACCATAATTATAGCTAACCAAACTTGGAAGTTCATAAATTCTTCAATACATATTATGATTACTAATCCTTTGTACAATATACCTTAGATGATGTAAGCTTTGTTGGATGTAAGTAACCCATATTCTTCTTGCATGGACCCTTTGCATAAAAGTTAGGTAGTGATTTTATTATACCTACTAGTCAACCAACCAATATGTTTATTTCATAACCCAATTATAATACATTCATTACCTTTAATTCATAGTTTGCCAACAAGTCTCCACATGATCTCTAGTAAATCTAAGTTTATGACAAACCAATAAGTAAACTTATCAAATATGTCAATCTCGCTAGGCTAATTTAGAGTACAAATAATTTAGTGTATCTTCCTAAACTTAACATCACCTCCTAGGGGTCTATTTTCCCAACCTATATCACTAGGTACTTCAAATCAAGTAGCAAGGAAAACACTAAACTAAAACATTGGTTTTACCTAAGGGTAGCTAGTTCCATTAAATCCTCAAGTGAGATAGGGTATTATACAAAATTGGAAAGCCTCATCTGGCTAATAAGGAGCATAAATAAACCGAAGCATAAATAACCCAAGGTAGTATCTTGAATAGATCACTATCCCTTGGTAGCCATCCTTCATAGCATCCAAAACAAGCTCTAGCTCTTTAGAATTAGTTCATCCTATAATAATGCATGCCTCTATAAAATCAACAAAACATACCTAACTCACAAGTACTAAATCCCAATCTATAAGCATGGATGAATCCTCAAGCTACACAAAGTCCAAATCCATATTTTATTCCCAAGTATCCTATAGCTCCACAAAATCTCCAAGGGGGACCACTATAGAAAATGATTCAACATGCATTATAACCTCATGTGCATATGGCCCATCCCTAATGGTAGATGCAGAATACACCATAAATGTAGTATGGATAAGGTTCCTAGTATTATCAAGAACTAGTGTATGAGAGACAGAAAATCAATTACATGATTAGACATACTAGGACCTTTAAATTTGATGGTCTACTCTACCAACCTAGATACTTCAATAAGTCCTTAGCTACATTTGACAAAAATTGAAGTAAAATAGCTTTGGACCATCTTAAAAAAAATCCACACATACATAGAATTTAGGAAGGGCATATCATGGTGCACCTACTTCCCCTAAGGGATAAATTTGTGGTATAGAAGCTTGCCTAATAATTGTTGGCTTTTAAACCAAAACTATCTCATGTTCCAATATATGTAAACCATAATATATCATGTCTTAATACCAATAATCAATAGTAGAATTAAATATAAGAGCAATCAAATATATATACTGGCCAATATAAATATAATAACATTCACTATAATATCAAATATGAATGTAAATGGCCAAAATCAATCATGTACTAGCATGAAATATACTTACAATAAAATTGCTCAAAATCTATATACAAGCTTTATTATCAATGCTTGTTATGGTGATCATTTATAGACCATTTTCCCACTTACATTGTATGGAGTTTTCTCTCCATAATATAGACATAGAAAGTTGACTCTTCAATACTTGACTATTGCACTCCTCACATATCCAATAGTTGCAACATTTCCTATTCTTTTTCTTTGGCTTCTCATCTTTCCACTTGTATACAAGACTCTTCACTCTCTACTTACATGCACACTTAACTCTATGACACTTGCATACTTCTACATGACTCTTACTCTCCTACATACACTCCTAATACAAGACACTTGCACACATACTCACATTACATATTTGTACACTTACATACATGACACTTGTGCACATTCTCTCATTACACACTTGCACTCTTACTTACATGACACTCTCCTAAACTATAGATTTAAACCCTAATCTATTACATATTTATATTTGTACCATAAAGGTGCCATGGGAGTACATTAACATGTGCCAAATAATGTAATATTCTCCAACACCTCCCTATATTACATTATTTGGTTATAGAAGACTTTAGTCTTTAATTAATGTCTTCATATTCAATCATGTAACTTTGTATTGAACATGATCTTCTACTTGAGATCTGTCTTCAGCTTCTCTCTTGAGTTCCTCTCTAAATTCTCCTTAATCTTCATTTTTTGGTTCTTCAGTATTTGCTTCTTTGCTATCTTGTTCATGAACTACTTGAGCTTCTTATTTATCCTTGACCTTTGATTCATATGCTTCTTTGCTATGCACTTCTTATTCTTGTTCATGAATGGCTTGAATTCTTCTTCATCTTTTATTTTTGATTCATGTGCTTCTTTTATTTCTACTTTCCTGCATTATTGATGTTGTCCTATAATCTTTTGTTTGTTTTCTTTGCAAGATAATATCAAACTATACTTGATCCATTTTTTGGTTTCCTATATTTCTAATAAATCAAGTAATTCATCATTAATCTGATCCATAGATAAAATAAGATTGAATATTTTTTCCTTGATTTGATCTTTTTTAATTTTGTCTTATATCTCTAGTATAGAATATTTTGCTCTATTTTTAATGACTTTAGGAGTTGCTTCAGAAATAAGTTTTTGAAGAAAATTGTCTAGCCTAAATAATAGCATTTTTTCAAATTTCTCATAATATTTTTCTTTGTGCCAACAAAATGCTAGAGAATGAGTATTTTTTCCATAAAATTTACATGGATAAATATTCTAATAATTGACTTCTTGATGCCCAATTCTATTACAATGATTACACTTCAACTGATTACAATAGGCTTTCTTTATTTTATGCTTCCAAACTAATGCTTTATGATAATTTGTATTCTTACGAGAACAACGCAACCATCAATGCAATATTAAAGCCATTATTCCTTTGTTTTCTTCATAAATGAGTTGCATATTCTTTGATGTTGTATTGTTTTCTACTTGTATATTTATTATATCCATAGTTTTGAAAATAATACTCTAAGATCAAATCCTTCTTTTAAGAAGACTTTTGTAGTTACTTATTACTCCAAAATTAATCACTCAAAAATTTAAAACTTTTAAACTCCTTTGAAGTTGAAAACCTTTTTACTCCAAAGTTAATTATTGCAATTTCAAAAACTTCAAATAACCACTCAAACATTAAATTTGTAAATTTTAAACTTTTCAATTTTAATTTTTTTTCTAAACCTTTGAAGTAGCGATCCTTTTATCTCCCTACTTTATTAAATTTGCAAATCCTAAATATCTTCAAATTTCAAAAACCAAATTCAATAACAAATAACTCTTACATTTTCTAAAGAACTTTAACTTTCAATTTTTTTTTTATTTTTCTAAGTTCTTAAGTAAAAAACCTTATCACTCCAAAAACTTAATAAATTCAAATTTTTCAAAAAATAAACTTTTGAAAATAAATAAATTGCAAAAATCAATTTCAAAGTAGAAAACCTTATAACTCCCACCTAAAACTTCTAGAATCTCAAATTTAATTTAACTTTCCCTACAATGATACTAATATGAAAGGTACTTTATCATACATTTCCTCACAATGCGCTAAATCTAGAATTCCATTAGTTAAATATTTTCAAATGTAATGTTTGAACATTACCTTTGGGATTGCTAGCTGATTTTTCTCCTACTTTAATGCTTTATATTGCTTGCATTATTCTACCTACTATATTTTATGTGTAATGTTCTATGTTTCTTGCTTAACGCTTTATTCCACCTACTCCAATGCTTATGTCTTCATCCACATCATGGGGCTTGTATTTCTTCTAGAGAATGGTGCTTTATGTCTCTTCTGATCTACTGTGACTCTTAGGTTCCTTCTGATGGATAGCGCTCAAGTTCCTCCTAATGGATAATGCTTAGGTTCCTTCTAATGGATAGCACTCAAGTTTCTTGTGGAAAGACACTCTCTTATAATTCTCAAGTTACTTCTGGTAGATACTCTTATTCCCTAGATGATAGCACTTTGATACTACTCAAGTCTTCACAAAAATGGCACTCCATAACGCTTGTATAGCTTTTTTATTGCCTTTGGATGATAGTTCTTTGTTAGTGCTTTGTATAGATTTTTGCTTAATTTCTAATGATAGCACACTTGATAATACTTGGTATATATTTCTAGTTACCTCTGGATAATAGTATTCTTGATAGTGCTTTATATAGCTTTATGGTAGCCTCTATATGATAGCACTTTGTGTGGCTCTCAAGTAGCACTCTGATAGTGCTCTACTTTCTTTTACATTGAAATATCACTCTTATTGGCTATAAGTAGGTTCTCTTTAAAATTCCTTATAGATTTTTCAATCAACTTGATCCTTTTGGTTTGTATTTTTGGTTGATCAAAACTTCTACTTCTTTAATATTTTCACTTATTTTGGAAGCTTATGTTGCTTCCTTTTCCTCTATTTTTCTTCTTCTTCTCTAATATATGGAAGCTTATATTACTTCTCTATTTTTCTTCTATTTTCGGTAAGCTTTCATGCTTTTCTATTCTTTGCAATATATCTTTGGTGTCTCAAATAAAACCTAAGAACAATAATTTTCTTATGTGATTCTCCTCTTTTCTAGAGAATCCAACTATTATCAAGGTGACTTTGAATGTCCCCTCACATCCAACTTTCTTCTAAGTTGGCCCTTAATCTATTTTGGTTGAGTCCTTGTCTTCATTGGTTTTTCTTGAACCAAGTGGGTAGATCCTAGCATCGAAATACGCCAAACAAAGTGGTGTACGAGGATTTCCATGGAAAAAATTGAGCACTAGTGTTAGAGGGTTTATGTGGAAAAAATCTAAGAAATGACATCCGAGGGTTTTGTGAAAAAAACTAAGCAGCAACGAAAGAGGATTTCCATGGAAAATTTTGAGTAGCAGTGTTAGAGGGTTTCTATAAAAAACATCTGAGTAGCGGCATCCAAGGGTTTTGTGGAAAAACTTAGCAGCAATGTAAGAGAATTTTTGTGGAAAAATATGAGCAACAACATTAGAGGATTTCTATGGAAAACATCTGAGCAGTGACATCCAATGGTTTTGTGGAAAAAACTAAGCAGCGACGTAAGAGGATTTTGTGAAAAAAAACTGAGCAATGGCATACGAGGATTTTCAAGGAAGAGAGGCTTTGTTGGAGGTTGCCGCCACTACCACACCAAGTTGTGGTTGATCCATCATCACTGCCAGATAACAGTTGAAGATCCATTTGTAATTTGATGAAATCTCAGACTATGAAGGAGGTAAGCGTTCATCTTTATTACATCTAAATTTTCTTTGGAAGAAGTTTGTCGACTGCAATCATGAAGTGCATGTAATGAAGCTAGGGTTTGCAAAGTGAAGCACAGAGGAATTAATTTGAAGAGATGAAAGGATTTATTTTCCTATGGAGGAATATTTCTATGCATGTGAACAACAGTTTGAAGAATATTGTTTGGCTAGAACTATAGAATACACACAGTAAAGCTAGGGTACACAAGTGGTAGTATTTTATTTTTCCTAAAAATAGAATGTGCTCAGATCTATTAATGTACTAAATTTTAGGATATGGACCAAATTTTCAATTACTTGCCAGAGTATGAATAGGTTTCCTTTTTCGATCTGAGGAATATGCACAAAAAATTTTGGGAAGTCGTTGGTATTGGGGGTCTTCTTTTTTGGCTTTGAAGGCTTGGACGGCTTGCTTTGATCCTAGGACTGAATTTGCTAGGAGAATCCCAATCTAGGTAAAACTTTCAGGTCTGCCAATGGATTTATGGTCAGAAAGAGCTTTGAAAGAGATTGGAGATTCATTAGGTAAAACCTTGGATATAGATATTTCTTTCAAATCTAGTGTTTTTTGGTCTATAGCTCAGGTTTTGGTTGAGATGGATATCAGTGAAGGCTTACCAGACAATATGCAGATAGTTGTGGGGAATACAGTTCATAATCAAATCTTGGATTATATGAATATCCCCTTTAGATGTGTTTGTTGTCATGTTTATGGACATATTGCTAAGGAATATTCTCAAGCTTTCACATAGAAAGTATGGAGGAGAAAACAAATGACTAGTGGGGATTTCAAGTCAGCTAACAATAATCAAGAGACATATTTTTTAGAGCTCAATAGTGCTCCCTGATTTATCACAAACAAACAAAATTAATGTTGTTGAACCTAGAACCAAAACTCTAGAGAAGGAGGAAGAAATTTTGGGCCTAGCTTTGTCTTCATTTCACTGTTCACAAGATGTTAGAGAAGGAGACAAAGTCATAAATAAAACTATGAAAGGATTGGAACCCAATATTGTTAAGTTTGTTGATCAAACATCTAAGCCTTATGACAATTATTGTCCAATACATGAGAATAATATGGACTTAGGTAATAAATAACTTTGTACAATGCCTTATGAATCTTCGAAGAGAACTCCCAGTGATAAGGAATTTTCTAATATTTTGGACAATGGACCGGTAACCTAAAACATATTGAATAGGGATTGTGATCCAAATATTTCTACTATTGGAGGAAGTCTTTGTGACCTATCAAGTGAATCTTCTAGGGAGGTATCTATTTTAGGGGATGGTTTGGAGATAGGTTCCTCTTGTAGATATTTTTTGCATTCTAGGAAAAGGGAATCCGAGCTAAAAACTTGTGCAGTTGTTGGAAGGTTGGGGTTAGGTCTGGACCATATAAAATAATCTTCCACTACTTCAGCATGTAGGAAATCATTTTTGTTTCATGCACAGGAGAAGGCTTTGAGGAAAATTCAGCAAGGTAAACAAAAATCTATCAAAGGGGTCCTTAGAGCGGGATAAAACCCCTCTAAGATGTTTAAATGATCTTGTTATCCCTTAATATTCGAGGTCTTGGCAATCTCTTTAAAATACTTGCCTTAGCCAGGATGGTGGAAATTTATAATCCGAATGTTATCCTTCTATAAGAAACCATGGGGGCAAGTACAAAAGTCATTGAAGGGTTAAGTAAATTGCTTAGGGACTAGGAGTTCTTAGCTCTAGATGCTACTGGAAATTCATGGGGTGTTTTTACTAGTTGGAAGAACTCAGTATCCTTAATTAATTCTTCCTTTATGGTTTCAAGCTTGTGGATAAAATTATTTTTTAAAGACTTGGGTTTGAGGTTATTAGTTATTAATTGTTATGGTCCCTATGAAAATAGACAGGTCTTTTGGGAAGATTTTTTCTCCCAAAGGTGTGTTAGGGATAAAAGCATTATCATTTATGGAGACTTAAAGTTTACTATGAATAGAAGTGAGGTATGGGGAGAATTTGCAAGACTTTATAGACTTGCAAATTACTTCAAGCATAAGATTGAAGAAGTTGGTTTAATTTATTTGGAACCAATAAAATTAATTCCTACGTGGAGAAATAATAGAGTTGGGGAAGCTAGGATCTCAAAGAGATTGGATAGATTTTTGATCTCAAAGTCATTATATAATGAAATAGACAGAAAACGATCATGGGTTGAGATTGGAGATGGCTCAAATCATTCTCCCATACTTCTTTAATTAGAAAGTCAAGAGGAAAAACCTACCAGTCCTTTTAAGCTCAATTAAATTTGGTTGGAGGAAGAAGATTTTCAACTGGTTAAAAAAGAATGGATTGTTTATGACCAAATTTCCAAGTCATCTGCGAGTTTTCAATTTACTGCTGCTTTAAAAAATTAAAAGGAGTTGTGTCATCTTGGATTGCAGTTAAAAAGGAGAGTATGGATAGAGATCTCAAGTTGGTGGAGAAGGAAATTTCAGAAATTCATAAAAAGAATGAGGTTGTTTTGTTTAAAGAGTAGGAGAAATCAAGACTGTTTGAACTAGAAATTAAGAAGAAAAAATTCTTAGAGTGGAGGGAAGTTGAATGAAGAATGAAAATAGAGTTGTATGGTTAAAAAAAGGGGATGAAAATACTAAGTTTTTTCATAATTTTGCTAATCACAGGAAGAAGGTTAACACTATTTGGGATATGCATAATGAAAAATGGGATTTCATTAGGAGTTTTGCTGAGCTAGAAGATTTGGGAGTAAAACATTTTCAAACAATCTATAAAGAACCTGATAGAGTCAATATTGGGGAAATTTTAAAGTTAACTACTTTCTTCCCCAATTTTGTGATAGAGGAGGACAATAAGTTACTTATGAAGGAGGTCACAAAGGAATAACTGAAAGTTGTCCTAAATTCTTTCAAAAATGATAAAAGTCTAGGGCCTGATGGATGGCCTATGGAGTTTTTTCTATTTTTCTATGATCTAGTTGAGGAGGATCTTCTCAGATTAATGGAGGAAGTTATGTTGAGTGGTCAGGTTTTGGGGGCTTTTAGCTCTACTTTTTTAGCTTTGATTCTAAAAAGGAGAAGCTTGAAACCTTTGATGAATTTAGACCCATTTCGTTATGTAACTGTATCTATAAAATCATTGTAAAGATTCTGGCTATTAGATTGAAGAATATTTTCTCTGAAGTTATTTCTCAAGAGTAGTTTGGGTTTTTAGCAGGTAGAAAAAAAATTTAAGCCATAGGAATTGCACAAGAGGGCCTTCACTCTATTAAATTTAAAAATCTTCTTGCAATGGTCCTTAAATTAGATCTACCTAAAGCTTATGACATAACTAGCTTGTTGTATCTCAAATTGATGCTCTTACATGTGGGTTTAGCTATCCAATAGTAAAGTGGATTTTGGGATGTAATTCTTCTCGTATCTTTTGTTGTTCTTATCAATGGATCAGCTTCCAAATTCTTTAGACCCTCAAGAGGATTAAGACAAGGATGTCATTTATCTCCTTTGCTTCTTTTTTTTGGTTGCTTAAGGATTGAGTAGAGTTATTTTGGATGCAAAGAGGGTAGGATCCTTGATTGGGATCAAAATGGGGGTCTTTTATTTATCTCATTTATTATTTGTTGATGATGTTTTTTTGTTCACAAATGGCAGTTTAAGGGAACCAAGAAAGTTGAAGAAAATATTGGACACTTATAGTATTGGTACAGGCATAGATATAAATTTTCAAAAATCCTCTATTTTCTTTAATCATCTAGAGCAAGAGATTGAACAGGGTCTAATCAGAAGTTTTCCTTTTAATCTCTTAGATTTCCAGGAAGGCTTTAAGTATCTGGGTTTTGTATTGAAGCCAAATACTTACAAGAAGAGAGATTGGGGATGGCTTTTAGATAAGATTGAATTTAGGATTAACCATTGGTGTAATAGATGGTTGTCTATTGGTGGGATATTAACACTTGTAAAGTCTGTTCTTGAGGCAATTCCTATGTTTTGGCACTCATTGGCTTCATTCCTAAAGGAGTTCTAGAGAAAATAAGAAAAATTTGCTTCAAATTTCTTTGGACTGGACGCAAAGAACATGAACGCATTCCTTTAGTTAAGTGGTAGAGTATTGCTAGTCCAAAGGAGGAAGGTGGTTGGGGTCTTAAAAATATCCATATTTTTGGTTCTTCTCTGGCAACAAAAATTTTATGGAGGATTTTGACCAAAGAAGGATTATGGAAGAATATTATTGAACATAAGTATATTTTTCCAGGGACCTTTATAGATTGGATCAGAAGTCCACGAAAAAGTATTAAAAATATTTCCTTTCAATGGAAGGCACTGGTATAGGCCGTTCCTATGATTGGAAACTATTTGGCTTGGAAAGTGGGCAATGGTGAACAAGTCAGAATAGGGGCTAATTCTATTTTTTATTGTGGAGAAAATATTTTTGTTACCGAAAGCTATGATAAGTTCTTTACAAGACAAAGGTTTTTCTTTCTTCATCAGGTGGGGGAATCATATTCTTCTAGTATTTGGAACCAAGGTTGGAAGTAGACTCAGGTCTTAGGTCTTTCTGATGAGCAAGCTATTTTTTGGAAGGCTTACACTGATAGTCTTAATAAGAGTCATATCAAGTTGACAGCTGAACCAGATACTATTACTTGGGCATACAACAAATCTAGGGGTAAATATACGGCTAGACTTGGTTACAAAGCAATTTTTGACCCTCATCCTCAAGGGCCTACTTGGTGGTGAAAGAAAATTTGGAAATTATATGCCCAAAAAAAAAATATTATTTTCATGTGGTTAGCTTTGAGAAATAAGGCTTTGACTTGGGAAGTTTTACATAGGAGAGGCATACAAGGTCCACGTATTTGTATGTTGTGTTAGTCAGAGGAGAAAAACATCACACATTTGTTAATCAAATGCCCTTTTTCTCAACAGGTTTGGTTAGAAGCTGAACAAATAACTAGAGTACAAAATATTTGGGAAGGAGAAACAGTGGAGGTATGTTTAAGACAGTGGTTCTTGAAAAAAGAGTTGAAACAATTTATTTCTTTACCATGTCTTATATGTTGGGGTATATGGTTGGCACAAAATGCAGCTATTTTTGAAGGAAAGTTAATACCCCCATTTCAGGTCATTTTTCAGGTGAGGACTTTGGTCTCAATCAACAAAGGGCCTGACAAACATAAGAAACCTCAATAAGAAGGTAATTTTTCATTGAAAAAACTTAGCCATGGGGTTTTTTTATGGGGATAGTCAAATACAGTCATCTTTTAGTAGTGTAGGAGACATTTTATACTTCTCAAATACCCACTATATCAAATTTAAAGCAGGTCTTGGGACAGGTTCCAACAATTTTGTTGAGTTCTAGGCATTGAGATTGCTAATGAAGTGTGTTGTGAAGAGAAATGTGAAAAAATTATAAATTTTTGGAGATTCTACTCTAGTCATCAACTGGATGAATAAATCCACTCAATTAAAAAATAATCTGCTTAGACCAGTGGGATATGAACTACTGGAGGTGATTTCCCTTTCTGAAAATATCTCTTTTACTTATGTTTATAGGGAATTAAATCAAGAAGCAGATAAGTAATCAAAAGAAGGTCAACAGGTTCCAGAATGTTTCTTGCAAATAAAAGAGAACAAGGATGGATTTTCTTCTTTCACCCACATATCATACCCCTAGTTCCTATGTTAACTTTGGGTTGTACTATGGGCATGTTCATTTGATTAGAGTTTTATAGCAATTTTTAACTGTTTCCTTTCTTTCTGCTGGTTTCTTTTTCACTGATATCTATCCAGGTTTTGGACATGGAGGTTATTTGGATGATTAATTATTGATATATAAGGATATTTATTCTTATTATCCCCATGGTATTTCAAAGCTAGGTTTTTTCCTCTCCAATATTCCCAAATGTAATTATATCTTGACTCCCAATAATCTATTTTTATCTGGGTTTTTGTTTGTGCTAAGGCACCTGAGAAGTGTAATTTTATTTCATTCTTGAAATAATATTATGATTTTTTTCTTGTAAAAAAAATATCCTAGCATCCAACTCAAGGTGACTTTTATTTTTTCCCTCAATATCTACTCAATCAAACCTTTAAAAAATACAATTCAAGTCTTTACTACTTTTAAAGTGGACAAACTCGAAATATGATGGTGGCTCCAGACTATGTCTCTATAAAATGGATAGAGTTAATCAGTAGCTCTCATACCACTATTGGATTTTAAGCCAAACTATCTCAAGATCCCAGTATAATTAAGCCATAATAAATCATGTCCTAATATCCTGCATATTACACACTTACATGACACTTGTGCATATCTTGCACATAGACACATAAATATAACTCACTCTCCTAAACTATAGACTCAAAATCTAATCTATTATATATTTATATTTGTACCATAAAGGTACCATGGGGTACATTAGCATGTACCAAATAATATAATATTCTCCAACACCCCCTTGTATTATATTATTTGGTTATTGAAGACTTTAGTCTTCAAACTATGCCTTCATCTTCAATCATGTAAATTTGCATTGAACATGATCTACTACTTGAGATCGTCTTTAGCTTCTCTCTTGAGTTCCTCTCTAAATTCTCCTTCATCTCCATTCTTTGGTTCTTCGATATTTGCTTCTTCATTATCTTGTTCATGAACTACTTGAGCTTCTTCTTTGTCCTCGATCTTTGGATCGTATGCTTATTTTCTATGCACTTCTGATTCTTGTTTATGAATAGCTTGAACTTCTTCTTCTTATTTGATTTTGATTCATATGCTTCTTTTATTTCTACTTTCTTGCAATCTTGATGTTGTCATGTAATCCTTTGTTTATTTTCTTTGCAAGATAATCTCAAACTATACTTGATCCATTTTCTTGTTTCCTATCTTTCTAATAAATCAAGTAATTCATAATTAATTTGATCCTTAGACAAAATAAGATTGAATATTTTTTCCTTGATTTGATATTTTTCAATTTTATCTTGTATCTCTGGTATTGAACATTTTGCTCTATTTTTAATGACTTTAGGAGTTGCTTCATAAATAAGTTTTTGAAGAAAATTGTCTAGCCTAAATAATAGCATTTTTTCAAATTTCTCTTAATATTTTTCTTTGTGCCAACAATATGTTGAAGAATAAGTTATTTTTCCATAAAATCCACACAGATAAATATTTCAACAATTGACTTCTTCATGCCCAGTTCTATTGTAATGATTACACTTCAACTGATTACAATATTTTTTCTTTATTTTATTCTTCCAAACTAATGCTTTATGATCATATGTATTCTTAAGAAATTAACACAAATATCGATGCAATGTTAAAGCTATTCTTCCTTTATGTTCTTCATAAGTTAGTTGCATATTCTCTGATGTTGTATTGTTTTCTACTTGTTATTTATTATATCCATTGTTTTAAAAATAATACTCCAAGATTAAATACTTCTTTTAAGACTTTTGTAGTTCCTTATAACTCCAAAATTAATCACTCAAAAATTTAAAACTTTTAAAATCCTTTGAAATTGAAAACCTTTTTTCTCCAAAGTTAATAATTGCAATTTCAAAAACTTCAAATAACCACTCAAACATTAAATTTGCAAATATTAAAATTTTCAAAAATTTTAATTTTATCTCCCTACTTTATTAAATTTACAAATCCTAAATATCTTCAAATTTCAAATACCAAATTTAAAAACAAATAACTCTTCAATTTTCTAAAGAACTTTAACTCCCACCTAAAACTTCATAAATTCAATTTTTTCAAAAAATAAACTTTTGAAAATAAATAAATTGCAAAAATCAATTTCAAAGTAGAAAACCATATAACTCCCACCTAAAACTTCTAGAATTTCTAATTTAATTTAACATTCCCTCCAATAATAATAATTTGAAAGGCAACTTATCATACCTTTCCTCACAATGTACTAACTCTGAAATGCCCTTAATTAAAGTTTTTTAAATGTAACATTTGAATGTTACCTCTAGGATTGTCAGCGGATTTTTCTCCTGCTTCAATGCTCTATACCGCCTGCATTATTTTGCCTACTATATTTTGCGTGTAACGTTCTATTTTGCCTACTTAACACTTTATTCCACCTGCTAGAACATAGATCTTCATCCACATTATGGAACTTGAATTGAGAATGGTGCTCTATGCCTCTTTTGATCTACTATGACTCTTAGTTTCCTTCTAATGGATAGAATTCAGGTTCCTTATAATCGATAATACTCAAGCTCCTAATGGATAGCACTCAAGTTCCTTGTGGAAAGACACTCTCTTATAGTGCTCAAGTTCCTTTTTGTAGATGCTTTCATTCCCTAGATGATAGCATTCTAATAGTGCTTAGGTCTTCTCAAGATGGTACTCTGATAGTGTTATATAGCTTTTTATTTACCTTTGTATGATAGCCCTTTGTATAGCTTTCTAGTTACTTTTGAATGATAGCACTCTTGACAACACTTTGTATATATTTTTATTTATCTCTAGATAATAGCACTCTTTATAACACTTTCTATATCTTTCTGGTATCTTCTATATGATAGCGCTCTTGATAGCACTTTGTATGGATTTCAAGTAGCACTATGATAGTGCTCTACTTTCTTTTACATCAAAATAGCACTCGTATTGGCTATAAGTAGGTGCTCTTTGAAACTCTTGAAGAATAGCACTTCAAAAATGATCCCACGACCAAGACTAAAATGCTCTATAGATTTTTTAGTTAGCATAATCCTTTTGGTTTGTGTTTCTAGTTGACCGAAAATTTTGCTTCTTCAATATTTCTACTTATTTCTAGAAGCTTATGTTGCTTCCTTATTCTTTGTATTTCTTCTTCTTCTATAATCTATTGAAGATTATATTGTTTCTTTATTTTTATTCTATTCTTAGGAAGATTATACTCCTCTTCTCTATTCTCTAGAATATTTGATGCTCCTCTATTCTTTGGAATCTTTTATGCTTCTCTATTCTCTAAATTCTATCTTTGGTGTCTCAGGTCCAACCTAATAACCATAAATTTTCTTATGTCGTTCTCCTCTTTTCTAGAGAATCCAAATATTATTAGGGTGACTTTGAATGTCCTCTTCACATCCAAATTTCTTCTAATTTGACCCTTAGTCTATTCTTGTTGAGTCCTTATATTCATTGGTTTTCTTTAAACCAAGTGGATAGACCCTAGCATCCAAATCAGGGTGACTTTTATTTATCCCCTCAATATCTACTCAATTAGACCTTTAAAAAAAAAATCAATTCTACACTACTTTTAAAGTGGATAGTGCAAGAAGACTTCACACTGGTTAACACAATGAATAACTCGAATCACTTTATGTAATAGAATCGATGTTGATTGCAGGGAACACCCGAACAATAGATAAATAAGAATGTATATTTTTTTATGGATGATCTATTACACCAAATGGAGTGTTCATTTTTATGTGTTTGGAGGTGTGACCAAAGGTCACAACCTTTGTGAAATAGAGTAATTAAAAAATTAACTAATAAAATGACTAGAATGATTGTTATGAATAGAATCCTAACATGCCACCCTCCTTAAAAGGAGCTTTGTCCTCAAAGCTTGTAGTGTGAACCTTCATCCTCTGTTTTGCTAGTAGTATGTGCTTATGTTCTTGCACTATTTTAATATCATTGTTCCTCAAGCAAGGATATTGGGAAGGTGGAAGTGTTGGTGGCTTTGTCATGGCTTGGAGAGAAAATAAATGGGCAACCCTAGCCTTTCCTCCTCTAGGAATAACTTTCTCCATGCGATGAGAGCTTGCTAGGAGAGCAGGGCCAGATTTTATCCCTTTAAGCGTATATGTGTGATCCTTTTGTGTGAACTTCATCCATAAGTCGTCTAGGTTCCATTGAATTATGTCGAGCGTTCATAGCCATTGCACACCTAAAACAATATCACAACCTCCTAATGGAATTGTATACATGTCCTGTTTGACGGTGTGTAATTGCCCAAGGTGAGCTTAATATTATGGCATTTTGCATTACAAGTGATTCTTTCCCCATTACCGATCATGATTTCAAAATTATTACAAGGATGAATAAAACAATCGGTTTGTTTTGCCATGCGTGGATCGATGAGATTATGTGTACTTTCGGAGTCAATAAGCACACTAAGATTTTGTTGTTTAAAGGAGCCCGGAACTTTCATAGTTTGGGAGGATGAATTCCTGGTGAGGGCGTTGAAGGAAATTTCTAATGGACCTTGAGGTTTATCTTCAGGTATATCTTCTACTAGTTCGACCTCGATTTCTTCTTCATCTAGTTGTTATTGACTAGGAATAGCTGCATACCTAATATAAATTTTGGGTGTAATATATTTGTGATTCAGGACGAATTTCTCATCACCATGAAAACAAAGGCTTTTTGCTCTACTTTCCTTCATTTCTTCAAGGCTAATGCATTGAATTGGCATGACTTGAGTTAGTTTTTGGTTGGTGGATACGTTTCTACGTTGACGTTGGTTGTTGATTTTGTCTTCGGCTAATTTGGCCAATCCAATAGTCTGCATCATGGTGCTAGGGTTAAACATTTGTACCTCTAGTCAGATCTCTTCCTTTAATCCATTGATAAAACAATCCTGAAAAAATGAGGCTTCTAGGCCTATGGTGCGGTTTGCTAACTTCTCGAATTGGGCTTGGTACTCTCGCACCGAAGTGGTTTAACATAATTTGGGTCCTCCGATAGTTTGGCTAGTTTGAATGAGTACCCTCTTATAACTAATGGTATTCATTTTTATGTCAATTATCGATATTCTTTGCTTAAACTCTTTTCGTGTTGCTACATTCTCCTCTCTAAATTGGTGAAGTTCATGGTAAATTTTCTCAAGGGTAATATCCTGCGATCTTCTTCCTTCTGCCATTGTGAGGTTTTTGCAAAAAAAATAATTCTTGTAAACCAAAAATTGATTTCCCCAAAATTTGTCGATTATATTGTTACAAAATTTATTTGTCAACTTGGATTTGGCGGTGCTCCATGGTCAGTTCAGGTTGGTGTTGACTGAGGCCAAGTGGTACGAGGATGCTGTCACGGTTGGATAGCACAAGGAATGAGGAGCGAAGCAAGACCAAGGTGGAGCAAACAGCCTAGTGTTGACTGAGGCCAAGTGGTACGAGGATGCTGTCACGGTCGGATAGCACAAGGAATGAGGAGCGAAGCAAGACCAAGGTGGAGCAAACAGCCTAGCCGGCATGTAAGGAAGGGTGCGATGATAGCACAGAAAGTAGAAGGCAGCACATAGTACAAGGTGAAAGAGAGGGTGTAGCACGAGACGGCCTAAAAACGTAGAACAACCAAGGTACGAGGTGCGGCAAGGTAAGGGCGGGTGAAGGCAGGAACACAGGCGGCACGATGAGGGCGAGCGAAGACAACACGTAGTACAAGGTGAAAGGGCGGGCAAAGGCAGGCACAAAGGTAGCATAGCGATGGTGAGGGCTCCGATTGCAGGCATGTGACTAGTAGTCACAATGTGCTGATAGCACGTCGAAGCTTTTAAACAGCTTCTATTCCCCCACACTCCTAATGTGGGATAAACAATAGCAACATTTTTAAATTTTCCTCGCCTTTCGACGTCGGCACGTTTTCCCAACGGTTGAAAAATAATTAAACTTTAGAAAAAATTTAATTTTATCATCGAAAAACTGGTTTCTTCACGCTATGTCACCGAAAAACGTCTCTGTGCGATGAAATTTAATTTTGCTGTCGATTTTTTAGTTTATCTTCGTTGATCGTTGCTTGCAAGGGTGATTTACTTCTCTTGTTTGTAGTTTGGGAGATTTGTTTACCGGTTTTTGTGTTCTGTGTTCGCCTAAGTTCTCACTCTACACCGGTGTTCTTTTTTAACTTGCTGGAAAAAACACAATCGATTGGTTGTGGTGTTTTTTGATTGTTTTGGATCCATTTTTCTCTACCTCATGCTCGATTTGTATGTCAAGTGGGTTTTGGAGTCCCTTGAAGACTAGAGTTGACTAAATCAGCCTGTTGTTTACAGATCTGTGCTCTGTTTCATCCAATGTTTCAATTTTTTTTGCAAATGAATATTTGTTCTTGGTTTAGTGTTTGCCCACGTGCGTCCAAGGATTATTTGCTCTAATACCAGTTGCAAGAAGACTTCACACTGGTTAACACAATGAATAACTCGAATCGCTTTATGTAATAGAATCACTATTGATTGCAGGGAAAACCCGAACAATAGATAAATAAGAATGTATATTTTTTATGGATGATCTATTACACCAAATGGAGTGCTTATTTCTATGTGTGTGGAGGTGTGACCAAAGGTCACAACCTTTGTGAAATAGAGTAATTAAAAAATTAACTAATAAAATGACTAGAATGATTGTTAGGAGTAGAATCCTAACAAATAGACTCCACATATTATGGTGGCTCTAGACTATGACTCTATCAAAAATAGATAGATTTAATCAGTAGCTTTGATACCACTATTTGCTATTAAGCCAGACTATCTTAGGTCCCAACATAATTAAGCCACAATATCCTGGGTCTTAATATTAATAATCAAAAGTAAAATTAAATATAAGAGCAATCACGTATATATACAAGAAAATATAAATATAGTAATATTCACTATAATATCAAATATGAATGTAAATGGACAAAATCAATCATGTACTAGAATGAAAAATACTTACAAGAATATTGCTCAAAATATGTATAGAAGCATTATTATCAATGCTTGTTATGGTGAGTTGTATAGACTTTTTTTCCACTTACATTGTATGGACCTTTCCATCCATAATATAGACATAGAAAGGTGACTCTTCAATACTTGACTATTGCACTCCTCACATATCTAGGAGTTGCAACCTTTCCTATTCTTGTCCTTTGGCTTCTCATCTTGCCACTTGTATACAAGACTCTTCACTCTCTACTTACATGCACACTTAACTCTATGACACTTGCACACTTCTACATGACTCTTACTCTCCTACATGCACTCCTAATACAAGACGTGTGCACATCCTCACATTACATATTTACACACTTACATGACACTTGTGCACATTATCTCATTACACGCATGAAACTTGTGCATATCTTGCACATAGGCACTTACATAAATATAAATCATTATCTTAAACTATAAACTCAAATCTTAATCTATTACATATTTACATGTGTACAGTAAAAGTACCATGGGGGTACATTAGCATGTACCAAATAATATAATATTCTTCAACACCCCTTGTATTACAGTATTTGGTTATTGAATACTTTATTCTTCAATCTATGTCTTCATCTTCAATCAGGAATTGCATTGAACATGGTCTTTTACTTGAGATCCATATTTAGCTTCTTTATTGAGTTCCTCTCTAAATTCTCCTTCATCTTCATTTTTTGGTTCTTTAGTCTTTGCTTCTTCTTTATCTTGTTCATGAACTACTTGAGCTTCTTCTTTGTCCTTGACCTTTCATTTATATGCTTCTTTGCTATGCACTTCTAATTCTTATTCATGAATGGCTTGAACTTCTTCATCTTTGATTTTTGATTCATGTGCTTCTTTTTTTTCTACTCTCTTGCAATCTTGATGTTGTCAATCTTAATGTTGTCATGTAATCCTATTTGTTTTCACTGCAAGATAATCTCGAACTATACTTTATCCATTTTTCTATTTCCTGTCTTTCTGATAAATCAAGTAATCCATCATTAATCTTATCCTTGGAAAAAATAAGATTGAATATTATTTCTTGATTTGATATTTTTCAATTTTGTCTTATATCTCTAAAATAGAACATTTTGCTCTATTTTTAATGACTTTAGGAGTTGCTTCAAAAATAATTTTTTGAAGAAAATTGTCTAACCTGAAAAATAACATTTTTCAAATTTCTCATAATATTTTTCTTTGTACCAACAAAATTTTGGAGAATGAGTATTTTTTCCATAAAATTTACATGGATAAAGATTTCAACAATTGACTTCTTCATGCCCAATTTTATTTCAATGATCACACTTCAACTTATTACAATAGTCTTTCTTTATTGTATGCTTCCAAACTAATATTTTATGATCATTTGTATTCTTGATAAAACAATGCAACCATTGATGCAATATTAAAGTCATTCCTCCTTTGTTTTCTTCATAAATGAGTTGCATATTCTCTGATGTTGTATTGTTTTCTACTTGTATATTTATTATATCCATAGTTTTGAAAATAATACTCCAAGATCAAATCCTTCTTTTAAGAAGACTTTTGTAGTTCCTTATTACTCCAAAATTAATCACTCAAAAATGTAAAACTTTTAAATTCCTTTGAAGTTGAAAACCTTTATACTCCAAAGTTAATAATTGCAATTTCAAAAAATTCAAATAACCACTCAAACAATAAATTTGCAAATTTTCAAAATTTTAAATCGTTTTCTAAACCTTAGAAGTAGCAATCCTTTTATCTCCCTACTTTATTAAATTTGCAAATCCTAAATATCTTCAAATTTCAAAAACCAAATTAAAAAACAAATAACTCTTCAATTTTCTAAAGAACTTTAACTTTCAAATTTTCTTTAATTTTTCTAAATCCTTAAGTAGAAAACCTTATCACTCCAAAACTTAATAAATTCAATTTTTTCAAAAAATGAACTTTTGAATTATATAAATTGCAAAAATCAATTTCAAAGTAGAAAACCTTATAACTCCCACCTAAAACTTCTAAAATTTCAAATTTAATTTAACTTAACTTTCCCTCCAATAATAATAATATGAAAGGTAATTTATCATACCTTTCCTCATGATGCACTAAATATAGAATACCCTTAATTAAAGCTTTTCAAATGTAACATTTGAATGTTACCTTTGGGATTGCCAACTAATTTTTCTCCTACTTCAACCCTCTATATTGTCTGCATTATTCTACCTACTATATTCTACATGTAATATTCTATTTCATCTACTTAATGTTTTATTCCATCTACTCCAACTCTCAGGTTTTCATCTGCATTATGGTGCTTAAATTTCTTCTAGAGAATGGTGCTCTATGTATCTTCTAATCTACTATGACTCTTAGGTTCCTTGTGATGGATAGCACTCAGGTTCCTTTTGATGAATAGCACTCAAGTTCCGTATGGAAGACACTCTCTTATAGTGCTTAGTTCCTTCTAGTATATGCACTCATTCCCTGGATGATAGCACTCTAATAGTTCTTAGGTCCTCTCGAAGATGATGCTTTTATAGCACTTGTCTAACTTTTTGATTGCCTTTGGATGATAGCGCTCTATGAGCACTTTGTATGGCTTTTCGGTTACTTCTGAGTGATAGCACTCTTGACAACATTTTGTATATATTTATGGTTATCTTTGGAAAATAGTGCTCTTGATAGCACTTTGTATATCTTTCGGGTAGCATTTGTATGATAGTGCTCTTGATAGCGCTTTGTATAGATTTCAAGAAGCACTCTAATAGCACTATGCTTTCTTTTACGTCAAAATAGCACTCTTATTGGCTATAAGTAGGTGCTCTCTGAAACTCTTGAAGAATAGCACTTCAAAATTATCCCATGGCCAAGACTGAAATGCTTTATAGATTTTTTTAGTTAGCCTAATCCTTCTGGTTTGTATTTTTGGTTGACCAAAATTTTTGCTTCTTCAATATGTCTACTTATCTCTAAAAGCTTATGTTGCTTCCTTCTTCTTTGTATTTCTTATTATTTTCTACTATGTGGAAGATTATATTACTTATCTATTTGTCTTCTATTCTTAGGAAGCTTATACTCCTATCCTCTATTCTCTGGAAGCATTGATGCTCCTCTATTCTCTAGAAGATTTTATGCTTCTCTATTCTTTGATATATATATTTGGTGTCTCGGGTCCAACTTTATAACCATAAATTTTCTTATGTGGCTCTCTTTTGTAGAGAATCCAACTATTATCAGGGTGACTTTGAATGTTCCCTTCACATCCAACTTTCTTCTAAGTTGACCCTTAGTCTATTATAGTTGAGTCCTCTGTTTTTTCTTGAGCCAAGTGGATAGATCCTAGCATCCAAATCAGGGTGACTTTTATTTTTTCCCTCAATATCTACTCAATCAGACCTTTAAAAATAAATTCCAAGTCTTCACTTCTTTTAAAGTGGACAAAATTCAAATATGATACTGGCTCTAGACTATGACTCTATCAAAGATGGAGAGAGTTAATCAGTAGCTCTGATACCATTGTTGGATTTTTATCCAAACTATCTTAGGTCCCAATATAATTAAGCCACAATATCTCAGGTCTTAATATCAATAATCAAGAGTAGAATTAAATATAAGAGCAATAAAATATATATATTGGCCAATATAAATATAATAACATTCACTATAATATCAAATATGAATGTAAATGGCCAAAATCAATCATGTACTAGCATGAAATATACTTACAATAATATTGCTCAAAATTTGTATACAAGCTTTATTATCAATGCTTGTTATGGTGATCATTTACAGATCATTTTCCCACTTACATTGTATGGAGCTTTGTCTCCATAATATAGAAATAGAAAGGTGACTTTTCAATACTTGACTATTGCACTCCTCACGTATCCAAGAGTTGTAACCTTTCATATTATTTTCCTTTGGCTTATCATCTTGCCACTTGTATACAAGACTCTTCACTCTCTACTTACATGCACACTTAACTCTATGACACTTGTAAACTTTTACATGACTCTTACTCTCCTACATGCACTTCTAATACAAGACACTTGTGCACATCCTCACATTATATATTTGTACACTTACATACATGACACTTATGCACATTCTCTCATTATACACTTGCACTCTTACTTACATGACACTTGTGCATATCCTACACATTACACACTTACATGACACTTGTACATATCTTACACATAAATACTTACATAAATATAAATCACTCTCCTAAACTATAGACTCAAACCCTAATCTATTACATGTTTATTTTTATACCATAAATGTCCCATGGGGGTACATTAGCATGTACCAAATAATGTAATATCCTCCAACAATAATTTAGTCATCAAATAGGATTTTAATGTTGAACATTTCATGAAGAAGTTTAACAACATGAATGATGCTTATTTAGTATTTTTCATATAAATGTCATGCAATGTCATCCTTAAAAAATATTCATGACTATAATTCCAAATTTTTGAGGACATTCTATCTTATACCATTGGATATTTGACCATAAAATAAGCAAGCTTTATGGCACTACATAAAAGGGTTACAATAAGAGCTTTGCACTAATGGTTTGTAATTCTAATCATGTCACCTTGGTCAATGCTCTCAAAGAAGCAACCCATATAGAATATGTACTTATTTGAGGAAATAAATTATCCCACCTACAGTCTATGTTGTATATGTACCTGAAGCCCAAACTCCATAAATATGAAATCTTCGTTCATCAATAACACTAATTCCAAGTACTATAGTAGTTCAATCATCACATGGTGTGCCTACATATTTGTAGTCAAACTCTCTCTATATGGTAACCTTTCATGGTCAAAATATTTCCACCACCATCACTTTTCAACCTCAATTTCAAGCCTTGTCAGGCCCATCACAATCAACCAATATAGATACTCTTCATTATAAAGTCAAAGTTTGGAACAAAGATATTTTTGGGAATATTTTTGACAAGCAAGCCATTAAGGAGAGATTAACCATTATTGAGCATAAAATCCAAAATGGATTAAATGATGAAGAGATCATATTGGAAGAAAAAATTGCTTTATCAGAATACCATAATGTTTTGGCATGTGAAGAGAACTTTTGGATACAGAAGTCCAGAATCACATGGTTAAAAGAGGGAGATGCAAATACAAAAAAAAATCGTATTTCCACAATGAGGAATAGAAGTAATAATTGAATAAAATAACTGCTCAAAAATGACGGGACCATCTTAGCATACATCAGAGAAATTAGAAATGAAGCAGTTTCCCATTTTGAATCCCTTCTTGAAGCTCCTCTTCCAGGTTCATCTTTGGTCAAAGAATCATTACTATCCCATATTCCACAGGTCATTCCTAATGGGGTCAATCAAAAGTTGCTTCCTACATTTTCAGAGGATGAAATCAAAGAAGCTCTATTTTCCATGAACCCTAACAAGGTCCCTGGACTAGATGGATTCCCTCCAACATTTTTCCAGACTTTCTAGGATATTATGGGTGGTGATGTTTGTGCAACAGTCAAAGAACTCCAGTCTTCCAAAGTGGTCCCTCGTAGCTTTAATTCCACTTTCATAGCACTAATTCCTAAAATTCCAGCTACAAGGAGTTCAAATGAGTTCAGACCAGTCAACCTTTGCAATGTTATCTACAAAATCTTCAATAAATGCATGGCGAACAGAATGAGAGATGTGCTTCCTATGTTTATAGACCATTATCAAGGAAGTTCCATCCAAGGAAGGCCAATTTCAGATGGAATCATAACAATGCATAAGGCTCTCCATTCATCATCTCAGAACAAAAAAACTACTTTTTTCCTCAAACTAGATATGAACAAGGTCTATGATAGGGTTAGCTGGGATTTTCTCTTTGTTGTTTTACTCAAGTTTGGGTTTCATCCAGAATGGTTGGAACTGATTAAAGGTTGCATCTCAACTGCATGGTTTTCAATTATTGTAAATGGTTCCCCAGCTGGTTACTTCCAAAGCGGTAGAGGTCTTCGACAAGGAGACCCTTTATCTTCCTTTCTTTTCATCATAGTTGTGGAAGCTTTGGGAAGGACAATTCATGTTGCCAGAACATCAGGTCTCATCTCTAAAATTAAAGCAACAACTCAAATAGATCTTGTTCCTCACCAACAATTTATGGATGACACGATCCTATCCACTTTTGCCTCCATACTTGAAGCTAAAGTAATCAAATACATTCTTTTTCTATATGAAGAAGCAATAGGCCAGAAAATAAATTTCTAAAAGAGCAAATTTATTCCTTGAAAACTCCTCACCAAAGACAGATCAAAATAGTCAGGATTTTGGGATTCTCAATTGCGTCATTCCCTAATGTTTACTTAGGTCTTCCTCTTTTTATGGGCACACTAGTTGAGGGGATGTGGAACGCAATGATTGAGAGAGTTCAAAAAAATTTAACTGGCAAGAAAGGGAACCTTCTGTCCCAAGAAGGGAAAGCTATTTTAACCATGGCATGCCTCCAAAGTATCCCAATATATTTCCTTTCAATGTTTAAAGCTCCCTCAAAAGTGTATGATAAGATTGAACAAACTCAAAAACAATTCTTATGGACTGGGGCTGAAAACAAAAGTTGTTTCCATCTGGTAGCCTGGGACAAAGTTTGCAGATCTAAAGACCAAGGAGGAATTGGATTGAGAAGACTTAAAAACTTAAATCTAGCATTAATGGCTAAACAGGCATGGAGATTATTATCGGAAGAGCAAGTGGAGTGGATCACTATAGTCAAGAGGAAGTATTTGCAGGGCACAAAGTTTCTAAATGAGACAACACCCACAAATGGCTCAGCTTTCTAGAAAGGAATAATCCAAACAAAGAGTCTATTGAGGAAAGGACTCAGGTGGGAAATGGGATGGTAGATCATTAAACTTCTGGTTGGACAGGTGGATAGGAAATCAACCACTCATTCAGGCTCAAAACATGAGGATTCGTAAAGACTTTACAAATGCAACCTTTGAATACAAAGTGGCTGATTTCGTACACAAAACAAATAACATATGCAGGTGGAAAAGCATTCACAACATCCATCACCCTGAAGAATCAAGGGCCTTAGAAAGACTACTCAATTCCATAATCATCCCCATAGGAGAAGTTAAAGACAATATTATTTGGGCCCCAACAGAAGATGGGAATTTTATAGTCAAATTTTCTTATCAACTCCTCATTCCCTAGGAAGAAACCCAAATTCCTTTCAATTTGGTATGGATCAAACACCTTACCCCCAAAATTACTTTATTTTCTTGGCTTGGCATTCAAAATAAAATTTTGACAATTGATAACCTCATTAAAAGAGGGATCATTATCTCAAAAAGATGTTATTTATGCTTATCTAACTGGGAATCCTCCCACCACATCTTTCTCAACCGTCCCTATTCCATTTCCATTCTTGACAACCTCTTCCAAAGGTTCTAAATAAGTTGGGTAAAACCTCCTTCTATTGTGGAGTTGTTCATCCAGTGGCCTCAACCTTTCCACCATCCCATGATGAGCACAATTTGGAGGTTTTGTCTATATCATAGTTGAGAAAATCTGCAAAAAATCTCGATTTTGCCAATTTTTTCCCGATTCATAGGCTAGCTGATTTTTTCCCGATTTTGCCGATTTTTTCCCGAAAATTTCTAATATGCATGAAAAAATATTTTTTCAATAAAAATTTGCATTTTTATTTGGTTTTTTAATAAAAAATGCAGATTTTTTGTCGATTTTTTCCCCAATTTTTTACCGATTTTTAAACCAGCCGATTTACTACCCGATTCCTATTTTCTCAACCATGGTCTATATAATTTTATTTGGCAATATGGTTAGAAAGGAACCGGAGAGTGTTCTCTAATTTTTCCAAGGATATTTCATCTCTAACCAGTAGAATTATTTCCTTTGCCAAAGAGAACACTTCCATTATTCCATATGATCCAAGGCCTTGTTCCAGGTTTGAAACTATCATTCTTCATTCTCTAAATATTTTCCAAGACATGATTGTATCTCAACCCAATCCTAGAAGCAACATTAAATGGTGTCCCCCACCCCAGATATGGGTCAAATTGAATTTTGGTGGAGCAGCAAAAGACAATCCAGGTAAAGCAGGAGCAGGAGGTATAATCAGAGATCATAAAAGAAACTTGATTTTAGAATTTGTTGAATACCTTGGTGAACAGTCCAATAATATGGCTGAAGTAAAGGCATTATGGAGAGGTCTTACATTAATCAAACATATCCCGTCTTGGATTACCATTGAATGGGATTCTCTCAATATCATTAATTACATGAAAAGCTCCAAAATACCGTCTTGGAAAGTTAGAAGCTGCATTGAAGAGGCTAGGAAACTTTCTACTCACCAGCAGGAATTTATCTTCCAACATGCTTTTAGAGAAGCAAATAAGGTAGTAGATAAACTGGCAAACATTGGGGTTGATGGTCCAGGTTTTTTGACTTGGATAGGCAGACTACCACAGGAGGTACATGCATTAGCCACTATTGAAAAAATTGACAATGATTAGTTGGGTTACCATATTTTTTATAAGTTTCCTCACTATGTGTAAGAGTGTTGAAGTTTCAAAAGGTCCTAGTAGGACAATAGGCACCAAATTTCAAAAAGTCTTTGAGGTCTTGGTTTTCTGGTTCGTGCTTTTGAATAACAAATTCCATCATTTTCATGACCCCTTCTCTCTGTGGGACTATCAATTGAATGGTTGTCTCATGATCATCTGGACTTGTTTCGAACCCATTCATCTCACAAATATTAATGTACATCATTTCCATAATAGTCAGGTGCCTAGTCACATAACCCCTAGCATGTCTGGTATCTATGTCCATTGCCACATGATCTATCCATTTCTCTAGAAAATTTGTGATTTTTCAACAGCCATGAGTGCTAGTTCATTCCCAAAGCCTACTAACGTCTCAAACAAAAAGTTTGGGAACAAATCAAAGGATTCCCAAAGCCTACTAACATCTCAAACATAAAGTTTAGGAATAAATCAAAGGATGTTTTTTGCAAATATAGTGGGGACATCAACAACGCAAATGGAGATCTCACTCTTTCCACTTCGAGCGATTCCTGCCGTATGTGGAAAGATCATTGGCACCAAAATATTTTCAGAGACGTTAATTTGAAGATTGGCAAGATTTGCTCTAGCATCAAGATAGGAAATCTGATAATGTTGGGAATCATCATTTTTGAAAAATCCAGAAGTCTTGGAACCATCACCGAACGCAATAGGGTGGGAAAAATCTACTTTATCGAAAGCAATTCAGAAAATTATTCGCTTCTTCCCAGAATTCTTAGACTTTGGGAAGAGCTGAGAAGAATCTAGAAGTTTCTAGAAAAAAGGTGGACGAATAGAAGAGGCCATGGGCAGTCCTGATCAGTATAATGTTGTTCAGATGTTCCTATTGTTTGTTTTGGGTAGTGCCCAAGGGGCTTCTTTGTTTTTCTTGAGTTCGGCTTTCATCTTGTAGTCTTGAAGGATGGGTCCTTTTCTCTGTGTTTGTTGTAGTGGTTTATGCCGATGTAATAGGTGAAGATTTACCTGCTTTTCTAAGGGTTTTGTATACTTCATCTTGGGCTTAGGCTGATTCCTGTTGTTCTCTGTTGATGTAAAAGGTATTTGGGAGCCTTCATATTTCCCGAAATATAATATCAATTAACTTACCAAAAAAAATAATGACATAATACAAGTTCAAGTAAATGAATTAAAGGAAATTATGATAATATTTAGAAAAAAATATTGAAAAAATAAAATAATAGTTGAAAACAAAATAGTGAATGGTAGTAGTCAAGGAATTGGCAACAAAGAAAGACTATGTATCTCACAAAATATCAAGTTTCGTATCAACCTAGGAATCAAGTAGGCAATCAAGTACAAACTAATATGATCAATATAAATATAAAAGTTGACACTCTATGGTGTTTTGCAATGGAACACATTGTGGTTATAAGGAATACTTAGACAAAGAAATATAATTAACAATATCAGGTGCATCAACTTGTAATAATGGTTCAAGTAATAGCCATACAAACACCCAATGCAAAATATCCACCTATGATGAATCAATTAAACTTTTAGATACCTATTATGGAGGACCAAACATGGGTTACCTAATAATTAGTCTTATCCCTACCTAATCTAAATAATATGGTACTTGTCAATTTTGGTATTCTTAAAAATGATTATGATTTTACTTTTGAGGATTTGGAGTGATGGTCAATTAACAACAAGGGTATAAAACTGAGAGCAAGATAAAGGTAAATGTTGAATAATCAGTAGCCCCATAGGTAATGTTGTCCTCTCTGATTTTCTCATTTAGAACAATTGTGCCTAACACAAAGCAACACAATAGGGCCTCAATAGAGAGCATGGGGTTTGGCTCAATCGAGGGCCTTCGAGAGTTTTTACAATGTCATCTCCTTGTTATGATGTGATATTTTAGGTGCATTTGAACTCAAGGGGAAAATGGATGCAATGGAAAATAAAACAACTCAAAGAATAGGAAAACCTAAAATAACAAATATGGCAATGTGCTAAAAGATCCACTAAGATTTCCCTGCACAATGGTACTAAATGATATGTGTTAGTGGTGAATAATTCCTCTCTTAAACACAGATTAATCCTATATGAGAGTTACCAATATATATATGCATAAATAAATGGGTCAGCAAGAGATCCATAGATGGCTAGTCAGGAAATTAACGTAGGTCTCCCACACACATATGTAAATAAAACCCAATATTTACACACATACAGAAATAGGTCAGCATGAGAGCCATTGATGGCTAGTCAAAAAAATGATGCATGCCTCCATATATGTATATATGAAAATAATATGTACAAGGATTGTGTCTGGAGTGGGGGTTCGATTCATAAGTAGCTCACGAACCAAATGCTCTATGTTGGTTTTTATGCCTATCTTAAAATATCACAGTTTCCAATATAAATAAGCCACAATATTATAGGTCAAAATATAAATAATAAAGAATAGAATTATATATGAGTAATCAAATATTAATATGCAACATGTCGCGATATCGCGACACTTTTTCCTCCTTTGGCCGCGATGATGCAACATGTCGTGATATTGTGACACTTTTTCTTCCTTTGGCCGCGACGATGCAACTTGTCGCGATATCACGACACTTTTTCCTCCTTTGGCCGCGACGATGCAACTTGTCGCGATATCACGACACTTTTTCTCTTTTGGCCGCGATGATGCAACATGTCGCGATATCGCGACACTTTTTCTCTTTTGGCCACGACGATGCAACATGTCGCGATATCGCGACACTTTTTCTTTCTTCTCTTTTGGCCGTGAAAATGCAACATGTCGCGATATTGTGACACTTTTTTTTTCTTCTCTTTTGGCCACGAAAATGCAACATGTCGCAATATCGTGACACTTTTTCTCTTTTGGCTGCGACGATGCAACGCGATATCGCGACACTTTTTCTCCTTTGGCCACGATGATGCAACATGTCGCGATATCGCGACACTTTTTCTCCTTTGGCCGTAACGATGCAACATGTCGCGATATTGCGACACTTTTTCTTTCTTCTCTTTTGGTCGCGAAAATGCAACATGTCGCGATATTGCGACACTTTTCTCTTTTGGCCGCGAAAACGCAACATGTCGCGATATCGCGACACTTTTTCCTCCTTTGGCCGCGCCGATGCAACTTGTCGCGATATCACGACACTTTTTCTCCTTTTGGTCGCGACGATGCAACTTGTCGCGATATCACGACACTTTTTCTCTTTTGGTCGCGACGATGCAACATGTCAAGATATCACGACACTTTTTCTCCTTTGGCCTCGACGATGCAACATGTCACGATATCACGACACTTTTTCTCCTTTGGCCGCGACGATGCAACATGTCGCGATATTGCGACACTTTTTCTCTTTTGGCCGCGACGATGCAACATATCGCGATATCACGACACTTTTTCTCTTTTGGCCGCGACGATGCAACATGTCGTGATATCACGACACTTTTTCTCTTTTGGCTGCGACGATGCAACATGTCGTGATATTGCGACACTTTTTCTCTTTTGGCCGCGACGATGCAACATGTCGCAATATCGCGACACTTTTTCCTCCTTTCTTTCTCCCTTTGCTTTGGACCGCGAAAATGCAACATGTCGTGATATCGCGACATTTTTTTCTCCTTGTGGTGTTTTGCTTTTTCTTTGATCTTTAGCATATGGGCCACTTCGGTCTTCTTGGAAAACATGCAAAAAAGTTCTTCTAGTTGGTTCCTCTGGGCGCCTCTACCTTAGGTAGCCCCTGCTATTTTCAGGATTTCTCATTCTGCTGCCACCGTTCTTCCCCTTTGCCTCCCTCTTCGGAGGCCCACGGCTGGTTTGTACAAGGTTCAGGGACCTTTCAACACCCTTTCAACCAATAAAAAAAAATATATATATATATATATATATATATATATATATATATATATATATATATATATATATATATATATATATATCCATGCCAATATAATAATGAAATAGCATTCACTTATAATATCAAATATGAATGTAAATGGTCAAAATCATTCATGTACATGCATGAATAATACTTACAATATAAATTGCTCAAAATCTATATACAAGCTTTATTATCAATGCTTGCTATGTGGTGATCGCTATAGACCATTTTCCCTTACATTGTATAAATATTTGTCTCCATAATATAGACATAGTAATGTGACTCTTAAATACTTGTATATTGCATTCTTCACACATCTAAGAGATGCAACCTTTCCTATTCTTGACCTTTGGCTTCTCATATCACCACTTGTATACTAGACTCTTCACTCTCCTACATGCACTTTTAATTTTATCTGCAGTAGATTTGACTTTGCATGTGCATGGGTGCTGACGTGGCTCAGCCCACATCCCAATGCTGACGTGTTATTCTGGTCAAGGTAGAAAACGGCCATAGTAGACAAAAATTAGGTGCCTTTTTCGTATGGAAATCAGGCGCCCTCTTTTCGAATTATGGCGTTTAGGTGCCTTGGAAATTGAAAATAGACACCTTAGGAATTGGGCGCTTTGCTTAATATGGGGAGTAGGCACCTTAGCAATCAGGCACTCTACTTAACACGGGAAGCAGGTGCCTTAGCAATCATGTGCTTATGCCTAACATGGGAAGCAGGCACCTTTTTGCTAATTGTCGGGTGTCGTACTTATAAAACAAACTTTATACAAACTAATTTTTTTTTTTACATATGCTAAGAAAATTTGGTGTAAGTTTCCCAAAAATTGGAAGTCGACCGTTCTCCTGGAGAAACCAGGATTCAGGCGTTGATCTACCAAAAAACGGAATGCAGACGCCATCTTCATAACATACTGGGAGTTAGGCGCCATAAAACGTACAATGGGAAGCATGTACCTTCTACTGTACAATGGGAAAGCAGGTGCCTTCTACCATACAATGGGAAGCAGATGCCTTCTACCGTACAATGGGAAGCAAGTGCCTTTCACCGTACAATGAAAAGTAGGCGCCTTCCACCGTATAATGGGAAGTAGGTGCCTTCCGTCGTACAACGGGAAGCAGGCCCCTTCCCATAAAATACTAAAAAATCACACTTTTATTTTATTCAACGGGTTCTGGCTTGTCCTTGTATATGCGCTATCAGGTTGATCAGTCCCTTCAGTGCTTCTGATTTGAAAAATAGGAACAGAATCAGCATCCGCCCTTGAACCAGCAGTTGAGTGTTTTATTGTCCATAGAGACCAATCCAAATACTCTTGTGCGGGTTTAGGTTTAGTATTTCCCTCTCTGAATGGGGACTAGCTACTCCTACTACAAGAAAATTCTCCTAGAAATCTTGGAATGCGTAGGTTCATGGATCATGTGCTTGTTAGGCCTAGGTTTCCCAGGATGCCTTACAACTGTACAAAGGGCATTTTTCTTGCAAAACAAAAACACAACTAAAAAAAGAAAACTTTGAAAGAATAATTGTCTTTGGGACTATGTGGACTAGGTCCACATCTTACTGACTCAAGATAAAATCATAATCAACTAGGATCTCCCCCATGCCTAATCTAGACTCAATCATGTATGCTTCAGACACATGGTATGGACGCAATCAATGGCCATTGACTGTTAAGGTAATGTTGTTGCCGTCTATTGTTCTGACTCTTACAACCCCATTATTAATGACTTCAATCACTTCATATGGCCCTATCCAACACTACATGAGCTTGCCCTTCCTTTCCTGGAACCAGGAATCATAGAGTAATGTCCATTCTCCCACTTTAAGTTTCTTTGGCCTGGTGTGGCAGTCATGCCACTTGGCCCTTTGTTTCTGAATGGTCTCTATTTTTTGCAGAGCCTCAAGGCAAAATTCATCCAACTGATTAAGCTGCTGAATTCTTTATTTTTGTGCATCATCCAGGTTTATATTCAATTCTACAGCAGTCCTAACTATTTTAACTTCAAACTCTATAGGCATCATGGCACTTTTCCCATAGACTAACTGAAATGGTGTGAAATCAGTAATTCTTCCAGGTGGTCTTGTAGGCCCACACTGCTTCTGGTAATATAGTAGCCCAGTCCTTCCTATGTTGTTGCACTACCTTACTCGGATATTTTTCAACTCTCGGTTGGTCACCTCAACTTGCCCATTCGCTTGTGGATGGTAGGGAGTGGTTTTTTTATGCCTAATTTTGTATTGTTGCATGAGTTCTTGGATCATCCTTGAAGTAAACTAAGGTCCTTGATCAGTTGTGATCTCCCTTGGGACCCCAAATCTTGTAAAAATTGATGAATACAAGAAATTTGCTATAGTTTTCTCCTTTGAATCACGCAAATTCTGACTTCAACCCACTTTGTCACATACCTCTTACCTCCTGACTGTGGATTAATAGGTCCTACGAAGTCCATCCCCCATTTATCAAATGGTTCAATGTAAACATGTGGTTGGAGTGGCATCTCATATCTGAGAGTAGGTATGTCCATCCTCTTACATTGATCACACTGGCTCACATGCTTGGCTGCATCCTTGAATAGTGAAGGCCAGTAATAATCGGCCTGCAACACTTTATATGTAGTCCTTCTCTCTACAAAATGGCCATCACAAGGTTCATCATGGCAAGCCTTTAGTATTTCAATTATTTCATTCTCACAACACATCTTCTCATGATTTGATCAAGTCCTGTTTTGAACAAGCACCCATCAATCCATGATAAATCTGCACTTTTCTCAATTAAAGTATGTTTTTCACAAGGTAAAAGTGTAGGGGATACTTTACCAATGGCTAAATAATTAGCCATATCTGCATACCAAGGTATTTTATCATTTAGAGCAAACAAATGCTCATATGGAAATTGGTCTTCCGTAGCTGCATAGTCTGAAGCTATCAACTTGGACAAGAAATCAGCTACCACATAGTCCTTTCCTGGTTTGTCTACTATTGTCACATCAAATTCCTACAAGAGCAATAGCCATCTGATAATTTTGCCACTAATTCCAGGTTTGTTTGTCAAGTACCTAATCGTTGAGTGGTTAGTGTGTATAAATACTTGGTAACCTGTAATGTAATGACAAAATTTAAGAGTATGTACTACTGCAAGAAACTCCTTCTCTGTGACAGTATAATTAAGTTCAGCACTTATGAGGTTTTTACTAACATAATATATGGCATAAAAATCATCACCATATTTCTATCCTAGTACTAAGCCTATTGCATTGTTAGATGCATCAGCATATATGTGAAAAGGTATGGTCCAATTTGGACCTCTCAACACTTGAGTAGTAATTAGTTTTTCCTTTAAAGTGTTGAATATCTATTCACATTATTTAGTCCAGATAAACTCTGCATCTTTAGTTAACAATGTGGTAAGAGGTTTAGCAGTTTTGGTAAAGTCTGAAATCAACCTCCTATAATAACTAGTTGATCCTAGGAAACTGCGGATATCCTTTTATGTTTTGGGAGTAGGCAGGGTTTGGATGACTTCTATTTTCTTTCTGTCTACTTTGACCCCATCTGCAGAAAGGTGATATCCTAAAATTATCCCTTCCTGCATCAACATATCGCATTTCTCATTGTTTAAGGATAGGTTAGTTTCTTCACAATGTTTAAGTGCCTTTTCCAGATTTTTTGTGGTAAATTCAAAATTTTCACCATATACAGTAAAATCATCCATATATACCTCCACAATCTCTCCTATCATATCTGAAAAAATGCTAAGAACTATCCTCTGAAAGGTGGCAGGTGCATTGCATAGAGCAAATGGTAAAACTTGATAAGCAAATGTCCCCCATGGACAAGTGAAGGTGGTTTTGTCTTGATCTTCCTCCCCTATTTGGATCTGATTGTATCCACTGAACCCATCCGGGAAAGAAAAATATTTCTTGCCTGCTAAGGTGTCAAGGACTTGATCTATAAAGGGTAAAGGGAAGTGGTCCTTCTTAGTTGCTTTATTCAGCAACCTGTAGTCAACACAAATTCTCCACTTTCCATTCTTTTTGGGCACCACCACTAATGGTGATACCCACTCACTATCTAAAATGGGGTAGATGAATCCAAATGTGAGGATTTATTGTAATTCTGCTTTGACAATTTCTTTCATAGCTGGGTTCATTCTCCTCTGTGGTTTTCTTACTGGTCTAACCTAGTCTTCCAGATATATCCTATGAGCACATGACTCAAGAGCTATTCCTCTCATGTCATAATACTCCCAAGCAAAGGCATCTTGATGTTTTTCCAATGTTTTTTTTCAGTTTGATCTGTTGTTTAGTTTTCAACTGGTTATCTATGTTCAACATTCTACCAGGTGCAACTTTTATTTGTTGAATATGGTGATCTTTTCCTCCTACTAATGGCAACTCAGGAGGAGGGTTCTCCCTGAAAAAAGTGAGATATCATCTTATCCTCATCACTTTCATCTTCCAACTCCTTAAGTTTCATAACAGGTTAGAACATTGATAGACCATCAATGTTTTGATTCTCATCCTCAGGTTCTCCCAACAAATCTGCAGACTATGCAGGTGGATGTATGATCAGTTTCTTTATATTCTGACCATCTGAAATGGTCATTTTCCCATCTCTACAACTTATGTAAGCATCAATTGTTGCCAGCCAAGGTCTACCTAAGATTAATGGGTATCCACCTAGTCCAAATTTATATTGTAGCACTAAGAAATCTGTTGGATACTCCCATGCATCTACTGCAATAGTGATATCTTCCAGTATTCCTTCAGGGAGTACTGTAGATCTATTTTCCAACTGCAACATAATTTTAGTGGGCTTCATATTAGTCAATTTCAGTTTTTGCATGGTATCCTGAGGCATGACATTGATGGCTGCCCACAAATCTATTAGTGTGTTGGGTTAAACATAGCCTTCTATTTTTACAGTCAGCATAGGGCTTCTTGGATCTGTGTACTTCTGGCTGTAGGTATTTTCTAACATGAAGTCAGCTAACTGACCTACCAAATTGATTTTTTAGCTGGTTTCCTCCCTAGTTTCTTGAGACACATCTCTCTTATGGCCTTTCCATAAATAGGTATGTCTTTGATGGCCTGAAAGAGAGGTATTGTGACTATTAAGTTTTTTAAACTAGAGAGGATATCAAACTCTATTTGTATTGGTTTCTTAGGTTCCTACAACCTTTGTGGAAAATGTGGAACCTCTTCTTTGTTATGTACAAATGTTGATTCTTCTTCTACCTCTTCTATAAGGGGTGATTCCCCTTTTTTTATCTTTATTGGTTCCTCTTCTTCTACAAGAGGAGTGACTTCTACACCTACTTGCTTTCTTGACCTTAATTGGATAGGATCACAATCTACCTTAATATTGTACATAGGGTACATCTCGTTTTCCATCTGATAGGCTAGCTGTTATCTGTTTTTTGGGTTTTTTGTTGGTTGTGCTAGTAACTGAGGAGTACTTGGAGCAGGAAGAGTAGGTAGACTTTGCTATGGCGGAGCTGGAGCAGGATGTTGTGGATACTGATTCCAAGCATTCTGATTTCTCCACTGCTACCCAAGATACTGGTATTGCATTCCTGGGTAAGGGTTGTAAGGATTTACCCCTTGGGGAAATGGATTCCAAGGTTGTTTCCCATACCAACCCATATTGGGTGGCTGGGCTTGACCTTGGTTTTGGTAATTGTTGCCCCCATAGGACGACATTCCTGATTGCATATTGTTATCCATAGGAGACTGTTGCCAGTTCCTCCTATTACTCATGAAGTATGCCTCTACTACTTCAGGTTCCTCTTTAGATTTCATTAATTATGGACACAACTTTGTTTTATGATCCTTCTTACAAATAACACATACATGAACTTTGTTTTCTAGGTACTCATTTCTGGGGTGTTTGCCTCTGCATTTAGGATAGAAGTAGGCCAATGCTACCTCATTCTCCTTCTTTCTCTGAAGTAGAAGAGTATCCTTTTGAAGAGTTAGATATGATAACATCTCGCTCTTAAGTTCCTCTAGCATATTGCCTATTTCTATTTTAGTGATAGTGGTTGACTGCTTAACATTTCTAGGGGTCAACTTACTTTTTTTCTTGAAAAATTTTGACATAACTTCCGAATATCATCCATTTGGTGTTGGTAAATGTCTCCCCCAGAGATCATGTTTAAAGCTTCCAATGATTCATTTGTTAGTCCTTTCAGGAAAATGCTTCGTAGGGACCTATATCTCCTAGTTTTGAATGGGGTGATCTCTACAAATTGAAGCTAAATATATCTCAGTATTCATCCACGGATTCCCCTTCCTTTTGTGTCATGTCTAGGACTTCCTCTCTCGCATCTCTTGCTCTACCAAAATCTTGATACTGATCCAGGAAAATTTTCTTCAATTGTTCCTAGGTAGTTAATGAATAACCAGCGCAAAGCTTAATCATCAAGGGTGGAAGGGAATAATTTCAGTTTCTGAGCATCTGTGGTGTAATCCACAGATCTACATAAAACATCAAATTTAAACATAAACAAATCTGGATCTTCTGTTGGTAATCCTCTAAAGGTTGGAAGGTGAGCAAGAGAGATGTGTTTCATCTTGTGATCTCCCCCTGCCTCTCCTATTGGAAGACTAAAATGTTGAGCAAGGTGTTGCAAGAAGTTTGTCATTGTTGTCAACATAGGCAGTTAGATCCAATGATGCAGTGGACAAACAGTGTAGGAGTCATTCAGATGCAGAAGATAGAAAAAATTCGAAGAAAAATTCAAGTGAGAAAACTGTCGCGATATCGCGACATGTTTTCTGTCGCGATTTCGCGACAAGTCGAAGGAGAGAGAAGGCACATTCGAAAATGTCGCGATTTCACGACAAGTCGAAGGAGAGAGAAGGCACAGTTGAAAATGTCGTGATTTCGTGACAAGTCGGAGGAGAGAGAAGGCGCATTCGAAAATGTTGCGATTTCGCGACAAGTCGGAGGAGAGAGAAGGCGCAGTTGAAAATGTCACGATTTCACGACAAGTCGGAGGAGAGAGAAGGTGCAATCGAAAATTTCGTGATTTCGCGACAAGTCATAGGAGAGAGAAGGTGCAATCGAAAATGTCACGATTTCACGACAAGTCGCAGGAGAGAGAAGGCGCAGTTGAAAATGTCACGATTTCGCGACAAGTCGGAAGAGAGAGAAGGCGCAAGGCAAACTGTCGCGATTTCGTGACATGTCGGAGGCCAAGAAGCTAAGTCGAGTAACTGTAGCGATTTCGCTACATGTTGAATTTTCGCTGGTCGAAGCTGGGAGAAAGTGTTAAGAGAAAAAGATGTAGCGATTTCGCTACGAGTCAAAAGTGCTCAAAACATAGGTGTAGCGATTTCGCTACAAGTTGAAAAAACACAACTCAAAGGTGTAGCGAGTTCGCTACGTGTCAAATTGCACAAAACAAAGGTGTAGCGATTTCGCTACAAGTTGAAAAAGCACAAACAAGAAGGTGTAGCGATTTCGCTACAATTCCAAAAATGCACAACATGAAGGTGTAGCGATTTTGCTACCAGTCAAAAGATCAGAACTCAAAGTTGAAGCAAGTCGAAAGCACAAGGCACAAAGGTGTAGCGATTTCGCTACCGCATGAAGCAAGAATTGTACGGAGGCCGAAAGCGTCGTGATTTCACGACAAAGCTGAGGATGACGTCAGCAAAATTGAAAGTGTCGCGATTTCGCGACAGGGTGAAAGAAAAGCCGCTAGAAGCCGAAAGCGTCGCGATTTCGCGACAAAGCTGAGGATGATGTCAGCAAAACTGAAAGTGTCGCGATTTCACGACAGGGTGAAAGAAAAGCCGCTGGAAGCCGGAAGCGTCGCGATTTCGCGACAAGAACGATGGCAAAGCTACCAAAGGCCAAAATGGTCACGATTTCGCGACAGCAAGGATATGAAGGTGTACGATTACAAAAAGGGTCGTGATATCGTGACATGGTTGTGTTTCGCGACAATAGTTACAAAAAGGTGACAGAGGTGGCAGTAGTGGTTGAGGCCGACAAGTTGAATCGAGGCCGACGATTTTTAGGATTTTGAAGCCGACATTTTCTAGGGTTTTATAGCGGACGTTTTTAAGGTTTTGAAGCCGACATTGTCAAGGGTTTTACAACAGATGTTTTTAGGGTTTTGAAGCTGACATTTGCTAGGGTTTTACAATGAACGTTTTTAGGGTTTGCAGCCGACAATCACTAGGTTTAAGCAGCCAAAAAATTCTAGGGTTTGAAGTCGACATCATTAGGGTTTGCAGCCGACGTCCTAGGGTTACAGTCGACTATGATTTAAGAATTGTTCTTGAAGATTTCTTCTATAAAAGGAGGGCTAATTGAAGATGGAAGGGGACTTGTGCGAAGATAAGGTGTGTATGCGAAATTTGCAGTGCGTAGAGAGTGAGTCGTTTCGATTTGAGCTAAGGTCGAAGCGATATTTCTTTAGTGACGAAGTGAAGAGTGCATATCGAATCTTCGAGAATTAAGAGCGCGATGTGCAGAGGGTGTGTTTCAAGTTCGAAGTAATAATGTGTAGACTACAGAAGTGATCGATCTTCTGATTGCATCAGAGAGTGCGAAGAAGTACAAAGAAGCGGTCGGATAGTGTGAATCGTGTTGCGCAGAAGCAGCAGACTGTGAGAAATGAGGTGAAAGTTTTATTCTGTAATCTTTATTATTGTCTTCCAAGTTGTAGCTTGGCACAAGGGGTTGGTGCCTCTTTCCAGTAGGTGCTGGTAAATTAGGAGTCAGTGCTCCATTTTGCCTGACACAGATAAAGCAAAGGGGTTGGTGCTCCTTCTAGTTGGTGTTGGTAAAAGATATTGTAAAGTTGTAGCTTTGCATTGGCTGGATTTGGATGGTAGTCCAAGCAGTCATTTTGAGGAGTAGCCACATTGGTGAACCTCGTTAAATTATTGTGTTGTGTGTCATGCTTTCTTATCGCATTTTGATATTTCTTTTATCAGTTTAAACTGCTGCTGGATTTAAAACTATATGTTTTAGAATTTTTTAAAGATCACACTGATTCACCCCCCCTCTCAGTGTCATTGTGATTACAACATAAAACTAGTGGATGTTTCCTCTGGATTTTCTGCCATTTTGTCTACTACTAGAGTTTATACCCCTGGTACTTTCAAAGCAGCTATCAATGATTCTAGTGTGTTTCTTTTATCCTTCAAAAGGATGGATATGTCAAAATTTGAGATGGTTCCATCTAATATTACTTGTCAACATTCGGCATTCAGTAGATCTTCCTCAGATTGAACTATACTTATCTCCAACCCTGCTCTAAGATTCTACTAGATTATTTTAGAAGGATCATGTGCAAATAGTGGGTGTTCTCGCCAATGCACAGGTGGAGATTGTGATGGTGAGAGTTCAATCTCAGGTTCAGGTTCTACTGAAGCAAAAGAATTTTGAGAAACAACTTCTTTGTTTTTAACAAAATGACCATCCGGTCCCTTGTTATTAGGTGGACTCATACAATGTTTCAGATGAAGGTTTCTGAATAAAACACTCTAAACTACTGTAACTATGCTTCCTTCAAAACAAAAAATTACAATGGCTATCCCCCGAAAACGGCACAAAAATATTGGGAAAAACATTGGTTAGTTTTTCTATGGTTCAATTAATTGCCTTCATTTAATTTTCAACCCGGGGTAGCTTGTAGTCTTGTGAGCAACCTTGCAAAATATATGCTTATAATTTCTCCTTCGAAGATGAGTCCCTTAGATTATGGTTTGGGGGGTATTTGGTATTCGTTGAAGTTTGTATTTAAACAAATAATCTCATGCTATGTCTAAGAAAATAAGATTGAAAGCATTCAAAAACTAAATTACTATCTTACTAAAAATTATAGAAAATAAGGGAAATAACAGAGAAGTAAATTAATCTATGAAAATAAATACAAAAAATAGGGAAGAACTCTATTGTAAGTTGGCCCACGCTTCCAGCAAGTTCTGCCCGCGGTAGTTTATCATCGGACACTTTAGAAGATTTTTACAGGAAAATACTCAAAGATTTTATTAACAATTGTAGCAGAATAAAATTACAAGAAAATTTTGGGGGTCTTCTTTAGGGGTGGCTTGCATATTTATAAGATATGCGGCCAAACCTGTTACAATTCTCAGAACGAATCATAAAATGATTTGTTGTTACAATTGTTTGCTTAATTGAAGGAATCGGGCAAAATATCATGATATTTCAGCGTATTTTGTTTCCAAAATACGTCTGATATTTATTTGCTCGATTTACATAAATCATTTATGTATCAGCTGGAAAATAGGTGACAAGTCATCTTTGACGTTGTCCCATGTTCGGTTTCAATGTTGGAATTTGTTTCATGTTGGTTGTTGAAGTTTCATTTTTGTTCTGCCGACCATAGAGTCGTGTTGTAGTTTAGCATTAGTGGAAATCAAGCATCACGTCTGAATAAGTCGGGAAGTAGGCGCCTTGTTTGCAAAATTCGAGAAGCAGGCGCCTAACGGGAAGCAGACGCCTAACAGTTAAGTGTTGAACGAAAGTCAAGCACTTCAAAGGAATTTGGGCGCTTGACTTTGTACCTCTCATCGATATTTTGTAGATGTTTTTCCTTCATAAAATTACAAGCGTCGGGTCCCAATGGGACCTCGACGAAAACATGCCAAAATGCAACAATTTCCACTAAATCTACACAAAATACACTTAAAGACAAATATTAGAAAACTTACAAAATAAACTGTTAATTATATATAATTTTCATGAAACATTTATATCTACAAGAAAATATGTCGCACATTATGGGGAAAAGAGTACAAAAATGAGCAATTATGTGGCTCTTCAGGACACATCGTGCATCCATTTCTTTGGTAGTTTTATTTTCATTATAGGAGGAAAGGAGGGTCTAGCTTGTGGAAATTTAGATGTTCACCTTTGAGGTAAAAATTTGGATTCTACCAACTGGGCTAAACTAATAGCCTACATCATGGTTTACGGTTTAAACATCTTGATCTCAGCTTGGAGATCATCCTTCAAGCCACTAATGAAATAACTCATAAAGAACCCTTCATTCAATCCCCTAGTTTTGTTAACCAATTTCTCAAATTGTGTTTGGTAATTTTGAACTATAGAAGTTTGTTTCAACTTTGGCAATGCTCCTGTAAAGTCGTCATACTCACTAGGGCCAAATTGAATGAGTTATTGAGACTCAAATTCTTCCCAAGAGGGATCAGTGGTAGTGTTTTGCGACCATTGGTACCATTGTAAAGCTTCAAATTCCAAGTTGAAGGAAGCCATCTGAACTCAATAATATCTAGGGACATTATGGAGTTTAAAAAATTGATCAACACGACACAACCACCCATCTACATCCTTCCCATTGAACTTAGGAAAGTCCAATTTAGGCATCTTAAAGGTAGGATCATGGTCAGAGTCATTTTTCCCCCTTCTTTTACCTTGGTCGGATTGTTCAGTACGGTACTTAGACCTTATTGGACCACCTTGCAATTTGGACTCAACATCTACAAGTTCTTCTAAGCAATTTTTGGAGGTATCATAATCATCTCTAAAGCCTTGAAGCTCTTCTCTTATGGATTAATTTGCTTGGATAATGTTATCAATGGAGCTTTTTAGGTATTTCAACAATGTAATGCTCCGGTCTATCTTTTTTGATGTCCACAAGTGCCAATAGCTATATTGGAGATTTTTGAACCTCTTTCACTAAATTACTAAAAATAGAAGTGTGTTTAAAGAGTTACTATTTTTAGTAAGGAGTCTGAAAAAAGTGCTTAGGTGTTATATATTAAACTAATCAGCTTCAAATAATGATCAAAATGAGTTATATATCTCAACACTAGCTTTGGACAGTCTAGACTTTTTTTCTATCCTCTATTTGATGAGTCTACTGGTGTGGTCGGTTTTTGATTTAGAGATTAGGTTCAAAAGTTGGGTACTAGGTCAACTATCTCTAACCTATGTGTTCTATCTACTGATCACCTTGTCATTGTTCTGTCTCTGTCCCTATCACTTATACTACAGTTACTAACATTTTTCATGTCATTGACCCTAGGATTCTTTGTATTGTGCAGTTATTGACACTAATGGTTTTGTTTTTGACACTAACAATCTATATTTTTTTACTATTACTAACAACTGTTATTGCCACTAATGACCTACCTATTACTATCACTAACCCAACTATTACTGCCACTTATCCAAATGGTGCTGGAATATTTTTGACTATCACAAACACTTTTAGACTTTGTCTTGACTGTTTGGTGCATACAAAAGTTTGTTCTTCTATGATAGGGAAGTCCTCTGTATGCTCACTTTTATGGGTCATAAATGTAGGTTTAGAAAAATAAGAAAGTTTTGTTTTTGTAGGTTGAAGTTTTTTATATAATCAAGGTACGCTAGGCAGAGGAGTATGTAATACCCATAGGCCCTCTATTATACCACAGTGACAAACAATAGTGCTTAGGCCACTATCCAAAGAGTATTCCACACATACCCTTGAGCACACTATTTGTCTTTTTGATAGTATGGGAGGGTAATCCTTCAGGATGTTGTGTCCTATGGACTATGGATAATACAAGGTCAAAAAGCTTCCTATTGGATAAAATTTTATTTAAGCCTAAATGGTCTCCCGATACACCCAAATATGTGTAGGAGCTCAATTTCATGCATGAGTGTTGTCTGAGGCCTAGGTATTGGAGCCTAATCATCCCTCGCTTCACTAGATGTTTTATGGGCTATCTATCTTAGCTAATAACAACAGCTCCTTCATGATATTTTAAAACCCCCGACGTAGGGTTTCTAACCTGCTCAGCTACTATAAAAATAAACTGTATTTTTTTTGTCTTTTCTAGTTTTTGTTGAACTTTTTAAATAAAGGAAAACAAAAATGAAAAACATAGGAAAATTATACCTAACAGGCAGAAATGGGTAGGCAAAAATTGTTGCAGTCGTAGCAGAACTCGACTATGGAAAGCACTCTGATACCACTTGTTAGAAACCTACTATTAAAATAAATCTCACTCACACAAAATACTGTAAAGTAACGAAAATATATCAAATAACAAAATAACACTATGTAGAAAGTAAATATAGAACTGAAACAATCTTACGAATAACTTAGAATCATAGGCTTCTTCGATGGGGCAACCTCCTTCAATATTGCATTAACTTGCAAAAAATACATTCGTACATGCTTTCATATCTTTTAAAGAGAAAGCTCCATGCAACCCTACCCTAAGGCTCAAGAGTTGGCTTACATGCAAAATGCCACTCGAGCTAGAATATTCTACCAAACATTAGTTACAATCTTGATGGTTACATGAAATGGCCTCACTTGGCTAGGTGCCTTACATGCCACATACATTACAAAGTATTACAAAATAATATTATAGATGGAATCCCCCACGTTGGAAGTGGGTCATTACATAAGCAAATGAGAATTACAAAATAATGTTAGGATGGGAACGTAACACTTTGTAAAGTTTATTTGTATATATATTGGAGGCCTACGTGTCTTTCTGGTTCTCCCATTGATCCATATTTGTATGTATGTGTATGCTCTTAAATTTTTACCTACTTTTAAGTTTTATTTTGCATGTATGTGTATGGGAGGCCTACACATCAATTTTTGAACTAGCCTATGGTTCTCCCACTGATCCATCTCCCTGTGCATGTGTGTATTTGTAAATCTTATTTGGGCTCATCTATGTTGAAGAGGAAGTATTCACCATTGGCACATAGCATTTAGGCCTATTGTACAAGGGAACCTTAGCAGATCTTTGATGCATCGCCACCTTGATAGCTTAAGTTTTCTTTTGTTGAGTGGTTTTTATTTTTATCTCTCACATCCCTTTCTCCTTGAGTTTAAGTGTGCCTAAAGATCACATTATAACAAGGATCCAACCTTGTAAAAACTCATGAAGGCCCTCAATTAATTTGAGCATACTCTCAGTCAAGACCTAGTTGTGTCTCTCTACATGAGGTACGATTGTTCCAACCAAGACAATCAAAGAGTACAATAGATATACATAAAAATTTGGTTGTCATGGTGTTAGAGAGATCCACATTGGTTGACATGCCAACTAGGGATCTGGTCTACATTGAATAGTTCAAAACTTTCCTCCGTGGGGTTTAAAATTGATCCCTCACATTGCTAAGCACCTTGGTGTAACCAAGGTAGAAAGCTTCCCATTGAAGAGGTAAGCCAAGACACCAAAATTATCTTCAAGCTTTGCATCATCCTTATTAAAAATAAAATCACATAGAGTCTTGACCCTATGACCTTGGGGTCCTAAATGCACTACAAGGCATTGCCTTGCTAGTAGACCATGGGCTTCTATTGCAAAGCATCCATCGATGATGTCATAGCCAACACTACCTGGATCTTCATTTAATAGTAAAAATGTCATAGTGGGGATCAAAAATGTAGCCTTTGTCTTTCAACTCTTTTACAAATACCCTATTGGATGCTATGACATGTTGTCAATTAGAAAACTAGGGTTTTAAAGATCCACTTTCTCCCTATTGATATCCTATATGCATAAACCTCATGTGATAAGTCAACCCACTGACCCTCCAATATCAAATAACATGTGCTTTATCATAAAACCATTGTGTCATCCCATTGATGCACACACAAATAACATGAACCCCCATGGAGGGCCCACTAGATGTACCCAAAGTAAACAATGTGGCTACATGGCACACATGCATAAGGGCATGTGCAAAATATAGTTGGCACTAATATTTTCAAATACAAAACAAATTTTTCCCACCATTTTGTTGTAGTAATGAATCTGGATTGAAAATTTGGATAGAGAGCCACATCATAACAAAGTAAAAGAAAGATTTGGTAAACGAATTTTAGAATTGTCAAAAAAATGGAAGATAATAAATTTTTCCCATAGATCAAAAAAATATCAAAGGCTCCAAAGGTACTTCCTATGTTACCAAGGAATACCACTCCACACATACTCTCATACCATTTTGTAATTCACAATATTTTTCAAAAATGAATAAAAACACAACATTTACTAAAATATTAAATAGAAAGCAAAAGGAGGATGAAAGATATTTGGGGGCACCCATAGGCATCATATAATCACTATATTTGTAAACAACACTCCAATGAAAAATATGAGGACCGTGAGGAGGTATTTATAGAAATACCAAAGCCTTAATTATATCATAAAGTTTAATCTAAGCTGAAATAACAATAGGGATTTAGGTTAATTACAAGTTATAAAGAGAGTTTTAACCATAACAAGGTTAACCTTAGCCCATAGGGCTGATATAATAAAATGTTACTTTTGTAATTAATATATTATACGATGAAATTCCCTTAGGCCTATACAATACATCATACAATGTTGAATCCTAGCCATGAGTCAGATTAAAATTTGAATAGATTTTGCCTTTGATGTAGTCATGTTTGGGAGATAAACTTGACATAGCTTTGTTCCAAATGGATCACTTCTCCTTTCATATGCACACAAACCTTAAATCAGTCTTAAATTGTTATTCTCCACCAAATATTTTATTAGAGGATTGGAAATATTTCTGACTTCAAAGTCCCCCAAGTGCAAGTCCAAGTTTTGGGTTGTAATTTATCATGATAAGGAGAAAATCATGCTAACTCTCCAAAGAAATTTACCCAAGTACTAAATTAATAAATCACCAATTTGGATTAAGTAAATTGTCATATTCCTTAGGGTGAAATAAAAATTCTCCCAAGTTAAAAGGTAGTGAATTGTTCCTTTCTAAATAGGTGAATTGCTATCTCTATACATGGCAAATCACCAAATCCAATAGTGACTAAATGGAGAATCACTAGTTTGACTTGGTAAAAATACTTGGTATAACTCAAAATAAAATGGATACTAGTGCAACAACCATTAGTGCCACCATACCTAAGGTAACTCTAGTGAGTCTACCTATGACCATTGCAATAGTTTTGTGTGTTGCTCAAGTATAAGATGAACAAGCAGGCCACGTGAGAAACAAAAAAGAAAAAAAATATCAAAGAAGCCAAAAAAGGCCACAAATATGTATGGCAACCCCTATTAAAAATTGGAAGAAGGGAAATACAAATACTCATTGACCAAGATCAAAAAAGAGTCCATCAAGAATTTTGGGATGGGGCCAAAGTTAGACTCCTAGAGAATTAGCTACATATGGACCTATGGACTTCCAATGAACCTAGATCTCCAAGTTTGGTACTATCTACAAATGATAGAAACGTGTAGAAAAATATGACAAGGATTGGCGTATTGTGTACACCTAGTCCTAGGATAAGACCCCCATATTCATCTTAGAAGATGAAATCAGAAAGATGATGAGTACAAAGAACAATTTGACACACTAGATAACAAGTTATCCATAGGACTACATGGATTATTACAATCACTTTGATTACAATGGGTGGAGGTATTTCTTGACCATGACACTTAAAAATCCTTGAGACACCCAAAAATTTAAGCTACCCCTCAAAATTGAGCAGTTTAGAAAATGTGTTTATGGTCTTATTAGGCATAACACATGGCTATATTACATGTAGTACTAAGCCACTTCCAAATGATGGACTGCACTAAGTATATGGTTGACTACATTTCATTTATAGGTCAACCACCATTGTCTCCCACACCACTAATCACTTCACTCCATTTTTCAAACCTACCACTTAAGTCACCATAATTCAACTGCTTGTCACATATTCTTATAGCCTCACCATTTCTCCCCTCATATTACTACTCTCCACTACATTGACACATATAAATACCCAAGTGTCAATGTCCATACCTCCATCTTCTCTAGAATACATCACCATCCAATTTGATTCTCCTACTAAAGAACCTCATCCCCCTCAAGATCCATTCATATTAGCACATCATCCTACTATAAGACCTAGCTAGAAATTTATTTAGCAAGAAATATAAGCCCTAGAAAAATAAATTAGTGAAGTAATAAAATATATGAAGAAGGTTGAAAAGCAAATAAGGGAAGAAGTTGGAAATTTCAAGGCCTTATCTCTCAAGGTATTATGGTCCTATGGTCACAAGTTATTAAGGGTTGAAATAATTTTACAATAGCAAAATCTTACCACTTTGATCCCACAAAAACCACTATAGCATCAACAAATTATGTCATGAGGTTGTTTGAGCTTGACCTAGCATAAGCAAACCCATTCTAAATGATGTATTTGGTACATTAATTACAACAAGAAAAATCCATTAGACATGTCTAAGCATCCATTTATGCCAAAACATACAAGAAACAAGAGTCAAAAAATACCCATGTAGTAGCACGACTAACAACAAAGAAGTAGCAACCCCAACAAGAAATGAGAAGTTGAAATATACAGTCAGGAAAATGAACTAAAGAGACATTTGGAAGAAACAAAAAGTTCATAGACAATGATAAACTAAAGTAGCAAATAGAAGACCTATCAAAACAAATGGCATGAGGGTAATATCAACTAAGGAAACAACCCAAGAAAGAGAAGCAAGACTTGAGCCTCTAGTTATATCAAATATAGGCACTACTAAGGAAAAGGATATATAGATTGTTGCTCAAGAAGACAAATGTGGAATTGTAAGAGATGGCAAAGGTGACTAAATCCTAGACCTCAATAATTGAGCAATTCAAGTCCTTATGGGATATCATATACATTTAGGTCACATGCATCAAGGCCTATTTCAATTTTATTATAGAATCTAAGGCCATCCTCAACCAAACTTTTAGCAATTTAGCAAGCAAAAAAGGAGTTGGTTGTAAAGGCAAGATACATAGAGGCATTATAGAAATTATTGAAGATGGCTGTAGAATAGGGCAAGTAGTTGGGTATGTCTAACAAAAAACATATATTCAAGTAGTTGAAGGGCATTCCTAACAAAAAAATATAGAATTCAATATGAAGATCTAGCAAGAGAGAGGAGATGTTGAGGTGCTTAACACTACCTAGCAATGAAATTTGGTATGCACTTCTAACTTTATTACCATAAAAGCTAGATGGATCCACCAATTTTGTAATTTTATCATGAGATGATTCTAAGTTTAAAAACTTTATACCCAATGATAAATACAAGATTTGCAATCTCTTACCATCAAGCCTAATGCCCCTATAAGTTGCTAAAAATTTATTAGTCTGGCTACTGCCTTTGAATTCCAAACAAAAATCAGCCATGAAGAATAAAGAAACCAAATTTTGCAGCCCTGAAAATAATATCTCGAGTCCACAAATTTTGGAGGGATGTCAAAAATTGGCTGTCCAAAAAGGATCATCTATCAAAGGGAGCAACTAGTCATATTAGGTGATTGATCCAAAGGAGTGATACATATCAAATAGGCAAAGCATATTTTTGTAAATTGATGAATCACCACTTTTAGAATTGATGAAACATCATTTTTTGGGCCAAACATGACAAGGGCAATGTGGACTCAAGAAAACTTTTATGAAAGTGATATTTTGTCACCATATTCAATCCAAAGGAATATAATTTCCTATTAAATAGGTTTAGAAGTATTTTCTGAGTAATACAGATATTAAAGGTGCATCATTTTTCTAAAGATGTCCCTAAACTAGATATTTGACATTAGGTAGAAAGGATTTACCTTAGATAACTCCCAAGTAAATAACGTGTTATAGTAGGATCTATGAGCTCCATTGTAAACATTTTTTTACCATTTCAATAAATCATAACTATATTGTTTGGAATCTATATTGTACTCTTAAACCAATTTTGAAATAATAGAAAGATTGTACATCACATTTGCTTATCAATTATGGGCATTGTCTTTTTGATCCGTAGAATGCATAGTGATTGTGGCATTTCTCTTTTATTTTTTATTAGTTCTCCCTTCTATTATTTCAAAATTTATGAGCATTGGATCACACTAATGTTATTCAATTTTATTGACATGTTGATTGATCACACACTAATCCTCCTATGGTGGTGGTTATAATTTACTTCCTTGCATTTATTTTAATTTCTCCCACTTTTATTTTCTCAAAATTTACTCTTTAGTACTAAATTAGATTAGTTTAGTATGGTTAGTGGGGAGCCAACCTAAATTTGGATTTTGGAGAGAACACAATTTTTCTCCTTCCAATTGCTAAAATAGTATTACGAGAATAATTAAAGTCAAAACTTTCCATAATTTAATAGTATAATTACCCAAAAAGAAATCAAGACATACGTGATTGTTGATCAATTTGTTGTAGTCGCTAATCCTTCCTAGCAACATTTTAAAAGAAACTTTTAGAGATAAGGGCATAGTCAATATTTCTTGGTCCCTCATGATTTTATGATATTTCCTTGCTTTATTTCCTCTAGTTTGAAATAAAACTCTAGTATCTATATCTTACCAAATAGGAAAACCTACCCTTGAATCTTGTTAAGCTCTTGATAATCAATATGATTTTAATTCTAAAGAGAAGAAAGCTATTGCTTCAAGTGAATTAGATCCTAAAGAGGACCTTCAACCTAATACATGGATCCTTCACTTTGATGTGCTTAAAACAAATGTGGGGCAAGAGCTAAAATTTATCTCAAATCACCTTCTAGCCTTATTGTTACTATTCTATTCTATTTAATTTTTTTTAATTACTAATAATGTCATAGAAAATGAGGCCTTAATATTAGGACTCTTGACAACTCAAAATATGAATGTTCACAATATGCATGTGTTAGGTGATTCTCAAATTGTAGTCTATAGATTTCAAGAGAACATTCAGTCAAAGCACCACAATTGATTCCTTATCATCAAATAGCTAAAAATATTATTAATTATTTTGAGTCATTTTCCATTAGACATTCCATAAGAGGATAGAATGTTTGGGTTAACTCCTTAGATTATTTGACTAGCAAGTTTATACCACATGAAAACATTGATGAAACTATTTTTGTAGGTGAAATTTCATGATGAACCTATTATTTCTATTAGCAAACATTCAATGAGATCTAATAGCATTGATAATAGTATGATAGATTATCAAAATTCTCTTGATGACCCTTGGTATAGAGACATTATCCATTTTATAGAAAATTTATTTACCCACTTGACATCAATGCTAAGTAGAGGGTCCAAACCCATAGGAGAGTTATCAGATATATGGTAGCCAAAGGAGTATTAGATTTTAGAAACCTTGATGTGTTATCCTACATTGTCTAACAGAGTCAACACTCTTAAATTCCTCATTTGAAGTCCATAAAGAAGACTATGATTGATACTTTAGTGGTCATTCCACTACCCATAAGCTTTTGTGAATGGGATACTCTTGGACAACTATGGAGGCTAATGCAAATAAGTATGTTAAAGGATGTGATAAAGGGTAGTTCTATAAAGATGAGATTTATGCTCTTACCTAGGTTATTCATGACCCACTTGGGGTCTTGCTCTTTTGGGTCATATTTTTCTGGTATCCAATGAATATTTTGCCAAGTGGATAAGTTATGTCTTTGACTAATCAAGAAACACTTAACTCTAAATTTGTTGACAATCAGATTGTATGTCACTTTGTAATCCCCTCAACAATCATTTCATATAATGAAACACCATTTAAAAATAAATAAATAAGGAAACTAACTATAGATCTTAAAATTAAACATCGCTTTCCATGCCCTATCACCCAAAAAGGAATGGTCAACTAGAATCAAGTAACAAAATTTTGGCTAATATCTTAAAGAAAATTGTGAAAGAAACAAAGAGATATTGACACTTGAAGTTATCATGCAATATGGGATTATTGTACAAGTATTTGAATGTCTATAGGGGAAATTTTTCTATGTATATGGTATTGAAGTTGTTTTACCTCTTAAATCTGAATTACCTTCTTTGCATGTTTATTTTAAAATTATTTTGAGTCATGATGAGAAGCAAATTTGTGCTCTTAAGAACAATTAAATCTATAAGATTCATGTTGCTAAGAAATATAATAAGAAATTTAATCATCATAACTTTATTTTCAAGGACCTTGTCCTCAAAATTAACACTGAGTTGGTTTGAGCAAAAGAACCTTCCTAAATATTCAACATAGTAGATCAATTACCTAATAGTTGTAACAATAATGATCAATATGGTTGTAATAGATAAAGTTATATCTTGATAACTGACCTAACCTTCGATGAGGTTTAATAATGTAATAATTACCTAGCATCCATCCTTATTAAATTATTTGGTATACAAAGAGAGCTACAAAACAATTCAAATTTAACACATGTAAGTGCCTTTGTGAAAATATTTGCAAGTTGTTCTTTGGTGGGAATGTACTAGAGTTGAATCTAGTGATTTTGAATTTTTCTTAAATGAAGTAACACTTAACTTCAAAGTGTTTTTTGAGATAACTAGAGAACATTTTCTTGCAAAAAACACCATCTCTTGCAAAAAACACCATCAGAGAGGATCAATCCTATTGGAGGGTCTTTCAGTAGTAAGGATCACGATCAAGAATGGGGGTCATAGGTACTTCGGTACCAGTATCCTCCAAAACAAGGAATCTCATACTAGGATAATCTATGTGGAACCCAAGATAGCTTCAATGACTATCAAATATAGGAAAGGACAATCATAAACACCAAGGGGGAGTGGTAAAAGGAGTATTATTTGCCTGAATGGGTGAACAGATGTTTACCATAGGTAAAATAAATACCAGTATTCGAAATAGCAAAGGACTGGATAGTTGAGGACATAGTTTATAATATGAAACACAACCTAATAGGTAAATTCATGGGTTTCAAACCATTTGTGCACTTTTCCCATACATGGATAAGGAAACAATGGCATTTGGAATGAGAATACAAGATTTTAACTCTCCCAAATGGGTATTTTTCTGTAGAGTTCACATCAATGGTAGACCGACAAAAAATATTTGAGGGAGGGTCGTATCATCATAGGCCAACGAGACTATTCTTGCAACCATGGAATATGGGATTCAACCCAAGGGTGGAATTGACTTCAGTACCAATATGGGTAAGATTATTTTCCCTTCCCCTTGAATTTTGGAAAGAGGAGGTACTCGAGGCAATAGGCAATTTACTAGGTCATTATTAGGATAGATCAAGAGAAACAGTTTTAGGAGGATCAATAACTTTTGCTAGGGTTTGTGTAGAAATGGGCCTTAGTAAACCTCTTCCAATGAGATAGATCTTAAAATAGGGGATTTTGTTTGGTGCCAACAATTGGATTATGAGGTTATTCCATTCAAATATCGGGTGTACCACGCTCATGGACATATGGCTAGAATGTGCCCAACAGTTAAGGATCATCAACTAGAACAAGAGGGGATAAAAGCAAATATTAACATGGTGGGCTAATATATTTAGCAAAAGGTAAATTAGAAGGAAGAGAAAAGGCACAACAAACTCTGAGGGCTCCCAAAAAGTAATCAAAAGGTCAAACAGAAGAAATCAACAAAGTAATCAAAGATAAGGAGAAAAAGCGGGAAGAATAAACAATAGATATGAGATATTCAAACAACTTGGAATCTTGGAAATAGAAGGATATTTTTTAATGGAAGGACTAGAGGAGGATACTCACCAGGTTACACAGACTAATCAGGAACAATACTCCAATGTAGTGTCATGGAACAAGCAAGGAGCAGAACCAGACACAATCTCTCTCATGGAAGAGGAGATTCAACCCATGAGGGAGACCATAGGAGGGGAAATAGAGCAGGAAACAATATTAACTCAGGAAACAGAGATGAAAGAAGGAAATAAGAACAAAGATAGACCTACTTTAGGGATTCATCAAGTGAAGAAGAAACAAAAACCAAACTAATTTGTAGGGAGGAAGTCAAACAAGGGAAAGATGGAGGAACAAGGAAGAAATTTGAGACATAATGGAAAGGTAAAATCGATAGCTGATTTCTTCTCTCTTAATTCTAAATAATTTTAATTGCTTGGAATGTGAGGGGTTTAGGCAACCACCCCAGACAAAAGGTAGTCAGAAACATTATCATAGATATGAGTCCAAATATAATTTTGTTACAAGAAACCAAAATGCAATGAGAAGACTTATAAAAAATAAATAGGAGGATATGGCAAAACTGAGATATCTATTTAATCAACACAGGGGAAATTAGGGGGATTGACCACTATGTGGAATCACCAATTGTTCCTAGCGATAAGAGGGCCTCCACGAGAGGGGTGTTGATGGTTTAGTTACAAAATACGAAAAATGGGAAAAACTAGATTATAGTTAATTTCTATGGAGCACAAACAGTTAGATTACAAAGGGATCAATGGATAGCCATCCAGAATTTTAGAGACAACTACCCAAAGGACCAATGGATTGTGGGGGGAGATTTCAATGCAAAGCTTAGAATAGAGGAACAACAAGGAGGTAGAGCCATGTTGGAGGAAAAGGATAGGTTCTTCTTAGCAATAACATGTCAAATGAATCTAATAGATATCCCAAATGTGGATAGTTCCATACCTGGACAAATAGAAGAAATGAAGGGGAGATAGTCAAATCTTGCTTGAATCAATTATTCATGGGGGAGGAATTATACTAGCATACCAAGCATCAAGCGAGGGTCATGGATAGGCTTTCTTTAGACCATTTTATAGTAAGCCTTACTATAGAAGAAGATAATCATAAAGTTGTAAGAACTTTTAAATTTAATCTATGGTGGTTTAAATATGAGGAGTTGGAGGACCACTTAAAGGACTAGTGGAAAGTAGGGAAACTAATGTTTGGGACAACCCAATTCAAAGTCCATAAACAACTAAAATATGTGAGGGCCCAACTAAAGGAGTGGAGTAAACACAAGAAGGAACTCACTAGAATCCAAAAGAATGAAATCAAGTATCAGAAGGAGAAGATTGCTCAGGAGATAAGACAAGGAACTATTACAGAAGATCTGTTGCAACGTGAGGCAGAAATCGTTAGGAAATAGGAAGTTTTGGAGGAACAAGAATATATCTATTGGAGGAAAAGAGTCAGAGTTACATGGTTAAATGAGGGGGATCAAAATACATCTTTCTTCCATAAGACAACAACAACTAGAAGATAAAAGAATAGAATTACAGGTCTCACAAATATGATGGTTCAGGTAAAAACCAATGGAAGTGAAATGAAAACTATAGCAAATCAATACTTTCATAGCCTATTCAGTAGCAATAATGCAGCATGGCAGGAGAAGATACTAGAGGTATTTCCATAATTAGTCAAACCTAAACACAATAAATTATTAATGAAGGAAACTTATTTGGAAGAAACGTCACAGATTATACAAAAACTGCAAATAGGAAAGACCCCACGACCAGATGGGTTCCCCATTGAATTTTATCAAAACTTCTTAGAAATTGTGGCCAAGTAGTGGTGAAGGCACTGGAAGAAATCAGATAGAGTAAGCAAATGTTAAAAACCTTGAATTATACTTATATTACTTTAATTCATAAGGGCCCACCTAGTGATATAATTAATAATTATAGGCCTATTTAACTATGTAATGTAGTATACAAGATATTAACAAAGCTTATGGTGGAGAGGTTAAAACCTTTTTTACCAAATCTAATTTCAAGTGAGCAAGGTGGTTTTGTTGAAGGTAGAAAATTTTTAGATGGAATAGTAGTGGCCTAGGAGGTGACATACACAATGTCCAAGCAAAAGGACCTAGGTATGTTTATCAAATTAGATCTTTATAAAGCCTATGAAAGAGTAGACTAGACCTTTATGAAAAGGATTTTAGAAAAATGGGCTTTGCAGAGGGGTGGAGAGACTGGGTAAAAGCATGTACACTGACCACATCATTCTTAGTTCTAGTAAATGGCAATCCCTCTCCCATGTTCACAGCAAGATAGGAGTTGAGGCAAGAGGACCCTCTTTCCCTTTACATTTTTATCATTTATGTAGAGGATCTAGGGAGACTCTTAAAAAAAAAAAGACTAGAGGGGAGGTTGAGGGATCTGAAAATAAATTTTCAAATTGAGGTAAATCACCTCCAATTTGTGGATGATACAGTTCTTCTTAGTCAATCCAATATCCTAGTAGCAAGAAACATAAAAGAATTTTTAGATAGGTATACTCAAGTTATTAGGTAAACTTTTAATTTAAAAAAGTCTCAAATAGTTTTTTTCAATACAACTAAAAGGGTGAGAGAGAAAATTATACAATTATTAAACTTCATGGAAACTCCTTTACCCATATAGTATCTAGGAGTATCTTTATCTCCAAAGAAAACAAAAAGCGAGGAGTGGAAAGGGTTGATTGACAGACTACAAGCTAAGTTGACCAAATGGACACACAAATGGCTAAGATTGGGAGGAAGTCTTACAATGATTAAATTTGTGCTACAAGCCCTCCCAATTTATAAATTTTCCATACTTCAGGCTCCAAAGAAATTTCTAAAAGATATTGACAAACACATGAAATTTTGTGTGGTCAAGTGTAAGGGGGGAACAAAAATTAGCACTAATTGGGTGGGAGAAGATATGCCAACCAAAAAAAAGGATTGGGGATAAGATCAGCATCCCAAAACAGGAAGGCACTAGCAGGAAAGCTATACTGGAGATGGATTACAACTATTGGAGGCTTATGGAGCAGACTATTACAAGCCAAATATTACCCAGGAGTGGTTGAGAAAAATATCCCAAGACTCAAAGTAGAAGGAGAAGGATCTGTAGTATGGAGAACAATTAAAGCAGGCCAAGAATTAATAAAGCCATACACATATTGGTAGTCAGGGGATGGAAAGGATGCTCTATTTTGGGAGGATTCATGAAATTAATCCCAACCAATTATTTAGACATTCCCAAAGATGGAGAGTTGGAAAGCAGAGCTCCAGAAGGTAGGGTGGTGGAAAGCCTCTTACTATATGAAATCATAGAATCAACATGTGCCAAACTTACTACAATGGAAACATCCCCAAGAATGGCCAATGAGGGGGACAAAAGAACTAACCAAAAAACTATGGAGATATCTCCAAAAACACAATTCATGATGTTTCTAAGAGGGATATACTTGGATGGGGAGGAAGCAAGTTGGGAATCTATAAGGCAAAGGAGGGATACAATGTAGCCTATGGATATGAGATTGCCCCAACACCACTTCCATGGACATTTTTTTGGCAAAAGGAAGGATGGCAAATCAAAAATATTTTATCATGGGTGATTAACCATGGAAAGTGCTTGACATTTTATAATTTGAGAAAAAGAGGCTTCTACAAGCCTTCCAAATGTGTTATGTGTGGGAAGGCAAAGGCAAACTTGAATCACCTATTTTTTAGGTGTTCTTTTACCAAAGACATGGATCAGTTGGTGGGAGAATATGAGATAGCATTGGGAAATCTTTGGGAGCTGGAAAAACTTGTATGAGATGGAAACAATGCAGTTTTAAGACTAAAATAATGAAAATGGCATGGAAGTTGAGACCTAGCTTCATATGGTGGTAGTTATAGCTAGAAATAAATGTACACATATTTAGATTAGAGCACAGAATAATTGAGCGAGTATTGGAGAGGATTATTAGTAAGGTAATGGAAACACTATCTATTAGATTACAAGAGGAAATAAACATAGAAATGGAGGAAGTGACTCTCCTAAGAAACTTTGGAATAACTATAAAATAAAAATAACTATGGGTTGGATGCGTAAGTGAGATCTCCTTGAATAACATAGAGTCGAGACTGCTTCCCAGAGAGTGGGTGAAGGCTAACACTAGGGCTTCTACTAAAAACCCTAGAAAAGTTGGTTTTGGTATTATCATAAGGAATTGGAAAGGAGAACAAGTGTACTGGAGAGCAGAAGGTATGGGAGAGACAACAAATAATGAAGCAGAAGGGTAGTCAATCTTGTCAACATTAATGATAGCTACAAATATACATCTACATAAGCTATAGATAGAGACAAACTCTCAGATATGGGCTAGAATCTTGGATCCAATAAGACCCTTCCAAATTTTGGGAATTAGGGAGAGAAGGAATATGGAAGCAATTCAAAAGATTTGGAAGGTTTTTCAAGAATTTTTTATTACTTATATCAAGCGAGAGGAAAATAGGGTGGTAAAGTATTTAGCAAAATGGAGAAAAGAACTGGAGGAAGGGCAATATGTGGACTCTCAGATATAAAATTAGATAAGCATGTGCCAAAGAATTCAAGGGATGCAGGATGTGGTATAGGTAGATAGTAGAATAGGAAGAGCATATAGTGATTCAAATGAATCTATCATAGTTAGGTCAAGGAACAATGGCCTAGAAGAAAATAAATGACAATTTATCCTAGTGTCAAGATGGGTAAGAAAGTTTCTTGGTTGATTGCCATAGGCTCTTGTGTCTTCATCCTCAGGCTATTGTTGTTCTACTATATGACATTACTACCAGTAGACTCAAAGTGGCCAAGGTGGATGGTTTTTTAAAATAGAACACACATAGCCATAGGTATTTTATTGAGTGTGTCTAGATTAAGATAAAATAAGCATCCACCCCACAAAGAAATAGGTATGTCAAACATGATCAAGATGCCAAGAATGACTTCAAAATAGTATGAAGATAGATGGATGGTCTACGAAATTTAGATGAACAAGGAAAATTAGAATTCAAGTTAGGTAATGTTGATGTGTATGTATAATTGTATTATGGTGGTCTCAGGTAATATTTTCAACAAACACAGCTATATAATATTTTTAAGGGTAATTTTTGAGCCAGGAGGGATTGGAGGAGGCTTTTCTTTCTCCCTTGTTTCCTATCCAACTCATTTTACTTTGTAATACAACTTCTATTAATATAATCTATTTTTCAATTTATAAAAAACTTCAAAGTGTTTTGATATTTCATGAAAAATTGGATTCTTGACCAATTTCAGAACACCCTGATTGTCGCAAGTGAATATTGTTGGTCAATTTTTTTGTACACCCATATCTAATAGTATGCAACATAGCCATATTTTTCTACACATATCTCCTTATGTAGCATGATATTCTACCTCTATGGATAACAATGCTACTATATATTATTTCTTGTTGTGCCATGAGACATGTCCAGGTCCTCGATGAAATACATATCTAGATGTTGACCTCCTGTCATCTATATATCTAGCATAATCTGAGTCTATGTATCCTTGTAGAAAGAAAATTTTATTATTCTTATACTCTAGTCCATATTACATTCTACCATGGATATAATGCAATATCCTCTTTGTTGCCTTCTAATAACTTGTCTTAGTTTCCTGTATGAACCTCAAAAGATAACTCAAAGCAAAGTCTAGTATTTGTCACTTATATGAGACCCTAATCAGTTGATGATAAGGAGTACCAAATACCTATAGTGATTTATCATATCAGGAAGGTTGTAATCCTTGCTCCATTAGTGTTGCCTTAGGTTTACAAATTGTCATCCAGTATTTTTCTAGTAGTATCTTGGAATACTTTATTTGTGAGACCATAAAGTGATTCTTTCTTTGCCATACTTCCAAGCCAAGATAATAATGCAAAAGTCCCAAATATGCCATGTCAAATAATTTTTTTAACTCATTCTTCACACCATTATCATATCATTTGAGCCACCAGTTATAACCATATCATCAACATATAGTACAAGAATTATTATCTCATATCCAACTTTCATAATATAGATATTTGCATCAGAGGGACTTTTGGTGAAACCATGCTACAATAGGTGATCATCAATTTTGATGTACAAGGCTCTAGGAGCTTGCTTCAACCCATACAATAACTTGATCGATATGTAGACCTTTTGATGTTTCCCATTGACAACAAAGTCTTCAAGTTCTGTCATGTGCGCTTATTTGAAATCACCATTAGGGAAGCCTCTCTTGGCATCCACTTACTAAATATTTCGACTAAACTGTGTTGCCAATGCATAGAGACCATGGATTATCTTAATTTTCATTGTGGATGTGAATGTTTCCTCATAATAAATTCTTTCCTTTTGTGCATATCCCTTTGCAACGAGTCATATCTTATACATATCAGTGGATCCATTTACCTTGTATTTTATTTTAAAGACCCACTTGTAACCTATGGGATTCTTTCCTTTTAGCATATCAACAAGATCTCATGTGTTGTTCTTCATCAGAGATTTAAATCCTACACTAATAACTTCCTATCAAACTAAATGTATCCTTCATTGATGTTGGTTCTAAGTTCTATAACACTTAATCCATCAAGATCATATTTACTTCCTAACATGTACTATTACAAGTACATGGATGTGTGGAAGTGAGGTTAGGAGGTGCATCAAGTTTAGCATCTCTAATGGTACTAGTGAGCCATTTTAGAGTCTTTCTATGTTGAGATAGAATTGTAAGTACATCAAGTACTACAGGTTCATCAACAAATTCTAGAACTTCCTCATGAACTTCCTTGTCTATCTCCATACTCACAACTAGAGATGTGGCATCTTTAAACTCTATAGAATCCTTAGTACTTGACTTAAACATCTCTACTTATATATAGTTTCTTGGTAATTGGATCTATCAATTAATAGGATTTTGACTCATCATCATACCTAAGAAATATGTATGGTAGGGTCTTTGCATCCAACTTGGTCCTTTATTGCTTTGGCACATGCATGTATGCCTTGATTTCAAATACTTTGAGATATGCAATGGAAGGCTTCTTCCTAGACTAGGCTTCTTTAGGTGTAACGCCTTGTAGTGCTTTTATGGGTACTTTATTTAGAAGATACACTATGGTGGAGACTACTTCAACCCAATATTGTTACTCAATATTGGCTCCTATGAGCATGCAGTGAACCATTTCTATGATAGAATGATTCCTTCTTTTAGCAACTTCATTATGTTGTACAGTGTATATTGTAGTTATTTGTTTCTTAATCCCATTTTGTGTGAGAAATTTTGAAAAACAATTGGATGTATATTCCCCCCTCAATAATAGTGGAGAATTTGAATAGAATGCCCAATTTTTTATTTTTACACATGTCTTAAAGTGTTAGAAATACTTGAGTACATTTGACTTCAATTGCAAGAAATACACCCACTTCTTCCTTAAGTAGTCATCTATAAACAACTAAAAATATCTTCATCCATCAAAGTTGGCTAGTATGGATCCACATAGATCAATGTATATCACATCCAACAGTCCTTTAGATCTATGAATGCTCAACTCAAAAGGAACTTGGTGTTGTTTCCCTACTAAATAACCCAAGCATACTGGCAATGTTGGTGAAAGGTTTGGTAGACCCAACACCATGTGATGCTTACTCAATCGGAGTAAGTATCTAGAACTCAGATGGCCATATCTCCTATTCGAAAGAGACGTAGCATCTATCATTGTTGCTGGTAGTGCAACATTAGGATAGGATATGACATTGAGTTCAAACAAATCATTCTTTTAGGAACCTATTACCATAATCTTGACATATTTTATGATAAATACTTCTTGATGTCATCAACAACTTGGACTTTGATCACCATGTTGAAAATCCAAAACTTGTGATATAGCTAGTAGGTTATTTTTCAATATAGGCACATACACCACCTTTTAAATGGTGAATTTTCCACTAGAAATATTGAGAGGAACATCTCCCACTCCTTTAACCTAATAAGTTTTATCGTCTATGATGGTGACTAGTTTCCCAACATTGCTTATAAGGATTCAAACCATAATTTATCCCCATTTGTGTGCTTGCTAGCACTTGAATCAATATACCAGATATCATCCTTCAATCTTGTCTTTTCCTTGGACATTAACACCTTATGTACCTATTCCAAGTCTAATTTTATTCTTCATGTGGAACATGCCCTTGTTGTTGCCTCTGTTTGGGATGTGATTTGTACTATGACTTTTTTATATGGTTGGTGGACTTGGTCTCCTTTAGTTATAGAGTTATACCAACAACTCTTTGTGTCATGTCCTTATTTATCATAGATATGGCAGTATTTCTTTTATTTTTTAGGTTGTTTCTATGATTATGATGATGGGGAAGGACCCTTCTATGGCTTATTTTTTCTAAAATTCTTGAAAATAAGTGCATTGTTTGTCAATTGATCCCTCAACTTATTGGTTGTTTTTTCCTTTTGAAGCATATTCAGTAACTCATCAAAGGACAATTTTCTATTTGAGACTTGCATGAAAGTGATCAACACTCAAAATGAATCTTGTAGAGCTTGAAGTATGAAGGATATTGAGAACTTATCTTCCACTATTTCACCGATGTCATTCAATATAGCTTTCAACTCTATAACTCGATGAAGAAAAACCTCGATGATTTTTCCATTGTAAACTCCCAATATATGGAGTTGAGATTGAAAGTGAAGTATTTTTTATTTATTCTTCCCTTTGTAGATGGTAGAAAGAGTGTCTCATGCCTCCTTGGATGTTTGTGCTTCATAAATGTGTGGCTGGATAATATCTGTTATGGAAAGGATGATTATCATCAATGATTTGGCATTTGCATCATAAAATTTCTATTGGGCATATTCATCCTCTTCAAGTGACAATGCTCGTGATAATGTCCCACATTTCTCAACTACCAAGATAGTTCTTATCTTAGTCTTCCAAGGTTCAAATTTTGAACCTTTGAGTAATTGGGATTCTAAAAGAATAACTTTTTATTTTTGCATGGTGAGGGTTCCTTATAACTCCTAAATGATCCTCCTTTTAATATAATAATAGTATGATTTACCCGCTCTTTCTATATACCCATCAATATGTAGAAGAAGCTAGTCCTCTTGATATATATAGTCATACATGAGAGACTTTAAGGTATGTGAAAAATAATGATAAAAGATACCAAGGTAGTACGAAAAGAGTTTTCCCTATCAATGACACTTGCTTAAAGAGAAATCCTTGTACATAGGCATAACTTCCCAATATACTCAAAAATTCTCAACATTAGAGTTTATGTCTAGTGATAGTGATGAATATGGTAGAATGATGGAGTGAAAATATCAAGAAAATATGACCTTATATCTCCCTAACAATTTAAAGGATCAATGCCCAGATGTCATTATGGAAGCTTTGTTATGCTATAAACAAAGTAGCTCAATGCGACAACTTTACCTATAAATGTGAGTGAGAGATGTCGTTAATACCGACTGTTGCTTGTATGCTTAAGCATATGCTTTAGTTGGTATAAAATGCATAAAATTTTGAAAGCAAATATTTAAAAATTTGAAGGTATCAATCATTGCCTAAATTACACCTTTTACAAAAAAAAACATTTAATACCCCCCTTAATTTTACAAAATATTCACTATATTTAATTTGTATTTATTTGCCCACAAATACTATAGGAAATTGCAAAATTAAAATAAATTCCTTTTTAGGGTAGTAAAAAGAAGTTTTTAGCCTCGATGGGTTTTTAACCTCTTGGCCTCAACTTTTAAAAAATTCATACTTTCTTTCAAAGTGCCAACTCTCCTACTTAATCCGCCATGCATGGAAAAGGAAAAATGTTACTTTTAACCCTTTAAAAAATGTAGTTTTAAAGCAAAAATTAAAAGGAAAGAGTTGAACCTAAGTCCTCCAGCTTGAAAGTCTTCAACTTTGTCAAGATGTTAGTCTATTTTTTTAGCATTCATTTGTTTGTCTTCCTTGTGTTTTATTAATGACCACCTAAAATTTGTAGTCAAAAAGTCTACTACCACCAAATAAACTCAAGCCTTGAGAATGTCCTTGGTTCTACTAACTGTAAATGTGTCATCTTGTCATACATGTGTAGACCCATGGTTATGGATCCCAGACACCATACTATTTCCTTTATTCCTTAACCATAAAATGGTTGGGTTTTTGACTAGCACAACATCTAGATCACCATCTCTCTTCGTAAGAAGCTCTATCTCATTGGCTCCCACATGTTGGATCCATATTATGACCAAATTTCTTCATTAATGTTATACTATGATAGGAATAGAGGATTCTAGAGTTTGATTCCCTTCCTTCCTACAAGGTTCTATAGTTCCTTCACCTTCATGGGATCAAAAAGCTTTTATATGTGGTTAGGGGCTTTGGCATTGATGATGAGTCTCTCACGACTATCATGTGATTAGATATCGATATGTAGGTGACCACATCAACACCTTTGGTGTGAAGATAGTTGACAAGGGTGATCAATCTCGACACATGCTTTTGCATGTTGGTGGGTTTAAAGTCTCCTGACAACATAAAAAGGACAATCTTCCATAGAAAAATGATGAGGTTGTCCATCCAAAGCACACCTAGTAGATGCACCAAGTGTGTAGCCACATAGCAATCCTCTATACCAAATAAGCCCAGGCCACCATGTAAAAATCCCTCACTTTCTCATTCGAAACCAAATCCTATTGTTGTTAGTGACTCTCTTACTACAAAACACCCATGCCCAAAACTAAATGATTTGATACCAAATGTTGGTTCGAGCAAAAGAACCTCTTTGAATTTATTCATTACTTCAATGGTATATTTAATACAACATATCAGTTACCTAATAGTTGTATGGATCAAGATCAAGATGGTTGTATTGGATAAGGTTATATATTGATAACTAATCTAACTTTCCATAAGTTGTAATAACGTAATAATTACCTAACACAATGTGCATGAAAAGAACAAATGAGCATTTGTCCAAAATTGACTCGATCCATGGATTTGGGACAGTAAAATCACAAACCATGAGTAGAGTTGAGTTGTAAGAACCTTCCAACACTATGTATATCAAATGCTTTTGTGTAATTTCTTGTTTGACTTCATTTTTTTTGTTTGCTTGTTGATCTTCATTGACTTTTATTTTTGCATTTTTTTCTTTTATTTCTTTTATTTTAACATTTGTTTCAATGTGAATTATATATAATCTTAACCTTTTGTGCATCTTTTCTTTGTTTATTGGGTCATTTTTGAAATTTTCCTATCTTCCATTATTACCTTTTAAGTGGTGATCTCATTGTTTTGACAACTTTGATCCTTAAAAGTGGTGATATCATCATCCTCTTAAAATTTACATATCACTTGTTTTTCTTTCTTGTATTTGTTTGACTTTTTTGTTAGTACCAATTACTTTAGGTTCCATAAAACAAACCACCATACTTCACATCTATACATTCTTCCATATGGAATGTGGTATGAAAACCAAGCCAATATTTTAAACTTCATTTTCACATAAGTTTTTTCTTAAAACTTCTAAAAAAATTTAAAATCAAATCTCAAGTTAATCAAAATTCATGGAAGTGGGTTCTTAATAAGCCATTATTTTTCAAAAAAACTTATAAAGTGTTATTTTGTCCCTCTACATTGGGGATATGATTGTTCTCTCTTGTAGGAACTTTGTACTCCACTTATGTTACAAATTATAAGCTTACACCATTATAGTAGGGGTATGCTTGTTCTCTTTATCATAGGAACAATATGCCTCGGAAATTCTACATTGTGTATTTTTTATTTTGATGCCATTGAATATATTTAGGTTTGATATTTTTCTCCCATGTGGAGGCCTCCCACTATAGTGATGGGCATGTCTAGCTCTCTTTTATGGGACTTCATGCTCAAAGTATGTTGTAATGCATAGTTTCTCTATTATAATGATGGGCATGCCATGTTATCTCCTATGGGACTTCATGGTCAAAGAAAACTACAATATGCATTCCACTTTAGTGGTCGACATGTCTTGCTCTCTTATGGGGATTCATGCTCAATGGATGTTGTAATGACCCCAATATAGCCATGTCGGCTATATCTCCATTTTGATTTATTTCTCATCAATTTCATTTATATATAGGAGGAACGTTTTGAGTTTTATCATCATAAAAAAATAATTTTATTTGTGTATAGATGCAAGATACTTTACCCTCTCTAAGTGGCTATGAGACTTTGCCCTCTCTAAGTGGCTAGATTTGTTTGGGTTTACACTACTATCACTGGTTTGATTTTAGTGCAATTAATTCTCGCATAATTATTAAGAAGTTTTGCTTCAAGTGGTATCAAAGCCACAATTTATAAAAGTTGCACAAAAATATTTTCATTAAATATCGAAACAAAGAATTCCAATTCATTTTCACGTACTGGCAGGTTCTTTCTCGACTCCAGTGACCATCAACAATAATAGGTGCACCAGCATCATCATCGTAGGTTTTTGGGTAGCAGAAGTAACGCACCCGCATCATCATTTTTCTGTTACCTGCTCTCGTCCTCGCAACACCTAATTCTGGCATAGGGAGATTGCATGCAAGAATAAAAAAAATTCAGGCAGAGAGACAACAAACTAGTTTGTGAAATAATTTTTTCTAAAAAATTTAATCATTCGCTAAGATTTAAGGTTCACGATTTTTCCCTAATCTACCATCCGATCAAAAGGTGTTACGTGGCATTTTTTATAGCAAGGATGAATCTCTCAACCGCCAACACAGCACAGAATAAGTTTGACTACCTCACACCATTTTTTGGTTTGGAGGGACATTTTTTAGCAAGAATTTTAAATTATCCATCGCAATCCCACTTCAAAATTATTCGGTCTCCAATACGCTTTCACAATTGTTTTAGAGCTATGTGCCAATTCGCGTCAAGGTCACTGAAATCTCTAACGTCTTTCAGTGCTCATCTCCAAGTATAGGCGATGAAAACAGTCTTCTAGTGAATAAATCCAACGACAACATAAATTATAGAAGCATAACAATCATCCAATGACAATCCAAGTTATCGACGAATAAATCTACTTTTCGATAAATGTTATAGTTTTTGGTAACGTAATCTGGCGATTCGACGGTAAAAGTTCCAGTTTCATTCATTTTATGAGGGAATTGTCCCACATCGGGCGCACATGGACCCAAAGGTTTTTTATAAGGGCAAAAATGCCCATAGTTGAGTAACCACCCTTCGGTGGTCACCCACTAGCCACGTCGCTTGCACATTCTAGCGCATCTAATTGGCATCGATGGTGGAACCTTGTCAGTTTAATTGCTCGTGTGACCATTGTGATTTAAGAGGATTGAGGTTTGAATTGCAAGTGACCGTTGCAATTTCAAATGTTTATCCGTTGAAAATTTGAGAAAATTTGAATTACACTCCTGTTGAAAACCAATTTTTTTTTTTAATTTCAAATCGAATTTTGGGTGAACAAATGCATGAGTGATCTTGTTACAAGTGTTGAAAAAATGCATGAGTGATCCTATTACAAGTGTTGATTGCACTCGAGGAGTGGACAAAATATTACAACGTACTGAACGGCCAAATGATGTGTCTATGAGTAGAAATAAACGCAAACCTCGAAATCAAGGTACACATCATAATACCCCCATTAATATTAATAGTTTTGACCAATACCTTTATTCTTCACTAAATTCCATGGCTTCACCTTCTCTTGACAACTTCAATCAGTCCTCTCCAACTCCAATACCCAATAACCCTCTTCACCTTCTCCTGACAACTTCGGTCAGTCCTATCCAACTCCAATACCCAATAACCCTCATCCTAACCCACCTATCCCAATTCCTAATAATGTTGATCCTAACCTCTATCAATATCTTAAAAAACAAGAAGGAAATCTTGATGACATTCGTGTTATGCTACAAGCCATTCAAGTCACCCTATCCACTTCTACACCTCCTCATACCCCCAGGTCACAACATCCTCTCAATATTGAACCTTTAAATATTCGTCAAGAACAAGTGGTTGCTTCTAACCAAGGCTTTGCCAATGATTTAGACCCAGAGGCAGGTGGTGCTTCCAATTTTTGGAATGGCCTCATGATGTTCAAGTTCCTCGAATTGACATGCCCATATTTGAAGGAGCTAACCCTCATGGATGGTTGGCAAAAATGGAAGGCCTTATCCAATTGCACCATATTCCAAAAATAGGTTGTGTTGCTTTAGCAGCTTCTAAGCTTGGTACCCAGGCGTATCAATGGTTGTTATGGCAACTTCGTCAACATGGTCGCCCTCTTTTATGGCCTCAATTTAAGGAACAATTTCTTAGAATATTTGATAAGGGATCTTCCACATCATATGTGGTACGTCTTATGCAAATTAAGCAAACAAGTTCAGTGGAAGATTATATATCCGAATTCACAAGTCTACTCACATATACACAAGAATTAAGTCCAGCAGTGGTGGTCTTTGCTTTTCTTATGGTCTTAAGGATAATATTCGAAAGGAAGTTGACATGCATGATCCTTACACCCTTGATGATGCACAACGTATAGCCATTGCAACAGAACAAAAATTACAAGATCTTGGTTCCTCCTATAGACGTGATTTTAATGCTCGTAGTCCTCAACACAATTTTGAGCGATTCCATAGGATTTTTTTGCTTTAAATGTCGTTCACATCATCCAAGAGATCAAGCTTGTGTAGAACGTCAAAACTTTCACTTAGAATATGATGATGCATTAGTTGTTGAGGAGGAAGATTTACCTCAACCAAAGCCATCCATAGAACCAGCAAATGAAGAAACACAAGAGGATGACATTGTGGCTCTTTCGGTTCATGCACTTATGGGTCTTCAAGCTCATCATACTATCAAGGTACAAGGATTCATTAAACACCAGCATGTTAATGTGTTGATTGATTCAAGAAGTACACATAACTTTATTGATTTTAAGACAACAAAATCTTTGGGCTTGTATATCAATACTTCACCTCAAGATAAATTTCCAGTTCTAATTGCAAATGGAGGTAATGCTCAATGTGTGGGTCAGACATCTAGGATTACTATCCAAATGGGGAATTATTCATGGATGGGTACTCTCTTTATTATGAACCTAGGAAGCTCAAATGTCATTTTAGGAGCACAATGGTTATCTCAACTAGGTGATGTCACTATTAATCTACAAAAATTATACATCAAATGGATAGAGAATGGAAGGGTCATTTGTCTTCAAGGAATTCAACCTCCTCCTTCCAAGGTAGTGAGTTCACATAGCATGGAGAAGATATTGAAGAAAGGTGGTTATGGTTTTATTGCCCAAATAAATTCCATCGAGGCTCAATCCTTGGATTTGTCTCCTACAACTCTTCCAAGGGATCTTCAAGATATTGTGGATAATTATGAAGAAGTCTTTAGTGAACCAAGGGGTCTACCTCCTAAGTGATCACATGATCATGCCATACATCTAATTCTTGGAAGTCTTCCTCCTAATATGCATCCTTATCACTATCCACAACCCCAAAAATTAGAAATTGAGAAGTTGGTCCAAGAAATGTTAGAGCATGGAATCATTCATCCAAGCATCAGTCCTTATTCATCTCTAGTGGTGATGGTACGTCGTAAGGATAACTCATGGTGCATGTGTCCCGATTTTCGTCCTCTCAACAAGATCACTATCAAAGATAAGTTTCCTATCCCTATCATCGATGACTTGTTGGATGAATTACATGGTGCTAGTTATTTCACTAAACTTGACCTACGCTCGAGCTTTCACCAAATTAGGGTTAGAGAAGAGGATATCCCTAAAACTACTTTTCGTACTCATGAGGGTCATTATGAGTTCCTAGTCATGCCCTTCGGTCTCACTAATGCTCCATCGACTTTTCAAAGCCTCATGAACCATGTCTTTAGGCCCTATCTTCGTAAGTTTATCCTAGTTTTCTTTGATGATATTTTAATATACAACAAATCTTGGAAGGATCACCTAGTTCATGTTGATAAAGTCCTTTATCTATTACAAAAGGAAAAACTCTTTGTTAAAATATCCAAATGTGCATTTGGAGTCCAAGAGGTGGAATATTTGGGACATATAGTATCTCATGAAGGAGTCAAAGTAGATCCTCATAAAATCAAAGCTATTCAAGATTGGCCTCTACCAAAATCGCTCAAAAAACTTCATGGTTTTCTAGGACTCACAGGATATTATAGAAAATTTGTCTGCAACTATGGTAAGATTGTGGCACCTCTCACTGCTCTTACCAAAAAGGATGCTTTTATTTGGAATGAAGTTGCTTCTCAGGCCTTCCAATCCCTCAAAGAGGCTATGTGTTCCACTCCAGTTTTGGCCACTCCTGATTTTAGCAAGCCCTTTGTCATTGAGTGTGATGCTTCTGGCACATGTATTGGAGTTGTTTTAATGCAAGAAGGTCATCCATTGGCTTTTGAAAGTAAGCAACTTTTAGGGAAGAATTTGGGATGATCCACTTATGAAAAGGAAATGCTAGCTATTTTACATGCCATAGAGAAATGGAGACATTATTTATTAAGCAGTCATTTCATCATTAAGATTGACCATAGTAGCCTTAAGCATTTCTTAGAACAATGTCTCTCATATCCTGAACAAAATAAATGGCTGACCAAACTCTTGGGTTATGATTTTGTCATTGAGTATAAGAAAGGTAAAGAAAATGTGGTAGTTGATGCTTTGTCTCGTAAGTACGAGGATGATGTGACCATCAATGCCATCTTGGGTCCTTGTCCACAATGGCTTTCTCAACTTCAAGAAGAATGGCTTGTTGATTTAGAGACTGCTCAAATCATTCAAGATATAAAAATGGGATCATCACTGCATTCTTACTTCTCATATTCAGATGGAGTGCTTCGCAAAAAATATCGCATATATCTTCCTCAATATTCAACTATTAAATCAATGGTTCTCCAAGAACTGCATGCATCCCCTCTTGCAGGACATTCAGGATTCTTGAAAACATACCAACGGGTGAAGCAATCATTTTCTTGGAAAGGCTTAAAATCGGATGTCAAGACATTTGTGGCTGAGTGTGAGGTATGTCAACGTAACAAAGGGGAAACAGTTAAATCTCCTAGATTGTTACAACCCTTACCTATCCCTAACTGCCAGTGGGAGCACATATCCATGGACTTCATTGAGGGTCTTCCCAAATAAGAGGGTAAAATAGTGATCTTGGTGGTAGTAGATCGTCTTTCCAAATATGCTCATTTTTGTGCCCTACAACATCCCTATTCCGCAAGTAAGGTGGCCAAGGTATTCCTTGATTCCATTTTCAAACTACACGGTATGCCCAAAACCATTGTGAGTGATCGTGATCCTATATTCACTAGCAAATTTTGGAAGGAATTATTTCGCCTTAGTGGTACCAAGTTGAGTATGTCTTCTGCATATCACCCCCAATCGGACGGTCAAACATAGATTGTTAACAAATGTTTGGGTACTTACCTTCGTTGTTTTGCTCAAGATAAGCAATATCATTGGATTCAATGGCTTTCCTTAGCAGAATGGTGGTATAATACTTCTTACCATTTTCCCTTAATGTCTTTTTTCCTTAATATGTCTCCATTCGAAGCCTTGTATGGTCAAAAGCCTCCAACAATCATAGACTATGTTCCCGGCACTTCCAAGGTAGCCCAGGTAGATGATTTGTTACAACAACGTCAGATGATGCTTAAACTTCTTAAAGATAATTTGACCTAGGCACAAAACCATATGAAGCAACAACAGGACTTACATCATTCAAAACGACAATTCAACATCGATGATATGGTCTTTTTGTGCTTACAACCTTATAAGCAGTTGTCCTTGAAGATCAAGTCTAATCAGAATTTGGCTCCTCGATTTTATGGGCCCTACAAAGTGGTTCATCGCATTGGTGAAGTAGCATATCAATTAGAGCTTCCACCTTCATCTCGCATCCATCCAGTTTTCCATGTATCTTGTCTCAAACAAGTTATTGGCCAAAAGGTGCAATCCTAGATAGAGCTTCCATTACTTGATGAAGAAGGTCGAATAACTCTCCAACCTGAAGCAATACTGCGATCCAGAGTGCATCATCTTCGATCACGCCAAATTCAAGAGTTCCTAATTAAGTGGCAGGACCTTCTAGAAGAAGATGCTACATGGGAGCCTGAGAGTATTTTCCAATCTTTTCCAACTTTGAGGACAAAGCTTTCGAGGGGGGGAGCCATGTAACAACCCCAATATAGCCTAGTCGGCTATATTTCCAATTTTATTTATTTTTCATCAATTTCATTTATAAATAGGAGGAGAGTTTTATGAGTTTTATCATCATCGAAGAATAATTTGATTTGTGTATAGACGCAAGAGAATTCGCCCTCTCTAAGTGGCTATGAGACTTTACCCTCTCTAAGTGGTTGGATTTGCTTGGGTTTACATTACTATCACTAGTTTGATTTTAGTGCAATTAATTCTTGCATAATTATTAAGAAGTTTTGCTTCAGATGCTACAATGTGTGTTCTATTTTTTTAATAAGCTATGTGTGGGTTCTATTGGGGGCCACTCCCATTACAAAAACAAGACATTACATTGTTCTCATTACATTTCTAACAAGTTAATTAAATCATACTCATATTTTCTTTTCTATCAAAGATATTCTCCATCTTTCTCAAACTACTAAGTTTTCATAATCAACTTCTTTTTTTAGGAACTAACAAGAACAACCCTTACATGACACATAACTCCAATATATAGAAGGAAAACAAACATAACAATCATCCATCAAAGAGGAAATCAGTTCGATTATTTTTCTTTTGTAGCAGAGGTTCTTCCTCCTTTAGAGTGGTAAGATCTGAGAATGCATTTTTGCACTTCAAGCTCCTAAGGTAATATCTAGTTGTAACACATTTTGTAGGATCTTCATTTTCAAAAACCTGATCGATTGTTTTATAATTAGCTTCAAGAATACCATTTGAGGTGCTAATATTTTCCATGGAATCATTTGGATGGTCTTTAGTAACCATTTAGCTTTTATCAATTATTTGATTCAAATTCTCTTTTTGGGGTTGAGTCTTTTGTTGCTCACATGATTCTTGTTGGACAGTTGGTGCATCTAGAGGATGAGCTTCTTTCTTTTGAACTAGGACATTTAAAGATTTTGAATCATTTGCATGCAGGGCCTTCTCCTCCACCAAGGAGGAATCAGAGCATTATCGGATGACCGAGCATCTCTTCTTCAGGTGGCTATATTATTGATAGCCATAACATCTTAGGGAGAAGTTTTCATATTTTATATTTTGGATCCATTCCCCTTTGCTTGAGGAGATGGTAATGGATTGAGGCCGAAGAACTAGAAAATCCATCCAAATAGCTAATCTTGATTTACTCATTAATTTTACTGGACAAATTTTCCACTGTTTTGGCATCCATGTACTGGAATGCACCAATGGCATTACCAAATTTGGTGAATATCTTCTCTCCTCAAAATTCCACAAGGAGAGCATAAAGATTCACCTAGATTGGGAAGCCATTAACTTCTTCTGTAAAGGGATTGAAACTAGGAGTCCAAGGTATTATATAGACACCCCTTTGTCCGAAAAACCAATTATATCTATAATCCATTACCCTATTTCTATCTGCTAAATTAGAAAATGAAATAGAAAAGAAATTTTTTGGTAGGAGAGTTATTTGGAATTTTGTACTAGTCCACCAATATTTAATGTATCCTTTGAGCTCCTCCAGACTTGGTCTTTTGCCCTTGAGTTTGCAGATAATTGTTCAGGCTTCATGATCAATCAAATCTTACCTAAATTCATCCTCCAAAATCATGATAGAGGGTAGAGGTTCATCCACCCATGAACCCAAAGATCCTTGAGAGATATTTCTTCTGACCAAAGAGGCTTTCTCATAGACTGAAGAGATGGTCTACAAACAACCCTCTTCCTTCAATGCTTGACTACACCTAGGGTTTGCATCCCTTTCACAAATATTGTAGCCAAATTTATTGCTTTGTTCCATTGCTTGACTGCACCTAGGATTTACACCCCTTTTGCGAAGACTGTAGTCGCACAATGTGTGTTCTATTGACATGATAAGCATGTCTAGTTTTCAAGTATTTCATGCTCTTAGTACATACCAATACCTCTTCATCAAAGTATTACATGCTTTCATTCCTTGGAGGTGTCATACTTTTGTTTTCATTCCTTCCAAGTTTCATATTGTGTTCTATTGAGACTTCATTTATTGGCATGACATTGCATCCTAGTGGGGCTTTATAACCTACCTAGCTACTCCCTAAATAACCTAACTAGACAAATGTTTATTTTTTATGTTTTTAGGTGTTTGTTTAATTTATCACAAAAATGTAAAAGTGGGGTGAGGGGACTACCTAATCAGCACAACCTCCTTGTCTACTTATCATTAATTATTGTTGTGATAGAAAAGGAGTTCTAATTTGTGCATGGTGTGCTCAAGAATGTTAGGAGTGTATATGAAAATAAAATTGAAATTAATTTTTTTGTCCCAAACCCTACTTATATTTTGAATATTTAATTATAAAATACATATTTTTGGCTAACTTTTGTAGAAATATCATAGGGTTGTGCTCCTAAGGGTTTCATCTCACTCTATACTCATCTATACGCTTAGTTTTTTTCCATTTGAAAAATAATATTTTTAGTACTTTAGGCTATTTTGTAGATAAATTCAAAATAATTTGTGTGGGACAAGAAATCAACAATTCCATCTATCAAAAAATTCAAGTGCATCCACGTAAGTATTAGGTACATATTTATTTACTTTTATATTGTTAATCCATCATTTTGATGTTTATTTTTTTTAAATCTATTTTGCATAGACAACAAAATCAAAATTGACAAAAATTATTTTGTAGATAGAATTTTATTTTTGTTGCTTTATATATATTATTACATGGAAAAATAGCTTTCCCTATTGAACAAGAAAATCTTTGTATTTAATTTAATCTTGTACTCCCTAGAGAATTTGAAGATAGCTTTCAATTGTTCCATATTACAGCTTTTATCTCTAGAAAATATTGTCATATCATCCAAATATAATAACATAATTTCATCAATCAACCCCTAGAAGGTGATATCTATATCCCCCTAAAACATGTCCTCTATGTTAGATAACCCAAAAAAACATCCTCTAATATGCAAATGTTCCTCATTTTGTCATAAAAGTTGTCTTGTATTGATTTTCGTCTTGGACCCAAATTTGGTTGTATCCCAAAAATCCATCTAATAATGGAAACATTTATGAACTTGACCTTTTGTAGAATTTATTCCGTTGGAGAAAGATGAGAATGATCTTTCAATAAGGCCTTATTCAAATTCATCAAGTCTCTAGATTGGCTACCCAAGTGGAATATTAAATGGGAAATATAATTTATCTCTAGTAATTTTAACTTTTTCTTCATCACTTTCACAATTTTGGATTTCATAGATCTTTGCTTCTCTTTGAATAGATTTGCTTCTAGGTCAATTGTATGTTCAATTACCTTCCTATCATATACTTTCAAATCTTCATTGGTCTAAGGAATTACATCGCTATATTTGCTATACAGTTCTTTGAACACAATCATTTCTTTATTAGTGGTCTTTCCCTTACAAGGATTACCTTCTAAAATCTAAATGGGATGATAGAAAGAAAGTTTCACCTTCAAGCATGTTCTTTTAACACAATCATCAAGGTTGAATAGGCTTTCTAATGTAATCAATTCTCTAGTAAGTTGGTTGTTCTTTTGATGTTGTGTCCATATTCATTTCACTTTATTGCATGTTAAGCCTCCTTAATTATGAACTCTATGATTTGCTCATTATCACCCTACCAATGGTCAAAATTTTCTAACAATAGGTCTATATATTACTTTTAGCTACTTAGGATTACTCCACATGTTAGTTGTGGGGTCAAACTTGTTAGATAATATTACATTATTTGGTACATACTAATGCACCCCCATGGTACCTTGATGGTATAAATATAAATATGTAATAGATTAGGGTTTGATTCTATAGTTTAGGAGTGTGTTTAATATTTCTCTTATGTATGTTTTCATGTGTAGGATGTGCACAAGTGTCATGTAATTATGTGTGCAAGTGTGAAGAGTGATAAAATGCACAAGTGTCATGTAATAATGTGTGCAAGTGTGTGCACAAGTATCATATAGTAAAGTATGCAAGTGTGCAAGTAGGAGTATGCATGTGTCATAGAATAAAGCTTAGTTATCAAATTCGTCGAATTTTTAAGATAAAATTCGAAATTCGTCGAATTTAAAACCCTAGCGAATAAGTTCAACGAATAAACCCTAAATTCGGCAAGAAAAAAATTGGATGGAAAACAGGTGGGGAATGCATGTGGAAGGGAAAAATGCATGTGAAAATTTTTTCGTATGTGTTGTTTTCAACCCTAAATTCGACAGGAAAAAAATTGGGCAAAGCACGCGGGAAGGAGAATATGTATGCGGAAATTTTTTTTGCATGTGTTTTCCCCTTTATATTTGATTTTTTCCTCTTTATATTTGATTTTTAGAAACATTTACAACATCCAAAAATCTACGGCTGCAAGTTATTGTTTTTATATGAATTTTCTCATATTTTTGCTTTATATATATTTTAAATAAAAAATAAAATTAAATAAGATATTTTTACATTTAATTTTAATGTTTATAAATATATTTTTGATACATTTAAATAAAAGTTTTATATTAAAAATGTAGAATGTATAAATATATTTTTGATACATTTAAGTAAAAATTTTATATTAAAAATGTAGAATGCAGGTTTACATTCTTTTAATACATTTAAATAAAAATTTATATTTAAATGTTGAAAGTAACATTAAATGGATTCTTTGTTTTCAAAAAAAACTATTTAAAATAACACCATTAAAATCTACTATAGAAGCTTGGAAATATATGACAAGGGAATTATTAATGTTTGTTTCAAGTCTCCGTTTGAGTTTCTTAGTTACTAATTTATTTACATAACATTGAAAGGATATATGTACATTTATAATATATCGAATTTTATGTCGAATTTTATTCCGAATTTTTAAACATGTCGAATTTCTTTCGAACTTCAAGAGTGTCAAACAAGAATACGAACTCGAACTTGATAACTAAGGAATAAAGTATGCAAATAGTAAATAGAGAGTCAAGAGTCATGTATACAAGTGGCAAGATGAGAAGCCAAGAGGCATGAGAGATTTGTCTTATGTGTGGAATAGGAAAGGTTGCATATCCTAGATATGTGAGGAGAGCAATAGTCAAAGAGTCCAAGAGTCGCCTTTCTAAGGTTATATTATGGAGACAAAGCTCCATGTATTGTACTAAAGAACAGGAAATTGAATGAAGATTGAGTAAAGCTTGTATACAATATTTGAGCAATATTATTGTAAGTTTTCTTCATGTTATTGCATGAATGATATTGGCCATTTATATCTTATTATTGTTATTTTCATGAATGTTATGTTCATTGATTTTGACCATTTATATTATGTTGCTCTAATATTTGAGACTACTCAAGATCGTGGTCACCTGGAACTTGTGATAATATGGCTCAAAAGCCAACAGTGGTATCAAAGCTACATTGTGTAGACTCTTTCAAAGCTACTTTGAATATTCTCTATTGCTAGCATAAAAAAAAAAAATGGTGTGAATATTGGATTTTGTAGTGATAAGATTTTGATCTACTATGAGTAGTTTCTAAAGCTAGCACTAAAACTAGATTTTGGTATGAATATTGATAAGCTAGTATCAAAGGAAAGATTTCATGTGGATTTTGAGGTAGAGCCACATGAAGAAAATGTGGGCCAAGATAAACTTTAGGTTACTAATTACCCTGACATTGTTTTTGAAGAATTAATATTGTGCAAGCAAAAATTTTGGAGTCCATTGAAAAGAATATGGACTAAAATATAGAGAAGAAATAGAATCAGCTTTGAAGAAGTTGTTTTCAAGAAGAGAACAACAAGTTGAGAGCATCCAAGAGCCAACGATATAGTCCTATCGTCGAGATAGAATAACTTGAGAAAAAGAAAAGGAAGCTGAAGTGGATCACTGGTGAGTATAGAATCAATGAAAGAAGGAAAAAATATATAGAAAGAGCTTATGATAAGAAAAATTCATCCAAGTTGAAAAAGCTCCAATCTATTCCTTCCTAAAGTAGAAATCGATAGCAAAGGAACGTTCCAAGAGAACATAGACTATTCAAGTGCCATCAGAAGCACAAAAGAAAAGAAAAATCATCCAAGAGTAGTGCCATCAGAAGCACGAGATTAAGAGGAGTCCAAAAGATATTGTAGTGCCATATCCCAAGAGTAACACTTGAAGGAGACGTTCAGGTCTAAGAGTTGCAACAATGCTTGATAAAGATTGAGATCAAAAAGATTAGAGCTAGATAGAAATATTATTGCTGGAAGAGGATGAAAATTTTGTTGCTGAAGAAGAGAGTAACCAGAGAGTTGCCAGTGAGCTTGTAGAAGAAATCATTCTTTATGACTAGAATTGAGTCCTCTATTACAAGAGATAGAAAAGAAATATCACCATTGAAGACTACATGTTGGAAAATACCTAAGGAAGTTGAATTGCTAGATTTGGAGCATGAGCAGCGTTAGAAATTGAAATGTCTTTACCATTGAAACGTCCATTGCATGTGAGTGGTTGATCCACGTGGAAGAACACTAGCACGGAGAGCCACGTGTGACAATACATGAGAAAAGGTATGAATTATTTTTGTTTAAACTTTATTGAGTGTGCATATAAGGATGTGTTTATTTTTAGACATTGACTTAAAAATTAAATATTGGGAAAAGGATTTTTAAAGAAAAGAAAGGAATTAGGAGCCATAAGGTGATATTTGAAATTTTTAAAAATAGAAAATATAAAAGGAGTTAAAAGGAATTCTACATTTGATAGAATTTGTTTATTTGATTTTTAAAAAAATGAAGTTTCTAAAGTTTGGAGAGATAAGGAAGTCTACTCCAAGAAGAATATTTGAATTTTTTTAATTTGCAAATTATAAATTGAATATTTGAAATTTGGGATCCATAAGGTTTTCAACTCTAAAAGAATTGATTCAATGAATTGAGAAAGTTAAAGATTTGACAAATTTTAAATTTTTACTTTGGAGAATTTGAATTTGCAAATTTGAAGAATTTGATTATTTGAATTAAACTTTGGAGTTATAAGGTCTTCTACATCAAAGTATTATATTATGGAAGAAATCATTGAAAAAACATTCAATGAAGATAGTGAAGAAATGATGGATATTTTTTTTTCTATTCTTAGAATTTGATAGATGATTTTGATAAAAATAAGGAAATGAAAAATGATTTAAAGATAAAATTATCTTCGTTCCTCAAAAATGCAAAAGATGAAAAGTTCACTACACTTATCAGCTATCTTCATGAAAATCCATTTAGAGCTTGGTGGAATTCATAAAACACCATTATATTCTCTATTAAAATATATATAGTGATGTATATGGCCTTACTCACATTTGAAATTTATCAAGAGAAAAGACAAGAAAAGAAATATGCAAGCTATGACACATATGATTTGAATGAAGCATGTGTTAGCTTCAATAAGGAATCTTTAAGTGTTAGAATTTATTATTGTGATGACTTATTAACTCATTGTTTAGAAGTCACACCACCAGTTATACCTCAGCTGAAGATAAATAGAAGGAAATCAAAAAAGAAGAATAGAGCAAAGCATATGAGAAAAAAGAACAAAAGACATGAAGCAGAAATAGAAGACAAAAAAAATCAAAGTGAAGGACTAAAAGAAATTGATTGAATACTAAAGTCTTCAATAACCAAATAATGTAATACAGGGGGTGTTGGAGAATATTAAATTATTTGGTACATGCTAATGTACACCCATGGTATGTTGATGGTACAAATATAAATATATAATAGATTAAGGTGTGAGTCTATAGTTTAGGAGTGTATTTATTATTTCCCCTTATGTATGTGTTCATGTGTAGGATGTACACAAATGTCATGTAATTATGTGTGTAAGTGTGAAGAGTGAGAATGTCCATGTGTCATGTAATAATGTGTGCAAGTGTGTGCACAAGTTTGATGTAGTAAAGTGTGCAAGTGTGCAAGTAGGAGTGTGCATGTGTCATAGAATAAAGTGTGCAAAGAGTAAATAGAGAGTCATGAGTCATGTATACAAGTGGAAAGATAAGAATCCAAGAGTATGAAATACTTGTCGTATGTGTGGAATAGGAAAGGTTGCATCTCCTAGATATGTGAGAAGAGCAATAGTCAAAGAGTCCATGAGTAACCTTTCTAAGGTAATATTAAGGAGACAAAACTCCATGTATTATATTGAAGATCAAGAAATTGAATGAAGATTGAGTAAAGCTTGTATACAATGTTTGAGCAATATTATTATAAGTTTTCTTCATGTTAGTACACGAATGATAGTGGCCATTTATGTCTTATTATTGTCATTTTCATAAATGTTATGTTCATTGATTTTGACCATTTATATTAATTTGCTCTATTATTTAATATTTACTCAAGATTATGGTCATTTGTGACCTTCTATAATCTCAATGGGATGATAGAAAGAAGGTTTCACATCCAAGTGTGTTCTTTTAACATAATCATCAAGGTTGAATAGGCTTTCCAATGTAATCAATTCTCTAGAAGTTGGTTTTTCTTTAGTTGGATGATCTCATCCTTGATGTTGTGTCCATGTTCAGTTCACTCTCTTGCATGTTAAGCCTCCTAAATCATGAACTCTATGATTTTCTCATTATTTCCCTGTCAATGGTCAAAAAAAATTGGCAACGGGTCTATATACTACTTTTAGCTACTTAGGATTACTCCACATGTTAGTTGTGGGGTTACTAGAGATGCTAGTTCATCAACTTTGACATTATGTTACCTTGACACTATTGAGACTACATATGTATCAAATATTTCTAACAAGTCTATAGCATATGCTTGTAAACTTTCATTTGTTTGTTCTTGGTAGCATAGTTAGAATTGAATTGTTTTATGACTAGCTCAAAATCACCAATAATTTTTAGGTGCTTCACACTATATTTTTTAAGCCTTGTGCGAACCAACGTACAATACCTTATATTCTACCATATTGTTTGTGTAATTGAATAGCAATTGATAGGCAAAGTCAAAAGTTTCTCCTTATGGATTCACTAAGTGTATACCAACACTTCCATCATTTTAGGTCCTTGTCTTATCGAAATGCATAAACCATGACTATTTACTTCCATGTGCTTGTTCTTTAGTCAATGTGAGTGACACTTTAGATTCCTCAAAAAGTGGATGATTTTCTAATTTTATCTCTTTGAATGATCCTTATCAATCTTATTCATCTCCTTCCTTAATCATCCCAATGACTATATCCTTAGATATGAGTTCATCTTCCTCTAATTGTCCATCAACAAACTCTAGTAGTTCATTCTAGTTTATTATTTCTTCATCATCTAGCTTATATAGTAAGTAATTACAAGGGAGTTCATTTTCAATTTGAATTATCTTAACATTACTTGGCACTTTTATATGTGTATAATCTATAACTATGTAACCATTTCCCTACAACTTCCTCATCCATTATCTACATAGTAACATGCCAAAATAAGGATGCAAATCCACAATGGTAACCTCCCGCAAGACCATCAACTTGGTCCATTGTGTTATTATCATTACTAGATCCTTTAAGGTCCCTACAATGTTGACCCTCGTACCTTCCACTTGGGTCAATGCCCTTGTGATACTAGAGTAGGCTAGACACATTTGCTTAGAGACTACTTTTAGAATCACTATTATTGTCAGCCTTGAATCAACTATGCAACAAATACCCTTTAATTTTCAAGGTGATGTTAAATGGCAAAGCTTCATTGTCTTGGCCATTGATGCATTTACAATATCTAACATTTATTGGTATGTTTGTTGGGTCTTCAACTATGATATTTTGCTTTTCAACTTAGGTTGGGTTACACATTGCTTGGTATGGGTTGATTTGGTGCTAGCATATATTCACTCTTACTCTTTTAGAGCCTCTTCTAAAAAATATCTTTGCCTAGGAAGTGACAAAGCCTCTAATATATTGGCCTTGATAAGGATTTTTCTTGATTTGTTTGTAATGTCAAATCTAGATTCGGTATTACTATATTCTTTGGCATAACCACCTATATTGGCTTATTATAGCCATCATACCTTTCCTTGTCAACAAGAGATATCCCAAGTACTTTTTTGCAATTTTTGTCAATTTTTATTATTCTCTTTACCTTTTTTACTCATCCATTTTTCTTTTTCGTTTTAACTTTTTATGGCCCACTTGATGCTCATATGGTTTATTTTCCTTTAGGTGTTTTATATTGTTGACTTGGTTTTAATGCTAGCATATGGTTTTATTTTGAGGATACATGTTGAGCTAAGGGCATTAGACCTTTACCGTGAACTTGGATTGTGGTTGACCTCTACTCAAGAATGTAATTTTTGTATTTGTTTAGCACTTGTGCCCATTTGATAGGTCAAACAAGGTGCAACTACCTTGGATCGCTCATCTATAGCTTTTTCTTTTTGTTTCGTGTGACCATATCATATTGTTGGTTTAATAATAAGGATTGTTCCCCAAATGGATAAAATTCCTCATCTTATGATATTTTAAAATTTGTGAATACTATGTGATTAGCATTTGAAATCACTAATAAATAAGGTTGTCATATCACTTGTTGACCTAGCACTTGTTGGTTTGCCACCAATGATTGACCAATTACTGTAGTTGATTAGTGATCAATTGACCATCCATTGTTGCCTATTAGACTTAACATCGCTAATTATATATCATTGAATGAGCATGATGTATGGTAGCAGTGCATTCTAGTAGATATACCCAACATTGCAGGTGAAGCACTATATGGAGTTTAGTTTTGGGATAGCATTTATGATCTCGTTTTGTATTTGATTGATAGCTTTCATGTTTACTACTTGAAGAATTTGATCCTTGGTCAAAATGACATCCTTCTCTACTACCACTACCTAGTCTGCTTTTAATTGATTGTCATCTTATTGGTCATTACTAAGACAAACAATTCACCTCTTTAGCATTGGATTTTCTACTTATCTAGGTTGTGGCACATTATAATATTAACATGTCAAAATAGGTGTAGGTGGTAGCAATGTTGGTTATTGGGGTGGATAGATGATTAAACTATGTGTAATTTGACCAACATATGTGAAAATGTAAGGAGATGATGACTATTGTGGTACTAGAGTGCTTGAAGGCAATGTTGTACTCTATGGAGGCAGAAGTGTAGATTGTAGCTACAAGCAAGATGGTACACTTAGATACAAAGCATTGGGGATTGATGCAATATGTGATGAAGGTAAATATTGAATTGGAGGGGTTACATTTTGGATTGGGTGAGTTACATAAGTCATTAGTGGTACAAGTGGTAGTTTTCCAACCTAGAGGAGGATTTCCTTAACACAAGTGGCTTCTTCAGATGTCATAGACAACATGACATGGTTTGCATTCCTTACTATCATTACCAAGTCAAGATGTAGAGCTCTTATATAGTACATTAATGCTTGTTCATTTGACAACCTCATATTAAAGGATATCAATTGTAAAGTGTGTATAAACATTGTGTTAAAGACATATATTTTCATTTTGATGCCTTGTTATATAGTTTAGTTGAAACATTACCAATTTTATGTTTGGCAAGCAACCAAATTTACTCATAAATGGTTTTGCAATCAAGGCCCATTTTTTATTGATTTTTTGGCCAAGCTTATGTACCAAGCAATGACTTTATCCCTCAACAAGCTCACCAATAGTAACCATTACATCCTCTTCCTGAATTTGGTGGACTGATTCTAATGTTGATAAATCATTTGAATGCTTGAACATAGTTTTATTATCACACTTTGTAAATGTGGGTAGAGAATTTAGAGTCATCATCCAAATGTGAGAATGGATTGGTAGATTGAGGGGGCACTAATAGTTCTAGTCTAGGAGGTTATTATGATATGGTCTAACTTGCATATGTATTTGAAAGGGTGTTTCTCTCTAGATAAAAGTTAAAGGTTTGTCATTGGATATCATTATCCCATAGCACTTGGTCGATTGGTTATCACACATACAATTATTGTTGAGGATTTCGAATTTATTATGGGCTATTTTGGGATGAAATGTTGGAGTACATTTGGATTTTGTAATCATTTTTTTATTTTGGACAACATTGAGATTAGAGTTTTGCATTATTTGATGAGGTTTCCCTACTTGTAATTGTTGATGATGTTGCAATTGAGGACTTTCAAGACTTTCTGACAGATTCTGCACAACTTGCACATTTTGGATAATTTGTTAAGGGCTAGGGGTAGGTTGTGGCAATTGGATGCGCAATTGCTATTGACTACTAGTCATAGCAATCCCTAAGGAATTCTATGAAATATTTAACAAGATTGTAGAAATTCAAGGACTGGTAGATTTAGGGAGTTAAGTTCCACTATTTGTCAGTTGGATGTCATGTTTTATGATCCACTAGATTGCCTTGTTTGAGAGTATGAAAAAAGTTGTACCATAGATGAAGGGTCTAGTGGTGCATATACTACAAGAAGATCCATGTTTGAACTAGAATTATCTAAGGTCAAAATGGTTTCCTTTCCTTTGTCGGTGATTTTGATTTTTGAGGCTATGGATTGCCTTTGTGGTATGTTCGTCCAAACTGCAATAGTCATTTTTTTCCGTTCGATACCTTCTTCGAATAGGTAACTTAATAGGCTTAATCTCGTCTCATTAGTCATGATCTTAAACTTGTATTCATAAACTCTTTGTAGGTTTCATACAAAATTAAATGCTTTGAATTTTAAATTGAAAAAAAAATTGAAAGCAAGGCACACCTTTGAACAAATAGAGCACACTCTTAAGTGTGGACGAGGCACACTACTAAAATACAGGGCACACTATCACCTAGGATCAAAGCATAATCTGCTTTTGGAGCTAGACACACTTTTAAGAGGATGGGGCTCATTGCTCAATTAAAATGGGACGTACTTTAAGTTGTATCTCATTGACTAGGATAACAAAACATAGTAGATGTTTAAATTGCATTGTAGTAGTGTTGGTAGTTTGATTATTCTCTTGAAACACAAATTTCAAAAGGTAAAATAAATATATCGAGCAAGTTTTATAAGTTTGGTCAAAACTTTGGATTTTAAAAAAAAATGAGTTTTCTTCAAAAACGAAGCTACCATTTACATAAAATATATAACACTTTTGTAAATAATCATGTAAAATTTTATGAGACCTAAACCAAACCTATGGATGATAGAATCTATGAATTGCAAGTGAGCTCAATTGATCTCATCAAGAACTCAAGCTAACGAGTCCCACTAAGCATGTCATGACTTCTTTGGGAGTGCATTTGCACTGGAACCACCATCAAGGATGGCATGCATCAACATGTGGCCAAGTATTTCAATGTTAGCAATGCATCCGATTTCCAGACATAAATCATCAATATTGTCAGTTGATGAACTATTCTTTGTTCCTTATCAGTAGACTTCTATATTTGGTTAATCCCTCCTTATTTGGTGCACCAACTCTCCTCCCATCATGTGTAGGTCTAGAATTGCATAGAACAAGGTTGCCACATTCGTGAGTATGCTTAACTTTGTCAATTGTGTTTCCAAGATTTTTACTGTTGACATCTCCTCTATTCTAATTATGGTGATTCACTTTACTTCATTGCTTCTCCAATCTGGACTTGAGCTTCCTACAATCTCCTTCACTCCATGGCAGGTTCTAGATATTTTACCCTTTGCTTTGCATTCACTCAAATCCTGGCAAGCACATGTTTTATTCTTGAAGAGTTCCTCAATGTCCAATAGATTCACATTTGGATTGCCCCTTGAATTTTTTGGGGTAGTTATGCTCTCCATGATCACCTAATCTACACCACATTATTTGCTTATTGTAACTGGCATTTTTTTGTAGTTTTGTCTAAATGTCCTTATTCTTGACATTAACTATGTCGCACAATTAGTCTTCCGACCATGTTAGATTGTATATATCCCCCAATGTTTTTAATACCAAATCGGTTATATCATTCCATCTCACACTAGTTGTAATTGCTCTATTCTTTCAAGTGCTTGGATTTTGGTCAACTTCCTTCTATGTAGCTAATGTCTCATGATTTTTGCTCTTCAATTTAAATAGGAATTTTAACATTGAAAATACTATAGCATGCACATTTTAGGCACTTGGCATTTGTATGCCCCTTCATCCAACATTCCAAACACCAAATCTCTTTTTTATATTTTTATTTCTTCTCTTCTATGATTTTACGCATGATGCACAACATATCCTTTTTGAGTGCTTGGATTTTCGAGCTTGTCCTCTCATCCTCATCATCACTATCAAAACCACTTTTATCTTTGTTTTGACTCCCCACTATTATCGCCTTCATATCATTTTCTAGGTTCAATGCTCTAAGACTTCCTAGTATGACATCAAGAAAAATATTTTTATCTTCTTCCAAAACTTCGAGAGAAATTTGTCCATGAACTATCATTTTTGGAGTCCATTGGTCGCTTGTTTCTCCATCTTGTCAATTAGCTCCTTGAGACAACATTTAAATGAGTTGATACCTTCGTCTTTTTGTTCTTCATAATATAAATTTCATCGAAGATTTTCATATCATCAGGCAAGTCTAGTTTCTTATATGAAAGTAGTGTTCAATGTATTAAATGGTATTGGAAACAATAGGTTCCAATCCATGACATCTCCCTTGAGTGTGGCTAGGACCAATTGTATCCACATGCTTTATGACTCAATTTGATTTTTATATTAGCACACAAGTGTCAATATAGTATATAGGATCCTCCTCATCTCTTAAGAATTTTGGGCACTTTTGTCTGCTGCAAAAGCCATTGTTAGTTTCGTTGTACTCATGCTTGCTCTTGGTGGTATGTTATTCAACTCACTGTGCTCATTTATTGGCATGCTTCTAACATAGTCTTAAAGCATAGACATACAATGTTCAAGCTAATACTTTGTGATATCCTTCAGATGCATGAAAATGTGACTTCGACCAATTAACAATACTCCACCTAAAGCCTTTTACCAAGCTCTTCTGCTTGTGGAGAAGATGGAGTACCAAAAAGTTTGCATTGAAGGAGACTCACTTAATATTATAAACTTGGTCAAAGGTGATTCAATCCCCAATTGGAACATTGAGGTTGTGATTATGGAATCTAGGCGAATTCTTCAGGCTAGAGAGGATAGGGAGATAAAGCATATCTTCAGCGAAGGAAACTGCCATGCTGACTTTATGGTAAACCTGGGTATAAATCTCAACGGTCGGTCTGTTTGGAGAGACAATTTTCCAGGAGGCCTTCTTCAATTGGATTTAGTGATGCATGCTTCTTGATGCTCTGTAAGCTTTTATTGTTTATGAAAAAAGGTTTTGTGCGTAGTCGTGTGGGAGTGTTGGTTGGTTGGAGGGCTCACCAACGTTGTTCTAATTTTGTTTCTTGTATCAAGTTGTTGTTGGTTCATTTGGTGATGGGTGGCCAGTTGTAGTGCTTTATAGTTGTTCTTGTCTCTATATTGCTAGTCTTAGACCAAGTCTTGCAGGGCTTCTCCTATTGTAAAAGGTTCAGGGACCCTTTCAAAACCCCTTCTATATCTAATCAAAAAAATACTCCTCCCACTCTCTAACACAACCTGATGTGGTCATTGTGTTGGACTCATGTCCCATGAACCTTTAGACACTTCCCTACACTTGTGTCATTACTGGAGTTACCAGTCGAATATCTTGTTTGTCTATGATTCTACACACATCTTCACCACCACATTGGTTAATTGGTCATGTTGTTCATTATGCAATCCTCTTAGACCTTTGCATAACTCTTCTATTGATCATCGATGTTCGTGTCAATGTTTGAATACACCCCATAGATTGTCATTCATTTAACTTTATTTGTCACTTCTTGTGTCCTCGTAGTCATTGATCCATGCTTCTTATGACAACAATGTCAAATGTCATATTCCAAATACATGGGAAATGTGTGAGAGAAAATATATGAAGGAAATGCAACAATAAAAGGAACAAATCATATATACACAAAAGATATTGCACAAAGCAATTATATTACCAAAGAAAGTGCAATGCACAATCTATAACCAAAATAAATCATCATGGATATAATCAACACCCACATGTTATTAATGATACAATACATGACACCCATAAACTAAAGTAAGGGATGCACATAAATTATTTAGTGGTAGATAGTTGCATAATAACTAACTACCCACTTGTATACACAAGCAAAAATTGATCCTCCATTTTTATGTACAATATTGTTGCACATCTCCCATGTGATGTATTGCATTATCTAAGCATAAAACTCTAGATTATGTAAATCATGTAAATCAAAATTGATCTCATACATATCATAACCATGCATGCATCTACTCACAATTATAGTGGTGCTTGAGACGGTACCATGTTAGCACTTCTACCTACAATTAATATTAGTAAAATCAACAGTGTGATTAATAATACTAATAATTAAAACTATTGTTACTAATCTCATCACCAATGGCATCAACATCATCTAAGGCTCACCCTTTTTATTGTGTTGCACATAATCACTAACCTCAACTAGTAAAAGGATTCTAAAGAGGGTTGAGGCTTACTAATTGAGTGAATCAGAAAAAAAGGCTAATAATAATCCTCCATAACAATTGTCATCTACAATATGGACTACCACCCTTTTTATTATTAGTTTTATAATTGTTCTTTTATCAACTTCCATAAAATTCTACTTATTAGCAAACGTAGAATATGTTCTTAATATTGTTATTGTTAATTAAAAATTCTCATGTCAATTTTCTTAATCGTGATCTAATTGATTTATTATCAAGTATTCATTGATCTTTCTTTATGCCCGTATTGATGATTATGTTATTATTAACAATATATTTGTCAATCAAACTCTTTTCATTCCTCTTTTCTATGCAGCATTACATCACCTAGATTTCTAACAAAGAGCTTACAGTACGGAATCCATGATTGGGAGGAAGAGGAGCATTTCCTGGCCGCAGAGAAATCACCACTTGGAGACCTGGATCACAACAAGAAACAACAATAGATTTTCAAAAATATTGTGAATTGTGTTGTAAATCATACTGTAAAAACAAAGTAATCTACAATTTATATATATAATTTTTTATGTAGATAGGAAGATACAAGAACTGATGATTTAACATGTATTTTTGCATCTCAAGCATAACTTGTTAAATCAATCAAGGTTAACTAAAGCTTGAGAATCAAGCCTGCTTATGTTCTACTCTTATGCACTTGTACAGCTGAAAATAACAAAGAACTCTTTCTCTATCAAATTCTATTCTCTCACAAGCATGTTGGAGCATATATAAGCTTTGGCATTTGATTCTGTTAAAAACTGCAGATTCCAATAATAGAAAGAAACCACACTAAATGAACATTTTCGTATTGCTTAGGGATGCGAGCTGGATATAATAGAACTGCAAGGAAAGATTTATGTTTGGTTAGAAGAGCATGCTGTGGAGAAGATTTAACTATTTGAGAAACCACACTAAACTGCTTCTGAGTACCATAGAAACTACATTATGACTTATTTCTGAATATATTTACCATGATCAAGAATTGAACAGTCTATGGCCAGTTTAATAGCAATACTGCCCAATATTGAAACCAAAAATATGTTTAATAGCTATATCTATCCAAGTAAACTTTTACCCAGCTTTCTCAAAACAACTCGATAGCTGAATGAACTTGAACATAGAGCAGAGTACAAGATTTACATAATCTGGATCACTTGACAATGATTCTTGAGCAATAAACAGCAACATATATTTGCACTAAACCTGGCCTTCGCCTATGCTTTAGGATCAGAGGTAGCACTAAGAGCTCTAATAAATCAGTCTTCCATCACAAAGAAGAAATCAATACTGTCATCTCATAAAAGACTGAATGGTAACACTGCACTACAATTATAAAAGAAACACAGATTCTTGCATCATATCACACAGAAAAGAAAGTATTCATGATCACACAAACCAGATACCAACTAAGGTACCAAATAGAGATAAACTGTCACTCTATTACTTTATGTCAATCTGTTAGCTTTTGATATAATGAGCAATGGGAGATAACAATCACAATATGCAGAATTATATAAAAGAAAGTAAATCTGCAAGATGACTGAAGTATGCTTGAATAGAAATAACATAAATGAATACAACGTAGCTATGGAGGAAATGAACACTCCATTAATGAAGCTACTGAACTACATTGTACCCATCACCAATATATGGTGATATACACAGCACTGCACTACTACCTACTACTATGCTGTAAGCAGCTCTATCTATCTATGTCCCCCTTCTCATATCCATCTAACTATGAGGCCTTTCTTATGGAACACAGGTTCCTTGGCCAACACTCTACCTATATGTGCAAGGGACAACTTGCACATATACAGCTTGCACATTGACACTTGTGTATTTATTACATTGCATGAAGTAACTAGATAACTTTCCCCTTAAGTAATCTAATATCCTAAGTATGTACCTTGGAGATACATTTACATAACACAAATGATGGAATAGACTCTATTTCTAACACCCCCCTATATTTCATTATTTGGGTTAGTCTTCAATACGATCTTCCTCTTCATCTTGATCTTAGCACTCTTCCTTTGTATTCTTGGTAACCTGTTCAAGCAAATAATTAGTGTCTCTACAGTATGTAACATATGCTGATAGAGTTTTCACCTCATAGGTGTTTGTGGGTTCTTCCAGTTCTTCAACCTCTTCTATCCTTTGAGACAGGTGTCCCTTCTAATTTCTCTTCTAATATTCCAGTTGAGGATAATTGGTTGGTCGTTGAAATTGTTGTTGATGAGGGTTCCTTTGATATTGTCGAAATTGATTTCCATGCTTTCGATTTTTGGGATTGTATCTGCAATAATTGGTACTATGACCTTTCTTTCTGCATATCTAACAATACCATGTTTTCCGTCCTCCTGCTGAAGAAACAATATTTCCCTGTGGATTATCTTTTGATGCCAATGCAGTGTTAGTCATCTCATCTTTCACAGTATTTTCTACTTCATATTCTTGAAGTATATTGACCAAGTCATCAAAAGAAGTATCTTTGCTTAAAACCTGTAAAGATGTGACCAAATGTTTATAGCTATTTGGAAGTGCTCTCATGGTTACTTGAGTGAGAAGTTCATCCTTAACTGTTTCTCCTAAGGTTAATAATTTCCCTTTGACATCTGCTACCTTCCTTAGGAACCGTTCTATACTCCCCACTATTCATCTTTAATGAGTGAAGTTGAGTTTGGAGATGAACAATGGTTGCCTTATTCTTTCCTTCAAAAATTTTCTCTAGGCTTGTCCATGCATCTAAAGATGTTTTGGCTGAACTAATATATGGTTGAATCTCATCAGTGATAGCAAAAGTAATTATCATTAAGGCCTTTGAATCATTTTCCTCAAACTTTAGGATTTCAGTTTCACCTGTGATAGGTCTCTGTGTTTTCCCTTTGACAACATCCCAAAGTTTTTCATATACTAAGATTGCTTTCACTTTGTTTTTCCAAGAGAAATAATTTGGACAAGTGTCATTCAATGTAATGTAATAAATGCACAAGTGTCAATAAATAAATGCATGAGTGTCAATGTGCAAGTTGTATATGTGCAAACGCTCTTCATTTATTACATTGCGTGAGGATTCTTGAGCGTCGAGAGATAGAGAGATTATGCAAGTGGCATTCAAACGCTCTGCATGAAGACCTGTGCTATAACGCTTCCAAGGAGAGTATAACTCCTTTCGTATGCCTTCTCTTTAGCTTGCTTCGTTTCTTGGACAGCAAGAAACCTTCTCTTTTGCAGGTGATTTTATGAAGCGTTGTGGAGCTTCGAATGGCAATTCTGAACATGATATTGGTGCTGCCTTTGGTGGACGATCTTCACCAAGTTTGAGTCCTGAATGTAGCACCTTTTCTCCTTGTCTACTATGCCTTCAACGTGTTGTTTTTTCTATGCTTCTTTGCAGTGTAGATATCCGCTTGTTTATGTTGTTTGTCCTACGTTGGTAGAAGTAGATTGACGCCTTCCCTACGTAGATGAGCTCTCTTTCTGTCTACGTAAATGCAGCTTGATAACACCCTTGTATGGGCTTTGATATTGCAGGTTCGTCCATCCGAGATATGCTGAGAGTGAGCCCTTTGAATGGCTCCCTATGCTGTGGACGAGGAGTGCAAACGTACGTCCTTCCTTGGCTGGCTTACCCTATAGAAGTTGTGCCTTTTGAGGCACCTTTAAATCTGCTCTCTTCCTACGTATTGTAGAAGTGCAATACCATGTAACCTTACATGTATATAAAACTTCCTTTATTGCACTTTTTTCTTGCACTCTTTTGCAGGTCTGAAATTCTACCTTTGTAGCAGATTTTTGAATGTAGATATGAGGGTTTTGAGGATGTCTCTTTAGCTAGACTCCTTACCCTTTTTGCTTGGAAACTTTGATGATAAATCCAAGCCTTTAATGGAGTAGATAGAAGCTTTTTGTGACAGTAATTTTCTGCCCTTTGTAACAAGCAATTAACCCTGTAATGCTTTGGATTTGAGACTCACCAAGTCTCAATCTATGAAGCTTCTATTTATGTTTTGGTTAGTTGTATTCTTCTCCAAGTTTTTGGAGGATTCTAACCTGTTTTTGGTGGCTTCTCTTGGCCCCAATATGCTGCAGATTTTGTGCTTTAATAGTGTCTTTAGACACTCGATACAAATCAGATTTTGTGCCCTTCAAAAACACAAAACTAATTTCTATTTTAGAGTAGTATAATATTGTAAGTCTTTTACTTTTAATGCACTAATATTACACCTTATCACTCCAATCAACTCTCAAATTAATGCACTAACAATTTACTGCAACTAATCAAGAATAACCTAAAATGAATCTTTGAGTTATTCTATAATTTCACTACAATCAATATTGAAGGACTTAAGTCTTCTTTTTCTTTTTCCAAAGTAGATGATAGGTAGTTGATAGAAGTAATTCAGAAATCTAATCAACTCCTAATCAATGTGCAAATGAACCTTAAAAAGAATCTTTCTTTTTGTACTTTTGAAGACTGTAATCTAATTGCAACTTTAATCCAAATTCAGGTGCTTTAACAAATCTGATAAGCAGTCCAATTAATAAATCTACTTGCACCAAGAAGTTGCTTACCTTTTTTCTAAAAGAACTCTATAGCCCTTTTGCCGCTTCTGTAGAGGATGTAGATCTTGGTGTCTAGGATCACCAAGTTGTTGCTTCAAGTAGGATCTTGCAGCTCTTTGTAGACTATTTTGAACAGCTCCTTCACCAAATGATGGTCTCGAACTTTCTTTCACAAGCCTAGGATTTGGTGGCTTGTTCTCCTCTTTTGTTCTCCTCCTGTTGTAGATTTGGAGAAGTCTTTGTCTCTGATGCGGTCGCTTCTTGCTATGAGAGGCAATCTTCAAATCTCCAAGATTTGGTGAGATTCTTTTGTCTTCAAGTCTTCTTGTCAAATTCTGACTTCAAGCAGGATATTCTTCTCAAGATTCTGAATGTCTTGAGATCTTTCACTGGATTCTTCTTCTAGAATTTGGCACTCCTTGCTAAATTCTTCTTCTTGGATTTGGCACTCCTTGTCAAATTCTCCTTCTCTTGGGCTTGTTGTCGAATGGCGACAATTGTCCCAATTCCTTCACAATCAGGGGCTTCTCCTTGGTAGTGGATTTCTCCAGTGAGCTCTCCTTTGAGAATTTCTTCAGTCAGGCTCTCCTAGCCTTTTTCTAGATGCTCGATGAGACCTTCCCAAGGTCTTTGATCTTGCAGTTTCTGCTAGTCTTCCTTGAGACCTCTTCAACCTTCTACTTCTGGAAGTGTTGGCGGTGTGATCTGCTCCTGGATCTCTAATTCTGTTGTTTCTGGATTCGAGCAGGACTCTCCTAGTCCTTCTTCTTCCAAGTCTGGAAGTTCTTCACAGAGATCTTCTCCTAATCTCTTCGATTTTGCTTCAGGTGCTGAGTTGATTCTGAAGAAGATACCCTTCCTAACTTTCTTGTAGGAAGTTTCCCAACTCACTGAATCTTCTTTCCCTACAACAAAGTATTAGTACTGAAATCTTAATCTCTTTTTGAATTATTCTTCAGGATCAAGGCTTTTGTGGCCTATTTCAGTATCAAGGCTTCTATGGCCTTTTCAAGGCTTCTGTGGCCTTTTCCGTATCAAGACTTCTGTGGCTTCTGCTTCAAGGCTTCTATAGCCTTTTCTTCAAGGCTACTATGGCCTTTTGTATCAAGGCTTCTATGGCCTGTTCTTCAAGGCTACTATGGTCTTTTAGTATCAAGACTTCTACGGCCTGTTCTTCAACTGTGAAATTCTTCAATCTGGCAATGGAGATCTTCGGTCTCCTAACTTCACCACACCTCTTCTCCAGAAGTCTTCTTCCGCAATGTTCTACTCTTGCACAAGGAACTAATCTCTGCACTATGAGGGCACGCCGACCTTTGGGCAACAAAGTTGGAGGAGTACCAATCCTCTAAGAATTAATTATCTGCAACAAAAGAAACTTTGGGCAACAGTTAGCAAGTTCCAGATATCCTGGATCTTCACTAGATCTATCAATCCAGTGGATTGGATGTTGAGTCCTGGTCTTCACAAGTTTTTCCTGTAACTGTGTGGAAAGACTCAAATCAAGTACAATCTCAGTATTTTCTGGAACTGAGATTTCTTTCAATCCTTACTCGTGACTCCCTAATTCTACCACCTAGATTCTTCTGAGATCTTTTGACAGTGGCTGGTCCAGCAGCGCGTCAGTTTGACAAAACACTCTTGCTCAAAGATAATGGCGGTTTCCCTATTGACCTACATAGACTAGATCTACCGTAACTCTGATACCATTGTTAGCTTTTGATGTAATGAGCAATGGGAGATAACAATCACAATATGCAAAATAATATAAAAGAAAGTAAATCTGCAAGATGACTGAAGTATGCTTGAATAGAAATAACATAAATGAATACAACGTAGCTATGGAGGAAATGAACACTCCACTAATGAAGCTACTGAACTACATTGTACCCATCACCAATAAATGGTGATATACACAACACTGCACTACTACCTACTACTATGTTGTAAGCAGCTCTATCTATCTATGTCCCCCTTCTCATATCTATTTGACTATCAGGCCTTTCTTATATAGGAACACAGGTTTCTCAAGATAGAGAGGTAGGCATTGACCAGATCTGCACTATTGATTGCAATAAAAAGTACAAACAAATTGTTGTGTTGATTTTGCAGTGGTATTGAAAAAATCATGCACTGCATGCCCTAATATACAAGCATTCACTTTTTGAAGCTATGAGAACTTTATTAACTTTAATTGACTAAATACTTATTTTATGAAAATATTAAATATTGTACTTTATGAAGTTGATTCTTTGATGAAAATATCTATTGTTGAGTTCTTGACACATGGTCCCAAGGAAAAAGGTGATAATTATGAATCTTTAGTAAACAGTTCCATTGATGGCAGCATGATTGAACAGCCAACAGTCCCATGGATGAGAACACAATTGATGAGCCAGCATTCCCATGGATGCCACATTATTAATGAGTCAAAAGTCCTATCAATGAAGTCACGCTTCAGATAGGCCTCCATTGGTCTGGATCATGGCATGACAGAAGACAGATACCTAATGCTTAAGACGAATTGTGGTCATATACAAGTTTTTAGCCAATTATCATGGCAAAACAGATAAGCTAACAATTCCCAAGGATGATGGTATCCCATTTCAATTGACTTTAAGTTATAAATATAGTCAGTTGGATACCCTATTGACCCTTTAGTTGTATTTTCTTTGTGAATGCCCAAAGCACTTCTCAAGCCAAGGAAGCAGGAAAGATTGTACCAGCAAAGTGACATCAGCAGAAACATTGTATAGATCTACACTGTGACATAGCAGCATTGATTTATAGATGTTTTGACCAACATCGGTGCTGCTTCTGGTTGTATTGACCAAGTAGAAGTGTACAATTCCTGTAGTGATGATATTCCATAAAATTGAGAAATTCTTGACACATGGAAACTACTACACCAGTTTTGACTTCTGCAATGGCAAGCTGAGATTAAAGTTATTTTGCCTGTGCTGGTTTATTTTTTGAAGGTATGAGAACATTATTGACTTGAAATAGCTACGTATTTAATCTAAATGTGAAGATCTTACAAACTGTACTTGGTGAACTTTGATTGAAATAACTATTATTGAGTTTCTTAACCCACAATCCTCGAAGGCATGGTCATCATTGTGAACCTTTGGCCAGTAGTCCCATGGATGGTGGCATGGTTGATAAGCCAATATCTTGTGGATCTGCCACTAATTGTATTGCCCAGTAGAAGTGCAGACTTCTTGTGTTGATGTTCTTCAGTGGAATTGAGAAAATTTTGAAGCATGGAAACTACTACACCATTGTTGATTTTCAATGGCAAGTTGAGATGACAGTTATTTTGGTTGTTTTGGTTGCAGTTTTGGAGAACATTATTGACTCTAAAGAGCTACATATTTAAATTAAATGTGGAAATATGACAAGTTGTACTTGGTGAAGTTGATTTTTTTGATTGAAATAGTTGCATGGATGGTGGCATGGTTGATAAGCTAAAATTCTTATGGACTGCCTTTGATTGTATTGACCAAGCAGAAGTACAGAATTCTTCTCATCTTGATGTAGTCATTTTGGTTGTTTTGGTTGACTTTTTGAAGGTATGAAAACGTTATTGACTCTGAATAGCTACATATTTAATTTAAATGTTGAAATATTACAGGTTGCACTTGATGAAGTTGATTCTTTGATTTAAACAACTATTATTGAGTTATTAACTGAAAATTCTAAGAGGCATGGTCATTGTTATGAACCTTTAGCCAATAGTCCCATGGATAGTGACATGGTTGACAAGTCAATAGTCTTTTGGATGGTGGCATGGTTAATAAGCCAACATTCCTATGGACAAAGGCATTCTTGAGATAGTCCTACAATGTTGTGGATGGTGTATTGGCATGTAAATGACACCTAGATTATGCAGCTGTCAATCATACCACAATGCCTTTATTCTGCCAAACCCATGAACTTAGATTTATGCAAGAAAGTCTTTCAAGATAAAATTCCATCCCAAATATAACCAGCCTACCCGACATTTAAAATTTTGTGTTGTAGAAATAGAATACACTACAATATAATTCCATTATGCATATATAAACAAAGGTACACAATGGTAATAACTTAACAAATACATATGGATACATTGTGCACACATCATCTATCCAATAGAACAACTATCCGAAATAAATCATGGTCGAATCAAGCATATAACATTAAGACTTGCCTGGGTCCGAGGGCTTGGTTCAACGGTCAAAACGCTTCTATAGGAGCGCGGAGACCAAGGTTCCAATCCCTCGGGCCCCCTAGTGTTAGGAGGTGAAGTCAATATCTAGATCTCCAATGTTCTTCAGCAGAGAGGTGCATGGTGGGACTCTTCCTTTGGGAGAGGAAACGAACAGTTTTTTGGACTCTTCCTTTGGAAGAGGAAACGAACAGTTTTTTGGACTCTTCCTTTGGGAGAGAAAACAAACAGTTTGTTTTTCCTATAAAAGGGGAATGACCCCTTGCATGTAAATGTTGATTGAATGTAATTCTGCCAAAATCAATAAATGATCAAGCTACCATTGCCCCGTGGTTTTTCCTGCACATTGCAGGTTTTCCACGTAAAATTTTTGCTACTGTTTTTCCTGCGTTATTGTGTTTTTTTGCTTGCATATAATTTTTCTACATTTTCTAACATCTGGTATCAGAGCCTAGGGTTTGTTAGCATATATGTCTTACATTATTGTTATAAGCATATTGAAGCAAAAGATAGCGCACGTAGGCGCTCTCTAGGTTGGTTTAATAACCACCAAGTTGGTTTCATAAACCAACTTATTGTAACCACATTGTAATCTTTATAATTGATATCAATCGGAATGAATCATTGCTTCGTGAAATTCTTCATGGTATCAGAGCTTGGAAGATCGCAGGCAAGCGTTGGGCAAGGTAGTTACCTAACTACTCCAACTCCTTTATCAATCGAAGATATTGACGGACGCAGACAGGAAGATGAGCCACGAGCCAACCACTGACGCGCAGGACGCAGGACGCAGACAGAGCCAAGAGCCAACCACTGACGGACGCGACACGCAGGACACAAACAGAGCCAACCACTGACGGACGCGACACGCAGGACACAAACAGAGCCAACCACTGACGGACGTGACACGCAGGCAGGAGGACACGTAGACACGCAGGCAGAAAGCAGAGGATACTGGAAGGCGGCTGCGGAGGCAAAAGGGGTGGGGTGGTTGCCCGAAGGCAACCGAAATCTCATATGGCCTTCGTCAGTTTTAAAGCATCCTACAGTGGCAGCATAGGCCATGTGGGATTATTGCTTTTTTTTAAAATCCTTTGCACTCGACGTGATAAGACCCACTGTTTTCACAGAGGTTCTCGTCGGGCCCTCTGGCTCACGTGGTTCGTGTTGTGCTTGATCGTCGCGAGGTCGCGGGTTCCATTCGCTACGGGGAGGTATAAGGGTTTTAATTTTTTTTTCCTTTCTTCTCTCCATTGCCGAAGTGATAAGATTTGCTTGGTTCTTGTTTACTCTCGTCGGGCCTTCTGGCTCACGTGGTTTGTGTTGTACTTGATCGCCGTGAGGTCGCGGGTTCCATTCGCTGCGCATGTATTGATGGGTGGTAGTGTTGTTTGACACCCTGTTCTTTTTTTACGGCGGTGGAAATTTGTTGACGACGGGTGGGGTTTTTTGATGCCCCAAGCTGTTCGATTGACGCTTCTCCTAAAATTGACGCCTATGCTGTCCAAAATTGACACCTTAAAAGGCTTCCATCAAAGTTTTTTTTCTTGGAGTTAAGGTACAAATTTTTTTTACTTCCTTCTCTATTTTGCAAAACGAAAGGGGGACAGTCTTCACATGATTCATTTGCAAAATTGTCAGATAAAGGGGGGAAATCAAAACATTTGAGAGTGAAAAATCTGCTAGATTTGTAATAGGTGTTTAAATTTGTGGGCATTTGTGATTGTTTTTTTTGCATTTAAATATTCTGTTTTCTTGCATTAACAATCATAAATTACAGATAAAAATAAGACCCCAAATTTATACCCTATTTGTGCAATTTATTGCACAGCAACGTTCGGTATTTGAGATACCTCTGGTCCACACTTACAGGTAATGTTGTCGTGCTTTGGACTACTGTATTCGCCGCCTAATATAGCTGCAACAACGACGTCTGAGCTTGTTCTCTATTAATCGTCGGGGAGAAATAAGGCAAACCAGATCTATTTTTTTTCCATCTCATACCCACATCGTGATTGTTGTTAGGCGTAAATCCTGACGAAGGTTTTTTTCCAAAGTGTTTAGGGGAAGTTACGCCCCACGCATGAGGAATAAAACTTTCTATGGTAGGTGTCATTAACAACACGATGCCCTTTCAGTATCGCCTATGTTCAATATATTGTGCTTCTCATATGTACTTATAGTCTCCCTCACGTAAGGGCGGGTACATATTGAGTAGTATACTGTTCATATATACCTATAGTCTCCCTCACGTAAGGGCGGGTATATATTGAATGGTTACGATATAAAGATCTGGCAGGTATAAAGAAAGGGAGACCAATTGGTGATATAAGGAACCTTCATAATGGCCACAATTCACAAGTATCTCTCAGATTCACAGTTGTTGAAAGGTCCTAACTTTGTTCCATGGAAAACAAAGATGAAAGCCATTCTTCAGTTGGAAGATTTATGGGATGTAGTGACTGGCACTACAAAGCGCCCTCAGACAACAGGAACAGATCAGGATGCTTGGGATAAGAAGGACAAGAAGAGTCTCGTGTTTATCTTGCTTGCTACTACAGATGAGGTGCAACCTCATATTTGTGATGCAAAAACTAGTAAGGTAGCTTGGGATGCCTTGATCACAGTATATGAAGGAAAGAATCAATCCACTATTCTAAACCTTCAAACTCAACTACATACTCTCAGTATGAATTCTGGGGAAACAGTTGATATATTCCTTTGCAGAGTGGCTGACTTGAAAGCCAAATTGAATGCCATGGGAAAACCAGTGGATGATGATATCTTGAAATCTGTCATCTTGAGAGCATTGCCATATTCCTACAAGATGTTGATCACTTCTCTCAATGTTTCTGGTAGACAAGTATCATTTGTGGAGCTGGTAAATTTGCTTCAGACTGAGGAGGCAAATCAGGTTCAAAAATATGAAGTGCCAGATAATGCCCTTTCCACACAACAAAGTGGTAAGAAACAAGGTCAGTTTCAAAAAGGGGGTTCTTCTTCCAAAGGAAAAGGGAAGCAAAATCAGCAGAAGGATAAAAAATATTGCAAGATTTGTGATATGAATAACCATGACACCAACAGGTGTTGGTTCAAAAACAAGCAACAAAATGATCAAGGTCCTAAGAAGAAGGGCAAAGACAAACATAAATACAACAAGAAACATAAGCAACCTAAAGGCCATGTTGCTTATGCTGACTCCAACTCAGACTCAGATTCTCCTGGGTCCGATTCAGATTCTGACTCTGAAAGAGCACACAAGGTGCTCATGACCCATACTTCGTCTTCCCAGATAGATGTTGTATGGTATATTGATTCAGGAGCTAGCAAACACATGACTGGGGACAAATCATGGTTTGATACTTTTGAGGAGAAAGAAGGTAAGCCAGTCACAATTGCTGACAATCAAGTCTATCAAGTAAAGGGAGAAGGGGATGTTTTTGTGTCCCTTCCTGATGGTAATTGTCAAATTGAGAAGGTTCTCTATGTTCCAGGATTAGCCAATAATCTGCTCTCAGTCACACAAATGTTGGATAGAAATATGGATGTCGTGTTTCGAGTTGTCAAAGGCAAGAAGAGATGTTTTATAACCCACAGTGGTAAACATGTTGCAACCGGATCCTACAAACATGGCTTGTTCATTCTAGATGCTCTTTCAACTCCTCATGTTGCTCTGGTTGCAACTACAAAGGAGGCCACCTCTCTCTGGCATAGACGTTATGGGCACCTAAGTTCAGGATATTTGCTTGAATTACATAGATATGGGATGGTGAAAGGTCTTCCTCCACTCTCATCTATCTTACCAGTGTGCTCGGATTGCTTAGCAGGGAAGCAACACAGAGTACCTTTTGAAACTAGCTCCTCTCGAGCTAAAAACCCTTTAGAGCTGGTACATACCGATCTGTGTGGTCCTATGCCAACCAGCTATGGTGGAAAGAAGTATTTTCAACTGTTTGTTGATGATTACTCATGGAAGATGTGGGTTTTCTTTCTTCAGTTGAAATCAAAAGCATTTCTCTACTTTCAACAATTCAAGAAACTTGTCGAGAAGGAGTCGGGATGTTTCATAAAAACCCTCCGCTCAGATCGAGGGGGGAATACACCTCTGAAGAGTTTTCAGATTTTCTTAAGAAACATGGGATCAAAAGACAACTGACTACAACCTATACACCTCAGCAGAATGGAGTTGCAGAAAGGAGAAATCGTTCCATTATGGAAATGGTTCGATGTATGCTAAAGGGAGCACATCTTGAGGATCAATATTGGGCAGAAGCAATAAACACAACATCATACCTCCTAAATAGAGCACCCACTAGAGCTCTACAAGGGAAAACACCACAAGGAGCTTGGAGTGGTAAGAAACCCTCCATTTCTCATTTAAGGGTGTTTGGATGTAAAGCATTCATGCACATTCCAAAATAGAAAAGGAGGAAGTTGGATGAGAAAACCCAGCAGTGTATCTTTCTTGGCTATGATGAGTATTCAAAAGGTTATCGATTGATTGATCCTAAGACCAAGAAGACACACGTAAGTAGAGATGTTGTATTTGATGAAGCTTTCACATCAAAAGACACATCTACAGTTGTATACCTAGATGAAGAAGAACCTAAGAAGGAGGTTCAACTTCCACAACAATAGCAGAAAGTCCCAAAATGGTATACTAGCACTTTGAGAGATGCTAAGTTGAATTCCCTTCCAGATCTATCTCTAGATAGGCCATGTACTCGCAGTATGACTCAACAAATGAGAGCAGAGGAATCTACTTCAGAGGTTGACGAACTTTGTCAACACTTTGATGATTTGTCAATGGGTACAAAAAATGATAGAGAAGAAGATGAGGATGAAGAAAAGGTTTATATGTCTACATTGAATGCAAATGAACCTACAACGGTTCAAGATGCACTTGATAAACCACAGTGGAAAGAGGCCATGGATGTAGAACATAAGTCTCTCATGAAAAATAATACTTGGAAGTTAGTCGATCTGCCAACAGGAAAGAAACCCATAGGCTGCAAATGGGTGTTCAAAGTGAAGTATAAGGCAGATGGATCTATTGATAAGCATAAAGCCCGACTTGTTGCGAAGGGTTATGCTCAGAAAGAAGGCATAGACTATGAAGAGACTTTTGCCCCTACTGCAAAAATGACTACCATTCGAGTACTTTGTGCCATGGGAGCTCAGTTTGGGTGGAAGTTGCATCAGATGGATGTTAAAAGTGCTTTCTTGAATGGTGACTTACAGTAAGAAGTATACATGACTCAACCGGAAGGATTCGTGGTCGAGGGGCAAGAACAAAAAGTATGCAAGTTGATCAAATCCTTGTATGGGCTCAAACAAGCTCCTCGAGCTTGGTATATCAAGATAGACAATCACCTTGTGCAGCATGGATTCAAAAGAAGTCCTTCAGATGCAAATCTCTATATTAAGAAAAATGGTTCTGATATAGTGATTCTTGTACTTTATGTAGATGATCTGATCATAACAGGAAGCTCGGAAAAAATGATTGACTTAGTGAAAAATGATTTGAAGCAATCATTTGAAATGACAGATCTAGGACTTCTGCACTATTGTCTTGGTTTAGAAGTTACTCAGAAAAGATTTCATATTAGAGTAACACAAAAGAAATATGCCAAGACTTTAGTAGAAAAATATCGGATGACTAACCGTAAGTCAAAAGCAACTCCAATGGAGCAAGGACTTAAGTTATCACGATATGATGAATCACCTCAGGTAGATGGTACTCTCTATCGCCAGTTAATTGGGAGTCTCCTATATCTGACAAATACCAGGCCAGATCTCAGTTTTGTTGTGGGCTATCTTTCAAGGTTCATGCAAGAGCCTAAGGTGAGTCACTGGAAAGCAGCAAAAAGAGTTCTTCATTATGTCCGTGGTAGTACAAATTATGGTCTGGAATACAAAAAGAATAATAAGTTTTTCTTACTAGGATACACGGACTCGGATTATGCTGGATCCATTGATGATCGTAAATCCACTTCTGGATATGTTTTTCATCTGGGATCTGGACCTGTCTCATGGCACAGTAAGAAGCAACATGTGGTTGCTTTATCTTCTACAGAGGCAGAATATCGTGCAGCCAGTGAAGCAGTCTGCGAGATAATGTGGTTAAGTCGCATTCTTACAAACATGGGTCTTCCAAAGAATCTTCCTCTTCATTTGTTTTGCGACAATCAAGGTGTTTTGAATCTTGTCAAAAATCCAATTTTTCATGAACGTACCAAACATGTTGATACCAGATGTCATTTCATTCGAGATGAAGTTCCAAAGCACCATATACAACTTCAATACATTCCTATTGATGCGCAAGTTGCAGATATCTTTACCAAAGCACTTGGGCGTATCAAATATGAAAAGTTTCGAGATACTATTGGAATTTGCCAATAATGTAATAAGGGGGGATGTTAGCATATATGTCTTACATTATTGTTATAAGCATATTGAAGCAAAAGATAGCGCACGTAGGCGCTCTCTAGGTTGGTTTAATAACCACCAAGTTGGTTTCATAAACCAACTTATTGTAACCACATTGTAATCTTTATAATTGATATCAATCGGAATGAATCATTGCTTCGTGAAATTCTTCGAGGTTTTGTGCGAGTGGGAGCTGCAACAATGACTGGAAGTGTAACCAAGTTTGAGATTGAAAAGTTTGATGGCAAGAACTTCGCCCTATGGAAGATGAAGGTGGAGGATTTGTTGGTTCAAAATGACCAAACCCTAGCCTTGAAAGGGGTCGCGAGTAAACCAAGCAGCATGAAATATGAGGAGTGGGCAACGCTGGACAGGAAGGCGGTTTCTACAATCCGTCTATGCCTAGTGGACTCCATCTTGTTCAATGTTGTTGAAGAAAAGACCGCGGAAGCCCTTTGGAAGAAGCTTGAAAAGTTGTATGAGACGAAATCTGCAACAAATAAGGTTTTTCTGAAAAAACAGCTGTATAGCCTAAGGATGAAGGAGAGTTCATCTGTGGCAGATCACTTGAATGAGTTTAATACCCTTATCAGTAAATTGGTTTCATTTAATGTGAAGATGGAGGATGAGGACAGGGCTATCACCCTACTTTGTTCCCTCCCGAAGACTTGGGATCATTTGGTGATGACCATCAGCAATTCATCATCAGGAGCTCTAACTTTTGATGATGTGGTAGTCGCTTTGTTGGCGTAAGAGTTGAGGTGGAAAATGTCTTTGGAACCCTCAACCAATGAAGCCCTAGTTGTGAGAGGTCGATCTTTCGAGAGGAGTCAACAAGGTAGTCCACGATCCAGATCTAAGTCTAAAGGATGCAAGCTGAAAGGGAAGTGTTGGCATTGTGGGAAGCTAGGGCACTCAAAGGACTGTTCGCAGTTAAAAAGGAAAAAATGGTGAAAAGCAATTTCAGCCATCAGCTGAGGCCAGTACAGTAAATTCTGGAGAGACGGCAACATGTGAGGCTTTTTGTATCAGCAACAACGGATCTGTTTTATATACCTGATTTTTGGACTCGGGTGCATCTTTCCACATGTCTCCTCACAGAGACTCTTTTGACAAATATCAGCCAATGACATATACCTCCTATTGTCCACTAATAAAATTAATTTACAATCTAACACCTCACCATAAATTAATTTTGTCCAATATTTGAAGACCTTCCCACAAATACAACAAGGAAATATGGGTCCCTCCTGCATCTTTGGGTTTTATGGTTGATTCGGTACCCATTTACAACAAGGTCTTCTTCCACTCTATCATGTCTTTATCATGATACCCTCTCCATGATCATTTTGCATTTCTATGCAAGAACTAAAAAGTTGGATGCCTCTTCATCCTTCACTTGGGGTGTCTCCACCATTCTCCTTGGATGTCTCTTCATCCTCATTGACCAATTTCATTGTGGTCCCCTTCGACCACCTCCATACTTTGTGGTTCCTCTCAACCACCTCCAACATATGTGGTTCCTTTCATCCACCTCCATACTTGTGGTTATTCTCAACCACCTCCAAGGGTTTTTTTTATGGCTTACCCATAACCATTAGATGCACACAATTTTTTTGCTTCCTTTTGAGACCACTCTATTCTTATAAAAAACATTATTTTGACACAATTATTTCCAATACCTTTATGCCAAGACGCTCTTTGTCTTTGACTTGGCAATCAACTCACCATGTCATTACACACGTCATAACATTTTAAGGGTGCCGGGTACCACCGATCATGCACCCAAAATACAACTCTTCTTGACTATAGACCAACCCCCCTTTTCTCTAAACACAACACTCAGCTCCTTTGACACATTATAAACCTCTGTTACGAAAATCAGCAAAAAAAATCGCCGAAATCGCGAGTTAATTGTGAGTCATTCGCGAAACAAGTGACTCGGCAACTTATCGCGAGTTCGGCAATTGTTTGCCGATTTTTTCAAAAAATCGTCAAAAAATCGCAATCAGCGATTTTTTCAAAAAATCGGCCGTAGTTGCGCGGGTAGAGGCTACGACCGATAAAAGGAAAAAGCATATTTTTTTTCACTCTTTCTTCTAAGCACTTGCAAACAGAAAAAAACCCTCCCACCTTGTGCTACCACCCCGACCAACTACGCCAAGGCATCCTAGGAGCGCGATCGATTGCGGTGTGAAGGAATCCGGCAGCCAACAACATCCAGCCAGAAGATTCATTCAAGGTCAGAATTTTTTTAAAACTCTTTTTTTTTTTGAAATTAGACTAGGGCTGTTTGAAATTAGGCTAGGGCTTAGGTTTTTTTTTTCCTTTGTTGTTTAGGGTTTTTTCTTTTTTTCTCCTCCTTTGCCGTTTAGGGTTTTTTCTTTTTTTCTCCTCCTTTGAAATTAGGCTAGGGCTTAAGGAGCACGCAAGGGCGCTGCCCCTCGACCCCGCAAGGGACGCTGTCCCTTGACCCTGCAAGGGGGCTCCCACCCCCTTGACCCCCGACACAGGTTTGAACCTCAAAACAGGGATTTCACATAAAAGAATCAGTAGCACCCAGACTATACCACAGAGCATTTTGTTACAGCAGACAATCTATGAAACACCTGAATAGAAGACCAATTGAAGAGAATCCATCTCAATGAACAGCTTAGGGTGCCAGAAAGTGATCTTGAAAATTAAAATGTTCTCTGGATAATGGAATGAATTAGGCCTTGAAACATTTTAATGTTTTCTTGCTGATATGGCCTGTTGTTTGTTGCGGACCAAAGGTAGACTAATAAACATATAGGTTCCACATCATGATATCCAATGGCAACTCCACTCCTGCTAACATAGGTACATAGTAAAGGAGGAAAAATAAATATATATCATAAAATTGGATCAATCGAGAACAAATTCAATGCAATTTGTAATCACAAAAGAGACTGTGTATAGAGACTTACATACTGGCCATGAAAAAAGTGAACACCCAACTAAATAACAAACAATGTAAAACAACAGCCCAACAGACATCAAATTCAAAGTTGATTCGCAATTGCAATCTCTGGATTCTCAAGGGCAATTCAACATGGTTTTATTTTATTTTTTTTAAATAATATTTTTGAATGGTATAGATTAAGAATTTTTTTTTTTTTTCAATTTAAATGACAAGCTAGATATTGTCTAATTAACCTTTATGATAAATATAATGTTTTGGTATTTTAAAAAAAGCCACCCAATTAAAATCACATATAATTTTTTTAAAAACAGTCTAAAAGTTAGCAATAGAATGCTGCTATCTACCATTGCTGCTTCTATTGCTGTTATTGCAATTTGTTGTTATTGCTGTTTTTGCTGTTATTGCTGTTAACATTGCTGCTGCTATCTACCATTGCTGCTGCTATTGCCATTGTTGCTTCTATTGCTGTTATTGCTGTTTTTGCTGTTATTGCTGTTAACATTGCTGCTGCTATCTACCATTGCTGCTGCTATTGCCATTGCTGCTTCTATTGCTGTTATTGCAGTTTGCTGTTATTGTTGTTTTTGCTGTTATTGTTGTTAACATTGCTGCTGCAATCCCCGTGAGTGTGGTCTACCGGCAAGGACGCCACTTGCATTATCGGTGATGTGACCCGGGTTCAATCCCCATGGTGGATGTGTATAAGAAGTATTACTCAATAAAAATAAAAAAAACATTGCTGCTGCTATCTACCATTGCTGCTGCTATTGCCATTGCTGCTGCTATTGCTGTTATTGCTGTTAACATTGCTGCTGCTATCTACCATTGCTGCTGCTATTGCCATTGCTGCTTCTATTGCTGTTATTGCAATTTGCTGTTATTGCGGTTATTGCAATTTGCTGTTATTGCTGTTATTGCTGCTGCTATTACTCAGTTTATCCATAGAGATGACTTGGGCTATTTAAGTTATACTTATTGTTTGAATGTTCAAACTTAAAAGCTGAACAATGTGATTGTAAACCCATAGAGATGACTTGGCCTAAACCCTAGCCTTTTGGTTTAGGGTTTAGTTTTTTTTTCCTTTTTTTCATGTGATTGTAACTTTGTTGTTACTAACTTGTTTCCATGTGCAGGCATATAAAAAATGAAACCATTGGATCCAACATGGGCGTATGCAACGCCACTGGGGCCATCAAAATATCATTTTAAATGCAGTTTTTGTGGCAATAGTTATAATGGAGGCGTTTATCGCCTCAAATTCCATTTGGCATGCTTAGCAGGAAATAATATAGCAGTATGTACTAAGGTGCCAGAAGATGTTAAGAACAAAGTAAACGCCATGATCACTGCGGCAGATGAAAACGCTAGTAACAAAAGAAGTTATAGCGATGCCATTTCATCCCCCCTCCCGAGGTGCTCGTACTAGTGGGCGTGGTAGCTTTAAGCGGTTCTTTCCACAAAGTAGTTCGAGTCCTTCAAGTGCACAAGGAGCTAGAGGGACGGGAGAGTCCTCTTTTGTAGATCGTTTTGTGCCAGGGGCAGGGACACAATCCACGCTTGAGGGTATGGCCGCGTGGAACCAAGAGAAGCACAGTGCAGCGAAGAAAGCCATTGCCACTTTTTGGTACTATTCTGACATTCCCTTCAATGTGGCAATGTCTCCATACTGGCGGCGCATGATAGATGTCGTCGCATGTTGCGGCACAGGATTTAAGGCGCCAACTTTTGATGACCTTAGGGGCCCTCTCCTTCAACAATCTGTGGATGACATTCAGGTTGTGTCATTGTGCTTGACTAAATTTTTATATATATGGCATGACTAAATTTATATATATATGATAAAATCAATATGCAATGTGCATGACTAAATGTTTTTTTTATACTTCAAGTTGTGCTTGACAACCAACGTCAGGTGTGGAGAACCAAGGGTTGCACTATCATGTCTGATGGTTGGACAGATGGGAGGGGAAGAACCTTGATTAATTTTTTGGTTGCATCTACAGAAGGAACTGCATTCCTTAAGTCAGTAGATGCATCGGCACAAGTTAAGAGTGTTGAAATGCTTGCAAGGTTGTTGGAGGAGGTTGTCTTGGAGGTTGGGGAGGAGAATGTTGTCCAAATCATCACGGACAACGCAATAGCATATAAGGCAGCCGGGAGGATTTTGGAGGAGAGATTCCCCACCATTTTTTGGACCCCATGTGCAGCCCATTGTCTTGATTTGCTCCTCGAGGACACTGGGAAATTACCTTGGGTGACAGAGGTTGTAGGGAAGGCTAAGGCCATCACAAAATTCATTTGCAACCATTCATGGGTCCTTAGCCTCATGAGGAGATTTACCAATGGGAGGGAGCTAGTTCGGCTTGGCATTACACGCTTCGCCACAAACTTTGTGACATTCCAGAGCATTTATGATGCAAGAGGGTCACTAAAACAAATGTTTGTGAGTGATGAGTGGAATTCTGAAGCAGCTGCAAGGTACCGCACATCATCTGAGGGGCAAAATGTTTATACTTGTTTTTTTGAGGAGGACTTCTGGATGGCCATGGATGAGGCCATCAAGGTACAAGACTACGCTTATTTATTTGTTTTATTTTATTTATGTTGTAAAATATTTTTCTTTAAATTATTTTTTCTTTTTTTTTTTCAAGTCTCAAAGCCATTGGTGAAGATTCTTCGTCTTGTTGATGGAGAACAATTTCCAATGGGTTTTGTATATGAGGCTATGGATAGGGCGAAAGAGGCCATTGCTGCATTTTATGAACATAACCGCACCAAATATGATGCCATTTGGACCATCATTGATAACGAGATGGACATCACAACTCCATAGCCCTCTTCATGCAGCGGGTTACTATTTGAACCCCAAATTCTTTTATGAGCCCACATTCCGTGTTGATTATGAGGTCAAGATTGGCCTTCAAGATTGCATTGACCGCATGTTCTTCGGGAATCCACAATTGTGCAATAAAACGCGTGCCGAGATACAAGATTATAAGCATGTCGTGGTCGCCAATTCCCATCTAAGCAATGCAAAGGATGCTATTGAGTTTATGAGGCTAGGTAAACCGTAAACCTCATCGAATTACAGTGTTCCACGGGGACGCGTCCCGCAGCAAGGGGGACGGCATTGGGGACGTTTCCCCCGTCCCCCTTTTGGGGGACGGCTGGGAAAAGTCCCCAGGGACGCCTGAGGCCTACAGCCTCTCGTCCCTGGGACGTCCAGTCGTCCCTAGGGACGGTTGGGTCCCTTTGGGGACGCTCAGGTCATCCCTAGGGACGGTTGGTCTTCCCCAAGAACGGCTGGGTCCCTTTGGGGATGCTCAAGCCATCCCTAGGGATGGCTGGGCGTCCCCGGGGACGACTGGGAACCTTTGGAAGGTGCCCAGCCGTCCCCGAGGACGCCCAACCGTCCTTAGGGATGGCCAGAGTGCCCCAAAGGGACTCAGCCGTCCCCCATGGTTGGGCGTCCTCAGCCAAAAGAAAAACTAAAAAATAAAATAAAAAATGAAAATTTAATCTGTTCTTTAGTACATTGTAAGACATTTGTGTTCTTCAATCTGTTCTTTAGTACATTGTAAGACATTTGTGTTCTTCAATCTGTTCTTTAGTACATTGTTGAAAATGATGACTTTGACTTTCCACAAATGAAGATTAAAGCAAAAATTACAGTATTCTAAAGCAAGTCCTCAACCAATCTGTTCTATGAAGATTAAAGCAAAAGTTACAGTATTCTAAAATTACAAGTGAGGGATAAAGATTGTTGATATAATAAGCGGAGATCACTGAATAACATAAAGAGTAACAAAGAGAGACCCTACTCATACTAGTGAAAATTACTTAGAAAGAAAGGAAGTTTCTTAATGTCCGCAAATGATCAAAGCAGGTATTTGGACTCAAATACTACATTGTGTAACAACAGTCTGGAGAGAGCTGGAAATAGTGTTCCAAAGAAAAACCAAGAATACAAAATTAATAAGCATAAATTTACAAAATCCCTTTAAACAAGGTTAATCAAAATCTTTTGAGAAGGAAGCTGACAAGGAAAAAAATAGTTAAATTGTAGGATGTTAAAAAGTGAAACAAGCAAGTTTTATAGGACTCAGAACATCATGCCTGCATTTTTGAAAACATTTTTAGATCATGGCTTTGCATGTCTTAATTCAGGTTCATAATTCAGTAAATCATGTAAGGTAAAAACATGATGAAGTTGTTGGCTAGTAAAAGCAGCATGATAACTCTTACTGGAATGGCACTTTATTTGGTGGGGAAAAGACCCTGGTCCAAAATGCTTCTATTGCTGATTTATCTAATGTTCAAGAATGAAGATTTTGTAAAACAGATAGCATCCAATTATATTCATGTTCACTGTTTTGCTTTTACGTGTGTTCCTTTGTTGCTATAAATGGTTATTGATTTGCTGCAAAGTGGCCTAAATTGTTTGCTTTGCATACACTTCCATTGAGAAAATACAGATGAGGAATGCTTGGAATCAACTTGTTTTATTCTTACAAAGAGACAAATCCCATTGAGTTTAGGACATTGACTTCAATGAGAAAATTGTAACTTTTGCTTTAGGACATTGACTTCAATGACAAATCCGCTTATTTTAGAATACTGTAATATTATAATACTGTAACTTTTGCTTTAATCTTCATAAAATACTGTAACTTTTGCTTTAATATGTTCTTTATGTTCTTTAGTACATTGTTGAAAATGATGTGTAAAAGCTGAATAATGTGGCATTCATTACTTGAGCAATAGCAACTAATTTGGTTAACTGTTAGAGATTGGCAGATTGCACTTGATATCCTTGGCTGAACCTTCAAGTTATATTTTTTGAAACAATTAAATGGCTGCACTTAGTAACTAATATCAATATGAATATCCTAATATCATTTTTGTTGTGTGTAGAATTCTGAATGTATAGATTATTCTAAATTTCTAAAAAATTTCAATTTTCATAGTATTATACCAGCCATCCCCCCCAGCCGTCCCCGAGCCTTCCACTAAAATCGGCCTGTCGTCCCTTGCCGTCCCCCGAAACCCGTCCCCCAGGCTCGTGGAACATTGTCGAATTATTATTTATTGTCTTCTGATTTTGTTTTAAAATTTAGACTTTTTAGCTGTTACATGAAATATTAATTTTTTTTTGTTGTTGTTGTTTCTAGATTTATGGTGGGATGACTTTGGTGATTTTACGCCCAATTTGCAGCACATGGCGGTTAGAATCTTATCTCAACCATGTAGCTCTTCAAGTTGTGAGTGCAATTGGAGTATGTTTAAGCACATACACTCCAAGAAGCGCAACAGACTTACATAAGAAAGGTTAAATGATCTTGTGTTTGTGCACTACAACCTTCGTATCCACCAAAAATCTTTTGAAAAAACAAATATTCAGCCCCCATTGACCTAAGTGACATTGATCCATCATCTAAATGGATCACAGATGCAGAAGCACAAGAGCAGCAGGTGGTAGTTCAAATCTCGGTGGGACCTTTTTCTCCTCTCCTCTTAGTTTAAAAGCATATCTTATAGTATTTTTTTTTTGTCCTTTTCCTCATCTAGTTGAACTTGAACTTCTAGGTACAGCAAGAGCCTCTATTCAGCATGGAAGAATTGCAAAACTATGAGACCCTAGCGGAGGAGATGGCAGCAAGGGACCAAGAAGAGGCCTTAGCACGAGAAGCGGCACAAGCATCTACAAGCACACATAAAGAAAAAGAGACTAGGGCTTATGTTAGGACAAGGGGCAAAGGAAGACAATAGATAGTGGGCCTATTGAGGCATTTTGAGTCTTGACACATTTTGTAATTTGTACCTTTTCATATTATAAGCAATACAAGATGTGTTTTGTGAACTTTTGTCACTTTCATGTGTACTTAAAGCTTGAGCCTTGTATGATGTCTTGACTTGAATTGTTGCTTTTATTGCAATATTTGATTTGCATAATGTTAATTCATTGTAATATACATGAAAAAAAATTAAAATTAAAAAAAAAAAATCGTTTTCTTCGGTTTTTTTTTTGCCGATTTTTTCCCAGCCGATTTACTACCCGATTCCGATTTTCTCTACTATGTTATAAACTATTAACACCCAAACCACTTTGAGTATAATTTTTTACTTGAGATACACTTTCTGATCTTAGTTTTTGAGACATTCAACTTTCTTTACACTTTTTTATTCAAAAAACTTTGGACACACATACCATGAGCTTTTCTTTTCTATTTTTTTTTTAAATTTAAAACACTTTTTCACATAATATGTCCTTGCTTTTCATTTTTTTTTAATAATATTAGAAACCCAACATTTTTTCCCAATTTCCTTGCATTTTGTATCTTTTGCCCATAATGAAGTCAAAGTAGGCATAGCACATACTTATAAACAGGAAAATCAGAGAAAAAAACATTTTAAACTTCACGTAAATTCAGACCCTAAAATGAAAAATTCTCAACTTTGCCCAGATGGGCTAGGCCACCATCGTCGTCAATCTCCATGGCCACAACCAATCTGAAAGCCTCAATGCCTTCATCCCCAATGTTCACATCATTATCTTTGATAGCCTTGCCTTCTTTGGCTCCCTTCTCTCCGTTTACCCTAGCATTTCCTGTTTTGGTGTCCTCTATTTAGACAAATGGTAGCGCCCAAACAACACTGCTTTCGTCCACCTCTATCACAAACTCCACCAGGATTGGCACTATCACCCCCTCTAATATCTACTCGGCCACCAAAGCGGCAAGAGTCACTTCCTCAATTGTTGCCAAAGCAGCAAGCACTGCTTCCTCATAGTCACCACTACCATACACCCCAAATGCATCATCGTGCTCATCCTCAAGGTCACCTTTGCTTCCTCCGTCAGCTTCTCTGTAAGGTTTCCTCCATGCACTCATTTTTTTCCACTACAAAACCCGGCTCAAACTTAACAATGCAACCTTCATAAATCAAAAACAACTAAATACTATTAATACAGAGCTTTTTTCACTTGAAACTAAACGACAAAAATAAAAGAACCGACAAGATATTTGGCAATTCTAGGCAAATGGGTGTCAACAAAATGGCGAAAAACATAGAGATGAGCATTGCATGAGAGGATATGGGACGACGGAGAATACATTCACATAAATGGACAATGCCGAGAAATATTGCTCGCACCCTTTCTTTATACCATCATATATAGACTGAAAACTAGCATTCCATAAAAAAACAAATATATAGGAAAGGCTCAACACATGGTCTTGTAGATAGACAGACACATACACAAAGCATATATTCGGGCCTTCCACAAACCCACACCCATTCTCTCATAGCTTTGATACCATTGTTAGCACCATATAGAGACTACGATGTTAGCTCACTATTACACTATTTGATAGATAATCATTACATTGTTCGAGTGATAAATAATTATCACATTATTTGTTGCACCTTAGGGGAGGTTGAGAGAAGTTGAAGAGTTAGAGAAGAAGGTGAAGCACCAAGGGTCTCTTGAGATATCCAAGAGACTCCATTGTATGTACAAATACATATACAGATTTGTGAATGGTGGTGTAATGAAAAATATTCTGTGTTTTAATTTCTCTCTCTCGCTTTCACTTAAATTCCATCATGTGGTATCAGAGCCAGTAAGATTTTGTGTGATGAGTGTTATTTGAAGAAGGGACAACCGTTGCCACCCGACAGCATGCCCTATGTTTATCAAAGCGTGTGTCATATCAGTTTTTGTTTCAGATTTTTAGGTAGATGAAGCGGTATCCAAAGGAGAGGTGATGACAAAGTTGAGGGAACATTGAGCAGAGCTTTGGATTCACGGACTCGGAAGAATATGGTCATATGTGAGTGCAGCGGCTTCTACAATGTTGAAGGTGCCCTGCTTGATGATATCTCTGCTGCTATATTCTGTAGTGTACATACAGGATTACGTGGATGAAAAGCAATTATCTTTTACAAGCTGCTTCGTTTTTTTTCAGATAAATTTGTGTAATCTTTTAGAATGCCTTCAAATCTTCTACGTTTTTTAAATCTTCAAGCTCCGACTTGTCATCCTCATCATCATGAAACTCTTCATAATGAACCTTCAGATAACCTCCCATGAGCCTTAAATTTATATTATACCAGGCAGCATCCCACAACTTGAACTCTATCTTTGAATGCTTCTTCTTTATAACCATTATATCGTCTGACTATTCTTCAAAGCCCTTCTTCAACTTTCTGGCTTCCTTAGTGCCAAATTTCGTCATATTTTCAAGCAGTTAAAAACTCATTTTCAGGCCTGTGTTGTCCAGATGATTAAAACTGGTTGAATAAGTTCTCCAATGAATTGGTTTTTTTTTTTTTTTTTTTTATTCTTCCAATGAATTGGTACAAAGATCCTATTTGGAAATAAATCTCTCAAATTTTGAGTATCAATTTTGAAAGTTGCCTCCAACTATAACTGCAACTGCTGTTTAAACTGAATACTCTTGCAACCTGCTAGTAATTCTGAAAGAAGCTACACTGATTCTGTATTCCATGATGTGCCTGATATTATTTTGGGTTATTCTGGTGTGCGGGATCTGCTGAATTATTTAAGCGGAAACTCCTCTATCGAAGCTAATGCAAGATTTTTCCCAAATGTATGTCAAGATTTTTCAAAGTTTCCAATTGCAGCTGTAATTTAGATATTCGCAAAGACAGAAACAAGCGGTGCAGGTGGAATGCGTTTTCTCTGCACAACCTAACCCTCACTGCGCAGGTGGAAAATGTTTTCTCTGTAGTGGTGGGTTATGACTTGGTGGGCATGCCTGTTACTCAGATCCCCAAAAATGACTTGGTGAACGCAGAAACTGATGCAATACCCTGCCATGTGTCAATAATTTCGATATTCGCAAAGAGAGAAACAAGCGGTGCAGGTGGAAAGCGTTTTCTCTGCACAACCTAACCCTCACAGCGCAGGTGGAAAATGTTTTCTCTGTAGTGGTGGGTTATGACTTGGTGGGCATGCCTGTTACTCAGATCCCCAAAAATGACTTGGTGAACGCAGAAACTGATGCGATACCCTGCCATGTGTCAGTTTTTTTTTTTTGGTACACAAAATCTTCGATAAATTAAAGTGTTTTTTTCACTGCTCATAGAAGAATTCTTTCAAAGGTGGACCGACTGTTAATAGGAGAACTGGCACTTAGAAAGAATATATTGTACATATTTAAATATATAAATAAAAATTAAAAAAAAAAGTATAGTCCCAAGAGGGACAGCGCAACGGTTTGGGCTTTGGCTCTTCTTCGGGAGGTCCAAGGTTCAAACCATGGTGTGGGTGACAATGGCACATACCTCCTATTGTTCACTAATAAAAAGATTATTAACTGGTCAAAACCATAGTACATATTATTGACTAGACAATAGCACATACCTCCTATTGTTCACTAATAAAATTAATTTACCCTAACAAACTGCCTAACTACCACCAAACTATCTATATGCACTAAAACAGTGTAAAATCCCAAAACATTACATTACATTATTACAAACACTTATATTGCCATGTACACACACAACAACACTATGTGACAACACTTAATATAAAAACTCTTATTTACATGTATCATCAACACGTATGCATGCGCATGCATCAATACATGCATAAGTTGTGCACTCATGCAAAGTAACATGTGTCAATTCGTCTACCTACAATGAATGATCAAATGATATAAAGATTATTGCTAATATCAAGATTTCCTTAAATCCAAAAAGAAAATTAAAGAAACATTCACTTTGGTTAAAAAATCCCAATTCCCATCCATCTTAAGTGAAATCTCAAGGTTGTCATACCAAAATCCATCCAAAGCTCCTTTCATCAAAGTTGCCCATGGTCATCACAATCTTTGATTTAAAATATTAGACAATCTCTTCTAAGCAGTATGTCCAATGAGGGAAATATATTATAGAAGTATATATTGGAAGTGTATGATAAGAAGTTTTCATGTGCCTCTCCTCTATTATTGATTATACCCATACCATATGGCCTGCACTTCATTAGAAGTTGTTATATCAAAAGGATGAGGCAGAAAAGGCTGAATAGTCCTAGAAATTGACAGGAAAATGCATAGAATAGCTTCTAGTGCTTCGCTCCATATCAACAGAAAGGAATGTTCCTATGTAGAATGTGGGATATTCCTATCACGCACAAAGAAACACATGCAACACACTACAATACAAATCCATTGTATATAAACAAAGATGCACAATGGGAAGAATACACGGTTCAAAGAATGTATCCTTTACGTTCTAATCATCTGCATACATCATGGCCTGCCAAGAATACATCCAGACCACACATCTCCATAGCAACTACCCCACACATGTTGAACATAGACGAGCAACACAATTTGACCAACATCATACATAGAGGTATCATGGAAACCAATAAGTGGTTAGCAATTGCCTAACAACCACTCAACTACCTATATAAGTGAAAACAATAAATATATCCAATAACATTTCATGATATTTGATCATAAACACATGTCACAATGCTATGTGACTACACATATGACACATTATAGAACACACCATACAAACACTAATTTAATGCAGCGTTCATGATTATGATGCTCATGTGTTCATGCGCCAACTTGTCTACCTAAATCTACATAATCCTTTAGAATTCTCAGTGTCCCATCCAACCAAGTTGGGCTAGAGATGCTAATCACACTAATTGAAACACTTTTTATGTTCCTTCCATTGCTTCTTACTCCAATCATCTTTCATAGAACTAGAATCTGCAATTTCGTGAGTAACACAATAGTGTTCTCCAATTGCTTGTTTCATGTCACAAAACCAATGACATCAACATAGCAACAAGCAACGCAAGTTATCACCTATGTCAAAGGTCAAGGGGCTGGGATCCCCCTTGCAAGGTCAAGGGGAAGGGCCTCAAAACATCAACAAAACATTCGTTGAAATTTTCTATGAATTGTTTGAATTTTTCCTGTCATTGCCATTTTGTAGGTAATAGTAATAGCATTCTCCACACGACATCTCCCTACCCCTAACAGTCTTCTTCGCTTTGAAGACACCACTTCAACTAGGGATTGAAATGTTAGCAATGGTAGGTTTGAAAGATGGCTATTTTAGGAACAACCTTGAGAATGGTTCGCTCTTACACAAGACAACACTCAGCACACTTAGATAGATGGCATACTTCAAAGGATGGCATAACCTGCACAGCAGACAACATGGATGACGACAGCTTCTGCAAATACGGAAGGCATTCTAATGAGTATGACAGCACCAAGGACTCGCATCAATGGTATAGTTGTAGATGATAAGTTTGGATATTTAGACGAACTCTTTTCCTCATCATATGATGGCAAATATACCAACACTCTAGACTTGGACAATTTTTTCTCCCTCTTCACTTGAGATAAAAGCACTTAATTTTATGGCTTCTCATAAAGGGTTGCCAACCTCATTAAATTCTCCTTAGTCGATTTTAAAATCTGCTTTGCCTATGAAGAGGACGTCTCTTTGTCATTGTTTTTGTAGGGCTTTATCAAAAGCATCTACGCTATTGAAATTTTTTGGGACAACAAAGCCTTGCCCTACTATAACAAGGATGGCAAGTGTGGGGACAACTCCCCTCTACCTAATAACAACAATGTTGCATGACACGAATTACATGCATGACAAGGATGGCATGGTGGTGGACAGAACACGCCAAAAGTGCCAACACTAGGCCAATGCCGACTACTCTCCCCTTGGCTATGACAATTTCACTCTCAATGTTGATGGCAACCTTTAGAATGACAACAGGGACGTCACTTGAGAGATGTGACAATGGTCTCCGCCAAGGTGTAGCGACACTCAAAACAACCAAACTCGATATTTGACTACTTCACAAGTGGGACAACATGCTTAGAAGCAAGGTAGACAAGATCTGCTAAGATGACAACTCTTATGATAGCAAGGACAACACTTGTGGGATGGCTCCCCCACTTCTTACTTGGCCATGTTTTGTCCTTGCTTTGGCTTTGATGGCATATTTAGAAACAACATTTATTCAAGGAACTATACCCATGAAGGACATTTGCACCTTTTCTCTGTTTGACAACATAACTTAGTCGAATTTGACCCCTCTTGACAACTCTTCCTCAATTTCATCTGGGGTTGCTCCAAGCTGAAAATCAATTCTCATATAGCTAACAACAGCCATGAAAAGGGACAACAACCTCATAGACAATCAATTGAACGATGTCTAATTTCAACGGTACAATCTCTGCAAGTAATGTGTCCCTTCTCGTTTAGAAATCTTTTTCTTTACAAGATGGTTGGCCAACATAGAGGTGTTCACAGCAAAATGCATGCCCTACTTGCCTCTAAATTGTGTCTTCTTCAATTAGATACTCCACAAAGTGACTAGAGCAAGGAGGGAATTGTTTGGATTAGAGAGCCCATTCCCTTCGGTGTTATTACTCAGCCTCTTCCCAACAAACAACATATTATACTTGTTGCATATTTACTTTGCAATTTTGAAACAAAACCTTTGAACTGTGATGCAATTTCCTCGAGTTTCTTCTAACGTAGAATGATTCTGGGAATGATTTAAGGTATAGCATGCATGATTAAAATATGTTTTCAGATTCTCCTCTTAGCGTTTTTGGTTGCAAAATACATTTCCTCAACCTCTTCTACAATCATGTCCTTGCCTTGAATTGTCTTCATGGAGTACAACATGATTTCTCTATGTGGCATCTTAGTAAAACCTCAATGGTAAACTTGTTTTAGCAATTGCTTTTCTTTTCTCCATTTCTTATAGCAAGCCAAATTAATTCCACTAATATTATTTCTACGACAATTACAGCAATTATCTTCTAAATTGCACTTATGTACGACATCACGAATCCCTCTACCACTTAGATTAATTTTTGGGAGTCTCTACCTAGACCCAATATCACTTAAATAATTCTTAAGACAATGTTTTGATTCATCTTCACTAGTGGAGTCCCTAAAATTTGAGTGAGACCCACTCTTATTAAATTATTAAAAATTTTGGCTATTGTTTATTACCTTCTTTTTGGCATATCGGTCCAAATGTTGCCATATCAACTCTTTGAGCTCTTCCATCCTATACTATCATAATTCTCGAAGCTTGTCCAATATAAATTGCAATTGCTCGCTTTCACATCACAATAGATTAGTATCAAGAAGCATACTAGGCCCAACAAGTCCATCATTCCCATTGCCTTCTATTGAACTAGCTTGGACACTACCCAAATTACAATTGCCCTCCAGGTCACTATGACATCTTCCATCATCTTAGATGCTAGGCTTCCTCACCCCGTTGGCATCCTTTACCATCCAAATGTCCTGCTTCCTCGATCAAATGGCATCCTCTATCCAAGAGGTCTTTTTCCTCAAACCATATGGCCTACATCCTTGGTCTAACAACAATGCTAGTCCAAATAGCACACCTTCGTTTACCCAAGTTGCAATCTTTTTCTCATTCATCTTCACACAAGTTGTTGCTTTCATCCATGTCCTTAGCCTTCGTTTGCAAGTAAAAACATCCAAAAGAAAATGTTAGAGTCCAATTTCTGCCTTAAAATCCCTCACACCTTTGGTTGCATCTCGGTTGAAATCGATGTTTGCACTAGTCATTCTTGCACCAACCACTCGTCCATCACAACATACTCTACCTTGACTTCTACAATCGAGTTAACGTTGTCAACTACTTTTTGACTTGTGTCGCAATGACATTCTCTAAGTGCCCCCATTAACCACATTTAGGGCACTACATAATGAATCTTACCATAGCATCATACTCATTCCCACTTCGTTTGTTGCCTTGTTAGTTGTTACAAATTGTGGTAGCACCACTATGAAATATTTTTCCTTGATGACAAATACTCCCCTTGAGTGTGCTTCAAAGTCAAGGCAGTTTCTTTTGTCTAGTGTCTAAGGAGTTACTACATCTTCCGTCTTGAAAAAAATTGGTTTTGTAAAAGATGTGCCTCATGTCCTTGAGGCGAGCTTCCATCGATGTTCCTTCCTTGTCGCTCTCATTCTTCTTGTGACACTTGTCCTCCAAGTCTCTGTTACGAAAATCGGATCAGAATCGCGATTCAAATAGGAAAACCGCGATTCTGACAAAATCCGATTAAAATCGGATCAGAATCGGCATTTTTGAAAAAATCAAAATCGCAATTTTCTGGCGAAAAAATCGTTTGTGGCTGCACATGTAGAGGAAAAGGCATAAATAGTGTTTTTTTTTATTATCTGTCATTTTTCTTCCTCCAAGCTTGAGAGAGAGGTCTACCTACCCGCTACCACACCAAAGAAACCCTAAATCGCATCCAAACAACAGATTTTTGGAAGTTTGAAGGAATCCAAACCTCAAAGGGAATATCATCCTTAGATGAGCCCAAATCTGAAAGGGAATGTCACACTATGATATAAGCCCAAAAAGCTGAGCTAGAGACCCACCCTAAAGTTGAGCTTCCAAATTTCTCTCCTCCAGTAGCTTGTTTTCTATAATAATATGAGGCAATAATTTGCAAGCCAACAAGTGGTATGATTGAATGAGATGTAACCACCAATAACAAGAAAGGTGATAGTATTTATGAATATTTGGCCAATGGTCTCAAATGATAGCATGATTAATAAGCCAACGATCCGAAGAAAAGTGTCATGATTCATCGGCCAAGAGTTCCTTGGACAGAGGTAAACTTGAAATAGGCCCCGAGCTTTATGGATGGCAGCATGATTGAACGATTGTGACAAAAGATTAAATGAATGAATAGTGCAGAGTCCCAAATGGAGGCATGTCCAACAAGTCTATATAGTGCCATAGATAGTAGCATGATGATTTTGATATGAGGTTAACAATCCCATGAAAATGATGGAAAGCTTAGCCAACAATTCCATAATGGATAGTTGGAATACAAGCACAAAATCTCATAAAGGGATGGTAGCAAAACTAAATCCATATGTATTGAGATACAAATGAAATTAAATGATGAAATGTACTAAAGTATCTATATCGAATTACCTCCTTTTCAATCTTATTTTATAGTTAGGCGCCAATGACGGACTTAGATGATGTTCGCAATTAGTGCTGCTATGAAGATGGATTTTAGAGGACATGTGTCTATAGGATATGTTTTGCTGATGATCTCTAGTTGTACTAGACAAATTCTTCTGGGTTACTGACTTCTGTAAAATGCGAGCACATTCGTGGCCTTGTACACCGTTGTTGAATGCAAGCGTAAGGTGGGACAGTTCATAACAGTGATATTAGAGCAAATTTATATTTTTTTTTGGCCCACCCAGACCATGACCAATAACAATTAATCTAGAAAAACACTTCAGAACAATGATTCCAGGCAGTATACAGACAAGCAGAAAAATATGCAAGATTTATTGAAAACCATGAACAGACAATACAGCCATTCAAAGACAACTGCAGCAGTAGTGCAAGTATATGAAGCAAAGATTAACTTATAAAAATAAAGTCAAAGGAGAACGGGCAAAGAAACGGGGACCACCCCATTCATCCTCCAACAAAGACCCAAGAAGGATAATCTTCTATACACTGACCATAAGGGTAATGTTACATATCAATGATGGCTTACGTTGATCAACAATTTCCTTCAATCATGTGAAAATTGTTGAAGAATATAAAGTTCACACATTCCACCATATGTTTGCATATCAAAAAATCAGCTTTTGGACAGTAGAATAGTATTCAAACAAAATCCAACAGAACAGAGACTCATCAAGGGTCACCTTGCTCACGGATTCGCAAGTATTCCTGAGACTCGTATGAGTCTCATAACTATGCTCTATATACCACATGCCAAGTGATCGAGACTTAAATATGTATGAAATTTATAGAAAGAATTTTTCACAACTTAGGAACAACAAGATTTCAATATCGACCACCCCTCACAATCTAAGAAACAAAGCAAAAGAGTTGAACAAGTCATGGAAGGGCTGCTAATTTCTCATGTAGGATGACACAACTAATATGGGAAGAAACATTGCATATGACAGAACTTGCCTATAACAATATTGATTATAGATGCAACTGTCACTAAGCCTTCCTAAAACTATTTGTCAAGGTTCAAACATTCCTCTGCTGCCCAGAGCATTCCATATAAATTATCCTCCGCTATTTTATGACCAGATCCTTGCATTCCAGCATCAGCAGTAAGATGTCTCTATGTCTATATTGCTGGCTTTGCTTTCCAAGTTCAAGGTAAAACTAGTCATGCAATAAATTCACCAGAACTTTTATTAACTGTGTCAACAAATGCTAATAAATTGAAGTCACAGTAGTGTGCTTTGTCTGGACCATATAGGATAATCGGTCACAATCTAAACTCTTGAGTTGCTTGCCAGCATATCTTTAGTAACCAGAAAACTTGGTTGACAAAAGCAATTCTGATGCTCTTAAGAGGAATTCAAATAGAAGGAAAAGACAAAGTGCCTTACAAATTCTTAGAAAGGTTCATGTTAATATTCAAACCAGACAACACAAAATAGTTCATGTCATTCTACAGCTGCCCATCTCAAAGATAAACTAAAAATAGTTCATTCTCAAAACAACAGGATAGGAGGAACATCAAAATCCAGACATATACCAGCATTTTTTGCTGCAACAGCTTCTTGCAATACATCTGTAGCAAATAGAACTTGGGATGGTTCATCTACGCCAAGTGATTTGCATATCTCTGAGTAACTGCGTGATTCCCTTTTGTTCCTATCCAAATGGAACAACACAATACACATATTAATGGAAAGAATAAGCCATTGAGATATGCAAAAGCGTGACAGTTAGTATTGCAAAGGAATATTTTTCTACATGTGCAAATCTCATATGTTTGAACCAAGATGAATAGTCAATATGGCTTCCTACCCGGTGGTGGTGTCAAAGAATCCACAAAAGAATTTCCTCAAGTCTCCATACTTGGTATTTCCAAAAATTAATCTCTGTGCTTCCCTACTTCCACTGGAGTAAATGTAGACCTGTCCATTGTGGACCCAAGGGAAGAAAAGATCAGGTGCCTGAATGACCATAAAATTCAAATGTATGCTTAATATGATTAAAAATTCAATATTTTTTACTTTATCTTCTAATATTTACGCCCAATCATTATCTGCTGTACATAGCATGATATTAGTTTCTTTCTTCAATCAATGTGCATGCCACTGCTAGCAGAGCTAAAGCTTCTTAGTCATTGTGTACTTTGAAGTATGTGGCTTGGTGTCAAATGCATATTAAAGAGTATTTGTCAATGTAACAATTGGTTTGAATTAAGGAACATGACACTATGGCAGCATGTAAGCACAACCATCTGGGCCTATCAGAGTGAACAGTATCAGATAGGTCTAAGACCTACCTGCACACATCCCCATCATTAATTAGGTTCCTGGCTTAGGTTAGTTCATCTTAAAATAGAAACAGCATTCTCTTCCTTCTATATTCAACACTAAACTCAGCACTTCCTAAAAGAGAGACATATTCCACATTTAACATTTTCTTTCAACTTAAACTAAATGATATCCTTGAATTAGCAAACAAACAAATAAATGGCACAAAATAACCTTGTCAGAGATCCATATAAAATTGTTATTTTAATTTGACATAAGAAGTTCCAGAAGGTTTCCCAAACGAATCAAACATGCAAACATATGATAGTAGAGAGACCACCTTGATGCCTGCAGCATGCCATTTTGAAAGTGCTAATGGCACGTCCTCAAAAAGTTCCCCTTGTAGTTCATTCCTTGCATATCCAGTTCTCCATATATGACCCTTTAGAAACAATGCTCATTGTTAGCATTGAAAAGAGTATATTAAGCATAGCATGCACCCAAAATTTATATATATATATATGAAATTATCTATTGAACTAAGGATCAAGCTTTCAAATGGGATGAGTTCAAGTGATTAAAGTGTCTGGGTTTAAAAGTGCAGACAAAAGTTCAATTTCCAAGCACATGTGAATGTGAAAAAACAAGTGGAACTGTGTACTGGATGTGAAATTTGAAATGTCAAAACTGAGGTTCATACCTCCTTGACCAAAAAAAGCAGTTACCATATTAGTAAACTAAGGATCAAGCAGACAAATGCAGATAAAAAAGATAAAACGAAACTTCAATACCACACCTGGAGCTGTTTCAATGCAGTTATTTTTCGATCAGCACTTATCATTGCAGATACATTAGCCACCAGTGCATTAATCACCTCATCCTTTCCAGCATCATCAGGGGGAATAGGTTGAGCACCCACAACATTCTGCTTAAGGTCTTCATCCACCTGCACGACGTTAAAACATTACTTATAAAAAAATTTAATTTTCCATGCTGAAAGTGTAAATGAGCACATAGCAATTAGATATTAGAGCCTCGATCAAAATAAAAATAAAGCAGAATTTTGACTTTAGAAGAATTGCCCTACCTTTTCATGCAAGGTTCAGGGTATATCTATGTGTCAAAAGGAACCAAATACAGAATAACAAAGACCTTGACTAACACTTGAAATAAAACTCATTTTTGTCAACTAGTGGTGGTACCTTACAAACCAAGAGCAGCTAGAGATAACTCAATTCAAGGCAGTGGTTGTATGGAATCGCTGACACATCATCCATGTACAAAAATGGGAACTAATATTTTTCAGGTATGTGCATGATGCCTTCTCCTCCAGGTTAGGGATGGGTTGGGAGGAGGATTGGACCATAATGACTAGGGTATTTGCTCCCCACCACAACCACCCCCTTAATAAATTTGAATTTCTCTACCTCTACTACATGTCTTTCAGATTTCATTTTCGTACACATACATTATTCCCCAACAGTCCAATTGTAACAACGCATTACCCACTCCAAGTTAACTGTACCCATTTGAACATTTATGTTTTCCCCTTAGACTACCTAGATCACCACAAATTTGAGTGATCTTGGCACAACGAAAGGCAAGGAGCCCAAATTTAGCGCCCAGCCATTAAATGGACTCCTGATTCCATTTCTAGGGAGACCTATCATCAATTTGAGTTCTGGATTTTGTAATTGCACTCTTGCCCCCATTATTTATTACTACCACAAGTTTCTTGTCACTCTCTTGCACCTCACAGGCTTCCTTGAGTCAGAACAGCAAATAATTGAACCCATCAAGTGCTTCTCTTGATCACAGTCTTGCTTTTAATCCAGCTGGCCGAGGACAAGCATCATACAATGCAGGGTTTTGCAGAGCATCTATGACAGATCACTGCATGGTCATCATCAACACCAAGTGATTTTGGTTATGCTTGTTCTGGTATATCTAAGGAACAAAATCTGCAGTAAATAAGATTCCTCGTAATTTAATTTCTGCATATTGACTACTGCATAGAATATTGCAATAGTTTATGTTTCCTTTGTTGATCTATAATTGGTTGTACTCTTTATTATCCTTCTGAAACTCTAGTAAACCCTTACATTTTTCAATGATTGTTAACTTGCTATAGATTTTCTTTGATTGTTCTTTGCCTACTCTTAATGCCCTAGCTAATTGTAGGATCCCTATAAGAATGCTTGGATAGATATTCTCTTTCATGATCTCAAAAGTCCTTGAGGAAAGGCCTCCTGTGCTCCTTACACATGAAAAAGCTAAAAAAGCGCAACTGAGACTAATGACAAGTAACCTAATTACAGTGAGATCAAATGATTTTTGGTAACATGGAGGAATACAGCGAAACCTTCTACAAATTTCAAAATTCTGAAAAGATCATTGATACAAAAGTTGTGTGTGGATGTGATTATAAAAAGAGAGTGGTTTGTAAAACACAAGACATATTCAACTTTAATCATAAAGTTCATAGGATAAATGAAACATGACAAATATACAAAAGAAAAAGCACATTAAAAGATAAAAATGATAGGCCAACAAAGCTATTCATTGATTTCATCAGATCCTTCCAATTGGACCAAATATTCAGAGTAGAGACAACTCCAAAACTTAGATTTGGAGAGGATGAAATCTCCTAGCCAAACCAAGCAAAGGGTTAATAACTTAATTCTAAGGAGATAAAGAAGGGGTAAAAGCTGCGTTGAATGTATGTATATTTCAATTGTTTGGGGAAGAGGCAAAAACCCACTAATGGGGAAAGCCATGAGGAAAAGATAGGTGACAAATCCATTTTCTACTATAGAATGGAAAATGCCTAAGCCGAACTTGGAAAATCTAAGGACAATCTATTAAATCAAGGAAAAGCAAGCTTGGCAGGACTGATATGCAATGCTAATGGCCAGGTTAGCTTTTAGTTTCTTAAACACCTTGGAATTGCATCCAAAATGCCAATAAGATATGGTCCATGATACACCTTAAAGGCCTTTGTTAATTGTCTCATGGTTGAAGCCAATTCTAGCACTATTAATGCAAAAATGATCAATGGTGCCATCTATGAGTCAAGTTATTGGAGATTAAATTAGAATCTTAAATAATGTACAGCCTTAAGAGCTGACTAGTTACGCAGTGATTAGTTTAATTAATGTATAGTTTAAAATTTAAACCCTTACAGGCTTATCAGTTAACTGCCATTTAATTAAGTTCAGTAGTTTATTTATGATTTTGCAAGGGCTGCAATGGAGAGTCACAACCCCTCCAAAAGAGTGCATAGAAGGGATGTGACACTCTAGCAAGCACCTTTTATCACTTACCCTGCTGGTATTGGGACAGCACTCAACCAATGAAATAGTTAATAGTTTCAGTTCAGCCATTGTAAATATGAGAATGATGTACGTTCTCAGATGTAATATGTTTCTCTGTAGCTGATAAAGCACACATCCCTAAGAAGGAAAGCAAGAATATCCTCTCTCTTGCCTCTAGATTTGAGCAGACATACTATTTCCATTTTTGTCAATCTGTTAATAAAGTAGCCAACAATTCATCATCCTACTAGGGGCTTATGTAAGTGATTTATTGTTTTGGTAGTTTTGGCCATTTGCCAATTATAAGACTTGACGAGATTTCAAATTTTGATCTTTGTTTTTTTGACAACAAATTGGCATCTAACTAGTCTTTGTGATTTGCCCACTCAAAGCCTTAGCCTTATTTGCGTTTGAATTGTGATGACAAAACACCAAACACACCACTTACTCGGTTTTCTCCTTCAATTTTTATAAGCGATTCACTATTTTGGCATTACCCTTATTGATGCATTGGGTTGCCCTATCCCAAACTCGGTTAATTTCAAACTTGGAACCTCCTCTCTCTAGGAGGGGTTGGTAGTTGATCTTCACCAAATTGTCAGGTGTTTTCCTTTTCCTTTTGGGTGCCCAATGCCCAGGTTGACACAACATGACTCTTACATTTCAACTTGGCAACCTTGCAAGATACCAACGATGAGCTACTTGATTGTGGTCTTCAAACTTGTTAGCGAAGGGGCCAAGGATCTTGTGGTTGGCTTTGGCCTCTTCACAATTTCTCCAACTGATTTTGCTCCATGTCTTAATTCAAATCTCTGGTTTTAACCTTGTCTTGGTTCCTTTTCCCCAACTCTTTGAGTAGAATACTCAATATATGCAATAAAGCTCATGTATTAGCTCAGCTTATCGCTTATGCAATTAGGTTCTTGCTCCTTTTGGAAATTTCCGGTTGGGTTTGTCATTCGACATGAAGGAAAATGAGGATTTGGGCTACAAGAAGGGATCCTAAATGAAAATGTATGCAACTAAAATCAATTTGTGGCAATTTGGGGCCTTACAGCCGACCTTGAGAGCATCTTTAATGCCTTTCTCCGCTATTTTGTGCAATGGTGGTGCCACCTTAAGACAATCGCATTCATTCTCGCCACGTCGTCACTTCTAAATTTTGTGCAAGAGTTCAGTCGTTTTTTTCCTTGAGGAGGTAGGGCCCACTATTGCCTTCAAGGTGCCACCTGTTTATTTTTTCTTTGGGAGAGTCCACATTATAGCCACGCTGAACGTCCACAAGTTTTCTTGTGCAAGCACCACTTTGGTGCCCCCTTTCAAAATTCTACACACTGTAGGCCCCTACATCATTTGCCATTTTAGCACCCTAACAATGCCAAATTAGAACACATGACATCTTTGTTTTCCCTTTTAACTAAGTTGGCATCTTACTTTTGCTTCAAACATGGGTTTTTTTCACCTAATTGGTGTCAACGTAGTGTATAAGCCCTTTGCTTTGATACCAAGTTTGATGGACCCTACTATCACATCACTATGTTGTACTCTCCATGCAACGAATCAGCAACATCCCTTGGTGATGTCATTCGGTTATCAACGCAACACTAAACTTCTTGGCATGGTCTCCCCCTCTTTTCAAACCAGCAAATCATCGACTTGTTAGCAAATAGCTTTTAATCCTAATAATGGGAAGCTTGCATCACTTTTCTTGACCTAGGATCACCAATACAGCATGGGAATGGCTTCCCTTGTTCCTTGGCTTGACCCACTTTACCACTTGTTGGCGAATCGACGATTTTATAGTGAACCGCCATCATCACAACTTAGAACTTCCTCCCTTTCTCATAGCCAAAGCTTTATATAATGCTAGCATGACTTCACATCCTAGAATTGGCAAATCAGCATATCAATGCCTTCGGAAAATTTTCAGGAAAATTTCTTCAAAGTGCTTTGCTCAATTGGCTAACTTGGAGAAAGATCAATTTGTTCCTATGGAAAAATGGCTAGGAATAAAATGGCGAAACTAGGTATTGCTTTCGGGATTTTCACCAAGTTAGGATGGGGAATTTTCTTTCTTTTTGTTTTTTATCAATTCTTTTTAATTTTTAGTCCTTTTTTATTGAATTTTTCTATCTTTTTGTATTTTTCAAATAGAAAGGGAAACAAGAAATAGAAAATTAGAGAAGGGGAAGTATATACAAAACTTTGTACATAATTACAACCATGGCAACGACTTCCAATTGGTCAGAGATGCTTCAAGTGCTGCCCATTCACTGAAATGGGTAGTTGTTGGTTGTTTAGAGTCATAAAATTGTAAGTGTTGACACCTTGCACCTTGGTGATATGATATGGGTTGCTCCATGGAAAATCAAACTTGACATGCTTACCTAGCTTGGCCCGATCTTCATCCCACTTTGGCAAGAGATCTCTAACCTTGAAATCAATCTTTGTAGCTCTTTTGTCGAACAAGTGCTTAAATGTTGCTTGGTGGTGGCCAAAACTTTTAATGCCTTCTCACGTTCTTATTCAAAGAACAATTCATCCAACTTTTCTTAATTCAATGTGATGTTAGTATCCTCGAGCTCTAATTGTTTGGCCTTTGGAGTGATGGGAGCTCCAAGTTGATCAGCAAAACTGCTTCGTTCCCAAATACAAGTTTGTATGGCAATTTACATATGGATGCCTTGAGAGTTACGCTATCTAACCATAGTGTTATCTTCAACTGTGTGTGTTAAACTCTCTATAATTCAACAACTGTTTTTTTCAAAATCCAAACCATGTATTTGTTGGTCGATTTGGTCAGGCCATTTCCCTGTGGGTAATAGTTTCACAACGTTTTGAAGACAATGTCGTACTCCAATGCAAACCGAGTCAGTTATAATCTTGTGAACACCTTTGCATTATCCAAGATGACCACTAAAGGTACTCTATTCTGATAACGTCTTCCAACAATTGAATCACAACCTTTTGGTTAGCAGTTTTAACTGGTACAACCACTACTCATATTGTAAAATAATTTGTGGTAGTTAGGATCCAATCATGACTAGCACTTGACAACAAACTAATCTTACCAATGAAGTCCAACCCCCACTACTAAAACAGTTTAGAAACAATTATTAGTTGTGGTGGCATCAATTATTTTCTCCATATTTGACAAACATATAACAAGACTCATACTGCGTAACCCACTAGAATGTATCTTATATGATGTTTGGCCAATAATACTCTGCTCTACATATTTCATGCATTGTGGTCTGAGTTGAATAGTGGCCTCCTTCATCATGATATTCCCACAAAAAATCCTTCATTTTCGCCTCTTTGATGCATCTTACAAGCACACCATCATAACCTTTATGAAAGAACACTCCATTGAACAACCTATAATCAATTGTCTTCTGTCAGAATCACATTCTTTGCCTAGAAGACCTTATGGAACGATGTTAATTTGCATGTATTCTATAATCTCCTACATCCATCTTGTTTGATCTCTACCATCTTCCCATTCAACTGGTTGTTCCGATTCATTGAGAAATTCAACCTGATTATCTATGTGGGACCTTGCCAACTCATCAGATTGGTTGGTTTGATTTCAATGTCAAACTCCTGGATTTTAGCTATCCAACTGGCTCTCGTTTCACCAAATTTGCCTTGCAACATGAGCATTTTAACATCAAGACATACTACAAATATTGTCGTTTTGCTCTAGAAGAGGTAACGTCTAAATTTTCTTAAGGCTTTCAACATAGCAAACACCTGTTTCTTGATGAAGTTATATCTTTCCTCATTTGTGCAAATATAGGCTCATGAAGGCTATTAGGTGTTCCTTTTTGTTTTTTTGAGTGAGCACTATGCAATACTGACGTCTTTCCCAAACATATAGAGCCTAAAGTCTCTGTTGGACCCTTATCCTTGAAATTTTGTGCTTGGGTCATTCAAACAATGGTAATTGACCCTTATCCTTGACATGTTTGTGCTTGGATCATTCAAACGATGGTTATAGACCCTTGACATGTTTGTGTTTGGGTCATTCAAATGATGGTACTGGACCCTTATCCTTGAAATGTTTGTGCTTGGGTCATTCAAACGATGGTACTTGACCCTTATCCTTGACATGTATCAACGATCATCCTCTTCTTGTTAGAAAATTAAAAGCAAGCAAGCTAAACAACAATAAATAGTACAAGAGATTTTACGTGGAAAACCTACAGTGTGCAGGGAAAAACCACGGGGTAAAAGGCAGTTTTTCTCTTTTATTATTCTCAGCTAGCTTTCATACATTCGCATTGTTCAAATGCAAGGGGTATTCCCCTTTTTATAGAAATACAAAGCAAGATTCCAAAAAAGTTGTGGCACATTCCAGATAAAAGCGCTTTATTAAAAAAGTTGCTTTATTAACTGCATATAAAAAAAAAACATGCTTTACTGCTTTTATGACAAAAGCGTTTTACTGTGTTTTAGTAACCCTCGTCGCACCCGATGCATACGAGCAGCACGTGGGGTTGGGTTACTATATGTTGCACCACCATGCTCCACTCTGTTGAAGAACATTGGAGATCTAAATATTGACTTCACCTCCTAACACTTCTCACACGATTTCCCTATCCTTGATTTAGCTTCTTTTTGTGGGGCTGTTTGGGATGTGGTAGGTTGAGATTGGTGTTTGTTACTATTCTTTTGCTTCGGGTTTCAACCCCTTGTCATTCATAAACCGCTTCTTCCTCAAAAAGGAACCCCTCATCCTCTTCTTAGGTCGATCCAAAATTAGCCAGATATCATGTTGTTACTATTCATCATTGTGTTATACTACATTGTTGTCAGTTGATTCACCACTAGTGGATTTACCACTGGTTGCTTGACCATAGCAGATTGAATCATTACCAGTTGAGTCATCATTGCGAAATGTTGGGTTGTCTGACACAACTAAATGTATATCATTATCTAAGCTCTATGTATAGCTACAATGCATTTTATCGAATTGTGACCTTTGTTGCAGTAAAAGCACCAAAGTGTATTTGATTCAGTATTTGCATTTACTACCACGTTCACCATGTTATTCTAAGTTTGGTTTGCTTGTTGATTAGACTCTTGGGGAACTTGATCTTTAGATACATAAGGTGTCCTTTGTTGCCAACCTCCGTCATAATTTTGTCATTCATTAATCTTCAATTTATTCGAGATGTCTCATGAGCGCGAACATTGCATCCATCTGTTGTGCAACTTTGTCTACCCTTCCTAATTCGTATGTCATTTGGTTCAGATAAACTACAAGTGCGGTGAGGCTAATGGATGCTAGGGTGTAGGGAAAAGTTGGTTGTTGGGATTGATACACTTTGGTACTTGGGGTTGATTACCCTAGGAATGTCACTATGTACGAAGTTGAAAGAGATGATTGTTCGTACACAGACGTGATTTGAGGTGGTGGAGTTAAGGTTGGCAATGGTTGCTCGTAGGCTTGAGCATTTTAATAAGGTGTGTTAGGTAATGGTGTAATCTGTGGGCCACATTTGCTGGATAAGCCATTGGTAGCACAAGTGGTAATTTCCTACTTGAATCAATACCTTCTCCGCACAAGCAGCTTCTTCAAATGCACCTAATGTAACATGATTTGCAACCCTGTCCCTCATTGCCAAATCGCATTGCAACTCTTATGTAGTACACCATTGTTTGTTCATCAAATGGTCAAATGTTGGGAGGGATTAGGTGCAAGGTACACAAGTCATGAATGTTCTCATTTTGATGCCTCGTTATGGCATTCAACTGAAATAGCAATGAATATGTGTTTGTTGCATTACCATTTCATCTCATAAACAGCTATGCTATAGTAGCCCAATTGCTGACTGATCTATTCCCTAAACTTCTGTACAATAATACAACTTTATCTCTTAGTGAAAATATGAGCAAGCGCACCATCACATCTTCATCCTGAATCTAATGTATAGACTTCAATGTTGACAGCTCGTTAAGGTGTTCTAGTGTCGTTTTCCCATCATTCCCCTTAAACATTGGTAAGGATTTCAATGTCACTATTGGAATTGGTGAATACATGGGCAAATACAATGGACCTTTATGAGTCCAATCGGGAAAATTGTTTTGTGGCAGCATTTGCATTTACATCTGCATCTGGAATGTAAGTAGTCCTGATACATATTGCAATTGTTGAATTGGTTGGCCTATAGGAATTAGATGAATTTTAGGGATGGGTTGTCATATTTGAACATTTTGAGCAGCTTGTTAATGATTTGGGGCAATATGGGGATTTTGCACAACTTGTTGAGGCCAATCTGTTGTTGTTGTGCAGTCCGCTATGCAGCCTATTGTTGTGTGGCATGTGTTTGTTGCATCACTTGCAACACTTGCTAAGGATTAGGAGGAGCGTAATGGTGCACACTTGGTTGCCCTGCTACAGCAAATGAACGGAGTTGTTGGACTATAGGTTGTATCAGTTGGGATATTGGCAATGCAGATTGTGAAACCAGGCCAGACGGATTAGATTGAGTCATATTTGCAACCGAAAGCAAAACTGGTCTACTTTCTTCGTCCAGATTATGGGTTATTATTTTCAAGGGTTTTGTGTGCTTCTTCCTCTCTCTGCATCCAAACAGCAGAAACAGGTTTTTTGGCCTTTGAAACCTTTCCTCAGGTATGGGGTCAATTTAGCAAGCTCAGAGGTCACCTCAGACTCTTGGGATTTGTACCTAGTATTTTCATGAAGTTCTCTCACAAGAGTCACTACAGATCTGGACCTTTGTTTGTTGTACCCACAGGAAATCAGTTCTGATGTCTCAAAATTAAAGAAAGCTGAAATTTATCTTTTTTTGGTGAGTTGTCATTTCGACTCGGTCGACAAATTGCTGTGAATTCGACAAACCACTGACTTGGTTAAAATTTTGGAAACTTGCACTTGTGGGGTGATTTGTTGTGAACAGGGCAATTTGTTGCTTTGATGACTTGGTGAATTTCTAAATACTTTTTAGCTTCTCAATAGATCGTTCATCTGTCGATGAATCGCCAATTTCAACAATTGACAAGTTTCTAAGTAAATTTCCACCTTTTATCGATGATTCGCTGAATTGCCAACGAATTGTTGATTAATAGACTTGATGAGTTTTTCAAGATCCTTGAGGGATTTGCTAATCACTTGGTTGACGATGAATCACTGGTTTGGAGTCTTAGTGGATTTTTGGCACTAGTTTTTGGCAAATTGCTGGCATTTTGCAGACTTGGAAGAATTTTGCAAATTTTGGTTTCTCAAGAAGCAAGTTATCAGTTCCTACAAAAATTAGCAGATATGAACACTGTTGGAAATAGCAAACATGCAAAATTTCAGATCTTAAGCAAAAACGTTGGATTTTTCAAAGACGGAGTCGTTATGCATGAATATTAGATAAGTTCAAACAGATCTTGAAAGGATAATGCAGTTAAACCCTTAAATACTGATGCAAAATGTCAGACCTGAAGCTGATTTGTGCAGATTGAAAAATGATTTTTGGGTTATGTCAATCTTAGTGTCTTCTTCAAACCCTTTTGTTGATCTGATGAGATAATGCACTGATTTCTCTAGATCTGAAATCTTAAGCCCTAAAAATGTAGGTTCTTATAAATGTAAATGGTCCTATCGGTATGATTTCATAAGGAAATCAACCCAGCGGTCCCACTGGGGGTGCCAAAAATTGTCGAATCGTGAGACAATCTGTTCTAATTGCACAATGGTCCCACAAGGGGTGCCAGAAATTGTCGAATAGTGAGACCATCTGTTCTAATTGCACAATGGTCCCACCGGGGGTGCCAGAAATTGTCAAATTGTGAGATCATCTGTTCTAAATTTCTAATTGCACCCACGCAAAACAGTCAACATTGAAACAAAGGGTTCTACTCCTCTCAATATTCGAATTTAGTCCAGTTCCCTGCTAATCTACCAAATTTAATCCAAATGCTTGAGGAAAAGGGTACAAGAAAGAAAGTAAAATGCATAAAATATAAATACAGCCAAGTGATTGTAGCCAGATTAGCGTGACCCAATCGATTTATTCAGAAAATTTGACAGCTTCAGTTCATCAAACCTTGAATAAACCTGCAACACAGTGCATAAAAGGATTAACAGGAGATAAACAGACAGAGCCACAAATCAGGTGCGCACAATCGATCTTCGAAAGCCACACTCAGTCTATTCATTGATTGCAGTATGAATGTACAAGCAACTGTTTGATTTCAAAGAGCATATTAGTTTTCTGAATAACCAAAAGGACCATTACAAATGAGCCTTGAGCTCTTATATATAGTAAAATAAAACTAAACTCTACTTCTAACTGCAGTAAGGTAAATTCTAATCCTAGTTACATGATTTTAACAGAATCTTCAAGTTTAGATGGCAAAATACTGCTAAGATTTGGCACTAGAGTTCACCCAAATATGTTTTAGTCACCAGTAACACTACTTGAAGTTAGAAACATCATTGTCCAAGTTGTTATCTCGATTTCCACACTTCGATATCCGCGTCCAATGCTTCAGTCGATGAATTGCCCCTTTGACTTCATTGTTCTGCTGACTTTCCCTGATTGGCGATTCATCGTTCTGATATGTCGACAAATGACCAATTGACTAGAAAATCACCCTCTTTGATGAGTCAGTGAATCGCTGACTCAAGTGCAATTCATGTACCCTATCATATTTCCCAATTACATCTGGTAGTTTTGTAGCTTGAATTGCCTCAATATCGACTCCGTCCTCCTGCACAACTGATTTCACTCCTAGAGTTATTAATAACTGTAGTAGTCGAAGTATTACAGTTATTTATATGATGAAACAGTGCCATAGTAAGGTGATTGTGCTCTCTGATATTGTCAAGTTGCTAAAGCAAATGATCCTTCCTCCAGTCATTGACATGAGGGCTTCATCTTTGTCCAGTGTAGTCACTCCCAACTTTAGCTTTTGTCTCCCAAATGATATCAAAAAGGACCAACATCTAGGAATAGTTTACAGGAGACTTGGGAAAGTGGAGTACCCCCTCCATAAGCTTTATTGAGGAACCAAAGAGGCTATTTGGATCGATAGACTAGACATACTAGTTCTAAAAACAAAGGTGGTTGCATTAACACCAACAAATTAATGACAAATTTTGGGAATTCTGTTGTGGAATGTCTAGACGCTAGTTCTGGACAAAAACAGCAAAAACAGAAGTAACACTGACTGCAGAGTTTCTGAGTGCAATCTGCACTAAGTTTTGGTCAAAGAGCAATGTAAATAAATGATTGGTCAAAAGCTATTGAAATGCAAATATTAAGTACAGGCCATCATAAGTTAATACATTGCATATAATGTAAAGTTGGCATATGTGTCTAATGTGCGTCGGAAGGGGGAAGTAGTTATGCGCTTAGGTGTCCTAGAAGCCATTGTTGGCAACAGCCAGAACTTAGTTATAAAAGGGACCCCCCATTCATTGTTGCATATCACCATATGCATACTAGGCATAGACAAGAGATGAGAGCATATGTGTAAGTGCATACGAAAGCATCTTGTGAGTTTTGTATACAAGTGTTGTGATCTGTAATTGCCGTACAGGCAGACTACCAATACAATTCATCCATTCTCTATCTGTGTGGTGGATGTCTGTGTGTCGATACTAGTATGCTAGATCATTAAACTTGTGCATTGCCAAGGTGTTATGGTTGCAGGTTGAAGGTTGCAGTCAGGAGTTGCAAACCGTAGTCAGACGTTGCCAACGGCAGTTGCTGATGATAACCATCGTAGCAGAATTGCCATCATGATGAATGCAATTGCCATCATGATGAATGCAATTGCCGTCTTGAAGAATGCCATCTGGAGGACATGTTGTCATGCTAATGCCGTCATATGACAAGTTGATGGCATCACATGAAGTCATGACTGCAGAGTGTCGTCATTAGTTCAACCTGTCGTCTTATGTATTGCCATGATCAAGTTGACATTGTTCAAGTGTGATGAGCGAAGACTTGTTGGCGCCTAAACCCTATCATTCTATCTTCATTGTTGGGAATCTCACCACCGTGCTACAGAATGAACCATATTCCCTGCACTTGCACACACACAAAATGCAAAGAAAACACAAGGATGATTAGTAGTAAATTTGGACAAATAGTATGGTCAATGACCATCAACAAACTTGTTTGAAGACAAGCACCCCTTGACTTCGTTCATCAATCGTGCCAATAACCTATGGCTCAATAGTTTAGGACTCCAACCAAATCATCACCTTCTGGAAGGATGACCCAGAGGTCTTACCAATAAGGGATGTATTCTTACACTAAGGCCCTTCCCAATAAGGTGTGTAATCTAAGCTAAAGATCCTTCCCAATAAGGCATGTAGTCCAACCTAAAGACCCTTTCGGATAAGGGGTATGCTATGACTGGAAGATTCTTTCTACTAAGGGTGTAATCTGACCCAAAATATCCTTTCTAACAAGGAGTGTCTATAGGTCTTGCATTCATCAGCAAAATGCCCAAAGGCCCTTCCTAAAAAAAGGCATAGTATCATTTGAAGGCACTCCCCGATAAAAGGTTTCACAGCTGACACAAAGGCCCTCTCAGATAGGTACAAATAGAATTTCCAGCATGAGTAGAGCAGAAATATGCCAGCCATAAACGTCAATACAATAGCATTAAATAAGGCTTTCAGCATATGTTCCAAGCACATATCTCAACCTTGAAAGCCAACTTCAATTGCTAAAGTGGAAAAGACTAAGTGCTAACAATGCACTAATAAAATTTATGGTTCAGCTAGCCACAAAAGCTTCATATGGGGCCAGATAGCAATCACCCAATGACAAGGGGCATTCCTAACTGTCCTAACTCCTGTTTTTTGTTTTTTGTTTTTTGTAATTTATGCCATGGCATGAAGATTATTCTCAAATTAGTCTGGACTATAAACACTGTGCATAGAAAGTTTGGACCTTTTAATTATAAATTGTATTTTAAGTTTATAGCTAAATTTTCAGTATTCGAATTGCATTTGCCTTTTTATGGTAAACTTAATGTCTTTGTATATATTCTTATTCTTATGAAGTTAATCCCTGAAATTAGTGTCTTTCCAGATTTTGTGCTTAGTTTATCGAGTTTATCAGGTCACAATTCACGGAATACTCGCCTCCTTGAGTCTAGGTCTGGCGACTATGCATATGACACAGCAAATTTACCTCAAGGAAACACCAGCTATGCCAATAGGAAAGAACACTTAAAAATCTGCAAAAGGCATTCAAGAGATGTAAGTAATAGAATTTAGCCAAGTGAGATAACAATCTTACTTGCATACGCAGGAGCTTAACATCAGCTTGAGTTTCTTCAGTATCATAAGTTGCCCTCAAGTGGCTTGCTACATTGTCACGGGCATAAGGGAAAAGAATGTCGGACACAAATGATATTGGGGTTGTGGTGCCTTCTATATCCAGAACAATGCAGCGCTGCAATAAAATCAAGTGCCCACATTAGAAAATCACGGTTCTCAAGATGAAAATATGAGAGACTCAGATTTAAAGTATAAGGTTATTTGAGTCATCCATAACCTCAAATAAACCCAAATTTATTTTAGGTTTGGAAATACTAACAACTAATCTGCCATCAAATTGTCCTAACTACAATCCATGTGCTTTTTGAGACAAAATGGTGTATCCACTGGAAAGAACAAACACAAAATGCAAAAGGAAAGTTGTATTCAGGTTTTTGTATGAAACAAGAGGAAAATTAAAGATACGGCACTTCCCATCACCAGTAAATTCTGGTGAATGGGTTTTCACAAGATCGTAAACAGTTATAAGTATTTATATAATGCTGGCAATGTTTGTCCAATGTCAAGTCAGCCACTTCTGAGAATGTGCATAAGTTATATTTTGTTGAAATTATGCTATGTTGCAAATGTGTTTTACTGGTCACTATTTTTAATGAAATACACCTTATACAAATTTTCAATAATGGATGACTTAACATTGGACAGGATATTATTGGCACTATATAATTACTTACAAGTGTTTACAATCTGCACTCTGATTCACCAGAGTTTCTTGGTGATGGGTTCTGAAGCTTAACCCAATATTCCATATCCTTATTCCCATGCAGACTTTCATCCAGAAAACCAGAATACAACTAGAATCTATTGTGGAAAACCAAGATCCTTTAAAAAACAGTTGCAGCAAAACAAAAAACATATATATATATATATATATATATAGTGAAAACCTTTTTGGAAAAAAAGTACAATCAAGCTAAAGGCTTACATAAGATGGTTCCAGGTCACCATTTTCTTTTAAAGCTCTTGGCACTGTATCATTCAATTGAGTTTCTCTGGATAATAGTGAATGGGCCCTTTGAGAGATTGGACCATGATTTGGAGTGGAAGGGTCCAAACCAATCTGAGAAAGCTTGAAGGCAGCATCAAAGAGATAGTGATAGCATTCTGCCTGCAGTCACTCAAGATTTGAAGACTCAAGATAAGCAATATCACATGTTTAACTTACAGTCACAAAGGCATATCTCAAGTAAATAGAGAAAACTGACTAATATTTTCATGGTAAAATAACTCCAATAATGAGATTTGAATGATGGCACATATTTTCATTAACAGTCTAATTGCTAACCTGGGTCTTGGCACTAATCCAAGAGTCACCCCATATATAGATGCCATGATTCCTCACAAGAACTGCGGTAGTTTTTGGATAAGCAGCAATCTGTGAAACAATATTTCAACAATCTTTATTAGAAAATCTGAAATGTCTAAAATTTTCTCTTTTTCTTTTGCATGTGGAAAGGTTATGCAGCCCCTTGAGCACATATTTCCTTTCTATGTAATTGTTTCAGAACTAGAAAGCCATCAATCAGCCCCTTTGAAGCATGCAATCATACTGGTCCATGTAACAACGATAATTGTGGTCAACAATGAAGTTGTTAGTGGATCTATAAGCATAGAAGAATGCTTCAAAAGCAATTAAATAAAATCATAAAGTGGATGACAAATAAATATGCAGATTTATATTAACAATGGCATATACAGTTTCAGCATTACAGTCTGCAACCCTTGTGCAGAATCCTCTTCATGACTGCATCCATAGCCTGACTGCATTATGCCCTATGCAGATATGCAACAGCATTCTCTCTCACGTACCAATGCTCCTCCAACATGCTCTTCCCTCTACATGCTATTAAATGAATGAGGGGAGGGGCTTATTTATACAACCAAAAATTAGTTACCCTCCAACTACCTGACACCTCATCATTTCCTTAAATTACATTTCATATCCATTTACATGACATTTCCCACTACAAGACAAACTAACTTATGACTTTGCCAACATACATGAATTAACATCACTTTATTATTACGTACAATATTAAATTGTCACGTTATAACATTATTAAACATATGTACGCACATTTCATCACACACTTTGCATACAACTACAAAATAACACAGCATACCAAAACTTATTCACCAAATACAAACATATCAATTTGCCTGCCTACATTTCACTAGCCACACATACGCCAGGAGGTGGAGCTCTACATTCAATCCCATTGCATGCAACATCAGCAGATAGGAAAACAGGGCTCTATTTACCACTACAGGTTCCTTCCAAACCTTGGGAATCCATCAATATGGATTTTCTTGCAAGGTTGTCGACCACTAAACAATAGAATGACTAAATTTTCATGGTCATGGACAGGTTCAACAAGATGGTTATCATGGCACCATGTAGCAAGAGCATCGACATTGTGGAGACAGACCTTTTATTCTTTCAGCAGATCTGGGTTCACTTTGGCCTACCTAGCTTGATTGTATCAAATTGGGGCAACAGATTTCTTAAAAACTTTTGGCACCATCTCTAGAACCTCTTGGACACCAAGCTCCAACATTCCACAGCATTCCATCTACAGACTGATGGACAAACAAAGGTGGTTAACAGACTATTAGTGCCTCTTCTTCAGATGTACAACAACGATTTTATTTGCACATGGGATGAGAGTCTATTGTACATCTATCATTCCTACAATAAGGCTATTCACACTTAAACAAGTCAGCCTGTTTCAAGGATGTTTGGGTTTCTAGCCTAGTGCCCTAGTGGAAGTCACCTTTCACATACCAACTGGCACCATGACGCCAACCCAAGTTAGAGAGGTAGACAAGGCTAAGAAGTTTTTGCAATAGGTACAGAACATTCTGATTCAGGTTCAACAAATCCTGCAACACCAATATCAAAAATATAACAAACACTATGATCATCATAGAACTCATTTTGGCTTCATCTGAAAAGGAAATGATTCTCCAGCGATCAAATCATTGCATTGTGGTTCTTACACAATTCAACGTTTGGTAGATGAAACACCTTTGTCCTTGACATGCTGGCTTAATTGGGAACGCATCTAGTGTTTCATGCAGAAATCCTCAAGCTATACCTTCCTCCCTTGCTAGAGCCAATGGCAATGCAGCATCCAACAAATTTAGATCCAGTGCAATTGGAACCTGTTGCAGTAGACTAGTTGATCGATGTCACCAATAAAAGTACTTGCCAAGGGACATAACCTTTTCACGGTTGCAAAACAGGGTCAATTTCCATCACAGGCAAAGTGGTACATGCTTGAACAACTCAAAAGCCTCTTTCCACAGCTGGAGGTTGATGGAATGGGGACCATTGCTTCTCAAGGGGGACGAATAATCTACGCAAAGCAGCTATTGCTCAGATTCTCATGAATGACATCGAAGCTATCACAGCTGGCCTATTTGGACTCTTCACCAGACGTGTCAGTGCCAAGTCACACTATGGCGCCATGACTTCTCTGATGCCAATCCTTAGAAGCCAACAACCATCAATGCCAACTCTACGTCATCATCTAACAACAGATTAACAGCCTACCTTGCATTGCTAGATGTCAAACCGTTTCTCTACATAACACTAGTTCAACCACCTATCCATCCAAACACTGGCGCCAAACACAGAAGAAGCTGAAGAGGCAGTTCATAAAAAGTTTCCGAAACTGCTTCTTGATCAGTTTGAATCTGAAGCAGTTCATCTTCCAAATAATTTGTAACGTATGTACAGATTTTGTATAAAGCATAGTGTAGGAACTCCTTTCTCGCTTCTTGTTCTTTTCTTCCTTTTCATTCCTCTTCTGCAATTTCCCTTTCTCTACAGGTTGTTCCTGTCTCCCCAGCAGAACAAAGTGCCCTGCACCCTGCAATGTCACACCCTTGTATTCAACATTTGTACAGTTGCTTCATATTTAATACAAGAGCCTTATATTCTATAGTGCATTTGCATCATCATCTATAATTGTGTATTGTTTTGTATGGCTTGCATTTCTTCATCAATGAATGAAAAGGGAGATGTCATTTTGTGCTGCTTCCTACACCACAACTCTGAACATAACTTGCAGGCGCCACAAGCTGATTCTGTAGGTTGTCCTCCATACCACATCCTGGGCCCCGTAGTGCGGATCAATGACTGATATCACTTTCCTAAGGTCAATGAGAGCATTATTTTCTAAGGGATTAGTTGAGTTTGACGTTAATCATTCAATGAAAGACTTGATGTAAATACACTATATATTTGGATAGTAAGTAGAGACTGATCTCATTATTCTCCTTGCTGAGATCATACTTATTGCTTGTTGATGATGTTGTACAGTTAACAGACCTGCACCTATGCCCACAAACCTTACTCAGATTTGAATGAACAATTTACTCCTGCCATCTGTTTCATTGTCAAATGGATCATGTATTGACAGCAGAACCTGTGACTCTCATATCACTGACCTTTCGTGAATGCATAGTGGTTAACTGATGTTTAACTTGTCATATAAGGGCAGGAAAGAAGCCAAGTCGAATAGGAAACGAATTCTCTATAGTAAAATGAACAAAATTTATGGTTATTGGGTAAGAGTGCTTCCAGGAAATTGATAGTTTGTCTTATCCCCAAGATATGGCCAGTTGAAAGTCTAACAGGACATCATGATTTCACCATGATCTTATGAGTCTATGGATAAGGCTTGGAAGTTGGAAGCATAGATAGATCTTGAATAGGTCTAGAGTGGGACTGTATGGTCCTGAACCAAACAAGGACCCACTGCCATGGATCCTGTGAGATGATAGAAGTGGCAAAGGACGCTTAGACTTGGGTAAATTCTTAAGGGCAATGATGGCTATTGCTAGTAAGGGCACATGCCTAAGCAAACGGAGATCAGGAGTTCAAGGCTATGACCAAGACTGGCTATACAGCCTTGGATATGGATGAATTAGCCTAGATTGCTGTGGATCTTGACAGACTAAGAGGCTCTCAAAGGTCACAAGGCTTACAAGTGTTCTCTAAGTGCAGGATAGTGGACAATTGAAGCAAGGGTTCATATGCTTGATAAGTATTGTTGATTGCATAGAGCCTAGTCAAGGCTGAGAATGACTAAGGCTATACCAAATCTTTAGGACTTACCATAGTTGATTCCTAAAGATATCTTAGGATCTATTTATCATATGATTAAGGTGAATAGCTAAGGTCAGAATGACTTGTTTGTTTGTTATAAGCATGAAGCTTATTAATGTTGTTGGTTGACCTCAATCTAGTTAAGAGTATTGATGACGATGTTGAAATGTGATAATCAGTCAAATAGGGATATAAGATTTTGGAGCGATCAGAATTTACTCTTCCCAAGGATCTCCCTTGGAAGAAGATTTGGTAACCTGAGGCCCTCCTTAAGGCCTCAACATTCCATTAGTTAGCAGTTCAAAGCAACATTCTTATGATAGCAGTTTGCAAAGAAGAGGATATCATGGACCTTTTAGGTATGCTTTGGGTGAAGTGAGCTAGAAACATAGATGATTCATTATCCTTTTACTTCCACTATTTGGCATTGCTTTTTCAAGAAAATGAGAATATGTTGGGTTGCTCCATCAACATTGGAAGAGTTGATAAAATGTTGGATTAGTTGCTTCAAAGCTAAACCACTAAGTGTTCTATCGAAGATTGGCATTGCGACTATTTGTTGGAATCTATGGCTTGAAAGGAATAACATAACTTTAAAAAACAAATCGCAGAATTGTATCCAACTTTAGATTTATATTGTTGCCTTTCTTGCAGTGTTAACAAGCATGGTGCTCATCATGGGAAGTCCTCGGTGTGGAAAAAGATGTGCTAACCTCTTGCTTACAAGATTTGAATATGCAAGCGGAGGTGATCTATGACAATGGAGTTAGTGCAAAGGATCTTCAACAATTCATGCTAAAATCAAAAGGTCCAAGAGATAGGTTCATCAAACTTGAATTTAATGGTGCTTCCAAAGGAAATCCTAGGAAAGTTGGCCGAGGTGGTGTTTTACAAAATAATAATGCCAGAATTCTTCTTGTCTACTCAAAATCGCATGTGGGAAGCCATTTGAGAGAGGGATCCCACTCGCATTGTATGAAGTATGAACAGTACATTCAGCCCATTATTCAAAAAAAGTGGGAAAAGATGAACACTCGACTACACAAAAAAGCATACGATCTTAAGCCCAAGTGGTATGTGGCAGGGCCTAGAAGAGTACCTAATATAAAGGACACTACAATGAAGGAATTTATGAAGGAAGTCAAAAAGACATACTCTAAAGACGAGGCACAATCACTATGGCATCAATGGGTCAGATTTTCATAGCCTAAAGGTCAAAGCTTCAATACACGAAGAGCTAGGAATGATAAACTCACCATTGTGCAGATAAACCTTATTGATTAGCAGCTACATGGGGATGAAGTTCCGTTACTATGGATTCTTGTTATTTCCCTCTTTTTGCATGTTTTTAGCTCCTTTGTTGCTAAGAGGAACTAGTCACCTATAGCTTCATACATTTATCTCAACAACAATAGGCTTACCTATAGAAGAGTGGAGAAGATAGTTGTAGGCATAGTTACCAAGCACAATTTGGTTTGGAGGTTCGAAAGGCCAAAAATGTTCGAAGGTTTGGTTTTTTTTAGGGAGCTCCGTTCCGAAAAAATTTGGATAATATATATATGGGATGAAGTTCCATTACTATGGATTCTTGTTATTTCCCTCTTTTTGCATGTTTTTAGCTCCTTTGTTGCTAAGAGAAACTAGTCACCTATAGCTTCATACATTTATCTCAACAACAAAAGGCTTACCTATAGAAGAGTGGAGAAGATAGTTGTAGGCATAGTTACCAAGCACAATTCGGTTTGGAGGTTCGAAAGGCCAAAAATGTTCGAAGGTTTGGTTTTTTTTAGGGAGCTCCGTTCCGAAAAAATTTGGATAATATATATATATATATATATACACCCACACAAAAGTGTGAGTGTTTGGTGGTTTCTCTCTGGTCTGTGTTTTTTCAGATCTCCTTTTGTATGTATTTCTCTTGCCATTACTGTGCCAAACCCTAGCTCTCTATGATTTCAAATCTCTTTATGTTTGTGTTTTTCCAAATCTTCTTTATCTATGTTTTTCAAATTTATGTGTTTCTAGATCTCACTCTGTCTGTGACTTTCTAGAGATCACTTTTTTATGTTCTTCTAGATCTTGCTCTATCTATGTTTTTCAGTTTTTGTATTTCTAGATCTCACTTTGTCTGTGTTTCTCAAATTTTTGTATTTCCATATCTCAGTTTGACTATGTTTTTCTAGATCTCATTCTATCTATCATCTCTTTCAGAGCTTCTTGTTGTGCCATCTCCAAAACAATGTTAAGAAGATTTTTTGACTCTTTTGCCACAATTACTACCTCTTTGTATCCCCCAATTTTCTATCCAATCTGCTATCATGTTTCCCTCCTTATAAATTTGTTTGATCTTGTTGAATAGTAGTGTTGGAGGAGATTTTTGGGAGCGGAGAATGAGTGAGTGGAATACTCTTTTCAAAAGATGGTTAATGTCGGGATGCGAGTGCCTAGGTTGTAGGGTGGAGAATTGCAGGATGAAGAAGCAAAGAAGCAGGAATTTCAAGGATTACCATATTGGAGATGGTGATGGTGTGCCAGATGGGAAAGGGCCAATAGGAATCGGGGTGGGTCTGCGGGTTTGCCCCCCCACCCCCGAGAAAGTGGATCCTAGGATGGGAGGGAAAAAATTTCAAAACTTTGAATTGAAAGTGAGCAGGAAATTGGAAGAAAGCGGGAAGATCTCTGGATGCAGGTCTGTTCCTGGAGTTGATATGCCCGTTGGGAAGGAGTCTTCCTGATTCGGGGTGATTTCGCAATCTTCCCCTAGTAGTATGGACCCTAGAAATCTCCTACTAGAAGACTGTGATGTGATCTCTCGTTCCAGGTTCACCCCTGGAAATGGTCGTGCTAGTGGGGTGGAGACCTCTAGAGTCTGTGTTGATCTGCAACCCTCCCCTAGAAATGGTCAAACTCGTGGGGTGGAGACCCCTAGTGTTTGCGTTGATCCGCATCCTACCCTGGAAGTGCGGACTTCGGCTCTGCCTCACAGGATAACCCTTCATCACCATCCAAGTTGGGAGTTAAGACCTTTGTTCAACTAGTTCAAAAGGATTCTGGCTCTCAGATTGTGAGGAGCAAATGTTTTGACCTGCGTCCTTCTCAAGGGAAACTCCATCTCTCGATGGAGTTTTTGAAGATGGCTTCAGCCTAGGAAGCCAACAATCTGGTGGGGAAATTCCTAGGATCTCGTCCTGACATTGACTCCATCCGAAGATGGGCCTTCTCCAAATGGAAGCCACATGGACATATGGAGATAGTGGTGCTCCCTAAGGGCTTCTTTCTCATCAAGTTGAGTTGTACGAAAGATGCAATTCGAATCCTTGAAGGAGGCCCCTGGTTCTTTGGCAAGCGTGGCCTTTTCCTACGGAAATGGGGTTTGGACTTCAACCCGAACACTCAAAGTATCAACTCAACTCTGATTTGGGTAAGACTTCCTGGCCTTCCTATCCAGTTTTGGCATGAGGATATCCTTCTTGGAATAGCGAGAGCCATTGGTGACCTAGTCTCGATTGACCCTACCACTAAGGCCAAATCGAGAATGGTATTTGCCAAAATGTGTATCAATGTGAATCTAGAAGCGGAACTTCCTAGATCCATAGAGCTTGTTTCGGATGATTATTCCTGGATCCAAGAAATTGATTATGAAACCAAGCCTTCATTTTGTGCCTCCTGTAACAAGCAAGGGCACATTTCTACCTAGTGCCTACTTAAAAAAAAATTCCCTGACCCCAAGAAAGTTGGACCACAGTCGGAAACAGTTGAACCCATTCTTTTCAAAGCGGGATCTTCAAAGGAATACCTTGCCTGTTCTTGAAGTTCAACAAGGGAGAGAAGAGGGGGAGATTCTAGAGACCTCAACTCAGGTAAACCCCTTATTTTTTGCTGCAGATTGTTCCTTTCTTAAAAACTCTTTTGAATGTTTAGGAGAAGTTTGTTCTCACCCTATGGAAGAAAATAGGGCAGTTCCTGCTAAAGTCTATATTCTGGAAACCCTTCTAGATTCTTCTTCCGAAGAAAGAAAAGAGCCTCACCTCTCAGAAACAAACAAGGTTTTAAGTCCTTTGCACAAGGTCTCAAAAGCAAGAAAAATGGTTGCTACCTCGGGCCCTATAACTAGAAATCAAAAGAAAGGAAACGCAGATGTTGGAAAGGACAAGAAGGTGGGCAAACCCTCAAACCAGGATATTAGGAAAAGAGAAACTGAAGCGGAAATAGCCAATGGTTCACAAGCTGTCCTTTCCTTAGGGGGAAAAGAGAATCTACAGTTGGATCCTACTTCTACTGCTGCCCTCAGATCCCATTGTTCAGCAACCCAAGGCAGAGGGAAGAAACATCAGGCCAAGCGAAATTGATGGCAGCCGATTATCTTCTTTTAGTAAAGTTTATTTTCAAAACTCTGCTCAAGGTTGGTTGTTCAGATTTTAGAGGCGTAATTTTATGCCGAGGTAGATCAGTGTGGATCCTAGGTGGATCTCGCTTTCTCTTCAGTGATTCTATCCTTTTTTCTTTGCTTCTAGGATCCTCCACTTGTTGTTGGATCTTGTTTTTTCCTTACTCTGTAGTTTTTTTGTGGTTCTTCTGCAGTACTCTTTCTGAGGCTCTGTTTCATATGTAAAAGGTTCGGGGACCCTTTCAAAACCCCTTCTTCCAACTAATCAAAAAAAAATACACCCACACAGAATTTTCATAAAAAAATATAATTATATGGAAATAAAACATTAAATATTTAAATACTTCCATATGTTCCATATTCAACTATATTTTATACTTTAGAAATGAATAACTTAAATTTTTTAAGCCATATTTAAACTTTTTGAATATATTAAAAAGCTTGCAAATTAAATTAAAAATTAAAAAAAGAAAAAATCTGCAAGTTTTCTGCAGTGGTAAGGGCTTTGGCCTCTCTTTGAGAGGTCCAAGGTTCAAACCCCACTCAATATGAGGGGACCGGGACCCCTCATAAAAACCTGTGTAAACTCATTGAAAAAAATTAAAAAAGAAAAAAAAATAAGTAAAATAGAACTAACTGTTTTGATTCAGCCCAAATGGTCCAAACAGACTAAAAGATGAGTATCAAAAGAGTCCAATGGAACATGAGATGTTGACCCTAGTATGCAAGACAAATTGATGAGGATGAGGTGCAAGTAAGATTGCTTAGGGTTCCCTTACATGTTCCCCATGATTCAGAGAACAAGGATGACAAACTCTAAAAATAGAGCCAAACCCCAACTGTCCCAGCACTACTTCCCATCTTACCGCATCATGCCTTTCCCAAAAACTTAGTACAGCATAGGAAATTTATCTCATCTGAGTGCTAAACATCTCAAAATGAGCAAATAAGGCTTCAAAAAGATGTAGAAGCTTCTTGTATAAGTCAATCCTCCACTGACAATGGCAAACAGGTGTTCTCTTGTCCCTTTCTTATGGCAGGTCACAAACAAGTCAGCAACAGCCCAACGAACTCCTTGTCCTATAGCATAGTTGGCAAAGCCTACTGTGCAAATTCTAATACTCTGAGTGATTTGATAAGATAATCAAATTAAAATGAAGCATTTATCAGCACATGAAGACACTCAATTTTTAAAAAAAGTATTGAAAGCTTTTAGAAAATCACAGGGGATAAGGTTGGTTGCAACAACCTTATTAATTGTACAGCAAGAGACTAAATATATTGAACCAAGTTAATGTAAAGTAAAAACATTCCCTGTTATATATATATATGAGCACAAATGGGTTGGATAGATGGACAACATTATTTTTTCATATACTGTAGACAGTAAATAGATAATTAATACAGTTGTGGTTAATGGTACTCGATAAGAATAAATAGATAATTAATACAGTTGTGGTTAATGGTACTCGATAAGAAGGGGTGAAGCCTCTAACAATTCCCAATGTTGAATATGTTCTCTGGGGAAACATGGGAAATTTCACACACCCAAAGCAGTTGTGGTCAATGGTACTCAATAAGAAGGGGTAAAGCCTCTAACAATTCCCATAGTTGAATATGTTCTCTCAGGAAACAAATTTCACACACCCAAAGCACAATACCTCGATTGTAATTTGTAGCATATAAATCTTGATAATACTAGAGACAAGTATACTTGGAAGAATTTGTTCCGAAGATGGAATAGTTGCATAAACCAAGCGTAAATCATGATTCTGAATATAGAGATATTGCATACCGCTTCAGCAAGAAATTCTGTCAGCTCATACTCACGGGCTGTGTTCTCAATTATTGGCACAACAAGCTCATCATAGTAGCCATGTCCTTGAATTCCCTTTATCATCTCCATATGAGTAATCTGGAAAACAGAGTGGCTTTGTTATTACAGATCAACTAGGGCTGTAATACAGATCTTATAATGGATTTCATATTTGGATGATATATATCACAATTCATCCCTTTGGGATCGAGAGACTATCTGTCCTATGTTATGTTCAAAAGGTCGTAATTATTATTTGAACTTCCTGCACAGCATATGTAAGTGTGAAAACATGGACAAGACTGATTCTACCCTGAATTCTTTTGCTGAAGGATCAATCATTGTTGCAAGGCATGACTCCAAACCATGGCTGTGAATGACAGCACCAGCATTGCACATATGATATACCTGAAAACAAAGCAGAATAACATGGTAAGCAATAAAATCAAGCAAATTTTTGAAACTATAATCCAAATGGGGCCGTCTTCTCATAAAGGAAGCAGTGACATGCACTCAATTACTGATAGACATTTGTCGGCACTGAAAAATAAAATCAGATTTTTGCACAAAAATATCTTCATTAACATGTAATCGCACAAGATTGGAACAAACCTTGGTTTTAAAAAAAATCCAACTTTGTGTACACTAAATAAGTCAAAAAAGAAGAAACATTTGGAATTCCAAGAATTAACTTATGCACACTAAACAGTACCATACCATTTTTGCATGCAAAAAATATCTATACCACAAGTAAATCCCAAAATTATTTGAAAGAAGTACTGAAATAAGCTTAATGCAAAGGGAACATTTCAGAATTAAATCAAATTGTAACATAATTGCTAAAGGACTTTAGCATTGTAACGATGCAAGGAAAAATTATACTAGAAGTAGCCTTGGGAGAAAAAAATGACCACGTTTGTGACAGAAAATAAGGCATAAACAAAGTTCCACCATGTTTCCTAAAGCAGGAAAAAGTGAAAGAGGGTGACAAGTTTCAAGGTTGGCTGAAGACCCTGCAAAATATCAAGGGCTAGCAAAGAAACACCCAGCCAAAAGCATACATTTTTTGAAGATTTATCATTGAACAAGGCTAACAATAAATACAACCTAAACAAAATGTAGAACATGCAGACATGAAATTAGAAAATTGCTGGAACAGACGAATCTTCAAGTTTCTTATGCATAGGAGTATGAAATAGTTATACATTGTGCACAAAATAATTCATTGCCCCCTAAAGGGTCTACTGATAACATAATCACCTAAAAAGGAATTCCAAAACCTCCTCCCAAGGACTTAATTAAGTTAAACTTTGACAGTGCCATTAAGTTTAACCCAGGCAAAACAGGAGGAGGGATCCTTAGAGACAATTCAAGGAAGATGATTTGTGGCTCCACCATGGATGTTGGTTACAGAACAAATAAGCAGAGGCTCAATTTAATAAAGTTTAACTTTATTAAGATAAACTTTGATGGTGCCTTTTAATTTAACCCAGGCAAAACTGGATGAGAAGGGATCCTTAGCGACAATTCAACAAAGATGATTTGTAGCTCCACCATGGATGTTGGTTACAGGACAAATAAATTAGCAGAGACAGATGCTTTGTTGGAGGGTACAATTGTAGTGCTTAGATATAATGTTGAGAATGTTCATATAGAAAGCAATTCCCTTATTATCATTGGGAGGATGAACAGCAATCATTGTCTAAATTGAAAGTTTGAAGCAAGGGTTTTCTTGAACTAGTTTGATAATATAAATTTAGCTATGTTAAAAGAAACCTTAACAAGGCTGCAGGTTTCCTTGCAACCTAGGGGTTGTTCAAAATCTAATAAAGGCATAAGCTTTGCAGTCAGAACCTCTATCATTGATTTTTGATAGCCTTTGGACGATAATCAAGGGAAATACTCTCAATCACTGTTATAAAAATTAAGTGTATGACAAATAAGCTTCACATGACAAAAGAAATCATTCAACATCCTATGAAGAGAGGTGATTGCACATGGAATTGTCAACTTCAAAGTTTGGAAAGAAATTTGGCATTAGTATCAATCTTGAGTCTCTATTATTCATTGTGGCTATCACTGAGTTCTCTAAATTTGCTAGATTCTCTGAATTTTCTTAGCTCCATAATCAGTAACCAACCCACCATAAAGGGTAAAGGGAAGAAGCATGAGGAACACAAAAAATGATGACGCCCTGATAGAGAGAATGGAAAAGAGGTCCAAAGGCACATTAAGGAAATGAACTGAGAAGAAAAACCTGACTAAATTCTTCATTACTAAAAGTAAACTTACATCCCATATTTCACAAAATAAGTATTCTTACATGGATAAATGGTGTTTAAAGAAGTGATCAGTCAAATTTGGTGAGATCCCTGGAAGCTCTGTGATTCTTACTACTCCTCACCCTCAGACAAAGTGGTCCTATTCAAGGGTCAGAGTTGCAGCATAGGTAGTAAAGAAAATATGGACTTTGAAGTGGAAGCCGCCCACAACAAGCAGCACTCAGCATAGAATTTTAGTGTGCTTACTGAAACTCTGTTGGACAATTTGATACGTGAATTGAATTTCCTTGATGGCCACATTGACATATTTTTCACTGCTTTGGGGCTTTACACTGTATAATGTCAATGACAATGGCTCTGCTGATGCAAACAGTAACTACGGCCCAAGAAATGGAGGAAATGGTCCTGATGAAGTTCCAGAATGTGCTGCTATTGTAGCATGGCTTTCTCTTTGTCTGCAGCACGGTCCCTCTTCAATTTTTTGTTAACTTCTAATGACAAATACAAATAGATTATATGACTGTAGCAATTCACTATAATGATATATCCAAGCTAATTATTGCCATAGCAGATACTATGCTGCTTAACTTCAAATCGAGCAAGACCCTTAATTCATAGAAGAAATGGTTTGCACCATCCAAAATAGAAGAAACAGGTAGAACCGTAGAACCATAGAGAAGAGGATTAGCCAGCATTATTCAGACCTCTGTCATAGCAGGGTGATCAAAAGGTAACTCGGCAGCGGATTAAAAGAACAAAGCGGAAGGCAGATCGCACAAACAACCAGCATAACACTATAGTTGTACCCAAAGGATATGCTTAGAGAGACTTTATTGACCATGAAGAAACGCAAACTCCTAGAAGAAGAAGGTGGCTATTCCATTAGCCATGGCATTTAAAGCACCGTTTGGTTAGAGGAATACCCCAAATGGTGTTTTGGAATACGAAGTGTATAAGGGAAAGCTACATGGACTTAAGACATCATAAAAGAAATACTTAATTTGCAAGTTCTCAAGCTTTTGTATGGCTTGAAACAAGCTTCACATGTATGATATGCGAATATCAAGAAGCATCACACAAATAAGTAGTTTTTCAAGAGTTGTCGGGTTCCTACATCAAGTGTGAGGGAAGACATACGTAACCGTCTTTGTTAATGACCTTATAATCACAGGATGGGGTGGTTGAGCATGGCCATTTTTACTTGCAATGGAATACAAGGTTTTTAACCTCCATGAGGTCAAAAGCAGCCTATGAGACAAAGATCCGTGGATGCCAACCCTGACCCACTTATTTTTCTTTTTGGAACTTTGATCTTTTGCTACTTACTCTTCTTCAAATCTATTCCACTGCTAGAGTATTACTGTAGCTTCTTCAAATCTCACTCGCATTGGTGGACCGATTTGGTATGGCAATTCTGTTAACGAACAAAACCTTATGTTCACAGGTAGTTAAAATAGGTTAATGGAAGGTCTGAGGTGTAGATCAATTGGTGTAGCCAAATCCTTTAAGTGGATGGACGCCCAGGGTTCAAATCTGGAGCCTTGTCAGACTGTCAGACTGAATGCTTGTTCACATGCTTTCAACGGCATAAAAAGTTTAAAATAATTGCGACATGGTAGTTATAGAAGGAGAATAAGCAAAGTCCTGTGTGATGGCTACCTCGCAGAATACAGTGGCAGCCATAAAAGATGGAATAACATAACGAGATCATCACCCTGTAAAATCAAAAATAATAATAATAAAAACATAGGTTAACGGATAAGTGAATTCTGCCTACTAAAGCACGTAGTTTTGCCTTGCAGACAAAATGAACGCAAGATTTGTCGAAAATCTTTCAGATGACATAGTGCAAACCTCTGAAGCCCAACCCACATGAAGGCAGCGTTGAAATCATCTGTCTCGCAGACAAAATACATGAAAGTAGATGAAAAGATGGAGAGAAAAGCATCACCTTGAGAAAGAGAGGACCACACTCGCTACATTTGGGAGGCTTGTGGGGGAAAGACTTGGGCGAAGGCGCAGACAAAACGGAGCCATTTGCAGACAGCACGTACATGTCCTCTGCCGCCATTCTCTCCTTCTGCACTCCTGTACAATTCAAATCACATCAACGGCAGCATTTCAATTCAAGGTTATAAAAGGCATTACATTCCTCTCTATCGTTGTTCAAAAAATACTAAATTGATCGGTCACCTGAGGGAGCCATTACAATGAGTTGCTGGGACTTGGGAAGACGAGGGTCGTGGGCTTTAATGGTGATGCTACCACCCGTGCCGGAGACCCATCCGAGGCCGTAGAACTGCTTGCACAGTTCGGCCGCCAGCATCTTCGTCTCTGCCACTGCCTCGCTATCCACGTACGCTTCGCTTGAGAGCTCCGGCGCGATTCCCGTTTCTCCCATTGTTAAAAAGGTAAGTAAGTACTTGTGTTTTGTTTTTTTTTTCTTAACTCATGTGGATAATGGCTCTTTTTTTCTGAGATTTTGAGGTCGATAAATGCAAGGATCGGACAGCCAGAGCTCCAGAGTGCGTAATCCCTCAGATGATGTTACGTCTCCCTGTCTTCATTTCGTATCGCTCTATCTGCTAAAAAAAAATGGGAAGCGAGCGCTGGAAATAAGAATAGCGCAAGCACTAAAGTTTATCACGTCTTTTCGTGATTTTTTTATTGGTTTCGTCTTTTTTCCAATATTTTCAACGCGGAGGGATGAACATTAAACCTTTGATATCGTTTTCGTTCAATATTCTCCTAGGACCCAGTTATCATTATGTAGATCGATTAATATTTTTAATATTATTATTTTTATTTTTTAAAAAATAATTATGTGTATATTATTTTATATTTACTATAAAAATTATAAATTTAATTAAGTTAATATAAAAATATTAATAGGTGTTATTATTATCAATATTTTAATAGAAAATATAGTTTAATTTAATATAAATTTTTGTAAGAAAATTTATATAAACCCTAGTTTATTGGTGAAGAGGAAGTTAACAAAATTCCACCTTCCATCCATCTAGTCAGCAGCTCAAAAGGTGGAATCAAATAGTGTGTACTTGTCCACTACCAAGCCCATTCTTTTTAGATTAATTTAATATAATTACTTTGTTTATTTTATATTTATGTTACCATGAAATTATACTTTTCCTTTTTTTCCTAAGAAACTTTTATAAACCCTAACCCATTCGGTAAAGATGAAATCGACGACCGTTTAAAACCAAGTTCGAGGCAGTCCACCTACCAACTGGCTTAACCCTTTCGATAAATATAAAATCAAAGTCCGAGGGGAACAGAGCAAAGGTTCGTGCTTTGGCTTTTCTTGGGGAGGTCCAAGGTTCATTTGGCTTTTCTTCTAGAGGGCCAAGTTTCAAACCCCAACATGAGTGAGTGTGTGAGGGGTGGACGTGTGAGAAAAATATATATATAAAATAAAAATGAAATCAACGAGAAAGCAGTCTACCTAACAACTGACCTATTTCTTTCGGATAAAAATTTTAAGATAAAGTGCATGTTTTTTAAATTCGCCGTTGTACTTAAATTTAAAAATTTCCTATATTCCTTTCAAATAAAAATTTTAAGGTAAAGTGCATGTTTTTAAATTCCCCTTTGTACCTAAATTTGAAAAATTTTAGATAAAGTACATGTTTTTTAAATTTCCCTTTTTACCTAAATTTAAACTTAAATCTCACACCGAAAAAACATACCACCACATTATGTTCCTGGTAATAAAGTATTTTAAAAAATTATAAATAATATTTATTTTGATGCTTTTGCTTATATACAAATAATAATGAATGTAACAACGATATTTATAACAGTCAAGAGGTCATACAATATAACTATCATCTTGACTGTGTAACCCTCTAACTGATCTTGAAGTATTTGTGGAGAGTCTAATTTTGACCGTATGTATCTCTAAAGAATTTTGTTTTGACTAGATCTCTAATGAAAATTTAAAAGTATTACAAACATAAAATTTAGGTATTTTTTTTTTTGGATTGCAATATATTTTTTTGGTTTGATAGAAGAGTTGGTTATAACTATATTATTTTTAATTGCAATATATTAGTTGGGTAATGGATCTTTCTTATGTCGTTGTTATTAGAAATATCATTTTTTTTAGATTTGGTTAGTGTGAGAAACTTCTACGACAACATCTTCATTTCGCCATGACTTTTCCTAAGGGGATAATTGAGCTTATCTACAAGGAATTTAATAGAGCTTGACTATATAAAATGTCATTTTTTTAGATTTGGGCTGAGCTTATCAACAAGGAATTTAATAGAGGCTGACTATATAAAATATCATTTTTTTAGATTTGGTTAGTGTGAGAAACTTTTACAACGACATCTTCATTTCACCATGAATTTTCATAAGGGGAGAGATGACTTTTCATAAGGGGAGAGCTGAGCTTATCAACAGGGAATTTAGCATACAGTCACACACCACAATTTGAACCTTGAACCTTCTACCTTCTGAAGAAAACAATTGCGTTGTCTCCCTCAAACATATGAAATACCATGGTATCCTACATTCTCAAATCTCTTCATGTAAGGTTTATCTCATCATGACTTTTTGTAAGGGGAATTACTTTTCATAAGTAAAGGAAGAACCTTCTACCTTCTGAAGAAAACCATTGTGTTGTCTCCCTCAAACATATAAAATACCATGGTATCCTACATTCTCAAATCTCTTCGTGTAAGGTTTATCTCATCATGACTTTTTGTAAGGGGAATTACTTTTCGTAAGTAAAGGAATAGTTGGGCTTATCAATAAGGAATTTAACACAGAATCGCACATACATACCACAGTTTGAACCTTGAACCATACGAAAAAAAACCAAAACTCGAACCATTGTTTTATCTTTTTCAAAGATATAAAATACCATATTATCCTACTTTTTAAATCTCTTGTCTAAGGTTATAATTGCTTGAGAAGCTATTTTGTTGAAATTTAAACTTAAGATAATCAACACTAGGATGCATGATGAAAATGAAGTGTAGGAGTATGCTAGTGATTTAAAGGTTTTATATATATTAAAAATATTATTAGATGTTGTTATTATTGTTTTTATTTAGTTAGTGTGAGATCGACATATATGGCTAACCATTCTCATTCTACCATGATCTTTTTAAAGAGTAGAGTTGAGCTTATCAATAGAAAATTTAATACACAATCATACACACACCCACCCCTCACACACTCGCCCACATTGCGGTTTGAAACTTGGACCTCCCAAAGAAGAGCCAAAGCCTAAACAGTTGGGTTGTTTGGAACATAAAAACATTGTTGTTACTAGACACTTATTCAATATTAAATATTCATAGATGGAAGAGAATATGGAATTAAAAAATTAAAGGGAATGTTTAAAATTACATGAAGATGGAGAATAATACTTTAGATGCCTTTTGCAGCAAGCGCGGAGCTGACGACGATGTACATGGGCAGCAAGGCTCTTGTGGCGATGTGGAGGTAAGTGAGGGCAAAGCCCAAGGGGAAACAAAAGATCATAAAAAGTGCCAGCAACGAAAACGACATTACTCTTCGTGAAAGGGGTGTCAACCTTAGGTGCAGTCAAGCGATGGAACAAAGCAACAAATTTGGCTATAGTATTCGTGAAAGAGATGCAAACCCTATGTGCAGTCAAGTGTTGAAGGAAGAGGGTTATTCACGGACCATATCTTCATTTTGTGAGAAAGCCTCTTTGATCAGAAGAAATATTTCTCAAGGATCTTTGGCTTCACGGGTGGATGAACCCATGTCCTCTATCAGGATTTCAGAGGATGAATTTGGGTTGGATCTGATTGATCATGAAGCCCGAACAATTATCTGCAAACTCAAGGGCAAAAGAGCAGACTTAAAGGAGCTCAAAGAATACATTAAATATTGATGCACCAATATATAATTCCAAGTAACCCTTCTACTCAAAAATTTCTTCTACTCAAAAATTTCTTTATGTTTTCTTTTCTGATTTAACGGATAAAGATAGGGTAATGGATTATAGATAGGGGAAAAATTGCACACCGTGTATGATTCTCAAGGCTGGATCCGCTGGGAAGCCCGAAGGTAATTACGACGGTTGTTATGTCTCTACACTCAATGAACAAGAGGGAAAAGGATTCACTAGGAATGGTTACAAGGACTCATTCCAAGTCCGAGGGGGTTTGGATGATGTTTTGATGTGTTAATTTAGAAGACACCTATGTTTTGGCTTTCTAAAATATTTAAAATACAATATTGAAATGCAATGCAAAACAGACAATGTGCAAGAATACAATTGCTACCCTAGTATGATTCTTCAATTTGATGAATTCTAACCCTGGCTTATATAGAAATAGAATATTTTATACTTCAAGCAAAGGAGAGAAAGAGGTGCACAAACAAACTAAAAAGCCCTAAATGCAATCTATATGCCTTTTATTCTTCAAATGCCTAAGGACTTAACTAAATATCTTCCTTTATCTATGATCTAAATTAAAAAAATAAAAATAAAAGGAAGACACACAAATAAAACAAATTAATGGTTTATTGAAACATTTATTGGATTGGTGATTGTTCTTCGCTTTAACTTGTGTTCAATAATCCCTACAGTTTCAACCTATAAGACAAACTGCACAAAGACACTAAAATTGGTGGTCAACGGTAGGAGGCCTACTTAGGCCACAATTTCTATTGTGCTCTGGAGCACTATAATTAAACTCCTTAGGTCTTTTAATTGACCTTAAAGCAAAAAAATAACCTTGACTTTTAAAATAGTTATAACAAAGATGTGCACAATAAATAAAGTATTAACAAAATGAACACAATGCAATTTCATTAGCTAAGGTTTAGGGACAAAGTGATTGCCCTAACTCAATGCAAGTAAATTAAATAAAAGAGAATGAAAGGATATAAAATAAAACAGAGATAGATACTTAACACATTATAAAATAAATGTAGAAGTAGATCTTAAGGTTGAGAGGCAAAAACTTCCCTCATATCATATTATAGATTTACAGTAACAAAACAGAATGTGAGGGCATAGGACAAAAATAGAGAAAAGATATAACAATCACAATAACACGGCAATAACAAAATCAAATAAAATATTAATGTTTACACAACAGATTTTCCAAAAGGATTTTAAAACCCGAAATGAAAGCACATTTGGAACAACGCAGGTGGAGGACGGAGGTGGAGAGGAGCCGAACAGGAACCAGGGCACCACAGGAGTGACGACTAGTTCATCTGGCTAGAAAACTCGGTCTACCGTGCAACTTCTAATACTCTGAGTGATTTGAAAAGAATATCAAATTTAAATGGAGCATTTATCAGCACATGAAGACACTCAATTTTTAAAAAAAGTATTGAAAGCTTTTAGAAAATCACAGGGGATAAGGTTGGTTGCAACAACCTTTAATTGTACAGCAAGAGACTACATATATTGAACCAAGTTAATGTAAAGTAAAAACATTCCCTGGTATATGTATATATATGAGCACAAACAGGTTGGATAGATGGACAACATTATTTTTTCATATATCGTAGACAGTAAATAGATAATTAATACAGTTGTGGTCAATGGTACTCAATAAGAAGGGGTGAAGCCTCTGACAATTCCCATAGTTGAATATGTTCTCTGGGGAAACATGGGAAATTTCACACACCCAAAGCAGTTGTGGTCAATGTTACTCGATAAGAAGGGGTAAAGCCTCTAACAATTCCCATAGTTGAATATGTTCTCTGGGGAAACAAATTTCACACACCCAAAGCACAATACCTTGATTGTAATTTGTAGCATATAAATCTTGATAATACTAGAGAGGAATATACTGGGAAGAATTTGTTCCAAAGATGAAGTAGTTGCATAAACCAAGTGTAAAACATGATTCTGAATGGACAGCTATTGCATACCGCTTCAGCAAGAGATTCTGTCAGCTCGTACTCACGGGCTGTGTTCTCAATTATTGGCACAACAAGCTCATCATAGTAGCCATGTCCTAGAATTCCCTTTATCATCTCCATATGAGTAATCTGGAAAACAGAGTGGCTTTGTTATTACAGCTCAACTAGGGATGTAATACAGATCTTATAATGGATTTCATATTTAGATGGTATATATCACAATTCATCCCGTTGGGATCGAGAGACTATCTGTCCTATGTTATGTTGAAAAGGTGGTAAATATTATTTGAACTTCCTGCACAGCATATGTAAGTGTGAAAACACCGACAAGACTGATTCTACCCTGAATTCTTTTGCTGAAGGATTAATCATAGTTGCAAGGCATGACTCCAAACCATGGCTGTGAATGACAGCACCAGCATTGCACATATGATATGCGTGAAAACAAAGCATAATAACATGGTAAGCAATAAAATCAAGCAAAATTTTGAAACTGGAATCCAAATGGGGCCTTCTTCTCATAAAGGAAGCAGCGACATGCACTCAACATTTGTAGGCACCAAAAAAATAAAAATCAGATTTTTGCACAAAAATATCTTCATTAACATGTAATCACACAAGATTGGAACAAACCTTGGTTTAAAAAACAATCCAACTTTGTGACACTAAATAAGTCAAAAAAGAAGAAACATTTGGAATTCCAAGAATTAACTTATGCACACTAAACAGTACCATACCATTTTTGCATGCAAAAACTATCTATACCACAAGTAAATCCCAAAATCATTTGAAAGAAGTACTAAGACTGAAATAAGCTTAATGCGAAGGAAACATTTCAGAATTAAATCAAAATGTAACATAATTGCTAAAGGACTATAGCATTGTAACGATGCAAGGAAAAAGTATACTAGAAGTAACTTTGGGAGAAAAAAATGACCACGTTTGTGACAGAAACTAAGGCATAAACAAAGTTCCACCATGTTTCCTAAAGCAGGAAAAAGTGAAAGAGGGTGACAAGTTTCAAGGTTGGCTGAAGACCCTGCAAAATATCAAGGGCTGGCAAAGAAACACCCAGCCAAAAACATACATTTTTTGAAGATTTATCATTGAACAAGGCTAACACCAAATACAACCTAAACAGACGTGAAACTAGAAAATTGCTGGAACAGACGAATCCTCAAGTTTCTTATGCATAGTAGTACGAAACAGTTATACATTGTGTACAAAATAATTCATTGCCCCTAAAGGGTCTACTGATAAAATAATTAACTACAAAGGAATTCCAAAACCTTCTCCCAAGGCCTTTAATTAAGTTAAACTTTGACAGTGTCATTAAGTTTAACCCAGGCAAAACAGGAGGAGGAGGGATCCTTAGAGACAATTCAAGGAAGATGATTTGTGGCTCCACCATGGCTGTTGGTTATAGAACAAATAAGCAGAGGCTCAAGTTAATAAAGTTTAACTTTATTAAGATAAACTTTGACGGTGCCTTTTAATTTAACCCAGGCAAAACTGGACGAGAAGGGATCCTTATGGACAATTCAACAAAGATGATTTGTAGCTCCACCATGGATGTTGGTTACAGGACAAATAAATTAGCAGAGACCGATGCTATGTTGGAGGGTACTGTTGCCACATTTTGCTAAGGGGTAAAAGATTTTGAAATTTTGAAAAATGCTGCTCTTTAGGATCAAATTCTCTCCCTTCCTCCTTTCTCCATGATCAGTCCAGGCAATCTTCAGATTTACATTTTCCAGGTGTTAGTAAAATCAGTTTTTTCAGCTTCAGCGAGCGATGAGCGATGGCAAAGAAAAGTGAAAAAACGGCTAAGGCAGGGTCGCCCGGAGTTCGCTCCTTTTTCGGGCGATTCCGAGAGTGCGATTCCCAGCGTCGCTCTCTCCTCGGGCGACCAACAGCTTCATCAGCGACCAACGGCAGGAGGAGAAAAGATTGCAAATTTTACTAAGGCATGAGCCATTGCCAAGGTTCGCTCCTCTGGCCAGCGATTCCCGTCGTCGCTGCATCAAACCAGCGACTTCCGTCGTCGCCCAGTTCTTCAGCGACTACCAGCGAACCCCAGAAATCGCCGCAGCCGTCGAACGATTCTTGTCGTAGCTATGGCTTCCGGCGAATCGCGGCAGGGGAAGATTTAAAACTGTCTAAGTGTGCACTCCCGAAGTCGCTCCATTTTGGAGCGACTCCCGTAGTCGCCCCTCACCCCAGCAACTCCTATCGTCGCCCAATTCTTCAGTGATCGTCAGCAAAATTCAAAGTTGCAAAGGTTGCCCAAGGTCGCTCCATTTTGGAGCGACTACTGTCGTCGCCGCCGCCAAAGCCCAGCAACTCTCGTCGTCGCTCCCAGTATTCAACGATCTTGGAAGAAAGAGAAAAAATCGCAAATTTGACTAAGGCATATGCGACTCTTGGGTTCGCTCCATTCCGGAGCGACTCCCGGGTTCGCTCCATTCCGGAGCGACTCCCGGGATCGCTCTCATTTTCGAGCGACTCTCGTCATCTCCCTTCATTTCGGCGACTGCAAAGTAGAAGAGCTCCTCCCAAGGTCGCTCCTCCTCCCAGCGATTCTCAGCATCGCTCATTCTAGCAGCGAACCTCAGTCCCGAGGCAAGGAGCGGGCAAGTTTCGGGATCTGGTCCGATTTTAGCAGGGCTGCAGGTGTACTTCAAGAGCAGGGTAGGTGAGCATTGATGACACGCACTCAGGGGTAAACTGTACTCCACCTACCACATTAACGAGACGAGCCCTTCCAACCACCAAATCCGTCCGGAGCCATACCAAATCCAGGTGAATCATGCTGCAGGTACACTCATGGCCAGCGGGTGTCAAATCTCGGCAGCTTTTGCAGGTTTGGGTTTCGTGCTTCAATGTAATTTGGGGGGAGATTTTCTGCTATAAATAGCAGTGAGCTTTCATTGTAAAAGGGGGGGAACATATTGCTAAGAAAGCTACTGTAAACAAACATTTTGCTTCAATACAAGGCATCTTTGGCTCCGATTCTTGTCTCTTCCTTTTATGCTGCCTTCTGCAAGTATTTCTGCTTCATGTTCATTTATTTTTCTGATTGTTGTAATTCTGAACTTTGGATTAGGGCATTAAGTGAATTTGGAATGCTTGTTGAAGGATACATAGGGAGGAATCGCAGTATTGGTTTTTGTTACATGTTTTGTTTTGATTGCTGTTGGTCTAGGTAATAATTAGTGATTGTGTTGCTTGTTCTTCCCCACCACTATTGCTATGCTTTTACATTTCTTTCTGCATTTTACAATCTCTTTCCAGTTCCCTTATCTTAAACCCCAAGTAGAATAGTATAGGAGTCGGCCTTCTCCGGAGATTGGCACGGAAGGCATCCCTTCCTTCCGGCCTTTCAATCTGTGGTCCGGGTCTAGGGCGCATACGTAGACCAAAATCCTTTCCTAATGGCGGATCTGTGACCAACAAGTACAATTGTAGTGCTTAGATATAATGTTGAGAGTGTTCATATAGAAAGCAATTCCCTTATAATCATTGGGAGGATGAATAGCAATCATCGTCTAAATTGAAAGTTTGAAACAAGGGTTTTCTTGAACTAGTTTAATAATATAAATTTAGCTATGTTAAAAGAAACCTTAACAAGGCTGCAGGTTTCCTTGCAACCTAGGGGTTGTTCAACATCTAATAAAGGCATAAGTTTTGCAGTCAGAACCTCTATCATTGATTTTTGATAGCCTCTGGAAGATAATCAAGGGAAATACTCTCAATCGCTGTTATAATGACTAAATGTATGACAAATAAGCTTCACATGACAAAAGAAATCATTCAACCTCATATGAAGAGAGAAGATTGCACATGGAATTGTCAACTTCAAAGTTTGGAGAGAAATTTGGCATCAGTATCAATCTTGAGGCTCTATTATTCATTTCGGATATCACTGAGTTCTCTGGTTTGTTAGATTCTCTGAATTTTCTTAGCTCCATAATCAGTAACCAATCCACCATAAAGGTAGAGGGAAGAAGAATGAGGAACACGAAAAATGATGACGGCCTGATAGAGAGAATGGAAAAAAGGTCCAAAGGCACATTAAGGAAATGAACTGAGAAGAAAAACCTGACTAAATTCTTCATTACTAAAAGTAAGCATACATCCCATCTTTCACAAAATAAGTGTTCTTACATGGATAAATGGTGTTTAAAGAAGTGATCAGTCAAAGTTGGTGAGATCCCTGGAAGCTCTGTGATTCTTAGTACTTCTGACCCTCAGACAAAGTGGTCCTATTCAAGGGTCAGAGTTGCAGCATAGGTAGAAAAGAAAATATGGACTTTGAAGTGGAAGCCGCCCACAACATGCAGCACTCAGCATAGAATTTTAGTGTGCTTACTGAAACTCTGTTGGACAATTTGGAACGTGAAATGAATTTCCTTGATGGCCACATTGACTTATTTTTCACTGCTTTGGGGCTTTACACTGTATAATGTCAATGACAATGGCTCTGCTGATGCTGACAGTAACTACGGCCCAAGAAATGGAGGAAATGGTCCTGATGAAGTTCCAGAATTGCTGCCATTGCAGGATGGCTTTCTCTTTGTCTGCAGCACGGTCCTCCTTTAAATTTTTGTTAACTTCTAATGACAAATACAAATAGATTATATGACTGTAGCAATTCACTATAATGCTATATCCAAGCTAATTATTACCATAGCAGATAATATGCTACTTAACTTCAAATCAAGCAAGACCCTTAATTCATAGAAGAAATGGTTTGCACCATCCAAAATAGAAGAAACAGGTAGAACCGTAGAACCATAGAGAAGAGGATTAGCGAGCATTATTCAGAACTCTGTCATAGCAGGGTGATCAAAAGGTAATTCGGCAGTGGGTTAAAAGAACAGAGCGCAAGGCAGATCGCACAAACAACTATAGTTGTACCCAAAGGATATGTTTAGAGAGACTTTATTGACCATGAAGAAACGCAAGCTTCTAGAAGAAGAAGGTGGGCAATTCCATTAGCCATGGCATTTACAGCACCGTTTGGTTAGAGGAATACCCAAATGGTGTTTTGGAATAGGAAGTGTATAAGGGAAAGCTACATGGACTTAAGACATCATAAAAGAAGTACTTAAATTGCAAGTTCTCAAGCTTTTGTATGGCTTGAAACAAGCTTCATGTATATGATATGCCAATATCAAGAAGCATCACACAAGTAAGTAGTTAAAGTTCTCGGGCAGTTTAAATCCCACATCAAGTGTGTGAGGGAAGACATATGTAACCGTCTTTGTTAATGACCTTATAATCACATGAGGGAGGGGTGGGTGATGGTTGAGGATGTAAATTTTTTTATTTTTTTTTGTTTGTGGTAATATTAAGATATGAGGTTTGACCATGAATCCTTCAATCTGTTACAACAATTTCATAGGCAGATATACACTCACACATTCACCCTCAAGTGCGTTAAGGAAGGCATACGTAACCGTCTTTGTTAATGACCTTATAATCACATGAGGGGTGGTTGAGGATGTAAATTTTTTTTTTTTTTTTTTTTTTTTTTGTGGTAATATTAAGATATGGGGTTTGACCATGAATCCCTCAACCTGTTACAACAATTCCATAGGGAGATACACACTCACCCCTTCACACATTCACCCACGCCAAGGTTTGAACCTTGGACCTCTCGAAGAAGAGCCAAAGCCTAAACCGTTGTGCTACACCCAAGATACTAGCATGACCAATTTTACTTGCAATGGGGATATAAGGTTTTTAACCTCCATGAGGTCAAAAACAGCCTCTGAGACAAATTTTGATCTTTTGCTACTTACTCTTCTTCAAATCTATTCAAATGCTAGAGTATGACTATAGCTACTTCAAATCTCACTCACATTGGTGGACCGATTTGGTCTCGTAATTCTGTTAACGAACAAAACCTTATGATAACAGATTTGGTGCGTTAAATTGAATGCTTGTCTTGGTGTTGTTGGTGTTGCTTTCAACCACATAAAAAAATTAAAACGATTACCACAAAGTGGTTATTGTTGGAATTATAAACTAATCTAAATTTCGCTGCTTATTCATCGCTGAAATGTCCTGTCAACTGTTAATCTGACAGAAGAAGCATGGGCTGGGTTAATGCAGTAGGTGAGCTCCGTATGGCCTCGAGTTTCCCGCCATGCCAGCCTGTGCCGATGGAGAGACCTATAAATACCGTCTCTGGGGTCCTCCTTCGATATTCTGGGCAACAGCCCCAATTTCCCTGCACACCAGCTGTGCAGGCTATTCCCTGCACACCAGCAGTGCAGTGGATTCGACGGCCAAGCCTTGTCGCAGTTTGTATGCCCAGCAGACTTGTTTCTGCAGTTGGGTTTTGGGCGGAGTATTCCGTAGGCGGCAATGTCCGTAGATGTAGGCTCAGCAGAGCCAGTTCCTTGTATTGCTCCCTCCCCTATTTCAATAATATAAACCCTGTTTAGTTTTGTGCCTCTGCCTGCGCGTGTTTGCCTGTAACAAGGCTGTCTTCAGATCTTGTTTCTAGTTTTTCTATTCAGTTATTTCCATCATGGTATCATAGCTTGGAGACTGAAGATCCGCAGGCGGAGAGGAGTGAGAGCCGCAGCACTGGGCCAGGTGTGGTTCATCGGCAGAGATTCAAACAAGGGGCTCTCGACTGTTTAGACCAGAAGAGTCTAGCTTTCCATGCAAAGTTCGGGAGCGCAGCCCGAGTTCGACTGCCGTCGAGTTCGGCTGTCGCCGCCACCGCCACCCAAAATCGTCGCTACCGAAAGCACAGAACCGCCCAAAAAGCGCACACAAAATCTCTGGCGCCGCTCAATAGACGCAAGAAAAGTTCAACGGTGGTGGAAGCCGTATACGGGGCGGAGGTGTGGAAGTCGTTGAGTGGCGATGTGAAGCGGAGGAGATTGATCAGCAGCAACGTAATCGCAGGCACCACCAGTGTCGTGCGAGCCTCCAAACGAAGTTCGGGAGCGTAGCCCGATCGCACGAAGTTCGAGAACGCAGCCCGATCGCACGAAGTTCGGGAGCACAGCCCGATCGCACGAAGTTTGGGAGTGCAGCCCGATTGTGCGAAGTTCGAGAGCGCAGCCCGACTTCGAGCCCTCTCGACCGCATTGCGCTCCCGCTGACAACAAAAAGAAAACAAAAAAATTTCCGTGTGGCCTCGCCTTTAATGTGGCGGTTCACGAGCGAACAGGGGCAGGAAGGACGCTTTGGCGCTCCTGATCTTGCTGGAGGTGCTCGCAGACCTGAACGAGCGACTGCAAATTGCAGCGGACGACGGTGTCGGCAAACGTACAGGTGTCCTCCTTGGTGTTTCCCTCGGGGATGCCCATAGTGTAAGACTCCAGAACGAGGGTCCAGGTCCTGGCACTGTCGGCAAACTTGTTCAGCATGGTGACAGATCAGTAGTTGTCTATGTCCTAGCCAGCCGCCCGACTGCGCAGCGCAGTCGGAGTGCGCTGCCTTTGACTAGCGCAGTCGGGCGCTGACTGCCAAAAACCCCCTTCTTTCGTGGCTTTTGAAACACGCACTCCGACTATTTTTGGAAATTTAATGGCGGCATTTCAAAATTGTTTGTATTAGCGAGAATTTAGATTAAGGGGGGATGTTGGAATTATAAACTAATCTAAATTTTGTCGCTTATCCGCCGCTGAAATGTCCTATCAACTGTTAATCTGACAGAAGAAGCATGGGCTGGGTTAATGCAGTAGGTGAGCTCCGTATGGCCTCGAGTTTCCCGCCATGCCAGCCTGTGCCGATGGAGAGACCTATAAATACCGTCTCTGGGGTCCTCCTTCGATATTCTGGGCAACAGCCCTAGTTTCCCTGCACACCAGCTGTGCAGGCTATTCCCTGCACACCAGCAGTGCAGTGGATTCGGCGGCCAAGCCTTGCCGCAGTTTGTATGCCCAGCAGACTCGTTTCTACAGTTGGGTTTTGGGCGGAGTATTCCGCAGGCGGCAATGTCCGCAAATGTAGGCTCAACAGAGCCAGTTCCTTATATTGCTCCCTCTCCTATTTCAATAATATAAACCCTGTTTATTTTTTGGGCCTCTGCCTGCGCGTGTTTGCCTGTAACAAGGCTGTCTTCAGATCCTGTTTCTAGTTTTTCTATTCAGTTATTTTCGTCAGTTATAAAGATAGACTTAATAATAATAAATAAATAGGTAGGTTAACAGATAAGTGAATTTTGCATACTAAAGCACGTAGTTCTAAAGCACGTAGTTTTTGTCTTGCAGACAAAATGAACGCAAGAATTGTCGAAAATCTTTCAGATGACATAGTGCAAACCTCTGAAGCCCAACCCACATGAAGGCAGCGTTGAAATCATCTGTCTCGCAGACAAAATACATGAAAGTAGATGAAAAGATGGAGAGAAAAGCGTTGCCTTGAGAAAGAGAGGACCATACTCGCTACATTTGGGAGGCTTGTGGGGGAAAGACTTGGGCGAAGGCGCAGATAAAACGAAGCCATTTGCAGACAGCACGTATATGTCCTCTGTCGCAATTCTCTCCTTCTGCACTCCTGTACAATTCAAATCACATCAACGACAGCATTTTTATTTATTTAATGGCTATTTTTTTTTAAATTTTGAGATACAGCGATAGACGAGATGAAGACAGAGAAACTTACCGTCATCTCAGGATCTGGAGCTCTGGCTTTCCGATCCTCGCATTTATCTAACTCAAAATGATATTACGCACTCTGGATCTCTGGCTGTCCAATCCTCGCATTTATCTAACTCAAAACGCATTTATCTAACTCAAAATGATCAAAAATGCGAGGATCAGACAGCCAAACCCTGAGATGATGGTACGTTTCTCTGTCTTCATCTCGTCTATCGCTGTATCTGCAAACAAAATTGGGGAGCGAGCGAGCGAGCGCTGGAACAAAATTTGGGAGAAAACACTAAAGTTTGTCACGTGATTTCGCAGTTTCTTTGTTGGTTTCGACTTTTTGCCAAATTTTTCAACACGGAGGGATGAACGTTAAACCTTTGATGTCATTTTCGTTCAATATTCTCTTAAGACCCAGTTATCATTATGTAGATGGATTAATATTTTTATTTTTATTTTTAAAAAATAATTAGTTGTAGAGAATTAAAATGTTTTTATACAGTGGAGGGTTGCAATACAGGAGGGTTTGCACAAAAATATATACAAAAATTTGTTCAACGGGTTTGCAACAGAGGAAAATTTGCAAAGCAAGAACGATTTGCGACATAGGGTTTTATTATATATTTCATCGGATCAATAGTATAGGGGTTCGGTAAAGGTTTGCCGTAAAGGGTTTTATTATATATCTATTTCATCGGATCAATAGTGCAATGGAAGAAGGAAAGCAACAATTGCAAGAACCGATATATGTCAATAAAAAACAATACTGGAGGATATTAAGACATCGACAAGCTCGAGCAAGGGCAACAATAATGAAGAGCACATATCAAAAAATAAAAATAAAAAACATTCTACCACATAAACAGGTGAAAAATAAGGAACAATCAAAGGCACTAACCATCATCAAACGATATATATACACAAAGGAGGGTTTGCAGTGGAGGAGGGTTGCAGCAGAGGAGGGTTTGCACAAATATATATACAGAAATTCATTCAACGAGTTTGCAATAGAGGAGAATTTGCAAAGCAAGGAGGGTTTGCGACGGAGGGTTTTATTATATATATTTCATCGGATCAATAGTATAGGGGTTCGGCAAGGGTTTGCAGCGGAGGGTTTTATTACACATCTATTTCATCGGATCAATAGTGCAATGGAAGAAGGAAAGCAACAATTGCAAGAACCAATATATGTCAATGAGAAACAATATTAGAGGATATTAAGGCATCAACAAGCTTGAGCAAGGGCAACAACAATGAAGAGCACATATCGAAAAATAAAAATAAAAAACATTCTACCACATAAACAGGTGGAGAATAAGGAACAATCAAAGGCACTAACCATCATCAAACGAGGAGATCAATCAACCCAACAGAGCGGACAAAAGAGAGAAGATAAAATAAAAGAAGGTAAAATGACAACACAAGAGAATACAGAACGAAAAACAAGCGAGGAGAAAAAAATCAAAAATAACTGCAAGAAAGCATTCAGCATGGAAAATGGAGGGCACCAAAATGAGTTTTCAGACGAGGAAGAAACGTACAGTCCCACAACCACACCACTCATGTGGGCACCAAGACTTTATGTGCAAGAGCTAATGAAGATGAAAGAGAAACTTGAAAGCATGGAAAGGAGGGAGAAATTAAGAGATACTAAATCAGATGAGGTTATAAACACCATATGGAGGCTGAAAAAAGAAAACAGCCAACTCAAGGAGCAAGTGTCAAAGCTACAAAACCTTGCAAACATGGGTCAGCGTGAATGGCATGTCATCAGACAAGCCATACACCCCCCAATCAATAATGCAATAGAGGTGGAAAAAACAAATGCAAATCAAATAAAATAGGTACAAGAAACACTCCAAAACATGGAAACAAGAGAAAATGAGCTACGAAATGAATTAGCAAAGGCAAAGACATGGTCTCAAGTAGTAAAAGAACCAGTCAATCAACAAAAATAGTTGATAGAGAAGCAAGTAAAAATTCAAATAATAGAAGAGAAAGAAAGACATGAGAAGTTATCAAATATAATCATCAAAGGGTTGAAAGATTATGGGGATAGGGAAGACACAAATCGTTTAACCAGGGACTTCTTGTCAAATCGATTATAATGGAAAGGTCAGATAAAAAAAGCAAGCAGAATTGGCAGGCTGAGAGGAGGTAGAGATAGACATATTTGGGTCATATTGATGAGCTACGAGGATAAAACAAGATTACTAAAAAACAGAGGCATGCTGAGGGTCACAATTCTATTTAGATGATGACCTAACATTTTTACAGCAGGAAGAAAGAAATAAGGAATGGGAAAAGGTGAGGGCAGCAAGGAATGAAGGGAAACACGCATATTTAAGAAATGGAAAGGCATACATCACATCTAAACAAACCCAAAATAAATAGGGAGTATGGCCCTCCTAGGAACATCTTACGATTGTAAGTTGGAACTGTAGACGTTACCCTTGGAGAAGAGGACCCGGGTTAAGGCCCATTGCTAGAGACAAAGGTATAATCATACTGATGGAAACACATGAACACGATGGATGTAGGACTCTAGAATTTGTGGGATACAAAAAAATAGCTATATGGAATAAAGCAGCTAAAAATGGAAAAGGGCATGGGGGTATTATGGTTTTAATAAAAGAGGAATGAGATAGGGTCATTAAAATTGAAAAACAAGATGAAAACAAATAGTACATCTGGATAAAGATCCTAGAAAATAAGTCATTTATCAGCATAACAACATGTTATTTTGCTCCAAAGAATTCTAAATTCTATAAGAAACATGATCTTAACAGAGAAGATCCATACTCCTCCCTAAAAAAAATATATTTCGATATACAGTAAGTTGGGGGAGATTATATTAATTGGAGATTTCAATGCAAGGACAACAAATAAGCAAGCTAACATTTTAGAAGGTAGCGAAGATATTGAGATTAATCCTCTTTGGATGCCAAAAGAGGAAAATTAGCAGTGGTCAGGACTTCAGAAGATGAGCACGGGGCTATCACGCAATATGAAGAAGAGTTGTTAGGTCTCTACAAAGATACACAATTTGATTATTTGCAATGGGATGAACAAATGGAAAAATTCAGGAAAGTATACATGCAAAATATATATGGGACAAAGTGTAATAGACTATGTAATATGCTCACAAAATTACATACCAAGAATAGAGGAGCTAGAAGTGGAAGATTCTTCGGTAGAACTTAAGTCATATCACAACCCAATTGTTATGAAACTTTGAATGCATGGAGATAAACCAAGGAAAAAACACTTGCAAGGCAATCAAAATAAATATCCTCACAAGGGAAACATTCTCTTAACAGATGAAAATCAACAAAATTTTAAATCAGTATTAAATAACAAGTTACAGGAAAGGGAAGAACTACCTCATAGTAGCAAAGATTACAGTAAGAGTGAATGGTTAATGCATGTTATCCAAGAAGCTCTAAACAAATGCAAGAGAGCTAAACCTAAAAAGAAAGAAAGGAATAACTGAAGAGAATTTACAGAAACATATTCTAGAAATAATGCATAAATAATAACCAAGGAAATAATGACACCATTCAATGCACATATAACACACAAGATTTACCTTGGTTCACCCAATTTGGGCTAGTCCAGCAAACAAGAGTCTATCCTCCTTGATATATTATTCTCTCTCTTGTCCCTAAAACGGGACATTACAATAATTATATAAGGAAACTCATACAACCCTAAACCACCAAGTGGTATTAGGGTACCGTGGATACAACACCATGGGCTAAACCACCCACCAACCGTGGGAATCTCGGGGGTCGCTCCAAAAGTAGCGATAAAAGTAGGTGAAAAGTAGCGATAAAAGTAGGTGAAAATTTCGGCGTCGGCTTCGCCGGCTTCAATCACTTTCACCGTATCCGAGGGCGTCCCCCTACGCACCCCGAGCCATCACCTATTACGTAATCACCTTTACCGTAGCCGGGGGTCCTTGGGGGCCTCCGGCCCCCCCGGACCCCCCTACCCGTCGTCTTTTGCGCTGTAGTTCCTGTCGTACAATTCTTTTTCGACAAAGAATGAGACACATCCAACATTCTCCCACTTGTTGAATACTTTGCTAGACCCATTTCAATTGTACAGAATCTAAACTTTTCAGTGCTTACAGCCTTGGTTAAAGCATCTGCAACATTTTCCTTGGTGTCTACCTTTTCCAACAACACTTTCTTCTGTTCAAGCATGTCCCTGCAAAAATGGAACTTTGTATCAATGTGCTTCGTTCTTGAATGGTAAGCAGGGTTCTTTGCCAAAAATATGGCACTTTGACTGTCACAATTTATCTTCATAGCTCCTTGAAAGAACCCAATTTCAGCACATAGTCTTTGCAGCCATACGGCTTCCTTACTTGCATCAGTGGCTGCCATATACTCAGCTTTAGTAGTTGAAAGAGCAACAACATTCTGCCTCTTGCTCATCCAACTAATTACCCCTCCGAACAAATTGAATACATAAGCACTAGTAGATCTTCTCCTCGTCCGGATCTCCAACCTAATCTGCATCAACAAACCCTTCTATATCCAATTGTCCTGTTTTCTTTACTTGTACCCTCATAGCAGATTGTAAAATCGGAGGTGCCACGCAAATATCTCGAAAACCCTTTTCACAACGAGTCCAATGCTCTTTACCGAGTTTAGACATATCTACTCAAGACTCCCACCGCATGGGCAATGTCTGCTCTAGTACAAACCATGGCATACATTAAACTACCTACAACATTTGCATAAGGAATATGTGACATTTCCTCTACCTCTTCTTATGTTTTTGGACATTGTTCAGCAGACAATTTTTCACCTAAAGAAATAGGTACCTTCATCGGTTTGCAATCCTGCATATTGAACCTTTTCAACACTGTCTCAACATACTTTTTTTGATCTAGCCACAACTTTCTATTAGAGCGATCTCTTTTTATTTGCATACCCACTATAAAATTTGCAGGGCCAAGATCCTTCATGTCAAACTACGATGCCAACTGAGACTTTACTTCCCTGACCAGTTTCTTGCTATTTCCAATTAGTAACATGTCATCAACATAAAGAAATATAATGACAATTACATTACCAATTTTCTTTGAATACACACAGTGATAAGCATTGCTACGAACAAAACCAATTCCTAAAACATAAGTATCAAATTTTTGGTACCACATTCTAGGTGATTGTTTCAATCCATACAATGATTTCTTTAACTTACATACCAGATCCTCCTTTCCTGCAATAGTGAAACCTTCAGGCTGCCTCATATAGATTTCTTCCTCCAAATCTCCATGAAGGAATGCAATTTTCACATCCATCTGTTCTATTTCAAGATCAAATGCAGCAGCCACAGCTAACATAAATCTAATTGATGTTAGCTTTGCAACGGGAGAAAAAACTTCACCATAATCAATTCCTTCAACCTGGGGAAAAACCTTTAGCAACCAGGCGAGCTTCATATTTCTCCACTTTACCTTCAACGATTCTTGCTTCTTCTTAAAGATCCACTTGTAACCTATTGCTTTCCTACCACTTGGTAATTTCACTAAATCCCATGTTTTGTTCTTTTTCAGGGACATCATTTCCTCATCCATGGCCTCTTCCCAACGGTTTGCCTCTCCAAAATTAACAACTTCTCTAACTGTTCTAGGATCTTCATCAGTAACAGATAGTACAAAAGAAGTAGGAAAAGCAAATGGACTATACCTTTTAGGTTGCTTCCTTTCCCGTGTTGATCTCCTTACCACAGGTGTATGAACCTCTTCTTCATCCTCTTCCAGATCCTCACATGTATGCTCCTCTTCCATATCCTCATCTGTATGCTCCTCTTCCGGATCCTCTACTTGTTTGATAGTTTTCCATGAGATCAAATTGGACCGTTCCGAGTTCCTCTTCCGTAACTACCTTCCCCGGAATCACCGATCATCTCCCTAAACACCACATCTCTACTCGTACTAATCGTACTTTTAGTTTTTGGATTCCAAAGCTTATATCTTTTAACACCATCTTTATAACCAATAAAGATACATTTAATAACCTTTATTATCTAGCTTACTTCTTTTCTCCTTTGGAATATGCATGTATGCATCACGACCAAAAACTCGAGATGTGAAATAGAAGGTTTCTTACCAAATAGAGCTTCAAATGGAGTTTGATCTCGGCAATGCTTGATGTAGGTGACCGATTTCGCAAGTAGCATGCTGCGCTCATCGCTTCCGCCCATAATTCCTGTGCCAAACCCGCACCACCGAGCATACTTCTAGCCTTCTCCATCGGTGATCTGTTCAACCTCTCTGCAACTCCATTCTGTTGAGGTGTATATGGAGTAGTCTTTTGTCTTGCAATACCACATTGCTTACAAAATTTCTCAAATATATTAGAACAATATTCCCCTCCATTATCATACCTCAACACCTTAATCCTTTTATCAGTTTGATTCTCAACAAGTGCTTTAAATTCCTTAAATTTTTCAAACACTTCATCTTTGCTCTTAAGAAAGTAAATCCATGCATATCTTGAAAAATCATCAACAAAGGAAGCATAATACCGTGATTTTCCAAGAGACGGCATAGGAACAGGACCAAAAATATCACTGTGGATCAAATATAGTACCCCACTAGATCTTGTGGCACCGAGATGGAAAACTAACCCGATTCCGTTTACCATAAATACAATGTTCACAAAAATCGAAAGACATTGAGTAATTAGAGATACCATGAACCATACCTTTTGTGTACAGGGTACGCAATCCCTTTTCTCCAATATGTCCCATCCTTTGATGCCAGAGTGTTGAGCTTTTATCAGAATCAACCTCAAGAACAGCTTGAGCTATTACACTCATTTGTCATAGTGTTTCCCAATAGCTTATACAATGCTCCAATCTGAACTCCCCTTGCCAACACCATTGATCCACGAACCATTTTGCATGAATCCTTGCCAAAACTGACATTCACTGCTGCATTGGCCATTTTGCTTATCGAAATCAAATTTCTAGCAAGTCCCAGAATATGCATCACACCTGGTAGGGTCTTAACCCTACCATCCTGTAGCAAAATTTTCACTCTTCCACGACCCATGATTCTGAGTGGTGAATCATCTCCCAATAGTACCTCCCCTCCATCATATCTTTCATATTCACTAAACCACCCTCTATGAGGAGTCATATGAAAAGAGGCACCAGTATCAATCAACCAATCATTTTTATCTGATCGTGTGGAGCACGATGAGCGAGGATGCCGATATACATCCCCCGCTTCATCAATGGATTTATTCATCTCTCGTGGAAGTCGATTCATCGGACTTTTTCCGGACTCAGCTTTCTTTGATCTGCAATCCTTCTTCATATGACCAGGCTTGCCACAATTCCAACATTTTCTCTCAAACTTCCCCCGAGACTTGGATCTACCTTTAGACTTAGACCTATCACCATATCTAGATTTGTCCTTCTCCTTGGCACACCCTCTCACTGTTAGGGCTTCCTTAGATGTGCCCTCCATGGCTTTTCTCCTCATATCCTCAGATAATAGAGATGCCACTATATCTTCAAACTTCAATGTGGATGAAGTTGTACTACCAATTGCTACTACTAAGTTATCCCATGAATCTGGTAAAGAGCATAACAAAGTAATGCATTTATCTTCCTCACTCAACTTAATTTCTATAGATGTTAGTTGACTTACCACTGTATTGAATGCATTCAGATGATCTGCAACCGAATCCCTGTCATGCATCCTAAGATTGTACAGTTTCTTTCTGAGGAATAATTTGTTCACTAGGGACTTCGATTGATACAAAGCCCCTAACCTCTCCTAGATATCCTTTGCTGTAGCTTCTCCCGAAGCATTGATGAGCACCGAATCTGCAAGACACATTCGAATCAGACTCCTTGCTTTTCGATTCATCTTCTCCCAATCTTCATCGGAAGTACCCGTAGATTTTGTTGTTTCTGAAATAGCAGCCCACTGATCTCTGTCCACAAGCATATCTTCCATATTTAACTTCCATAGCTCAAAACTTTTGCCATCAAATTTCTCGATCTCTATCCTTGAATGATTTCCTGACATTTTTCCTTCAAACTCCTTCTGCGTAACTCCCACTCCAGAATAGGTTTCCTCTCACTCCTAGAAACCCTAGATCTTCTTCAAACGGATTTAAACCCTAGCAATAAAGGCGTCCCCCTATGGCTAATGACTTGGCTCTGATACCAAATGAAGAGAATTTACAGAAACATATTCTAGAAATAATGTAGAAATAATAACTAAGGAAATAATGACACCATTCAATGCACATATAACACACAAGATTTACCCTGGTTCACCCAATTTGGGCTAGTCCAGCAAACAAGAGTCTATCCTCGATATATTATTCTCTCTCTTATCCCTAAAACGGGACATTACAATAATTATATAAGGAAACTCATACAACCCTAAACCACCAAGTGGTATTAGGGTATCGTGGATACAACACCATGGGCTAAACCACCCACACCCACTAACCACCCACCAACCGTGGGAATCCCGGGGGTCGCTCCAAAAGTAGCGATAAAAGTAGGTGAAAATTTCGACGTCGGCTTCAATCGCTTTCACCGTATCCGAGGGCGTCCCCCTACGCACCCCGAGCCATCACCTATTACGTAATCACCTTTACCGTAGCCGGGGGTCCTTGGGGGCCTCCGGCCCCCCCGGACCCCCCCTACCCGTCGTCTTTTGCGCTGTAGTGCCTGTCGTACAATTCTTTTCCGGCAAAGAATGAGACACATCCAACAATAACTTCCCAACCAACCCATGGTTCGATGAAGATTGCAAAAAAGTGTAAAGACTACTAAAGGAACCAACGGGTAAAACAAGAGCAAACAGAAAAGCATATGAGAAACTGGTAAGGGCAAAAAAAGAAGTTTACACTAGAACAAGGAGGAAAGAATTGATTTACTTAGGGAAGCATGAACCAATTTTTTTTGGAAGGAACTAAGCGTGAAAAGGATGCAAACTAAAAATAACATAATAGTTAATCAGTGGTTGGAGTATTCAAAACAATTGTATCAGCGTAGTAACCAGCAGGAGACACCCCCTACTATCATTGTCAAGAAAGAACTTTTCACAAATGAAGACATTATTCAAGGGATAAAAAAGTTAGTAACTGGTAAAGCCCGTGACATAGACAATCTTTAGGTAGAGCATATAAAATGGGGGGCAGATATTCTGGCATCGCAGATCAAAGAAATTTTCAACGAGGTCATATGAAATGGCTTCCCAATCGAGTGGACAACTAGCTTGACCATTCCTTTGCTTAAAAGTGGAGATGTAAATAATCCCTCAAACTATCAAACTGTCATGATCAACCCTCTCTTTGCAAAGTTGTTTGGGAGTATGATAGAGCGTAGGATCAACATATGGGCAAAAGAAAAATGAAAGAGAGCAAAGGGGCAAGCAGGTTTTAGGCCCAAGCACTCAACTATTGATCATTGTATCACACTCAGACACATGGTGGAAAAATATAAGACAAAAAGAGAAGGCTTTTTGTTGTTTTGTAGACTTTAAAAAGGCATTTGACATAGTGCCAAGGAAAAAATTATGGAGCAAAATGGAAGAGCTAGAGGTTCCAATTCACTACAGGGCAGCAATTCACAGACTATATGAGCATGTAAAGGCTAGAATCAAAACACAGGAAGGGTTATCTAAATGTTTTGGTAGTGACATAGGTGCCAAACAAGGTTGCTCTCTATCTCTAACATTATTTGGGCTGTACATTGACAAGTTAGAAGAATGGATAAGCAAATTTGGGGGAGAGGATGTGCACTTAGCCAAATATGTGGTAAAACATCTCGTGTATGCAAACGATGTAATTCTTATGGCCAAAACAACCAAAGATCTAGAATATCACCTTCGAGCTCTAAAACTCTTTTGTAAGGAAGTTGGGATGCAGGTGAACACGAGCAAAAAAAAAATTATGATTTTTTCAGCAAAAAAGAAGAAGCAACAACTTGAATTTCAGTTTGTAGGAAAACTGCTTGAGGTAGTAGTAGAATACAAATACCTGGGCATAAAATTTCATCACAAACTTAATTGGAATACATGTAGGATGAAAAGAACTCAATGTGGTTGGAGAGCACTAAATGCACTTCAAAACAGGTGTAGGAATGTCGAGTTGTGGGACTGGAAGACCACCAAGGTCTTATTTGGCCTACTTGTTACACCAGTTTTTTTGTATGGTTGCGAGGTGTGGTCTAGTGGCACAACAAATGCAAAATGGAGGCAAATAGAAAGGATTAAAAAATATCTAATCACAAATTTTCTCAAAATTAAGGCCACAACCCCTTATGAAATTATTCTAGCTGAAACTAAAATGTTCCCTTTAGAAGCAATTGCTATGACCAAGTTGTTATGTTACTTGAAAAAAATAGAAAACATGAAAAACGACAGATTGCCTAAGGCAGCTAGGGACAAAGAGTTGCATAGGCGGAAGAATACATTGATGAAACAAAATCAGAAATGGATGAAACGTTGGGAGATCAACATAAATGAATGCCCAAATGTCAACAAAGACATAAAAATTATGTGAATGAAAAGTTTAGAAGTGGAATGTGGAAACATGCAAGCAGGAAAAGACAATATTATATTGCAAAGTTTAACCCAATGTATGACCACAAAGAAAAAGCATATATAGGCACTGAAATCAAGTGAAAGGAAAAAATCCTCATTGCTCAAATAAGGACTAGCTCTCATAGGCTTAGATGTGAAACAGGGAGATGGACAACGCCCAAAGAACTGTTAGAATTAAAGTGTACTATGCCTCTGTTTTGACACTTGTCAGTTTATATTGACACTTGTCAGTTTATCATATAGGCCTTCTGCCTATATATGTAATTCATTTGTATCAATAATATAATCCCTTCAGTTTTAGTCCCAACATTTGGTATCAGAGCAGACTTTCCCTGCCCTGTGAAACCCCTTGAGGGGGGATTTCCCTCATGGAAATCCTCCCTCCCCCATAATTTTTTTTCTTCCCAATTTTTTTTTTAGTTTTTTTTTTACCGAGGGAGTATGCTCTCCATCATTTGATGGATCAGAAACCAGATGGTAAAAATATTAAAACTTGGGAGGTCATTTTTTTTTCTCTTTAGTTTTCCATGCAGATCTATTTCATTTGGAGGTATGCAGAACCGCCGGGAGACAGCTGTGGGGAACATCCACAAACGCTTGAGCAGCCTAAAATGACTGAGACCCATTACTGTATCTCTGCTTTTGACAAGCTGAATGGCTTCCCATCTTGCATCATTTGCCTTGTGGGGCTTGTTGAGCGCACTGCTAAAACTGTTGTAGATGCTCTCATTGCTATCACTAATACCACTGCTGTAACTGGTCCTGCTGATGCTGCTCTTCCCACTCATGTTCCCTTGCTCCCCTTTCTCATTCTTGAGATTCTCAATTATTTTGTTGTTGCACTCACTGATCTTAAGTGTTGTTATATCAGTCATATCATTGTTGTTCTTGACACTGTTGGTACCTGTGATTGTGCTGCCGCTGAGGCTGTTCTTATTGCTCATGTCCATGCGGCTTGTGCTGAGGCTCCCACTCATGCCTTGTGGGTGTCACATAAACGTAGGGGTCCTGCCTGGGGTAAGACTCGAGCAGCCATATGATCACAGGGATGTTGTACATCACTTCCTAGTAATACATGGGCACTGTACCCTCTGCCTGCAGCAAATTCACTGTTCTCCCATCGTTGTGACTGTACATGGCAGTTTTCGCCTGGAGGCTCGGGAATTCTTGGATGACCGATACGAGGTGCTGCCTTATCAGCCATTTCACATTCCCCTCGCAGGGCAGCCAACACCATCTCCCACGGCCCCCTCCTTCGGAATCACCGCTGCTGCTATCTCTTCTGCAGCCGCTGCCGTAGCCGCCGACTTCAGATCAATGGTTACAGCCACACTGGATTGAAGTTTTTTTTTTAGAATGGATCAGTTACAGCCAAAATATAGCCAAGTTGTGGGCATTACCTTCTGCCAGATGAGCACAATTTGCATCCGTAGTTTAAGGGGTGATGATTGTTGTTTATGCTATCCCGTGATTGGCATTCATTAATCGATCTCACAGTTCATTCTTCTTATGAGCAGCTTCATCAATGATCTTCAGCAAACAAATCAAATTGTGTTGCAAGATCCAGAATGTCGCCTTATGAGGGAACATTGAAATATTTGTTTTTATTGTGCTAAGATTTTTTTTTTGTGGCAGAGTATGAACCCGTTCTTCATTCACATTGGAGACTTTGAGCCCGTATTTGCCTGAGTGGATGTAAAACGTAGACTGTTGGAGCGCTGCAATTCTGTGACCTTGGAACGCTGTTAGACATTGCTGCGGGAGAACGTGCACTGATGTCAAGACTGGTGATTGCGGGTGAATGTCAAGACTGGTCACTGACTGTTGGAGTGCTGCAATTCTGTGACCTTGGAACACTGTTAGACATTGTTGCGGGAGAACGTGCACTGATGTCAAGACTGCCTGGTGATTGCGGGTGAATGAGTTGATTGCTGTGATTGCGTGTTCATGGCGTTCAAGTGTGATTACTGGTGGTGCTACGCTATTTTTTCAAGTGGCCAGATTAATTTCTTAAATTTTTTGGCATTTTTTTTTGGAGCCTGATATCTCCGTCGGGCGAGATTGTTAAATATCGGAGTCAGAGCAAACGCACAACAACATTGATTTCATAATTTCGTCGATCTTTGCTGGCATGGGTTCGAAGGACATGAATCTGGTTACGATGCAGCGCATGGAAACTGCCCTGAATTCCCAGCGGGTTTACCAGACGGCGGAGCAGCTGCACCAGAAATACAGGTGTTCGCCCGTGGAAGCTCCTCCGCCTCCACAGTCCCAGACATCCTCGTGGGAGACATCGAATCCGTGGCGCGTCGATGGAAGGGCGAGTGCGTCGGCGGGAAAGGGTTTACACCAATAATGGAAGACCGTTGGCGATGTAGTACTCTTTGCTGGGTTGGGCGTTCTAAAATAGGACGTGGTGAAACACATGGCAGAGAAGTTGGGGAAGACGCCAGCTCAGATTGCGCTGAGGTGGGGCCTACAGAGGGCTATAGCGTAACGGAGCCATTGACAGCATGCTTTCCGCTGTATGTAGGTCCATCTCGAGACGCTGCCTCGTGTCTCCGTGCCAGCTACCATCAGTAGGAATATTAGGTCCGTTGGCCATTGTTTTGGAGCGCCTGATTTCCACGAGGCACTGTTTCGGAGGGTTCTCTTCTACAATATTACTGCTATGATGAATGTATGCATCCAAAGCTTCTATTTTTTTTTCCCTTTAAAAATGATGGTGGAACTTTATCAAGGAGGACAATGAATTTTTTATGAAACTTTAATTTAAATTTTTAAAGGGAGCATTTTATAAAGAATATTATTGACCGACAAGCCCACATGCCAAAATTTTCAAACAATGTAATTTTTCATTGGGGGGAATATTTTTGTCATTTTATTCCGCCATAGTGCGATGCGGTTTTGTTGTCTTAGATAGGCATGATGGTTTTTCCACATGATGCAGGCCCCTTTGATGGTGGAATATAGGGGTATATATAGTCGTTGGAAACGTTTTTCCATAACGGACACATTGGTGGTGTCCATTTGTAATTTCGAGGTTGTTTCATTTGCGTTTTTCAAGCATCAAAATTTTCTACCTTGGAGTGCACTTTCGGTTGTACCCGACACTCCCAAGGTACTTGTAAGTGAACCTAGTATCTAGTATTCACCTCTTTCTACTTGGTGGATCCATAAGGACACTTATTCTAGGGACTACAGACATAGACACCCTAAACTCTATCCGAGTTTTTTTTCGGATCTACTTTTGAAGACTACAGACAAAGACACTTCAGAAGATTCTCTTCTATTCTTATTTCTTCTTCTCCTCCATATTTGGATCTATGGCTCATTTTATTGTATTGAGTGCACCGACACTCTTATATGGCTCATTTTTCCTTTGTATTAAGGTGCATTTTCGATAGAGATCGACACCTTCTAGATTGAGTTCACCATAAGGAGGGATTTGGTATTTATGGTGGAGCTAGTCAGTGACCTATGAGAGGCAACATCCTCTGAGGATGACCTGCAGAGGCAACAGACCCAAAAGTGGCTGACCCTGAGGCACCCATGATGACCCTGAGGCACTTAGACGGCTGACCTAGTGGCAACATACCCGTGGAAGTGGCTGACCCTGAGGCAATAGACCGAGATGTATACACAGTGAATCTAGCATTATTCACAGTTGGAGAGCCAAGTGCAAAGAGCACGAGCCTAGACCAAATCAACAATAAAGGAGGATGTAGAATTTTTTTTAGAGAAGTCAACATTAAGGGGGAATGTTACCTAATGTTGACTTGTTTTGTTTCTTCTTTAGTTAGGATAGTGCACTTTAAGGGGGAATGTTAGAATTAAAGTGTATTATGCCTTTGTTTTGACACTTGTCAGTTTATATTGACACTTGTCAGTTTATCATATAGGCCTTCTACCTATATATGTAACTCATTTGTATCAATAATATAATCCCTTTAGTTTTAGTCCCAATAAGAACAATGGAAAGAAATGATATGTACTCTATGCAGCACAGGGACAGTAGAGACAGAGGAACACTTCATCTATAAATGCCCAAGTTTTTCAAATATTCGTGACAAATACAAAGAAACACTTGAAAACAGATCTATAGCAGAGTTATTTGAAGATATTAAAATAAAAAAAATTGAGGAATTGCTAACCCAAGTCAGCAGGAGAAGGAACAACCTTTTCAAAGATATTAAAAATCATATGATATGATTTGAGTAGTTGTACTTGCATATTTAAGGTCCCATAGACCATATTTGGGTCTCGCGGACATAATTAAAATCTTTCATTTCATTTCGTGATTAAATAGATTTTATAATAATTTCATTGTATATTATTTTATATTTAATATAAAAATTGAGAAATATAATTAAGTTAATATAAAAATATTAATAGGTATTATTATTATTTTAATAAAAAATATATTATTTAATTTAACATAAATTTTTATAAGAAAACTTTTATAAACCCTAGTTTATTGGTAAAGAGGGAGTTAACAATTCTGAACCGTCCAAGAATCTAGCTAGGCAACCCAAAAGGTAGAATCAAATAGTGTGTGCTTGTCCACTACCAGCCAACCTATTTCTTTTGGATTAATTTAATATAATTACTTTGTTTATTTTATATTTATGTGACCATGAAATTATACTTCTCTTTTTTTCATAGAAAACTTCTATAAACTCTAACTCATTCGGTAAAGATGAAATCTATAAGACCTCATAGTTTAAAACCAAGTTCAAGGCATTCGGATAAAAAATTTAGGGTAAAGTGCATGTTTTTTAAATTACTCTTTGTACCTAAATTTAAACTTAAATCTCTAACTCAAAACTTAAAAAACATATCACCACACTATTCCAAGTCTTTTAATATATATATATATATATATATATATATATATATATATATATATATATATATAGAGTATGAGAAACTCTTACGACCAACGCAAAGCTTAAAAAACATATCACCACACTATTCTTCGTACCAAAGTCTGTTAAAAATTTATAAGTATTATATATATATATAGTATGAGAAACCCTTACAACCAACGCATAGGGTTGAGCAGGCTTCTCCAACCATGATCCCTCTAAAGCCGAAAGCTATGCTTATCAATAGGGAATTTAACACACAACTCTGTTAGGATCCTCAATCCTAACATTATTAGTTAGTATTATTAATCGTTTAATTATTATATTATTAACTTATAAAGTGAACCATCATAACCCTTCATAACATGAACCATCACATCTCTTCATACGTGAACCATCATGTCTCTTCACCAACGTAGCTTTAGGGTAGATATATATATTAGGTTGGCCATCCATATCAAATCATCAAAGAAGAATAATAATAAGCATAGATTCTAAGGAGGGAGCCCCCTATAGTGGCAAAGCGATTACAAGGGAGCCCCCTTTGAGTGGCCTGCGATTACATTTACATTAATTTGTTAATAATTTTATAGTAAGATCTTGGGGTCTTACCATTTGGTATCAGAGCCATGTGGGACCCAGTCATGTGGGAATTGCTCAAAGATCTTCATCAAATCACTTTTGTGCGTGAGTATCAAACTCGGTTTGAGGATATCACCAAAAACAACACAAGATTGGATGAATCAATTCTCATCAATGGCTTCATTAGGGGATTAAAAGAGGAAATTAGAATGGAGGTGACAATGTTCAATCCCTATACCATGATGCAGACCTATGGATTGGCAAAATTAGCTGAAGATAAAATCAATGCACAACAACGATTAAGGAAACCACTTATAGAAAAATCATCGACCACTTACATCGCTTCCAAACCTATGCATAATGGAAGGTCACAAAGTACTTACACAACCCCCAAATCTAATCGAACTTTACAAATTAAACATCTTAGCTTTGAAGAGATGAAGGAACGACAAGCAAAAGGACTCTGTGATAATTGTGATGAACAATTTGGACCCCACCATAAATGTGCTACACTAACATTGTATTTATTGAAGGAAGTTGATCCTTGTATCTCCATAGAGCAAGCAGATGAGGTAGTTGTGTCCGAAGCAACCAATGCACCTACTCACCGCAATGAAGACAATGAGGTCGATGTGCAAGAAGTGATTGATGTACCAAGCAAGGATGAGGTAGACGTAACCAAAGTGATCAATGCTAGCCAAACATGCACTCTACAAGACCTACACATACCTTCCTCACCAATAGTGAGTTCTTGTCATATGACCAAACCTATTCGGAACCAACGCAGAGTGACTACACACTCCTTCTCCGTTGGCTCTACAAAGGAACCAAAAAAGGATATGAAATCATTACCATCACTTTTGATGCGTCATTCTAAAGTATTTGAGGAACCCCAGGGGTTGCCCTCCCATCCTCATCATGATTTTCCTAAGGAAGATTCTACTATTGTTCTTGGCAACCCCCCGCTAATGCTTCATCCTTCTCGATATCCCTGCCTACGAAAGGATGCCATTAAAAGATTCCAAGAACTTACACAAATCCTTCTTGGAAAACAAAGGACAAAGCTTCTCACTTTGAGCTTTGAGGACAAAGCTCTTTTTAAGAAGGGTGGCATGTTAGGATCCTCAATCCTAACATTATTAGTTAGTATTATTAATCATTTAATTATTATATTATTAACTTATAAAGTGAACCATCACAACCCTTCATAACATGAACCATCACATCTCTTCATACGTGAACCATCATGTCTCTTCACCAACGTAGCTTTAGGGTAGATATATATATTAGGTTGGCCATCCATATCAAATCATCAAAGAAGAAGAATAATAAGCATAGATTCTAAGGAGGGAGCCCCCTATAGTGGCAAAGCGATTACAAGGGAGCCCCCTTTGAGTGGCCTGCGATTACATTTACATTAATTTGTTAATAATTTTATAGTAAAACCTTGGGGTCTTACCACAACCCCACACAACCACCCCCCTCACATACTTGCCCAAACCACGGTTTGAATCTTGAACCTCCTAAAAACCAAAGCCTAAAAAATTAGATTGAACAAATTATAAATAATATTTATTTTAATGCTTTTGCTTATATACAAATAATAATGAATGTAACAACGATGTTTATAACAATCAAGAGGTCATACAATATAACTATGATCTTGAATGTGTAACCCTCTAACTAATCTTGAAGTATTTGTGGAGAGTCTAATTTATACCGTATCTCTAAGGAATTTTGTTTTGACTAGATCTCTAAGGAAAATCTAAAAGTATTGAGAACATAAAATTTATGCATTTTTTTAATTGCAATATATATATTTTTTATGTTTGATAGGAGGGTTGGTTATAATTATATTATTTTTAATTGTAATATATTAGTTGGGTAATAGATCTTTCTTTTGTTGTTGTTAGAGTAAGATTATATAAAATATTATTTTTTTCGATTTGGTTAGTATGAGAAACTTTTAGGACGACATTTTCATTTCACCATGACATTTTATAAGGGGAAAGCTGAACTTATTAACGAGGAATTTAACACACAATCACACACCGCAGTTTGAACCTTCTAAAGAAAACCAAAGCTCAAACCATTGCGTTGTATCCCTGAAACATATAAAATACTATGTTATCTTACATTTTCAAATTTCTTCGTGTAAGGTCATTGTAACAACCCAGGTCTACTCACCTGGTTGTTCAAACATAAATTCAAAATTTTGTTATATTCAAAACATAAAAGTCACACATTTACACTGATTTACCCAACTTGTTATTAGTAATTTGGCATAGTGAATCACATTTCAAGATTATTTACCACTGTAGATGGTATCTTAAGTGCTCGGGACTGACGAACTTCTCGTGATAGCTTGCCATTAAAAAGATCTTTACTCCTCTCTCGAGTTCTCTTTGATCTTAACATGGGGTTGCCTTTCCAAGGCTCATAACACTTGGAAAGGTGGATGCATTAATTCCCTGTCTCAAAGCATGGTGAACTAGGGTTCTCAACCCTACTCTTGCTCATAATGGTCCTCTGACCTATCGAATCTTAAAGGTTCATGCCTTGAGCTAGCGTAGCTATTCCATGACCATTGACCATTTACTATGGTTTAGTCAAGGTCCGCCATCGCATGGCTTTTAGACCAGATGACTCAGACCTAATCTTGGTTGATGGTAATGTTGCCCATATTGTTGGACTTCCAACTTCATGAACCAGCTCCCTGACCATGTATCATGTTGGCGATTCCGCAACCAGAGTAGAATCGTGAACATTCTCACGTACTACTCGTATGTTATCCTGGAGCAACGTCTCATTCCACAGGTCTTTACTCTCTACAGCGTAGGACCTCTATCCTTATTCAATAGCTGGAGAACGGATAACTCTGTTTCGCAATAGTCGCCACCGCGGCTATTGGAGTTGGATGGATAACATCCGATTCGATGCTATCGTATACTGATTCGCAATAGTCGCCACCACGACTATTAAAGCTGGGCGAATAACATCCTACCTATATACCATTTTAATTATGGTTTCACTTATTAACACCATTCTTCTTAGTGGATAATGGTATCATAATCTATAATCTACTGTTAAACATGGTTAAGTCTTTTAATCTTTTTCTGGTAACGAGGTTTCCTCGTAGAAAAGTCTATCTTTATCTAAAAATAGCATAAAATAAAAATAATTCAAAAACTTATTAAGCACTTAAAAATTATACACATGGCTTTTTTTTTTTAATTCTAAACATTAATTCAAAATCTAACTCGCCCATCATATCATAGTAGCTAAAAGCTTATTAAGCACTTAAAAATTATACACATAGCTTTTTTTTTTTTAATTCTAAACATTAATTCAAAATCTAACTCGCCCATCATATCATAGTAGCTAAAAGCTTATACTATGAAAATTACTTTTCATTATCTAGACCCCTTTTTTAACATTGAAATACATACCATGAGTATTGTGGTAAACATTAAGGATACCTTTATATGTAATAAAATCCCATTATTCGTCATTACATACAAGCTATGGAAGATATCCAAATTATTATGTTAGCTATACCTACGTAATGTGCATTACTTAATCTATTTTTTTTTAAATTTAACTAATAAAAGCTTTTCAAAACCTAAATGGACTTTTCAACACACTCAGAGTTTTATAGAATGTTTTTCATTGTTTTCATTCGACGCAATCAGTTTTACTACGAGAATTGAGCGTCGGTTTTTATTTGACGACTTCGGGTGATACCTCGAGGATTTTGATTCTCGAAACAGACATTTGTTTAGTGGCTTAAGTCATCTATTTCACACGACTTCCGCAATATTACTTTTTGGCTTCAGCTTTCCATTTTCAAAGCAAATAGATATCTAAGTATATTGGTCTCTATATTATATATATTTTTAAGGGTTTTATACGGAAGGACTTTTCTATCCTAAAATTTTTAAAGGTTTAATTATATTAAACAAAAAATTTCTTGTAAACATTCTCCACCTATGCTTATATATTCTGACGTTCTTTGCACGCTACATTACATTATATAGGAACCCTTATATATATATATATGTTTACCAACCAAATTACAAACCTCATGTTTTATTCATACCCATGGCTTTTTAAAAAATACGAATTCGAAACTTTAATCAAAAGAACTTAAAATCACCAGAGGCAGTGTCAATATATCAATTTAGATAATACTACTATAGTTGCTTTAGTATTATTTTTGCCATTTGAAATTTAATAGATATCAAAACGTCACTTTTTAGAGGACGTCATTTAACATCTCTCAACTGCTCGGGTTACTAGGGATGTTAGGCTATCCTACTCATACGAGGAGTATACCGAAGTTAGGACGTTTTCTTTCGGGCGTGGCTTGGCATCAAGCTTGTAATTTTTGAATCCTAACTCTTTTGTTGAAGCTTTTTCGAGTTATAAATACACTCAATTATGGCAAATTTATCAGAAAGTACAACACCTAATGGTTTTAAGACATTCTGGTGCAAATTTACCCAACTGCTATATACCATTCTCAAAATAATAAAAATTCCATACATACTATGAAGTAAAGTATTCTAACTAAACAACATATAAGACTGTCACCGCACAATAACCGTATCCATATCCATAAGATGGTGGTCTAGTCCCTAATCCAATATTAATATTTCTTTTAATATTCTGTTTAGCTTATACTCTTAGCAATATATTATTTTTGTTTTACATATGTCCATATATTTACATATTATGCTATTTTTAATTTCATTATATGTTTATTATTTTTATTTTATTTTTTATTTAATTATTCTATTACATATTTTTATTGTTTTTTTTATATATACATATATATTTTTTATAAAAAAAATTATAATTGAAAATTCCAATCTAGCAAAATATTATATATATATATATATATATATATATATATATATATATATTGCTAGAGAATTCAAGAATAATTTACTAATCAACATATGCATAAATGCAATGACAGGTAGCATGACCTAAATGAAATTCTTTTCGTGAGTTTTTATGTACCCACGACCAAGTTGCTCATGACACAAACATCATATCTCAAACATCATATCTCACCTTACTTGACTTAACAATCTCTAACTCTGCCAGGAGGTGAGTATCCTCCTCGTCCGGCATGTTGCTTTCGCTTAAAAACCTTTACCATCACCATGACTTTTGGTAAGGCGAATAACTTTTCCTAAGGGGAAAAGTTGGGCTTATCAAGAGGAACCACATATATAGCAATTTGAACCTTAAACCTTAAAAAAAAAACTAAAATTCAAACCATTGTTTTATCTTCCTCAAACATATAAAATACAATTATTATCCTACCTTTTTAAATCTCTCGTGTAAGGTTTGCAGATAATTGCTTGAGAAGCTATTTTCTTGAAATTTAAAGTTAAGATAATCAACACTACTTCTTGAAATTTAAAGTTAAGATAATCAACACTACAATGCACGATGAAAATGAAGATAATTGCTTGAGAAGCTATTTTCTTGAAATTTAAACTTAAGATAATCATTAGGATGCTGAAGTAATCAACACTAGGATGCACGATGAAAATGAAGTGCATGAATATGCTAGTTATTTAAAGGTTATATCAAAAAATATATATTTTATTTATTTATTTAGAGATCAGAAATATTATTAGATATTATTATTATTGTTTTTTTATTTAGTTAGTGTGAGAAATTTTTACAATTGACGTTTAGGGTTATTCATTCTCATTTTACCATGATTTCTCGTAAAGAGCAGAGTTGAGCTTATCAATAGAAAATTTAATACATAATCATACACACACCCACCTCCTTACACACTCGCCCACACTACGATTTGAAACTTGGACTTCTCAAAAAGAGCTAAAGCCCAAACAGTTGGGTTGTCTCGGACATAAAAACATTGTTGTCACTAGACACTTATTCAATATTAGATATTCATACCTTAACAGATGGAAGAGAATATGTAAAGGGAATGTTTAAAATTGCATGAATATGGAGATTAATACTTTAGATGCCTTTTGCAGCGAGCGCGGAGCCGACGACGATGTACATGGGCAACAAGGCTCCTGTGGCGATGCGGAGGCAAGCGAGGGCAAAGCCCAAGGGGAAACAAAGGATTATAAGAAGCGCCAGCAACATCAACGACACTACTCTTCGCGAAAGAGGTGTAAAACCTAGTGTAGTCAAGAGATGGAACAAAGCAACAAATTTGGCTACAATATTCGTGAAAGATATGCAAACCCTATGTGCAGTCAAGTGTTGAAGGAAGAGGGTTATTCATAGATCATCTCTTTAGTTTGTGAGAAATCCTCTTCGATCAGAATAAATATTTCTCAGGGATCTTTTGGTTCACGGGTGGATGAACCCATGCCCTTTATCAGGATTTCGAAGGATGATTTTGGGTTGGATATGATTGATCATGAAGCCCAAATAATTATATGCAAACTCAAGGGCAAAAGACCAGGTCTGAAGGAGTTCAAAGAATACATTAAAGATTGATGTACCAGTACATAACTCCAAGTAACCCTCCTGCCCAAAAAATTCTTTTTTGTTTCCTTTTCTGATTTAGCGGATAGAGATAGGGTAATGAATTATAGATACGTAGAGGGGAAAAATTGTACACCGTGTACAATTCTTAGGGTTGGATCCGTTGGGAATCCTAGAGGTAACTACGACGGTTGTTATGTCTCTACACTCAAAGGACAAGGGGGAAAAAGGGTTAACTGGGAACGGTTATAAGAACTCGTTCCAAGTCCAAGGGGGTTTGGATGATGTTTTGATGTGTTAATTTAGAAGAAACCTATGTTTTGGCTTTCTACAATATTTAAACTATAAAATAAAATGCGATGCAAAACAAACAATGTGCAAGAATACAATTGCTACCCTAGTATGATTCTTCAATTTGATGAATGCTAATCATGGCTTATATAGATATAGAATTTTATACTTCAAGCAAGAGGTGCACAAACAAACTAAATAGCCCTAAATGCAATATATATGTCTTTTATTCTTCAAATTCCTAAGGACTTAACTAAATATCTTCCTTTATCTATGATCTAAATTTAAAAATAAAAATAAAGGGAATACATACAAATAAAACAAATTAATGGTCTATTGAAACATTTATCTGGATCGGTGATTGTTCTTCACTTTAACTTGTGTTCAATAATTTCGACAGTTTCAACTTGTAAGACAAACTGCACAAAGATACTAAAAATGGTAGTCAATGGTAGGGGGTCTGCTTAGGCCGTAATTGCTATTGTGCTCCGAAGTGCAGCACTCAAGCCCCCTATGTCCTTTTAGCTGATCTTAAAGCAAAAGAATGGTCTTGATCTTTTGGAATGGTTATAGCAAAGATGTGCACAATGGATGAAGTATTAACAAAATGAATGCAATGTAATTTTACTAGCTATGGTTTGGGGGATAAAGTGGCTGCCCCCAAGTCAATGCAATTAAATTAAATGAAATAGAGTGTTAGGATATAGAATAAAACATAGAAATATGCTTAACACATTATAAATAAATGTAGAAGTATATCCTAGGGTTTGGAGGTAAACACTTGCCCCCAATATTATATGATTACAGTAACAAAGCAGAATGTTAGGGCACAAGACAAAAATAGAGAAAAGATATAACAATCACAAAGAACAAATAACACAATAATAACATGGTAATAAACGAAATAACACTGTAATGCCAATGTGTACAACTTCACCTTTCTTATAGGGTAAACCCAGAGTCCTTGGTGAAGGTGGTAACTGAGCAAGATCTAGAAGAGGTTCTTGAAGAAATGGATTGGTTTGATCCTATGATGAAACATTGATTATCGGTCCCTCACTCACTTTTAAATTTTCAAGTTGCTCAATGATTTGTGAGGAAGGATTAGTAGGAGAAGAAGAGATAGAGACCGAAGGATAGATATTGAGACCAGATTGAGCTTGTTCAACCATTGAACAATATTCGAATGGATGAGGGTCACCCGAAATGGTGACAAGTTGATTCTTGAATTCAAACTTCAAGCATTGATGAAAAGTGGAAGGGACAACCCTCATCGCATGGATCCAAGGGCATCCAAGGAGAAGATTGAAAGATGCAGGGCAAGACACCACATAGAACAAGGTATCTAAAATCTTAGGTCCAACCCTAAGGGGGAGGGATATAATACCATAGGCCTCTTAGGACTCATTGTTGAAGGATTTGATGATAACATCAAATTTAGTTAAGTCTTCCTCTTTTAATCCAAAACTTTGGAAAAATTGATATGTGCATAAATTAAGGGAAGATCCATTGTCAATCAAGATCCGCTTGATAAAAGTTTCCCCAATAAATGCAGTGATGTAGAGGGAAGAGTCCCCTCGTAGGTCAAAGGAAGGCATGTCGTCATCTAAAAATATGATGTGATGTATCCCAAGAGAACCTATGACATCTGCCATATCACTAGGGGAAATGTCTTGTGGGATAGATTGTTGTTTTAGAAGCTCCAACAAAGCTTCCCTATGAATAGGGGAAGTTTGTAAAAGTTCTAAAAGGGAAATCTTAGTTGGGGTACTAGCTAGTTGTTGTTGGATGTTGAAGGAGACTTTAGGTTGCGGTTTTAACACTAAAGGTGGGTTCTCTATACTTGTGCTCCTTTTATTTCTCAAAACTAAGGGAGGTTTTGAAGGTAGGTTGGATGTTGAACTCGTTTGCTGCTAATATGGTTGGGTCAGTTGAACTTGCGCTTGTCTTCTTGTAGTTGTCACTATCATACCAACCATATGATCATAGGAAAGGGGCACTTTATGGTATGACACTTGATTAGTTATCGACTGACCATGCTTAGGGAGGGGATCTTGAAAAATCCCCATGTCTTGATTTGTTGTGGGTGTTTTTTGAGTAGGAGGTTGGTTGTTTGTTGGAGGATTGGGCTTAGAACCTTCTATAACAAGGCAACCTTCATCAATGAGGTCCTAAACCACATGTTTCAATCTCCTACATGAATTTTTCATGTGCCCCTCCACTTGATGATACTCACAATGTTGTCTAGCTTTGTACCAATTAGTTGTGGTATCAGGTTGCCTAATGGGAGGCAACTCAATCATGTTAGCTTCCAAAAGTTGTTTTAGAACCACCGTCATAGGTATGTTGAGTCTTGTGAAATTTCTCTATGGAGGTTTTTGGGGTTGGCTTAGCACCATATTTTGTAGGTTGTTAACAATACTATTAACATACCTACTATCTATTACCCCATCACCTACCACATGCTTGTTCTTATATTGTGACTTAGTGGTTCTATATTCTTTTATCTTGAGTTGGCCTCTTCGGATAAGGGCTTGCTCTACCCTTCTTGCTAAGTCTATCGCTTGGTCAAAGGATGTGATAGTTGTGGTCTCCAACTCATAAGATATTTGTTCTTATAGATTCTCGATAAATATTTCAAGCATATCTTGAGGAGGTAGAGTATATCTTAATCATCCAACTACACTCCTCCAACGAGATAAGAAATCTGAAAAACTTTCTTCTTTTCCTTGTTTTAGCATATAGACATCCTTCATTGACACATTCCTTTCAACATAGACCCCAAATTGTTGGACAAATATTTTTGCCATCTCTTCAAAGTTCCTCAAAGAGTGATTGGGTAACTGATAGTACCATTCTAATGCCATGCCCCCGAGGCTCTTAGGAAATGTTTTTAGGAGCAACATGTCATCATATATGATATCATGACATGTTGTCCTAAATATTATTAAGTGTTCGATTGGATCTTTCGTTCCCTTATAGATAGGCAACACAAACATGGGGAAATGCTTGGGGTAGGACCTAGAGGTAATGATAGGGTCTAGGGGTTGATTGCACATATCCCTATAATTGTAGGTGAAACTAGGAGGTTGAATCATGTCCATTATTGAAACTAGTTGTTTCACCACACTTGCTAAGCTTTGCATCTCAGGATTGTTGTCATGCAATACCCCTAAGTTCCCCAAGGGAGGGGTATAGGTAGGCTGTTGATAAGGGACTTGGCTAATGTTGGAGGTATTGACACTGTTATGGAAGGGATTGTGATATGTGGTGTCTTGTTGTTGAGAAAAACTGACATTTGGTGGAATAGAAGCAGAGATGTTAAGATGGGCAGGATGAGGAGGAAATTGAAAATAATTTTGGGATGCACTACTAGTTGGAGGAACAAGTGGAGTCCTTCCAATGTTGGTGGTTGTAGTAGTGGCATAGGTAGGTTGATGAAAAGGATTTATATTAGGGGTATCTTTGAACAAGGGGTTAATGTGAATATTTTGGGGTGGAACATTCTGATGATGGGAGGTCCCACCCTCTTCAAGTTGTTGTTCCACCTCTAAACCCTTGTCCAAAGTAGATTTATGTTTCTTATAGAAACCCCACATTTGATCAAAATATTTGAAGGTGAGGTGTCCATTGGACCCCTCAATAGGATCAAACTCATTTCTCATTTCTACATTCTCTTCCTCTTCTAAATTGGGATTCTCCCTATCAACCTAGTCATCTTCTTGGAAAATCTGACCAGGCTCTAAAAGCTTTCACTTATTCCTAAGACTAGGAGCCATTAGAACTAAGAAAAAGGATAGGAGAGAGAAAAATAAAAGAAAAATTAAAACTATTTTACACAACTAAAATACAAAGTGTGAGATAGGGTTAAAAAGTTGGAGAGGTATAGTGAACTTGTCTTAAATTAGGGCCTTCACCTGGATGCCTACATACAGACACTTGGTGATGAAATCCAAGCCGTGATGGAGCCCAAGTCCTACCAGTCCTCACCCAATTCACTATGGTTAGCGATATACTTCTCTAAAGAGAAATACATGCTCTATTCCACAACTATGATGGATATTGGATCAACTAAATTTTAATATTGATTAAAAAGTTTTCAATTTTTTAAGCACAAGTGAAAGGATAATCCCTTTTCGAAGGTTTGTGGGTATGGCTAACCCCCTTCACTATGTATTCTCGTTAATTCCATACCAACTTTGACTCATAGGACCTTTAATGTGGATTTCCCACCACCAAAGTGGCACCCTATCACGAGGCTAGGCTGTAGAATAAGACGTCAAATGTGTTATTTTTAGGGATGTTAAAAAGAAGAAAAATGTGAATCGAACAAGATTTTAAAATTTTATTTTTATATTTTTCTAATCTAAGAAAATAGATTTTAGTGGTCTTGTTTAATCATATTGGCTTCCTATTTTGGCCACTACATATATGTGTTCACGTCGAGTTCACCAAATATGTAGAGGGGAAAAACTACACACCGCATATGATTCTCAGGGCTGGATCCGCTGGGAAGCTCGAAGGTGACCGTGATGGCTGTTATGTCTCTACACTCAATGGACAAGGGGAAAAAAGGGTTCACCAAGAATGGTTTTAAGGACTCGTTCCAAGTCTGGGGGGTTTGGATGATGTTTTGATGTGTTAATTTAGAAGACACCTATGTTTTGGCTTTCTAAAATATTTAAACTACAAAATGAAATGCGATGCAAAACAGACAATGTGCAAGAATACAATTGCTACCCTAGTATGATTCTTCAATTTGATGAATTCTAACCCTGGCTTATATAGAAATAGAATATTTTATACTTCAAGCAAAGGAGAGAAAGAGGTGCACAAACAAACTAAAAAGCCCTAAATGCAATCTATATACCTTTTATTCTTCAAATGCCTAAGGACTTAACTAAATATCTTCCTTTATATATGATCTAAATTAAAAAAATAAAAATAAAGGGAAGACATGCAAATAAAACAAATTAATGGTTTATTGAAACACTTATCTGGATCGGTGATTGTTCCTCACTTTAACTTGTGTCTAGTAATCCCAACAACTTCAACCTGTATGATAAACTGCACAAAGACACTAAAATTGGTGGTCAATGGTAGGGGGCCTGCTTAGGCCGCAATTGCTATTGTGCTTGGGAGTGCAGTAGTCAAGCCCCCTAGGTCCTTTTAGCTAACCTTAAAGCAAAATAATGATCTTGACCTTTTGGAATGGTTATAGCAAAGATGTGCACAATGGATGAAGTATTAACAAAATGAATGCAATGCAATTTTACTAGCTAGGGTTTTGGGGACAAAGTGATTGCCCCCAAGTTAATGCAATTAAATTAAATGAAACAGAGTGTTAGGATATAGAATAAAATAGAGACAAATGCTTAATAGATTATAAAATAAATGTAGAAGCAGATCCTAGGGTTTGGAGGTAAACACTTGCCCCCAATATCATATGATTATAGTAACAAAGTAGAATGTTAGGGCACAAGACAAAAACAGAGAAAATATATAACAATCACAACAAACAAATAACACAACAATAACACGACAATAACACGGAATAACAAAATCGAATAAACAAATTAATGTTTACACAAAAAATTTTCATAAAGGGTTTTAAAACCCGAAATGAAAGCACAAAAAACACAACAATAAAAGTGAATAATAAAATCAATGACTTCACTACAGATTTATATATGGGGTTTTAATACCCAAAATAAACACACAAAAAATACGACAATAAAAGTAACTTCAATACATATATATATATTTTTTTACATAAAATCAATAAAAGTAACTTCAATACATATATATATATTTTTTTTTTTTTTTTTATTATATATATATATATAGAGAGAGAGAGAGAGGGAGGAGAGAGAGGAGTTTTAATACCCAAAATAAACACACAGAAAAAACAACAATAAAAATAAATAACAAAATCAATGACTTCAATACAGATTTATATGGAGGGTTTAATACCCAAAATAAAAAAATACAGAAGATGCGGCAATAAAAATAAATAACAAAATCAATGACTTCAATACAGATCTATATGGAGGGTTTAATACCCAAAATAAAAATACAGAAATACGCTAAAACACAGAATAATGGAAGAGAGTAAACAAAGGTATAACCTGACGATTGTGAGGGAGAATCAATGGAGAACCTTTCCTTCTCCAAGAAGATAAGATTGTCATTAACAAGCCTTCTCCACTTATGGATCACAAAGAATCCCTTAACAGCCGATTACACAAGAAAACTTAAAGGATCAAAAGGATTCAAGGGCTAAAAAAACACAAGCAAGAGAGTTATTCGGAATATCAAGAGAAGCAAGAGAGCTAGGAACCAGGAGCCAAGAGAAAAGCAAGGGGATTCAATCCCTTTTTATAGAGGGTTTAAAGAGGTACAAGGCGAGAAAAACCAAATTTAAAAATTAAGTTTTAGGGTTAGGGTGGCCACTAGGGTTCTAGAACTTTCAAAAATCGTGCAATTGTGACAACTAGACCCATGTGTGGTTTTTCTACAGTTTGGAGGACCAAATGATATCAAAATATCATATACTATTAGAAAGCTCTTTTTGAGCCCGATCCAATGGTATAGGTTTTTGGAGAAAAGAAGAATATTTTTTAGAGGAAAAGTTGGCTCAAAGATGACCTTTGAAAACTTGAGGGGAAAACTAAGGAAAAAAATGTTGTACACATAGGGCCAATTTTCCATGTCTAAATTTTGCCCTCTCTTTGATGCATTTATAGCCAAATAAATGTGTCAAAGAAAGATGTAGACATCTATGGATAAAAATATAAAAAGGGAGGGGGAAACTAAGGATCTAAGGAAAACGACTCATCTTAATGGTTTAATTTTTCATGTTTATAAGATATAATTGATTTTTTGGACAAAGGGGTGTCTATATATGACCTTGGAATCCTAGTTTCAACCCCTTTACAGAAGAAGTTAATTGCTTCCCAAGCTGGGTGAATCTTTATGCTCTCCCTGTGGAGTTTTGGGGAGGGAAGATATTCACCAAAATCGGTAATATCATTGGTGCATTCCAGCATATGGATGCCCAAACTAAGAAAAAATTGTGTAGTAAAATTAATATGAGTAAAGCAAGATTGGATGTTTGGATGGATGTTTCAGTTCCTGGGTCTCAATCCATTATTATCTCCTCGTGCAAAGGGGAATGGCTCCAAAATATTGAAGATGAAAACTTCTCCCTAATATGTTATGGTTGTCAACAATATGGCCACCTGAAAAAGAGATGCTCGAACATCTGATCATGCTTGGATTCCTCCTTGGTGGAGAAGGCCTTGAATGTGAATGATTCAAAACCTTTAAATGTCCCAATTCAAAAGAAAGAAGCTCATCCTCCAAATGCACCAAATGTCCAACAGGAATCATACGAGCAACATAATACTCAACCCCAAAAGGAGAATTTGAATCAAATCATTGATAAAATCCAAATGGTTACTAAAAACCATCTAAACAGTTCCATGAAAAATATTAGCATCTCATATGGTATTCTTTGAGTTAATTATGAAACAATTAGTGACGGTCATTTTTTTGAAAATGAAGATCCTACAAAATGTGGTACAACTAGATATTACCTCAGGAGTTTGAAGTGCAAAAATGCATTCTCAGATCTTGCCACTCTACAAGAGGAAGAACCTCTACTACATAAGAAAAATAATCATACTGATATCCTCTTTGATGGATGAAAGTTATGTTTATTTTCCTTCTATCTGTTGGAGTTATGTGTCATGTAAGGGTTGTTCTTGTTGTTAGTTTCTTAAAAAAAAAATGATTATGAAAACTTAACAATTTGAGGAAGATGAAGAATATCTTTAATAGAAAAGCAAAGATAGGTATGCTTTAGTTAACTTGTTAGAAATGTAACGAGAGTAATGTATTATTTTGTTTTTGTAATGGGAGTGGCTCTCAATAGAAGCCACACATAGCTTATTAAAAAAACACTTTACATGTCTTTAGTAATAATGAATAGTAGATGTAACAAGTGGCATTAGCTCAATAGGTTAGATTCCTCAACATTTCAAGGAGACCAAGGTTTAAATATTACCAAAAAATACATGGATAATATCCAAGCTTTGTTGTAATATGAGATTCCTCAACATTTCAAGGAGGAGACCAATATTTTAATCCTACCAAACGATGCATGGATAATATCCAATATTTGTTGTAATACCACTGTGTGGTGATGATGTAATACGATTGGAGCCCGTTTCAATCCCATATGTCTATTTCAATATCATATAACCCATTAAAAAATATAGTAAACGAGAATATATTTAAGAAAAAAAATGAAAAAACTATGATAAAAAGGTATGCTACAGCAAATGTAATATTTTAGTATTTTGATGAGAGTGGCCCCTATAACAAGCCACATATAACTTATTTAGAAAACAATGAATAGTAGATTAAGGGATGGAATTGGTGACTTAAAATTTTTCTATTTTAAAATTGGATATATGAAATTGAAATGTGCCCCATCTATATTACATCCATTTCAAAGAAATGTATTATTGTGGTATTATAACTAACCATATTATCAAGGGTTACATTGTTGCAAAGTGTCCACCAACATTCATAGATTTGAATTTAGGTTACATTTATATAATTATATTTTTTTTTTGGTAATTATTATAATATATTAACAGTGGGTTTTTATAGAGGATCCCAAAACCTTATGTACAAAATTAGCCAACTTTCTAATGATGCATCATACCTCTTGGCTGTAACAATAAACCTAAATGAAAATAAAACCATCCTAATGCTGCAGACTTGAAAACAGCAAAAAGGGCTTTTAGGCCTGGAGACCCAACAACAAAAAGAAAATAGGACAGACCCGAGAGAAACCCAAAGAGAGGCCGCAAACAAAGAGACAGACACCATGGACAGCTAATCACGATCCTCCTGTCCTTCCGAATTTGGGCGCTGCTGGTTCTGCTTCAGGATAGAAATCATGGAGTTGACAGAAGTAAGAATGGAAGCAGCCAGGTCCAGGCCTTCCAAAAATGCCACGCCACCCCAAAACACGTCGGAATGGGCCTTCCAAAAATTGCGCAAGGAAAACATCAGGAAGGGATGTCTGCCCTGGCCAACCTTTCCACCTCGGATGGGAAGCGAGACCGCCACACAACCGGGCACGTGGTCGCGAGCCCTTTATTGGCCATGTGGTCAGCCACGCGATTTCCTTCTCTCAAAATATGATTTGCTTTCCATCTACCGCGATAGGAGAGAAGAGATCTAGCCTCGAGGATGATGTTGTAGACTTTCCAAGATGGATTTTTGGTGCCAAGAAGGTAATTCACGATGTTGAGCGAGTCACCCTCAATGATAAGAGGTCGGGGATCCTCAAAGAGAATCCGAATACCATTCAGAGCGCCTCGGGCTTCAGCATAATGATTCGTCTGGGAGCCCAAATCTTCACAATAGGCCATCACAATATTCCCGTCATGATCACGGACAACCCCACCAGCGCCAACGGGCCCAGGATTCCCCTTAGCCGCTCCATCAAAGTTTAATTTAATCCACCCCACGGGGGGTTTGGTCCACACAACATTCCTTCGACAGGGCCCTTTAACAACCTCCAAAAATGGCCAGAGATTCATCATTTTGAGAATAGCTTCTTCGCTCGAAATATGGGGACGGGGACTGGGAACAACAATAGAATTCTCAATGGCGTAAGATAACGCCCTTTGAGCAACAGAAGGGGGCCCTCTAGGAGCTCTGCCAAAGATTCTGGCATTCCTCTCTAACCAAATTTGCCAAATTAAATGGTGGAAGGAGGCCTCGAGGAGGAAGCGGAGCTTGGGATTCTTGAAAGGATTAGGCCATTGGTGAAAAGCATCTCTAAGGGATCGGGGAGAGCACCAGAGGATCTGGAAGGAGGATAGGACAATGCTCAGAACAGAGTGGGAAAATGGGCAATGCAAGAATAAATGATCCCTCGTCTCACAATCTGCTAAACACAAGTAACACCTGTTGGGGAAGGCAAAACCTCTCTTGTGAAGGTTGTCAATAGTTAAGGCTTTATTGTGGAAAGCAATCCACGCGAAGAAGTTGATTTTAGGAACAACTCCTTTCCTCCAAACAATATTCCACCCGTAGTCCAGAGCAGTCTTGGTGGTGAGGAGCTCATAAGCTGATTTAACAGAGAAACGCCCATCCTCCGTACCACTCCGGATGATCCTGTCATTTCTCCTGGCAGAAGGAATTAAAACCGATCGAAGGATATTATCGAGGAAGGTAACCTCATTATTAAACCCCTCCACAACAGGAAGCTTCCACCGAGGGAAACGGGTGCTCCGATCTATGAAACCCGCCACCCTGAGCTGGGCGTTAGGGTCGGTCAGGCTTCTCAACCCAGCGAGGTCCGCCCTCGACCCAAGGGCTTCTTCAGTCGCCCACCTGTCCTTCCAAAAGGAAATGCAGTTGCCATCACCCAGAATCCAGCGGGCTCCCAGACTGATCAAATGCCGGGTTTGGAGCACAGATTTCCAAAATATCGATGCCACGGAGGATGTTTCAGCATCCAAGAAGGGAGTGGGGCCAAGATACTTCATTTTAACCAGCGAAACCCACTCCACCGGGTCGTTAGACATAATCCTCCAAGCGTGCTTCGCGATCAGAGCCAAATTCATAAGTCTTGATCTTCTCAACCCCAGGCCGCCTTGATCAATCCTCGAACACACCTTGTCCCAGGCTACAAGGGGAAGTCTAGATTTCTCTTCGTTACCAGACCAAAGAAAGGTCCTCCGAATCTTCTCAATCTTGGAGTGAACTGCACTCGAAAGCATGAACACCGACATGAAGTAGGTCGGGATCCCCTGAAGACAGGCTTTGGTAAGGGTGGCTTTCCCAGCTTGCGATAGGAGTTTGCCCTTCCAAGTGCCGAGTTTCCTGTGAAGGCGCTCAAGAATCGAGTTCCACATGTCCCCACTGGCCCGCCCGCTATAAGATAGAGGCAACCCCAGATAGGACGTAGGCAGGGAATCAATAGTGCACTCGAGAATTCTAGCAATCCGAATTTGTCTACGCAGAGGAGTGTTAATAAAGTAAATTTTGCTCTTGATGTAATTGACCTTTTGCCCTGCAGCTTGCTCATAACGGAACAGGATCCTCTTGAGCGACTTGGCTTGAGCAACGGACGCCCCAGTGGAGATGAGGGTGTCATCCACAAATTGCTGATGAGTGACAGGATTAAATCTAGAAGTCGACAAGATGCCAGAAATCTTGTTCTGCCGAAGAGCCTCTTTCATGGACCAACTCAGAACCTCCGCCAGAAGAATGAACAGGATGGGAGAAAGAGGATCGCCCTGTCTGAGGCCTCTGGAACTTTGGAAATACCCAGCTGGGGACCCATTGACCAAGACAAAAAAAAGGGAGTGGATATACAATTGTAGACAAGGTCAATCCAGTGGGGATGAAAGCCGAACTTGAGGAGGACTGCACACAAAAATTTTGGTCGACACGGTCGAAGGCTTTGTTCATGTCGAGCTTAAGAAAAAGAGCAACATTCTTAGAGCGGTAAGCGGAATGAAGGGTCTCATGAACAGTGATAACACCATCAAGAATGTTTCTGCCTTTGACAGTGCTTCCCTGACAAGGATCAATCAGGAGGGGGAGGACTGTTTTGAGTCTATTGGCTATAGACTTGGTAAGGATCTTGTAAAAAACATTGCACAGGCTAATGGGCCGATAGTCAGAGAAAATTTTGCAGGAAGGAGACTTAGGAATGAGGGCAAGAAAGGTGGAATTGAGTTTCGGGTGGATAGATCTGGACGCTTGGATAACCCGAATAGCATCACACACATCCGGGCCCACGACTTCCCACATGACTTGGAAGAATCGGGGGAAACCATCGGGCCCAGGGGCCTTATCTGGTTGCATGGAGAACAATGCTTCCTTAATCTCAGACGAGGAAAAAGGTTCCAAAAGTTTCATGCTTACCTCATGGGGAACTTTAGTCGAAAAGTTGGCGAGCATAGATTTCTGGACCTGGAGGTTGCTATCCGGAGGAGTGCCAAGCAAATCTCGAAAGAAATTAACCGCTTCGCTCCTGATTTCCTCAATCTCCCTGGTAATGTGCCCATCCTTACAAGTCACTTCTCTGATCTTGTTGGCCCCCCTATGCCTCATAGTAGACGCGTGAAAAAATCTCGTGTTGGAGTCTCCATTCTTCAACCACAGGTCACGAGATTTCTGGCGCCAGAACGTTTCCTCCCTAGCGAGAATAGAATGAAAGTCCACCAAAAGGCTCCGCTCTTCCTCCCTGAGACCCTCAGTGTAACCTTCGATAGCCATCCTTTCCTCCACAACCTTCAGGTTCTCAGCGATGGATTTTTTGGACTCAAAAATGTTGCCGAACACCTCTTTGTTCCAAATCTTCAGTTTTTCTTTGACCATTTTGAGCTTTAAAGCCACCCTCTTAGGAGCGCTTCCTTCCACCTTCGATTGCCACCACGCTCGAAACCAATCCTTTGAAGTCTTTGTGGGAAATCCACATGGATTCGAATCTGAAAGGGGTCATAAAAATAGGCCCATCGTTCGCCTCCAAGAAAATAGGGTTATGGTCAGACCCAATCCTTGGAAGAGCCGAAAGGATAGCCCCGCCAAGGATGGGAATGGCTTCTGGGGAAATGAAGAATCTGTCAAGTTTGACTTGAATCAAACCGCCCCCAATCCTTCTGTTACTCCATGTGAAGGAAGCCCCTTTGAGTTCGATGTCAAGCAGGCCATTAGCAGAGACAAAATCTCTGAAATCTTCCAAGCTACGGCTGGAGTGGTCAGACCCTCCTTTTTTCTCCGAAGGATGAAGGGGACAATTGAAGTCACCCCCTAAAACCCAAGGAAAGTTGCTAAAATTCTCCCTCATCAGAGAGATAGCTTTCCACATTTCTGCTCTCTCTGTGGCAGAATTTGAAGCATAAACGTTGGACAGAATCCAGGAAAAATTGGATGTTTTGGACTGGAACAGTACATTGATGATTCTGTTGGAAGTTGACAGCGAGCTGCCCTCAAACCTCGAAGGGTCCCATAGAACCATGAGTCCTCCCACTGTTCCCACTGCAGGGTTGGACAGACAATTTGCCTTGGCCCAAATGGCCTTCGCCACTTTGTCAGAGGAGATAGCATCAAGCTTGGTCTCTTGCAAAATAAGGATAGAAGGGTTAATCCTCCTACGGAGATCAGCCACTAACCTTCGCTTGGTTGCACCGTTCAGTCCTCTCACATTCCATGAGAGGACTTTCATCTGGACAGTTTGAAGTTTTTCTTGCCTCCCCTTCCTTGTTGAGGGGGAGGTTTTGATGCATGTGCTTCGTCCGACTGTGAGTCACAGTCATCCAGAACCAACAAACGCTGGGTTCCATTTGCAACGTCAGTTGCAGTCTCTTTGTCTCGCCTTTCCTTGTTAGGAGGACGGCCCTGCTTCCTCTCACTACCAAAATCCACACTTTGCTTTCGGCTCCTTGTATTCCGGGGGCTAATGTGACCGGACTGTTCACCCCTCCTTCCTAAGAGGTAATCTTCTAGCAGCGTCTGCGACTGACTAAAATCGGGAAGACCCGTATCTTGGAGCAGAGGAACAGCCTTAGGCAAAACTTGGGAAGGGGTCCGTTCCATCTCTTCCTGCGATACACTTTCCAAGTGGGAGTCTGCTCCTCGTTGGTTGTCAGCCTCAAGATGCTCGGGGTCCGATTGGAGAGAGGGATTCTCTTCAGGCTGCGAGAGTCCGCCACAGTCTCTAGAGGGGCCTGGGGATCCATGGCCCTTCGCGTCTGGAAGATTTGGTTGCTTTGCCTGGTCTTCCTTGTGCTCCAGGGGGTTGCCGTTTTCACGTTTCTGTTTTCCCGATTTTTGAAGAGGACACTGGGACTGGAGGTGCCCTTGGGACCGACACTGGGTGCAGAAAGCTGGTCTATTTTCATAGACAATAGCTTGTTTATGAAGAAAGGTACCTCCAGACCGAAGAGTGATGGAAGTTGGGAGTTCAGCCTCCAAATCTGCCAGAACGCAAAATCGGGCCTGGACGAACCTTGTTCGAGCTCGGGTGGGAGGGTCGATGGTGACCAACTCCCCAATGGAACGCGCAATACCTCTTATGACATTTTCATGCCAGCCAAAGAGGGGAAGATTCGGGAGCCTAACCCATACTGGGGCAATGTTGATGTTCTGGGTCTCAGGACTGAAATCCATGTCCCACCTCCTGAGAAATAAACTTCTGCGGCCCAGAAACCATGGCCCGCCAGCCAGAATTTTACAGTAATCCTCCTTATTGTTCAATCTAATGGCAAAAAAACCTCGGGATAGGGCCGCCAGCTCCAAATGGCCAGAAGTCCTCCATTTGCTTGCTGCCCATTTTTGGATAGTTTCCATGTCGGGATGGCCTCCAATGAATTTACCTATTAGGGTAAATTTCTCAAACTCCATGAAGCTTGAAAGAACTTCCGTCGGGATGTCCAGCTCATCCCCAACCGAAAACAATTCTTTGGTAAAAAACCCGTTTAGGGTTTCTGAGGCCGCTGCTTGGGCATAAGACTTTTGAGCCCCACCACCCCCTTTGTCTGGTGGGTCCTTACCTCGACCAATACCGTTGCCAGCCCGGTCATCTTCAATGGGCCCGGGCGTTTCCGCTCCACCGGAATCTTGATGCCCTCCGATTGTTCCGCTGCGTCCAAGGACCGAACCACCGCCGCTCCCGATCTCCCCTGCAGACTTCCCGCCCATCGACATCCTCCTCCTCCCCCGCCAAGAAAAATGTGTATTTTTTTGCCCTACAATAATTAGTTTATTTATGAGTTTGTTTTGTAAAGAAACAAGATTTCATATTGCAATTTCATGAACAAGATCATTATATAATTATATCTTATTAATCATTGTTCTATAATATTTTCAATTTATTTTTAATAGTTTATGTTATTATGATAATAGAAATAAAAGCAAAGAAAATCTAATATAGGTCCCAACATACATTTTAAGTATATTATTGTCAATGTAAATATGACCATCATCTTATTTAGGCTCTAATAATTGTAAATTACTCAATTTAAAATTATCAATATTTTACTTTAATTTTTTTATTAGTTGAAAAATGGGGTATTTTGGGTGAAATAAAAATGAACAATTATAATATTAGTCACTTAACACGTAAGAAATAAGATGATATGACACATGTTAGTTTAGCACATATGAAAGGTTGAGAATGTCAAGTCATAGGCCAAGATGAAAGACAAGCATATCTAAGGTGGTATGTCAATAAGGACAATTGGCCTAGCCAATTATTTAATAAATATTTAATAACTATGATGGAGTCTTCCATGGATATTTACTAAGAAGTATTCAATAAAATTAGGCCTTTGAAATCATGGGTATACAACCTATAAACATTGATTGTGTTGGATCTTCAAGATAGCATAGGATCTTTGTATCTTTAGAAGATGGTGTTTTACTGGTTTTCATTGTCAACTAGTGCTCCTCTTCCGGTTTTTTGAGATCCTCAACCTAAAATCAATTACCTTTGAAATCCCTTACTATTCCCCTACCCCAAGTAGGTCACATAGACCTACTAACAATATGTAAGTAGCACATTATAATATTCATGATGATCATTCAAGCTTTGCTTATAGATATTAAACAACACATAATCCATAGTGTGACTTAATAGGCACAATATTGGACTCTAACCTAAGTATGAATTGTCTTTAAGAGAACTTATGTGGTGTTATACTCTACCTTGGTAGCCTAGATGAGACTTCTTCTAACCAATAAGGTTTATGTTTAACACATGTTATTACTCTTTAACAAGGAAACCATCCACATATTGGTCAATTTTCACTTTTAATAGCAGTAGTACATCATTCTCATGAAGAATTCCTTAGTCATTATTAGTTATATAGAGGGCATTATATTTTACGTTTGCATCAAGTAATAGAGTTTTTCATGATCATTGGAGATTTTAATGCCTTTACCAAGTTGAATGAAAATTTTGGCGAAATTAGGAAATTGACCCAAAGTATGAAAAATTTCTCGGTTTTTATTCAAAACAATAATCTATGGGAAGTTGATTTTGAATAAGACAACTATACTTGGACCAACAACAGGAGAGGCCAAAACTTAATAGCAAAAAAATTAGATAGATGCATTCTCTCAGATCATTGGCTAGATGAAGGAACTTGTGCTAAAATTAATACCTTAACAAGAATTGGTTCAGATCATTGGACAATAAGAGTTAAAATGGTGGTTAGTGAATTCAAAAAAAGATCATATTTTAAATATGAGCAGATGTGGGAAGACCATCCTCAATTTGTTGATATGATAGCTCAAACATGGAATTCTTTAGGTAATGGTGGGTTGTATGCTCTTCCAAACCAAATTAAAGCTATGACATCTAGATTAAAAGAATGGAACAAGAACACCTTTGGAAATATTTTTGAGAAGAAAGAAGAACTAAAAGATAAACTTTCAAAATTCCAAAAAGGTGATGAAAATAATACAAGCTCAGAGGAAAGGGAGTTGCTTAGTGAATATCATAATATTTTGAGTAAGGAAGAGAAATTCTGGAGATTAAAATCAAGATAGACTTGGTTAAAAGAAGGAGATAAAAATACAAAGTTTTTTCATAGGATGGCTATAGTACAGAGATCTTCTTCTAGAATTGGTAGAATTAAATCAATAGAAGGGGTTTGGATTGAAGATCAGAGTGAAATTAGAAAAGAGGCTAAGTCATTTTATCATAATATTCTAGGTTCAGAGGAGACCGAAGTTCTTAATGATAAACTTCTTCAAGATGTTCCTTCAGTTATAACAAATGAAGACAATAGGAAACTGATGGAGCCTATTACTCTAGAAGAAGTTCATTTAGCTCTTTTCTCTTTTAATAAGGATAAATCCCCTGGTCCAGATGGGCTCTCTACAACTTTTTACCAACATAATTGGGATATAGTGAAGGATTCTTTATTGGTGGTAGTGGAACAGTCTAGGGTAAAACAATACATTCCTTATAAAATAAATGCAACTTATCTTACCCTAATTCCAAAAAAGAAGGATGCTGAATTGTTTGATTCTTTTAGACCCATAAGCCTATGTAATATGGCTTATAATATTATTTCCAAAGTGATGGCGAATAGATTAAGGCCATTGTTAGACAAAATCATTTCAGAAGAGCAAGGAGGTTTTGTGAAAGGGAGACAAATTTTGGATGGGATCATAGTAGCTCATGAAGTTATACATTCAACAACTTCAAGAAAAGAGAAAGCTATGATCTTAAAACTTGATATGAGTAAAGCCTATGATAGGGTTAAATGGAATTTTCTTTTTGCAGTTTTAGATAAGTTTGGTTTTGGGAAGAAATGGGTTAGATGGATTAAAGCTTGTGTCTCTACAGTTTCTTATTCAGTGTTGGTCAATGGGTTAGTGACAAAATATTTTAAAGCCAAGAGAGGCCTTAGACAAGGAGATCCTCTATCTCCTTATTTGTTCATTATTATGGCAGAAGTTTTGAGTAGGAACTTAAAGAAGGCTTACAAAGATGGGTTTATAAGTGGACTTAAGGTTAGTAATAACATCGATAACATCACCCATCAACAGTTTGTAGATGATACAACCCTTTTTGGAAGGGCAAGGATAAATGAGGCCAGAGCTTTGAATAACTTTTTAAAAGAGTACGAAAGAGCTTCAGGGCAAAAAATTAATAGGACTAAATCCAAAATTTACTTTCTTAACACTCCTGCTAATATCAAAGCAAGAATTTGTAGGTTGCTTCAAATGGAGGAGGCAAATTTACCAACAACTTATCTAGGGATGCCTTTATTTGAGGGGAGAATGAGGATAGATTTATGGAATCCAGTTATTAGTAAAGTTCAAAATAAACTTCCAGCTTGGAAAGGTAGATGGTTATCATTAGCAGGAAGAGTGCAGTTAATTAAGTCAGTCTTACAAGCCATTCCAACATATTATATGTCTTTGTATTCTATGCCAAAATCAGTTGAAAAAGTTTAATCTTTATTATGCGATCCTTTTTATGGTCAGGTTTACATGATAAAAGGAAATTTTCTTTGGTGAAATGGAGCAAGTTGTGTGATGACAAAACTAGGGGAGGTCTTGGTTTAAGAGCTCTTACAGATGCAAACTTAGCTCTTAGGGGAAAAGTTATCTAGAGATTGTACAAAGAGAGTCAAAGACAATGGGCAAGAATTCTTCTAAGTATGTTGATCCCAATGACCCAAGTTTAATATTTACTGCATTCTCTCTTCCAAATGGTTCTGCTCTTTGGAATGGTTTAAAAAAATCTATTGATCTTATGATTAAAGGTTTAATATGGGTGGTGGGAACTAGAGAAAAAATTTCTATTTGGATGGATACTTGGTGTGATAAAAAACCACTCAATTTAGATCCAGTTTTGAAACCTTGGATGAGATTGCTTCAAGACAAATACGGTGATAGGGTTTCAAACATTTTGTACAAGGATCAAGAAGGAAGATACAAATGGAAAGAAGATTTTTTTACAAGTATACAAGACATTGATGCTAGGAGGCAATTGAGTAGAAAGATAACAACTGTAATTATTCCGAGGGGTGCCAAGGATAAATTGATTTGGGAGTTGAATAGCTCAGGAGAATACACAACAAGAAGTGGATATAATGTTCAACACCAACATAATAATAATATCACTAGAATTTGGAGAGATATTTGGGATAGCCCAAGCATTCCTAAAGTCAAAATGTTTGTTTGGCTAGTAGGTCATAGAAGAATTTTATCCTGGGATAACCTTATGAAAAGGGGTTTTCATGGCCCCTCTAAATGTGTTTTCTGTAATAAGGAGGAGGAGAGTATTGACCATCTCTTGGGACATTGCTCAATTGTCTGGAATCTATGGCAATGGATTCTTAATATGTTTGGTAAATGCATGGTGATGAATAGCAGAATTGAAGATTGGTTAAAGCAATGGCAGAGCACTTATAAAAGTGAGGCTTTATAGACAATATGGGATATATCAAAAGATACAATACTTTGGACTATATGGCTAGAAAGGAATAGAAGAATATTTAAAGGAAAGGAAAGCAGTTTAGAGGTAATGAAAAAGAAGATATGTTTAGCCATAGAGGAGTCTAAACCAACCCTATCAACTCACCCAATCCCTAATTTGGAAGCAGAGAGTCTTGATAGATGGAGTCAAGTCATTAAATGGAATTATGATGTTGGGTACAAGAGAAGCAAAAATAAGGTAAAGAATATAAAGTGGAAACCACCAGATGTGGAGTGGGTTAAGTTGAATTTTGATGGAGCATCTAAAGGAAACCCAGGACCAAGAGGAGGAGGAATAATTAGAAATAATAGAGGAGAGATTTTGTCTCATTATGCTTTCAATTGTGGATTTAAGACAAATAATGAAGTTGAAGCTTGGGCAGCTTTAGAAGGGTTAAAAATATGTAAACAAATGAAATGGAATAGAGTTTGGATGGAAGGTGATTCTCTCATAGTAATAAATGCAATTTTGAGGAAAGCAAAGGCTCCATGGAACATACAAGAGATAATTGTGGAAATTCAAGATCTTGCTAAAGAGTTTGAAGAAATCAGGTTTACACATATATTAAGGGAAGGAAACAAATGTGCAGATAAGCTAGCCAATAGAGGGGTTTTGGTTGAGGATCGTGAAGTTAACATCTCCTTTCCATGGTTAGAGGAAGTAGAAAGTTTAGTTGAAGCTGACAAAAATTGTTGATTGCCTAAATCAATTAATGATTAAGATTTACTTTAATGTTTTCCATTGGTAATATCTATTTTATTTTGTAACAATAATGTGTGTTCATTTAGACTATTTATTATAATTTTTGTGGTTGCACTTGTGTTTCAGGAAGGAAACTAGCAATCCAGATTTGGTAAAGCGGACTATGTTAGTGCGATGTTTTGGAAATATTACTCTACTAAGATGCAAGGCATAGATAGTAGAGGTGAAGTTTTGGCATTGTGAAGGCTGCTATAGGAAAATGTCAAGAAAGATGCTAAATTCTGGAGTAATTGTATTCATACGAGAGATTTGAAAAGATCCAAAAAATGAAAATCAAGAATTCAGACATTTTATGTAAAATGATGTAGGTTTCTAACTATAGCATCTCAATTGAGATGAGAAGTGTATCTATTTGTAAACTCTCAAGCTCTAAAGAAGAGAGATGTAATTTGTTAAGGGTGGGGGACCCGAGTACAACCCCTTTTTATCAAGCAAAAAAATATGTCCTTATTTATAGATATGTTAATATTTTTAAAAAAGTGTCTCTAACTATAGTTGATGGATATAAGAGACGATGTTTTTGATCTAATTGTCATGTACATTTTTCTTGATAGTATTAATAATAATGAATCCCCCTCAATTGAAATATATTTCCATCCTTTTTCAATGATGATTTTAATCTCTATAAAAAGTGCCCTTAGCCTCTACATAGTTATCATTGAAATTCCATATGATTTTGAATAAGTGAGTAGAATTTTGCCTTGATTATTTTGAAAAATGCCACCTTAGCCAACTTATCTTGAATTTTCTTTTGGAAGCACAATCAAAATTAATTTTGATAAACCCAAATTCTAGGCATTTCTATTTTACCATAGATCAATTCAAATCCTTCGTATTAACTTTATTTTCACAAATGTCCCTTTGCATTTATATTCAAATAATGTAACCAAGATGTTAGCACCTGTCTTTTTATACTTGAGACTTTCCATGATGAGCACCATACCTGCAATATTTTATAATAGAGGCAATAATATGAATCCAAACTTGAGCATAATTTTGAAACTTGTTTTTAAAAAAATTATTATTCATTTCAATCCATAGATTCTAACAAATAATATAAGAACCAATCCTCCACAAAATACATAATTTTTTAGCTTTGAAACAGTTAATCCATATTTCATAAACTCTTATATAGAATGCTTTAGCTTTGAAACAATTAATCCAACATTTTCAACTTTTTCATTGTTGATGGAGTTATCTAATAAAGTCTCACTTGTTTGCAAAAGTAACCCCAAATGGTATAAGCAAAGGGACAACGCAAAAGAAAATGGATTGATATTTTCATATCCTTCTTACATAAAGCACACATAAAAGGTCCATGATGTCCTCTTCTTTGTGACTCTCATCTCTAATAATTTTGTTTTGCATTGTTAACAAAGGAATGTTGAGGACTTAGGGAGGGCCTTAACTGAGTAAACATGTTTCCAATAGAAATCATTGGTAGTATAAAATTCTCATGGATCCAAAGTCTTATTACCCAACTTGTCTGAGTATCCATCATTTTTTATAAATTTTAAACCAATAAACTAATTTTTCTTTTAAAAAATAGGTAAGTAGAACTATTGAAGCTTCTTTTTAAGCGCAATAGCCATTTGTATAGGACCCAAGTGTTGTAGGTGAGTTGGAGAGGAGAGGGCAATCCTCCAAGGGAGGTCCCAGGTTCGAATCTCCACCCTACCAAAAAGATGAATTGGGTACCCAAAATCCAATTGATAATGTTGGTGCGGGCAAGGTCGGGTGCGACCCGGGTGACTTTGACGGTGTAGAACCCCTGTTCGTGGTCTCTTAGACCAAGGCGGCCCTGCAAAGGGTTTTTCGCTTAAAAAAAAAAAATAGCCATTTGTATGATGTTTTTCTCCAACTAAGTTGTTAGTAGAACTCCATGACATGGAATTGTTGCTGACATCAATAATTTTTTTACCTTTGATCTATGACTAAGCTCAAGCAAGTGGTTGTCATTTTGGATAAAAAAATAAGAGAATAAGAATCCAACCAAGCATCATATAAAAATATGTAAATCTCTCTCATTGATTTACCACTAGATATATTTCTTGATGAATTGCAGACTCTTTCGTATAAAATTTAATGGTGAATCCTTATGTAGAGTTCATTTCCTTGTGATATGCTAAATCAATTGTAAACTCTTTGATATAAAATTTCATGTTGAACTCTTCATAGAGTTTGTTTCCTTAACAATTTTTTTGCATCCTCACAACCAATATATTTTTGAAATAACTCTTTTGCAAAATCTTTCTTTAAAATTTTGAATAATCTCCAACCAAATTTTTTTTGGTAATTTAAGTAGTATTTACAAAGCGGGTTTTGAAAGGAACCCAAAACCTTATTACATTCAGGGCTAAACCACCATATGCAGGGGCAACATTTTCAAAAAGGTACTACCACCCACCACAAAACCCCTCGAAGACCCAGAGGGAAAACCACTAAAATAGAGGATCAACTGAAAAAATAGTAAACAAAAACCACCAACAAAAAATAGGTTTCCTTCAGACAAAGGTAAACCCCAACAACCAGTTGTATCAGATTCAAAATTCCTGCTCGAACACTGACTCAAAATAGATTTACCAGCAAAACGAACCCAACCTTCACGCCACCACCCTAGGGGGAGGGTCCCACGCCTATCAATTTTTGCCATCATCCTTTTTCCTCGTAGCATAATGGGACAACATCTTGGAGGCCTCCTCTAGGTATTTGATAGAAGTGCCGATGGTGGAAGCCACTAGCTCCAACAACATCTGGGAGCACTGATCCTCCTTGTCACTTGCAAAATCGGATATGACATGAGTAGAGGAAGAGGATGACTCCACTTTTGGTTTTTTAAGCCTGGTCGAGGATCTGGCCGTCGGGGGTATTTGACACCATCGCACATTTCTTCTGCTCGCTCCGCCTAGCGCTCCTGAGAGGGGAGGCCTTGGAGTGGCCCCCAACTAGACCAGGGCCAACAGGGGACTCAACAGGATGACTGGGCGATGGGGGGACCTCGTCAAGGGGACTAGCAGACACAGGTTTGACATTGTGGATAGGAGGCCTATTGGCTAAAGCATGCTTGAAGATAATTGCTAAGAGTCCTTGGTGCAGCGGCTTCCCATTCGTCTTTTGGCATTTTTCAATGGTCAGGGAAAGGGAGTACAAAAGGTAGTCAGGGACACAGACTGCCTTACCATCCTAGAGGTGGTTGATGAAGGCTAGGTGGAAGCTACGCAGAGGCTTCTCCGGGTCATCGCATGTCACATACTACATTATGGGAACAATGGCAATATTCTAGGGAGCTGGGAGGGAAGAAACATGCAAGGTGGACTTGTCCCAACCCAAACTCTTCCCTTTGTCTGGGAACTGATCCGTCTCCTCTTCCCAGTTGTGCTTATCACGCCGGATGAAGCACCCTATCAACGGGAAGCCGGTGATTTCAGCAAGCATTTCGATTGTCACCTTGAAGTGAACTCCTTGGATGGTGACCTCGCCCTGGTTCCAAGAGGAGATAAAATCTTTGGTGATTTGTTCTTCGGCTCTAGAGAATTTCATCAAGAAGGGGGTGAACCCCTTGGCATCCATAAAGATCTTAGCAGCTGGGTCAAGATTCAACTAGGAGGGCTCGACAAAGGCCATGCTTTCAGAAGGGGGATAGGGGCAGAAATAGGGAGACGGGAGGTGAAGGGAGCCGAAGGGGAGGACCAAAAGAGCCGAGGTAGGGGAAACAGAGGAGGGAGCATAGGCAGAAAGGCTGAGGCCAAAGCTGGTTAAAAGGGAGTGGGTCGAGTGGAGGAAGCCGAGAATGGCGAAAGCAGGTTGGATGACACTACGGTGGGAGAAGGCATGAGATGGCCCTTGGAGGTGATTGGATGGGAGTCGAAAATCATTCCCAACCATGGAAAGATCAACCTCGATCGACTTAAGATTTGGAAGATTGAAACTCATGCACGTGGGATCGGGGAAGCTTCCAAAAAAAACTTACTGAGGGGAAATGGGGGTGTTGGGAAAAGCAATGGATAACTTGGGAAGGTAGCAAAAGTCGGGGAAACTCGCCATGATTAGTGGGGTAGGGGTGGAAACACCTTCCCAACTTCTTGCTCTTCGCCACGTAGCAGGAAAAGTGCCAGGCACTGATAACTTGGAGCACGATGGCTTTGAAGGTCCACGTGCCATTGGTCTTGAGGTCTGGGTAGCGCCATAAATCAATCGAGTGGGGAGTGTGCCAGTTTCCCCATGTTTTGCCACCCACGAGCTTGACCTTGATGACATACCTGATCCACTCATGGCACTTGCCTATGCACTAGGACAAAGGTCTAGAGAACCCACCAATGGTGAGGAAAGCCCCTATGATTAGCTTTGATTCAAAATTCAAATCATTGGGACTTACCATTTTGAAAATTATCCCTTTCATGACTTGTTGCATTAGTGATTTCTTGGGGAAAGCTATCTCTCCAAATTTTGAGGCTGGTTGAAGATGCTGCCAGGTTGGCCATGAGATCGGCTAGCTGATTAGCCTCCCTAAAATTATGGTGGATGGTCATCTACGGGTGACTTCGAAGGATCTTCCTGGATTCTTGGATGGTATTGAAGACTTTCCAGGAAGGAGTCTTGTCATTCATCATATAGTTGATAATATTTAAGGAATCACCCTCGATGATGGCCTTTCTGGGGTCCTCTTGAAGCAAGACAAGCCCCCTCCATAGAGCCATGGCCTCCACAAAATTGTTAGTTTGAGGCCCGAGGAATTCTGCAAATGCAAGGATCAGGTTGCCTTCATGGTCTCGGATGACTCCTCCTACCCCAACAAGGCCAAGATTTCCCTTGGAGGCCCCATCAAAGTTCAGCTTGACCCATCCTTCCGGAGGTGGCATCCACTTGAGATTGGCTCTGGGATTGGGCCTTGGCTGAGCTCTAGGATCCTCTTCAGGAATACCAAGGGATTTGAAAAGGGCACATTCGAGAGCCTGGGAAGGGGCCATGGAGTAGGGGATGAGCTAGATGTTTTCAATAGCATAGGCAATGGATTTGGAGGCCACAACTAGGGGGTCCCTAGGGGAGGATGAGAAGGCCCTATTGTTGCACTCTAGCCAGATTTTCCAGATGAAGTGATGGAGGTAGAAGGACTAGAGGGAGCAGAGCTTGGGATTGCTAAATGGGTTTGGCCACTGGGAGAAAAGGTCAATGATTGAATTGGGTTGGACCCACTAGATGTGGAAGGAATTGAGCAAGTGGTCGAGGGCTATGGAAGAGAAAGCATAGTTGGTGAAAATGTGATTCATGGATTCCCAGCTTGAAAGGCATAGGTAGCAATGGTTGGGGATCATGAATCCTCTTTTGGCCAGATTTTCAAGCATGAGGATCTTATTTTGAATGGTAGTCCAAGAAAAGAAACTAATTTTGGGGATGAGTTTCTTCCTCCATATGAGGTTGAAAGGGATGGTTGCAACCTGTGCCTTCTCTTGGAAGGTGTAGGTTGACTTTATAGAAAAGGACCCTTCATCAGTTCCTCTCCAGATGGGCCTATCCTCCGCCTCTCCCATTGGAATGGTGACTGCATTGAGTAAGCTAGAGAGGGCAACAACTTGAAGGGGGAAGTTGCCCTCATCGATGGATCTCCACTTGGGGCTTCCATTGTGATTGGTGATAAAATTTGCAACCTTGCTCCCCATGTTGACGTCAGTGGATGGTTTAAGGACCACCAACTCTCTGTCTTCGCTCAGAGGTTCCTCTTGAAGCCATCTATCATGCCAAAATTCGATGGTGTTCCCATTACCCAAAATCCATCTACTACCTTTCTGAATGAGACTTCTGGTCTGGGTGATGGACTTCTAGAATGTTGACCCATTTTGGGGCCCCTGATCATTCAAGAAATGGTGGTTTTGCATGTATTTCTTCTTGACTATCTCGACCCAATCTGCACCATTGTTGGTGTAAATCTTCCATGCATGCTTGGCTAGGAGAGCAAGATTCATTTGAGAGACTTTCCTAAGTCCAATGCCTCCTTTGCTTTTGCTGTGATAGACCAAGTCCTAGGCCACCAAGGGAATTCTCTTCTTATCCTCACTCCCAGACCAGAGGAACCTCTTTTGGATTTGTTCTATCTTGGAACTCACAGAGGTTAGGATTCTGAAGACAGACATGAAGTATACCGGGATGCTCTGGAGACAGGCCAAAGTGAGGGTGGCCTTGGTTGCCTGGGAGAGGAGGTGACCTTTCCAAGAGGCCAACTTTTTTTGAATTCTTTCAATGACATTATTCCACATGGGTCTAGTGGGATTACCAGAGAATAGGGGAAGCCCAAGGTAGGAAGTGGGGAGAGCCTCCGGGGAGCATCCAAGGATCCATGCAATCTTGATTTTCCTGGAATGGGGAGTGTTGATGAAATAAATTTTGCTTTTGAGGAGGTTGATCTTCTGGCCTGCAACATTCTCATAAAGGTGGAGGATGTGTTTAATGGTCTTGGCTTGGGCAACTGAGGCTGAAGTGGCCAAGATGGTATCATCGACAAACTATTGGTGGGTGACTAGGTTAAGACCAGAAGTAGTTTTGATCCCAAAAATGAGCCCTCTCCTACCAGCACTTGCAATGGACCTCCCTAGAGCCTCGGCCAGGATGATGAACAAGATTGGGGATAGGGGATCTCCTTGTCTCAGACCTCTGGAGCTTGGGAAGAACCCAGCAGGGGACCCATTGACTAAGATGGAGAACCATGGAGAGGATATGCATCTTTTGATAAGATCAACCCAAGTCGGGTGGAAGCCAAATTTAAGGAGGACCTCGATGAGAAACTCCCAACTGACCCTATCGAAGGCTTTGTTCATGTCTAGCTTAAGAAGGAAAGTTGGTTTCTTGGCCAAGGTGGCAGAATGCAGGGCCTCATGGATAGTGATCACTCCATCTGTAATGACCCTCCCTTTGATAGAGCTGCCCTAGTAGGGATCGATGATAAGGGGGAGGATCTCCTTGAGCTTGTTAGCTAAGGCTTTGGTTAGGATTTTGTAGAGAACATTGCAGAGGCTGATAGGGTGAAAGTCAGACAGAGATTTGCAGGTCGACACTTTGGGAACCAGGGCAATGAAGGTTGAGTTGATCCCTCGAGGAATGGCCTTGGATGATTGAAGATCTCTAACTGCTACACACACCTCAGGCCCAATCAAGTCCCAAAATGCTTGGAAGAAGCATGGAGGGAATCCATCTGGTCTGGGAGCCTTGTCAGGCTGCATAGAGAATAGAGCTCCTTTGATCTCTTCAATGGATAGAGGGCTAATGAGCATTTCATTAGTGGAGGAGGATATGGAGTGGGGAATATTGCCCAAGAGAGCCTCAATAGCCTAGGGGGAGCTAGGGGAGGAGGTGCCTAGGAGGGACTAAAAGAAGTTGGCGGATTCATCCCTGATCTTAGAGATTTCCCTTGTGACCCTCCCATCATTGTAGGTGAGCTCTGAGATTTTGTTGGAACTTCTGTTTCTCAGGGTAGATGCATGAAAGAATTTGGTATTCGAGTCACCATCCTTGAGCCACAGGGCTCTCGATTTTTACCTCCAATACATTTCTTCTCTGGCTAGGATGTTGTGGAACTCTGCTAGGAGCTTGCTCTCTTCAGCTCTGATGTTGTTGTCTTGGTTGCCTTCTTGGATTTGTTGTTCTATGATCTCTAGCTTCTCTTTAATTATCCACTTGCTTTCAAAAATGTTGCCAAAGGTTTCTCTATTCCAAGTCCTAAGATTTTCCTTGATGAATCTAAGTTTTTGGTATAGTTGCCCAGATGGGGACCCTTTGAAGGGCTACTGCCACCATTGAGAGACTTGGTTCCTAAAGTCTGGATGGTGGAACCACATCACCTCAAAGCGGAAGGGGCTCTTGAAAGAGGGAGCTTTGGCGGCTTCAAATAGAAGGGGACTATGGTCAGAGCCAATTTTAGGGAGGGATTTGAGGGTGGCATCCCCAAAAATAGGGATAGCCTCTCTAGAGAGTAGGACCCTATCCAATTTGACTTGGATGAGATTTGTTCCAGCCCTTCTATTACTCCAAGTGAACTTTGCTCCCTTCAGCTGGACATCCATGAGTTCGTTCACATCTATGAATTCCCCCAGTTCCTCCATGCTTCTGGTAAGCAAGGTGTTGCCTCCTTTCTTGTCAGATGGGAACATGGGGCTGTTAAAATCTCCTACGAGGATCCAGGGGATGGTTTTGAATGAGTTTCGCATATGGCTAATCGAGTTCCACAATGAGGCTCTTTCAAGAGGGTTATTGGGGGCATAGACATTGGAAAGGATCCAAGTGTTGTTGCTAGTTTTGTAGTGGAAAAGCATGTTGATGATCCTGCTGGAGGAGGAAATCAACCTTCCTTCAACTTTTGATGGATCCCACATGCATAACAACCCTCCGGACGTTCCTTGGGTAGGAGTGAAGACAAATTCACTTTTGTTCCATATTGCTTTGGCAACTTTGGGGGAAGAAATCTCATCTACTTTGGTTTCTTGCAGGATGAGGATTGTGGGATTGTAATCTTTCCTTAGATTTATGGCTATCCATTTCTTGGGGGCACCATTGAGCCCTCTCACATTCCAAGTGAGAATCTTCATTTAAAACTTTTTGAGGGATTTCTTGCCTCCCTTCCCCTGCTGAGAAGGAGGTTTGGATTTTTTGGGTTCATCTCTTATCAGATTGAGAGAATCAGACAACAAGGTGGCTTGGAAGTCATTTGCTATATCATCTTCGACCTCTTTCCTTCTCTGCTCAGCAAGGGATGGCCTTCCTCTTTTTCTGTCACTTCCAAAGTCGATGAGGGATTTTTTGCTTCGGGTCTGCTTGGGGCTGAAGCCTTCTAGGAAGGACTGGGATGGGATAGGACTTCCCTCATCTTCATCATCATAGTGAATGGATGTTGGTCCAAAGGTTTCCAATGAGGGGAGGGAGGGACCTGATTTAGAAGGGGACTCAAAAAGAACTATTTCTATCGATCCAACCTAGGGAGGATCAAAGTGAGGAGGGGGAGGGGGATCAGCCATAGGGGGTCCAAATTACCCTCAAAGAAAATAGGGTTAGATTCAAGCGATGGACATACCTGTTCAGATTCCGAAGCCGAAGGAGGATCGATAATTTTTTTTCCTTTGTCTTCTGAGGAACCGTCCCTCCTTTGACTTGAAGCCTGGTTTGCCTGCGCAGATGAGCCAATTTTCCTAGGGAAAGGGTTGGCCATTCTTAGGATGATAATTTCTTGGTGGATGGAACCGATTCTGGGATCTAGGAGGAGCCCTCGGGAAGAAAGAGTCACCATCCTCGGTTTCCTCTGTCGGTTTAGTTTTGAGGAGAGGGCACTGGTTTCTGAGGTGGCCTTGCATGTGGCACTGGACACAGAAGGCTGGTTTGTTTTCATATTCAAGAGGTTGGCACCATCTGAAGGACCCCAAAATCAGGTTAACGAATGATGGTAGCTCGGACTCGAGATTGGCATTCACGCAGATGCGAGCGTGGACCATTCTGGAGCCCGCTTTAGTTGCAGAATCAATAGCCACCAGCTCATCGAATTGTTCTCGCAATAGCTTTCAGGACCTCCTCTTGCCATAGATGGAAAGGCAGATCTGGGATGCGGACCCAGATGGGAGCAAAGTTGATACTCTAGGTATTGGGATTGAAATCCACCACCCATCGTCTGAGAAACAAGCTCCTCCTGCCTAGGAACCAGGGCCCTCCTGTTAGGATACAACTTGCATCATCATGGTTGCATAGTTTTATGACAAAAAACCCTCTGGAGAGGGCTACGATCTCCATGTTTCCTGAGGTTTTCCATTTGGAGAAGGCCCATCGCCTTATTGTCTCCATATCTGGTCGTCCCCCAACAAACTTCCCGATTAGGGAATAAGAGGCCTTTGAGACATAGTTGGAGAAAACCTCTTCTGGGATGATAATATCCGATCCGACCTGAGTTAGGTGGGCATCTGAGGTTTTTGGAGTGATCGCCCCACCAGAAGTGACCTGCGCGTAAGACGACCCACCAGGGTTCCTAGGAGGTTCCTTATTTGGGATGGGGCCCTCAACAGGTCCTTTGTCGGGAGGCTCCTTGTCCCGAGGGCCCACGTGGGGCATCCCTCAGGAGCCCGCTTCACCATCAATGGCGCCATTCTTACCTGGACCAGGTCCTCCATCCGTCGTTCTAGCAGAACGGATCCCGCCATCGCCATCGCTGCCCTCCGTCTCCACCATTGCTCTCAAAAGCTTTGAAGATTTAAGGTTTGAGTATTTTTTAATTTTTTGAAAGTTTCATCTCCAACCAAATTTTGCCTCTAATGTCAAACTCATAATTTTGTAATTTTGTAAATCTACCTTTTCAATGTTAATTAATTTTGCAAACCCCATCCCACTTTAAAAAAAACTGCATTTTTCTTCACATCATTTCCAATGATCTTTTGAATTTTGTCAGAGTTAGATGTTATACTTGTTGACAATCTCGAATGTAACATCATACACATAAATATAGATTGCAGTTTAGTCTTCATTCTATCCAAATTTAAGTCCTAAAACTCCACCTTTCATTTATGAGATAAAAGAATACCCAAATGAGTTGATAATAATTTTCAAACCCAATTTAAGTCCTAAAACTCCACCTTTCATGTATGAGATAAAAGAATACCCAAATGGATTGATAATAATTTTCAAACCCTAAGATAGAAGCTTACTTTAGTGGTAAGAGCTTTAGCCTCTCTCTAAGAGGTCCAAGGTTCAAATCCCACTTAGTATGAGGGAACCAGGACCCCTCATAAAAACTTGTGTATACTCATTGAAAAAAAATTCAAACCCTAAAATATCCACAATAATCCCTTATAAATATAAAGCAATGTTAAAAAAATATATATTGAATTTTATAGTATTAACCAAATGTACAACAACCTTCTCATGATACATAATATTGATTTAAATGTTATGGCCTCGTTGTGTAAGGAATGACCTAAATAAAACTTATCATCACAAGTTTAAGATGAGATTTAAAAAGATCATCCATTACAACCTAAATACTTTTGATTTTACCTTCCATTTTTACCTTTGAGAAATCTCTCTAATATCCCAACAAGAATAATAAAGAAATAAAGAAAATATTACATCAAACTACAAAGTCTATATAATGATTTTACATAATCTGAAGACTTTAACAAACCCTCCCATATCTATTGTATATTTTTAATATTACAAAAATACCTTTTCATGAAATGAAAAGAAGTATCCCTTGATTATAACATAAAAAGATTTATTTAGCACATACAAACTCCTTCTCAGTCTTCAACCATTAATTGACTTGTTTACCACAAACAAAAAAAACATTACTCTGTGCTTTTCGTTTTATTCATGAATTTTTAAGATTTACTTATAAATTATAAAAACTTATTATACAAAAATTACCACAAACAAAAAAACATTACTCTGCGCTTTTTGTTTCATTTTTTAAGATTTACTTATAAATTATATTATAAAAATTTATTATACAAAAATTTAACATAAAAATATTATTTTTTATACATAAAGGAATCGACAACTACCTTTCCTTTTTGAACTAGTCATAGAATCAAGTCATGATGCTATCACTATAACCCCTATGTCAGTGCTATCACTATAACCCCTATCTCATTTTATCAAACTACAAAGTCCATATAATAATTTTACATAATCTGAAGACTTTAACAAACCCTCCCATATCTATTATATATATTTAATATTACAAAAATGCCAAGTTTTTCCATATCTATTATATATATTTAATATTACAAAAATGCCAAGTTTTTTCATGAAACGAAGATAATGTATCCCCTGATTATAACATAAAAAGATTTATTTATCACATACAAACCCCTTCTCAATATTCAACCATTAATTGACTTGTTTACAAAAAATATTACTATGTGCTTTACGTTTTATAAATTTATTATACAAAAATTTAACTTAAAATATTATTATTTTTTATACATAAAGGAATCGACAACTACCTTTCTTTTTTGAACAACTGGTCACAAAATCAAGTCGTATTGCCTCTGATCGTAGCATCAAATCATGGTGCTATCACTATATCCCCTATCTCACTTTGATAAATAGGAGTGAGAGAGACCCCGATGACTCAAGGTTGGTACCATCGTCATCAAGCTGGCGCACACTCAAAGGATTCAAGTCAAATTACTACCTTTGCTCTAGATTGGGTATACTTGCAAATAATGTTATTTTTAATAATAATATACCATCAAAATCTAAACTTAAACTATTATTGATTTGAAGCGAAGCATAGATAGTTAAAAAAAAAAATTATTTTATTTTTTATTTGGTTAGTATGAAAATTTCTTAGGACCGATACTCAAGGCCGGATGTTTCCATCCTACCATGACCTCTTGAAGAGTTGAACTTATCACAAGGCTGGATATTCCCATCCTACCATGACCTCTCAATAGAGAAGAGTTGAACTTATCAATAGAAGGTCGTCAAATATGTTTTATTTTTATTAATTTTATATTAAACTAACGTCACCCCAATGGTTAGGTGACAATGAATACAATTTTCAAGCGACTGATGATCCTCTACACGTTGCGTTATAAAATAATGAGGTGGTATAGGCTTGTTGGGGCAGTCCTTATGGTTTGAAACCTATACTTGGCAGTAACTAAAAAAATAATGTGGATGTAACCAACTCCCCTATCTATCAAAATAAATAAATAAATAAAATAATATATGTATTTTAAACTAACGTTTATTCAATAGAAAGAATTGACAACCTTGTATTTATAGATTTACACATGCAGCTAAATATGTTTTATTTTTATTTTTATTTTACATGGTGTGGAATCAATAGCCGCTATGAGTCTGGTCAAATTGTCCGACCTTTTATGACCGTCTTGTCCGAATTTTTATGGCCGCCATAGTATTCTACGTCGTTCCGAAAGCCGTCACATAGATCTTCACACAACCCCTATAACCATCATACCACGATCATTTTAATATTTTATTTTTATTAATTTAATATTAAACTAAATATTATTCAATAGAACAAAATTCACAACCTTGTATTTAAAGATTTACGGATACAAAAATTTGGTTAAGTAATTTTTAATTGGCTTGTGTTCTTAGAGTCCATTGGAACCTTCAATACTTATTCTTTAGTTTCTTTCTTAACTTTAGTTCTCCAATGAATGAATGAAAGATTTTAATTACGTCGGCCAGATTCAAATATGGTCTATGAGACCTCAAATATAAAAGTACAACTACTCAAATCATATCACATGGAAGTACATCTTCTGTTCTTAGAGTCCATCATGTACCTTCAATACTTACATTCTTTAATTTCTTTCTTAACTTTTGATCTCCAATCTAAAACATCCATCATGTACCTTGAATACTTACATGATCTAAAACATCTACTGTTCTTGTACTTCTGTTCTTAGAGTCCATCATGTACCTTCAATACTTACATTCTTTAATTTCTTTCTTAACTTTTGATCTCCAATCTAAAACATCCATCATGTACCTTCAATACTTACATGATCTAAAACATCTACTGTTCTTAGAGTCCATCATGTACCTTCAATACTTACATTCCTTAATTTCTTTATTAACTTCTGATCTCCAATCTAAAACATCTAAGCCTATCTATCTTCACAGTTAATATTGTTGGTTTAGATGAAGAAAAATCCTTGGACCGTGTACTCAATAATAAGGTACCGGCCTACTTATACCTGGTACATATTAGTTTCAGTTTAGATTTATATTGAAATAAACACTCTGATTTATCCACTCGCAACTTGTCACCCCAATAACGGTCCACCCTCCTCACATGGAGGAACTGGTCTTTACAAAAACGGGATTGTTGCCGTGAGGAAACGTTGAGACCGAAGAGACGACATAACAATGCCTCTCAAATGAGGCACAAAATTGTTTGTTTCGTTGTAATCATAATCAGCGGCAAAGGTTCCGTCAATACTCACCAGGTGTAGTTGCTGTCTATGAGCAGATGGTGTCATATATGCTGCTTAATGCACTACCTTGTAGTTATATGCTTTGTGTTATTTCAGTATACGTACTTCCCTAATTACTGAATTGCCAAAGAGATCTTATTACATTCTGCTAGCCTTAAAAAAGATGCACTGATTTGGAACTCTGTTTTCTTCAAAAAGATGCACTGATTTGGAACCCTATTTTCTTTTCACCGTGCCTAGCAGCTGACATGTCAGATTTGGTGTCTCAAAATGTGGGGAGAAAAAACTATTATACACTGAATTCACAAAACGGATGTTTGAATTTCAGAACTCCAGAGCAATCTCCCTGTGACGGTTGAGATCCATCAGATAGCGCGTTGAAGTGTATTCCTCTGTGTCTGATGAGTCCTGTAAATATGGTGAACAAAAAGCTGGAACTCTCCAAAAGTCTGAACTTCCTAAATTCTCTCCTTCACCGCTTAGAATTTGCAAAACCTGATTTGCATTCAGAAAAGTAAATATTTTTCAACCGCCAAACTAAAATGTAGAAGGAACAAAGTTCACTTGTAGTGAATAAAGGAACAAGTCTTTTCCAGTATGTTATGCCTGCAGTTGGATTAAAGTTCCAACGCACACTCTACTCTCTGTATTCCCCTGCTGGGCTTATATTAAGAGATGGATTATAGGTTTGGGTCCAAACGGAAGCTTCACTTTATGATAGAGATTATATTAAGCTGAGCCTTGCCAATCCACCTAGGCCCAAAGTAGAAAATTTGAATATGAGAGAGAGATTGTAATATCAACTTACTTGTCTCATGGAAGGCCGAAGAGTGGCATCATGTTGAACACACAAGGCAGCTGTGAGGGCCATAAAATCCATCTGGTGAGCACCGTATGCACCACCCAGTCTAGTGTCAACAAGTTGCTCAATGTTTTTTGATTCCAGCAGAGGCTTTGCCCATATCACTAGGCTTTGCTGAGAGGAGTCAATTGGGAGACGGCCAGTAATAAGCTCCAAAAGCAGGACACCAAATGCAAAAACATCGGTTTTCTCATCTACAATCCCATGCATGAAATATTCTGGGGCAAGGTGACTAGAATAAATACCACAAAACCATTGTAAATCATCTGCCATCATGCAAGTTACTAAGAAAAACTAATCCTTATGTGGATGCCAATACCACAAACCATTGTAAATCATCTCCCTGAAAAATAATCATGCAAGTTACTTATTCCTATATGTGGATGCCAATTTAAAGAGTGTAAATATGTCTCCAGACAAAGAAACCACTCACCCAAATGTGCCTTCAAGAGGAGTTATTGTGAGGTGGGTCCATCCCTTCGGTAACCACTTTGCCAGTCCAAAATCAGAAATCTTTTGTTCAACACGCCAGGAAAGAATATAAAACTATGAGAATGTTAACAAGGAAAGTATAATTGCGATAATTTTAAACAGTAAACAAGAAAGTCCATAAAAAAATGTCTGTTATTTGGAGAAAATAAGTTGCAATCAGTATGATACAAATGGAAATGCTATATGGCATTCCATACTTCTAATTTCAAAGAATCAACATCCCTGTCCAAAATATATTGAGATCAAGAAGCAAAAGGCCTAGTGTTGTAACTTCAGTACACCAATTAAAGAGATGGATAGGGCCCAGAAGGCAAAGGCAATTTGTTTATGGACGAACAGATATACTAAATTTAAAAGTAGCTCATGTTAGAGACATTCATAATATGTGAACTGAGAGGTTCTTGACACATTTTTGTCTGGTTCATTTAAAAAAAAAAAGAATGATTTTCTTGCTTCATTTGATCTTGTCCCACAGAACTTCCACACTAATTGCATTTTCCCGTCTCAAGTAAAGAATGGAAGTTCATTTTCTTACTTTTTGATTATTTTCCTCAGAGGAATCCCCTGACATCAATTTGATTATTTTATTTATCATTCTAAAAAAAATTCTGCACTTTGTGAGAAAAGTAGGGATGTTTCTAAGATTAATTTACACAAAATTCTTTCCAAGCTTGTTACCGACTAACAAACGAAATAATTGCCAGGCTTGCAATTTAATTCCATCTCAAGGATGCTTGGTTTGCAAGCAAAATTTGCAAAGGCCAATGAGGCCGATAACACAGAATGACACAAACCATAAAGACAGATTGAGACCATCAAGATCTTTTGATAAGAGCCTAGTAGGCAATCCTTCATTGAATGTAAGAGTTCAATGCTATCATCCATCAAACAAAGAAGGCTAAATGTCATCTTTCAACACTAATTAGCCTGCTACCAAATAGCCCTCCCTCACGGACAATAAAGTTATTTTTTCTTTTAGAAAAAGTTACCTGCGGCTCAAATTTCTGGGTGAGTAAGATGTTAGATGCTTTGATATCTCTATGAATAATACGCCTTTGACAGCCCTCATGAAGATAGAGAAGGCCTTCTGCTGTTCCAAGGGCAACTTTGTACCGAATGTTCCAGTCAAGTAGATGTGATTTTGTGCCTGGTAACAATCATTCAAAAGATGTAAGTGAAAGCCACACTTGTGAAACTAGAAACCCAAATACGATGTACACAAGGAATGGAATCCATAAAATAGTTTTTTCTAATCCACATTTTCCCCAAACTAAATATGTCTGTTTAAACTTAAAGCTAAACGTGCTTGTTTAAAGTACATATCAGGACAGACCATGAAGCAATGATGCTAAGCTTCCATATGGAAAAAACTCAAAAACAAGATGCAATCCGCCTTCAACTCCAAAACCAATTAAACGAGCAGTGTTGGGATGGTTGATGTGCACAATAATTCCAATCTCTGTCAAAAAATCATTCACTCTTTGCTCCTCTGTTTGATGCCTTGTCAGTTTCTTGACAGCAACTAGCTCTCCATTGTCAAGTAGCCCTCTGTATACTTCAGCATACCCACCTTTCCCTAGAAAGTTCTCTGCATTTGTTTTCTACGTCAGCTTTTGATTTTAAGATCACATTTTTTTACAGATATCATCAATGTTAAATGCTAACCATACAATTTGATCTTAGGCTTTGAACTAGCCGGATAAGATTGTTATAACAAAATTCTCGTATTCTGGCAACAAAGAAAGCGTGTGAATATTATATTGTACAAGATGACCCAAACAACTGAGTTTTCCCAATGCTATACAAGCACTTCAAAAATGACTTTAGCAAAGCTCAAAGGGTACTTAGAAACCTGGAGCAAAGTTGTGAGTAGCAGCTTGTAGTTCCTGAAATGTGAAACATTGCCAAGAAGCCTGCTTTCTTAAGGGCAATGCATCTTTGTCTGATCTGAAACAATTACTGCAGAAAGAAGAATTTCTTCCAGGAACAACCCTTGGAGGAAAAATCTTGAGATGCCGCATTGAGTTATGCTTCCACAGATGTGCAAAGCCTTGCCAATGGAATCCTTTAACAGCATCCAGTCCCCAACAATATGAAGTTAACGTTTTCTTTGAAAGAGAGTGCGAAGAACAGCTGCTGCTAAATGAAGAACTACTATCTGAATCTAGATCCAAAGCTGATGATCTTTCAAGAACACCTCGGGGTGAGCCCTTGTCTTTCTGCCTACACAAATTCCTGTATTTAGGATTGCCAGTTCTGTAAATGTCTTCCACTTTAAATGAGTGTGAAGCCTGAATATCAATGTCCTCTAGGCTTTGCTCTTCTGACCGTTGCTTCCCATCCAGAAGGTGCATGCCTGAGATTATTGAACAGTGCTAGTTTAGTGGGCAGTTTTTAACATATCACATCCAAAGGAGACCCCTTTACTGGAGCCTATAACACATAACCAACCCAATCAGCTAAGCAGTTTTCATCTACTTATTAAGTCACACCGTGTAAACATAGGTTAGTTTTCCTAGTAAAACAAAAGCATTTACTTTATTAAGTCAGTCATGTTCACAGCTTGAAGGTCCACATTACACTCGGAAGCAAGTCATGCCACAAATTGCTTCAAGTGGAACTTATTTAAGCCAGATCATCAAGCAGATTTAGTCAGCAAACTGCAAAGCCTTGTTTCTGACTGTACAATGCCTTGTCACCCATGAATCAGAGGCTATTTCATTGTCTTGAAGTGGGATTGAACAGCAGTTGATAGTAGAAAAATATCATGACAAGGAAATTGTTCCCAAATACACAAAAAGAACCCAAAAATTACAGAAAGCAGTGTTCAGAGATGCAAATAAATCAATGCACATACTTGACATTAAAATTAAATAAAATTCAACCAATTTAAAATTGATGGTATTGCAAATGAATTAGGAAATCCATGTTAAAGAAATGATATGCGGATATTTCCAAACTTGATTATTACCAAAGAAAGAAAATGGAAGACACACAACGAGCAATCAGAAAAAATTTAATTTTTCTTTAGCGTTTTATGTCCTTGAGAGAAAACAAAAGCAACAGAAGCTGCACCTTCTGTAGAAGTAATTGGATCTCTGCGGGTCCGAGCAAGGAGTTTGAAGGGATTGTCCTTGAAATGCATGACTTTGCCGTTTCTGATTACAACCACAGAACATCTTGGTGGGGCATTGCGAACACAATAGCTTCCTCCGCTACTCTTCCGCCTGATAATTCATTTATTCATTGTAGTGCCAGGTAAGGGAGGAAGGGCAATAAATACAAAATCAAACAGAAAGGCTAAAAAAATATTCCATCTTACACTTAAAGAGTTAAGGTGGTCTTTTATTAAATGAGCATATTATAGAGCATAAACATGTGAACGGTTAGAACTTAATTATAAGGAGGGATGTTACCATGGAACAAAACGATCGCGTGTGCCAACGACAATGGTATTAGCGTTAACAACCGACGCATGATCGACCACAACCTTCTCAGGAACATCACCCACCTTAAACTTGACTTCCATTTGTATCTGTACCATGCGATTCTCAATGTCAGTGATTTTATTCGGAAAATGGCGTTAAAAATTTGCCTTCCTGAGAACCTAATTTACCCTTTCAAGCTTTTAAGATAGTCCATTTCACCTGCTTGTTCTTGCAGAGCTCGCTTAATTCTCCAAGCTGCAACTGCACAGGTCCTTTTCTTATGCGTTGAGCGCAATTTTCCGTGGTACGTTCACCTGTAACCTCAAACACCAAAGACAAATTATTGAAAACGATTTTAGAGGAGATTCCTAAACTCAATGGCCCTAGACGAAGGGACTAAAATTAAAGGCAAAAATAAAAAAGAAAGGAACAAATGGGAGTCCCGTGAAGCTCTTTTATGTGGAAAACAATTTGACCAAACAGCACAAAGTTTCTGTGTATGGCTAAATTAGAGGTCTCAGCGAAACCGCAGGAAAAAGAAATTTTGAGAATTGGCCGCTTTTGCTGAGTGATAACTCGTGAGTGTTAGCATGAACGAATAAAAGGCCCCCAAATCAGCTGTGGTGGTTGCTCACTGCGGAATCACGCACGAGGAACATGCCTCATTGTACAAGCCCTTTTCACTATTGTTGCAAAATTATCCATGGAATTTCATGAAAACTCTCCTTTAGGGATTTCAGGTATAAATAAAATAAATTTACAGGAGCAAAACCAACAAAGTGAGTAGTAAGTTCGTAACGAATTTCTTATTTATGGCAAATTAACAGAGCTTTACCAGTTAACACAGTAAAATTTGCAATATGAACTTCGGATATGTTCAGTAGGAAATTTAAACTCAGGGATTTCAGGCTTAAATAAATTTACAGGAGCAAAACCATCAAAGTGAGTAGTAAATTCGTATCAAATTTCTTATACATGGCAAATTAACAGAGCTTTACCAGTTAACACAGTAAAATTTGCACTTTCAACTTTGGATATTTTCAGGAAGGAAATTTAGACGCGTTGAACAGGATTGGCAAGATAATGACGAAAACCAGAGGAAATTCATAAGAAATTATGTAATTTAAAGAAAAAAGAGCAAGTTTTTTACCGGTCAAAAATGTGGAAAAAGGAATTGAAACGAAGAGAGCAACAAGGGTGTCGCCAGGGCGAGCCAGAGCATGAAGCGTCCATGACAGGACCTCCAAACCGCCTCCTTTCGGCACTAAACCCACCACAATTATCTCCGCTTTCCTTGGAAGCTGCCCGCTTTTGACAATCCCTTTCATCTTCGCGGATTGCATAATTTCTTTTCACCTCTGCATTTGAGGAGCCCCCTCTCACTCATATCGAATCAAATCAGCCAAATCTTAAAATTATCAGTTTCAATCAATCTCGTCTTCCCCTGCACTGCATTCGGGCTCAGATTCTCCAAAGGCAGAATTTGAATTTTTCTGAGCTCTCTTCTCGCTGACTTGCCAGCACAAACTCAGTCAAGTCAAGTGTGTGACATTCACTCTCTTGCTATTCATAGCGCACGTTGTATTTTGTACCAGAATTGAATGAGGCGGCCATAAAAAAAAAAGCAGCAGCGCATGCCAAAGTTTTGCTACTTCTAATTTTTATACTCCAGCATCTCCCTGGTTGTCGGCAACACCTTCCAAACAGAGTTCTAATTACCACCATTATCTTAATTATTCAAATCTTGAGCTGCAGCATGGCAAGTGTGTTGCACTTGGCGCCTTGCAAATCAATACCAATACGAATATATATATAAAATCCATGCTCTAAGGGGTCATGGATTCGTTACTAACTGCTCTCCTTATCCTCTAGAGGCAGGTAGGAATAATCTTTCCACGTCTCACTCTTAAAAAAATAGATGCTACCCTCCCCTTTCATCTTGGTACTAGGTTGTTACATCCTTCCAACTTTTTTAATTCATGTATTGTAGGTGAGTTGGAGAAGGTAAGGCAATGCTTCAAGAAAAGTCGTTGGTTTGAATCTCCACCCTATCAAACCCACACTAGATATCCAAAATCCAGTTGATTATGGAGGTTGTGGTTTCTTTGACCAAGACCAAGACTACTAGTAAAGGATTTTTTTTTCTTTCCTAAATTAAAAAAAATAAAATAAAGGACCTTCTAGGGAATTACCCAAAGTCCAGTTGATTATGTTCTTGCAGTTAGGGTCGGGTGCGACTCTTGGATAATTTTGATGGTGTAGAACCCTTGGTAGCGGTTTCTCAGACCAAAGGGTTGGGCGCGACTCTTGGATAATTTTGATGGTGTAGAACCCTTGGTAGCGGTTTCTCAGACCAAAGGGTTGGGCACGACTCTTGAATAATTTTGATCGTATAGAACCCATAGTCGTGGTTTCTCAGACCAAAGTGGACCCACAAAACCCTGGTCGTGGTTTCTCAAACCAAAGCGGACCCGCAAGAGATTTTTCACCAAATTCAAAAATAAAAATAAAAAATAAAGGACCTTCTAGGGAATTGAGTCTATCTTTTTGACATTGTATTGCTAGGAAATTGAGCTAGGTCTTTCAAAAAAGAATTCAAAATTCTAGCCTTTGTACTATTCCAACAAAAACAGGATAATAAGTAATCGGTGGTTTATATTAGGTGACATCATTGATGCTATCATTATAAACTTAATTCTGTTTAGTTACAAAGTCAATTGGAGTTTGACTTTTAACGGCAACGAAGTCAACAAGGACTGGACAAACACTTGATCTTACCATCACCCTAAATTTTAGTTTGAAACTTAGACCTTTTCAAAAAAAAATCAAAACCTATATTATTTATAATTTAAACTTAAAATATTTTTATAAAAACTTAAAAAAATAAAAAATTAATTTTTTTATTATTATATATCTATTGGAAAAGGCTCAAATGACCAGCGACTTTGGAGTCAAATCAGAGAACCCTAGTGCGCAAAGAGCATATTCTGGTTTATAACTTAGACACCAAGCAGGGAACAACATTATTATGCTGAAAACGAAATGTGAACCACCCCATGGAGTTCGTTATCTATTGTTGTAGAATGGGTATAGATGCCATGACGATTAATTATATTCTCCAGTCCACAAAGTGGGTAGGATGAATTATGAAATTGAACCTTAAGGCAACGGACTTATTGAATATCTATCCATTGTAAGGACCATGTTATATAATTGCATAACCATTCGATAATTAAAAAAAAAATTGTGGTGAATCATTTAAGAATACTCAAGTAACTGCCATGTTGAGTAGAATGATAAAGCAACCGGCTCCACAAGAAAATACCCTTAAAAACAATTAAAAAATGCCATATTTAAAACCAAGTCAAATCTATCACATATTCTTATTGATTCCACTAGAGTCTAACTTTAATTTTTATTTACCAATTATTTTTTAAAAAGTTTTAAAGTGGATTTTATATATATTTTTTATTTGGTTATTGCGAGAAATTTTTATAATTGACGTATAGGACTGAGCAGTCTCTTCTTAACCATGATTTTTTGTAAAGCCGAGAGCTATACTTATCAATAGGGAATTTAACACAAAGCCACCACACACCCACCCTCGCACACTCGCCCATGCCACGGTTTGAACCTTGAACCTCTCGAAAAAAAACCAAAGCCCGAATCGTTTGCGTTGCACCCCAAGGTACAATTAGATTCTATATTATTATTTTTTATTAATATATATAACTAAAAATAAATAAAGTTGATTTAGTCAGATAGTATAAATATAACTTTAAAGTGGTTAAAAAAATGGATTTATGTATAAATATTTATGATATTCGTTGTTTATGATTTTACTTGATTCAATCCATTCATATATGTATATAAGAGCAAATGGCTTTGGTTCATTGGTTCTTGGCACTTGATTCGTATGTATGCCAATAAGGTTCTAGATGAAATAAGAATGAATTGAGTGTTTTTTTTTAATTTATAAAGAGAGCTCCTTATATAAGAGGGAGTCTTTGTAAGTAAACCGAACCCTTATATAGGTGGTAGGGATGAATCATCTCATTCTTCTTTTTACTCAAATCTTAATTTTATTTGAACAACTCAATATAGATTAGGGGTCTTTGATTGATGGAGTTCAAAATCCTAAAAGACCTCTAAAAATGGTGAGTCACGTCATGAAATTGACTAAGGGATGCTTGGATCATTCATGACTTCCACAATAACTAAAGGATTCTTGGATCATTCATGTCCACGTAGGAGGGATTTATGTCCACATGGTCTAGTAGAATATAATGAATTATTTGATTGATGTCATGGGTATTCGATGGGAGAGGTGTCGTTAGATAAAAAGTTAGATAAACTATGTCATTTAAATTTGGGTGTGGAATACTTTAATGAACATAGCTAGGTATAAGTGTTGGGTGAATTTAATAAAAGAAATATCCCATAGATATTAAAGCTAGCTAAATGTTTTGTTAATGGTTATATGGAATTAAAATGGGCCTTAGCTTTATTACATCATCACCACATAGTGGTATTACAATAACTTGACTATTATGCATGTAATGCTTTGGCAAGATTTAAACTTGCACCTCCTTCTTGAAAGTTGAAGAGTTAAATCTATTCAACTAATGCCATTTGATGGAGCTAAGCCAAATCTTACCTTACTCCAAGGAAAAATTTATCAATTAGAAAATAAAATTTTGATACTTGCAAGAATGACACTTTTCTCTTTCTTTTTTGGATCTACCTCTAAACTCCATTTGGTCATAACCTTTCTATATGCCTAAAAGTTCCCTCAAATTCATCCAATGAGAATTGTTGATGTATAACCAAAGGGGAAGACCAAGGCACATTGGTGGCAAGACAATATAGTAAATGCAAATCTTAATAAGGGCGAAATTGAACTCATCAAACCATCCTTAACATTGAAGTCAACTTGAGAAATTTCCTTAGAACCTCTTCAACATTAAAAAATAAAGAGGACACATAAACCCTTGGGCAAAAATAATGATTGCATCATTGGTCTAATTTTTATTATGATATTCTCTCCCTTTCAAATGGCATTATTTTTGTAAAATTATACCCACCATTTTGTGAAGAATTATTACATTAGTAAGGGGTCAAATGCTTAAAATTTGGCAAGTCAATAACTAGTATACATAGATAGGATCAGTGCTTTGGACAATCTCTAATTACATTACTTTTTTCTAATAAATAAAGCAAACATTAGGTTTATTCAAATAGACCATATATTGAAAATTATCAAATCAAGGGCCCACTAACCAAATTTACTTTAAGAGAGGCTATGTGAGGTCCATCTCCACACAGTCCCTTAGATGGACCTTAAAACATGCAAATCATCATTCTCATTCTTGCACCATGCTACCTACCCCAACTTCCTCATTATATCCTTTAAAACGTATCTAGCAGACAAATTGATGTCCAAAGATTCCACCCACAATTGGTATCCAAAATGAGAGCCTTAATGGTAAAATTTGAAACTCTAAGCTTCAAGATAACACACCTAACTATAAATAATTCAAGTGTCATATTGAAGGGCAACTTGAGTAGCTTCTATGAATGTAAAGAGGCAAGTGACATAAGCTTCACCCATTCATTTAAAAGATACAAGACCCCACTTCCTATTTTTCTAGTTAATTTTAGCCTACCTCTAAAGAAACCCCTTAAGAAAAAAAATAAAGATATAATATCTTTGATAATGTATGATAATCTTGATAACATCACTAGATAGGTAGAAATCATGGATTTTGACCTATCATAGAAGTTTCCAAATGAGAACCCCATTTTTTTAGTTCTTTGTGTGATGTGTCTTCCACTCCTCCACTATAAATAATTGGTTGACCTTATCTCTAATACACTCATGTCCTTATTAAAACAATATTATCATTTATATTACTAGTTTTAGGGTTCTTAGTTGTAACTCTTTTATATGTTCAAGTGAATTATCAACTAAAATACTAAAAGTCACCTTATTCATGGGTGAGGTTTGTGCCATGGAGGCCTTGCCACCACTCCATTATTCCTTAAACACTAAAGGATAATTATAGAACACATAAGAAAGAGTGAAAGACAATAACTCAAATCGATATTATAATCCCTAGGAGCAACAATGAAGGCATTAGTTGTAGATGATCATAGTTTTTTAATAAATCACAAGGATGCTCATCCAAAAGATGTTTATTTTGCTTCCTTCTTACATCATGCCTATTTATGGTTATAGATATCTAAGCTCCTTAGCATTTATATTTAAGTCAAAAGTATTGGAATAAGTAGTTAGGGATGATGATAATATGGACATGATTATTATTCTCATCCACCCTAACATAAAATATATACTAATTTTTTGAAAGTTGGAGATTTTTTCCACCATATACTTTGATTTTTTAGTTGGATGTAATAAATAGTAAATATACTATTGATATTTAGTATAGATATATATAATTTCATGTATATGAGCTTCTAATGCTAGAACAAAATTCATAGATGGCTCAAATAGTCAGAATAGTAAAAAGCAAATTATTTTAATGAATGGATTCCTTAATGTAGTAGTATTTTAACTTATTGATCCAATGCTTATTATTATTCTCTATGTTAGATAATGTTATTTTTGAATTTATGATTAGACTTGCACAAATTCTTCCTATTAGGCATGTTCATAGTAATTATCATTAGGACTACTTTTTGAATTATTTGGCAACTATATATTTCTTAAATCCTAAGTTCATTTTAAAATAGTGCGAGTTGTTCCTCTATTAGATATCGATTCTTTCAAGAAGTTGTAACATCAATGAAACTCTACATTATAGTAATTTTGTTTTCCTACAAATCAATATATTTTATCCCAACCCATGCTATAGTGATTAGAAAGTAAAATGTCCTAGGAATCAACATTTGTGTGTAATGAAGAGCTACTCCTAGAAGAAATAATATTAATCTCAACTATTGGAAAACTCAAATGATAATCAAACAATTTGAATTCTATACAATTTTTTTTTTTCTACATATCCAAGAAGATAGTAAAAAGTTATTTCCATGTTGAAAGCATATTATAAAATATATATTAGGAGGAGAGCATTCGATAATAAAATTCATTGAAGCCACATACGATATAAGCCCACCATCCATATTCCCTTGCATTCCACATTAGTAATGATAGACAAGGATAAATGAAATGTTTACTAGAGAAAAATATTATTGTCAACAAGGGACACTTAGAATTAATAAAAATGTTAAGTGATAAATGAGAAATAAACTTTTAAAAGTTTAAAAAAATATGACTTTAAAATGAATGAAACTCCATAGTGAGAAGGAGATATATAACAAATCTTATAAAAAATGAAAAACAAAGGGTAGTAGGAGAACACGAGATAGTTGTGAATAAAAACTTTAAAAGTGTTGGATTTAAAGCCTTAATAATAATATGAAACTCACAGGAAAATAATTACAGTATAGAATATAATAAATTTGCAATGAAATAAAATGTAATATAAATCGGAATATAATATCAAATAGAATAACTCAAAAATGATCACAGATCAATCACATAAGTATGCTACCAATATTGCTCTTAGAATATTGAAAATACTATTGAATAAAGGTCTACTAATGCAAGCATAAAGCTATGCATGTTCGATGATAATTACAATGCTTTATCACAAATATTTAATTATATGTGACTCCTCATATGCTACACTCTTGACCTTCACTCTTCTTTACAACTCTTCAATTTTCTATTCTAAGGACATGTGTGCACACTTACATATTGGACACTTGTGCATATTTACACTCATAACACTTGCACACATAATTACATGACACTTGTGCATTTCCTACACATTATTACATTACATAAAATATTAACTCACTCACTATTCTAGGACACACTCTTAATATAATATTTACAATAATGTACCAAGGTGATACATTGACATGTACCAAATAATGTAATATTCTCTAACAATCCATGTATTACATTATTTGGTTATTGAAGAATTTAGTCTTCAATATGATCTTCATCCTCAATTGACTTTACAATGTATGTGACCTTCATCTTGATCAGGATCTTCTTCTTCTCCTTGCTTTACTTTATCTTTGAATTCATCTTCATATTCTTTAGTCTTTGTAGCTTCTTGTACTTTCCCTTTAATTTTAGATTCTTGCACAAGAATATTTCCTTTGCCTTTAGAATCATACGACTCCTTTTCTTGTACAAAAACTTCTAAACATCCACTTAAAGCATCATAATAATATCCCGAGTTAGATAAACTTGAAGTATCAATATTGCATGAGGAATGAAATATCTTTTCCAAAAAAGATTCATCTACTTTTGCTTTCTTCTTAAGAGATTCAATCAACTCCTTTTGTTTTATGCTCTCTTCTTTGTGAAATTTAAGTGTAAGCAATGCCATATACACTATGCTAATAATATCTAAAGATATCATAATACTATCATTTTCATTATCAATTGTTTCAAAAATTCTTGCATGTAGATAGTATTCCAATGTTTCAAAGTTTTCATCTAATGCCTCATTATAGATGAAACTTGAGACTAGATCTAATTCTCCTTTAGATTTTTCAATCAAGTTTTTAATACAAAATTTTATGATATTTAATCTTTCTTTTCAAATCAAGATCTCCATATCATTATCCATTGAATTCATTGAGTTATTTGAAGTAGACATCCTTATAGATCCCTAGGTTTTGAATAATAAATTTCAAAGTTTCTAAATTTTTCAAAAATATATGAATGTCAGCACCCAAATTTATCGAACTCAACCATGAGTCTTTTTATTATTTATAACTATATTCTAGAACTCATGTGAATACCTAAACATGGCATGGAGTCATATTAAGTTCTTTGTGCTCTAGTTTGAGTAACGTAGTTTCTATGTGAACTTATTTCTCTTCCTTTTGAAACCATCTCAAGTATTACCCATCCCTACAATTTACATATGCCATTTAATGTAAGTGTATTAGGTAAGATGCATGCTCGAATATCCTTCTCATATTTCTTTTGATGAGCTAGCTTAATTTCCTTTAGTCCATTGAAGGAACACACCAATCCCTACACCTTACATATGTCTATCAATGTAAGAGCACTAGGCATATAAGCAAGCTTATTAGTTCATTATCAAAACAGGTTAGAATTCCCCTTAATTCCTGCTTGACAAGACTTTAGAAAACACTAAGCCATCATGAGTTATCCCCTTGTTGGTAGGATTTCCATTAGGTTCTACTTTCAAGGATCCAACTCCCTATCAAATCTACTATCATACTTTGGATATCCATTTATAATAACATGTTCACTCTTTATGTGTCTATCACAAATATGTTTAAATAACTTTTCAAGTTAACAATAAGATCTACCCCTTTTTCCTTTGTATTAAAAGGTTGCTCTTAAAGAATTAATCAAAGTTTTATTATACACCCCCCATACACAAGCTTTAATTAAACTCAAAGAAGCCATTTACATATCCTACTTAACATTAAATATTATTACTAAAATAAATCACATCCATGATAAAATAAATCCATAAATTCAGAACCTCCTAAAGAAGGAAACATAGATTCCATTCATAATGCAGTAAATAAATAACACAAAAGATCTCACAATAAATTACCATACCAATATATTTACCCTAGGAAAAACCCAGCCTTGAACATTTCCATTATAATATCCAAATATTTAAATTGAAGATAGACATAACAATTTATCCTCATCTTCTAATAGGGACATTTTGTTTCCCTTGATCTCTACACAATGAAATACCCTTTCAAAACAAAGATACAATTTCTTTTTCATTAAACTGGAACAACATATGAATGTACTTCTTGCACATATGAAATTTCAAGTTATCAATTATAAACCGAGAACACCCTTGTATCACAGAGTATAATACATTTTGAAGCCAAACACAGAATTAAATATCACTACTTGGTTTCTTAAAAAAGACACAATAATATTCTCAACTCTTTCCTCTAATATTACCATTAGTTAGAAGTAAAGGACTCCTTTAGTCAATCCTCGTGTTGTCACTAAACTCTAACAAAATATTACAATCACCAAAATGTTACATATATCTACCATACAATATTTTGGAAGAATTTACAACCTCTTTATGATTACCCAACAATGTTAATATAAGGCTTACGAGTTGCCAACTTAGAACCATCACCTCATATCCATCTAGATCCCTCGGTTGCCACATTCTTAATCTTACTTCGATGATAGAATTTTAAAATAAACAACAATTTTCTATCATCAACTTAATATGTGCTACAGGTAGAGATTTCACTATGGTTCCTACCATTCACAACATACAATATCTCATGATGAAACCACTCTTTCTTTCACTAAAATGACCTAACATATTACTCACACCCCCAACTTATCCTACGGTTTTAATTCGAGTGGTGTAAAATTTTAAATATGGTTTCAAAAATCTCCCTAAGGCCAACAATCTGCCATTGTAGCCGCTATTTTTGATCCATCAAACAAAATAACAAGATAAACTTTAAAAACTACTCATCCCATCAAGCGTGTTTCCTATAATTTGACCAAGCAACTAGGGCACTAAGCAAGGATACAGATTCACAAGGGGAGCCTACCAACATTCTTACAAATAGCTAATCCCATCCTTCATTGATGCAAAATTATTTGGCCTCGAATATCACTATACTAAATACTCATATAATGCGATAAATTGGCTAATTAAGTTTGTAAACCACAACTCATGTTGAATGACTTATTTGACTATTCATCTTCCTACAAGCAATGCTACAACTTGCTAAATCTCCAATTATAAATACAAATTCACAATTCAATAACAACACACTAAATTGTTTGGCTAACATCTTTACCAACATATTCAACTATTTTGGTACCCCCAACTATTGAACCATTCATTATAAAGGTTTTATTCTTCTATGGGTTGAACCCAACTAGAATAACTATTACACAAGTTTCATTGGCATCCTATACACCCTTTCCCATATATTCATTGGCAGATAAACAAGCAAGTCTAATATCACAAAGTAAAATACCTCTATAATGTTGAAGGCGCTACGACGATGGCATCCACTCTAATGGTAGATCTAGATAAACTAGATATCACACAAGCGAACCCCAAAATATCTTCCCACTGAACCCATATCACACACAGTAAAAACCACCCTCTATTCCATTCCAATCGAGCTCCCCTGGTATCACACACAATCCATCCTCCCATGATATCTCTTTGAATTTATGGTTTCACCATATTTTTCCCACTCTCTCTCCATATGAATTTTCTTGCAAAGAATTAAAGGAACCATCATTACCTTCCCTTCCAGTACTGTCACCAAGGCATCCAAAGCTTAACCAACCATGCTCCTCTGGAACTCTCATGAGTGCCAAATGCCACAATCTCTTGACAATCACCAGAACCTTCATTTCCAAATCCACATTGTGAACCATTGATGTTGGTTTAACATTCAATTTGGTGGTATTCTTTGAATCTAAGTCAAATGGTAGTGCAAGTGCTACTACTAAGTTATTCTTGTCCATAACATCTATTTACAACTAAAACAACCATATTTGCTTCTTAATTAAATTCAAACATCAATGCTTATCAAGAGATATATTCCCCCATTTTAAACAAGGACAAGGGAACACAATATCTAACTATCTCTTCTTGTTTGTAGCATATCCTTTAATTAGCTACACATCCAAGATAAGATTAGTATGCAACATCAATTTCATCTACTTAATATAATTTCCCTTAAGTGGATTCATAGTATGCAACTATAATTAAAGAACATTCATCCTTGCTTCCCGAGCTGGATGATAGAATAGACATCATGTCTTTTCCTTTTTTTATTACATCTCATTTGGTGATTAGTCTTTCTTCCAATCATGAGAAAAAACATGTTCCTGAAATAATACAATTCCATTAGTAGCATCCTATTATGCATAGTAATTATATTTGCAAGAAATTTAAACATAAAATTATTCAACATCCCATTAGTGGATACACGTACCACAATTCCCATAGAATATATGTGTTTTGCATAACTAAGTTTGAAATAGTCAACATTCCATCCATAAAGCAATCATAGCAAAACAAAGTCTACCAAGGGAGGGTCATGACATCCTCCCCCCCTTAGGCTTAACACAGTCCTCTATGTTTCAACAAATTTTAAACATAAAACAATATTTACAATGCATTTTCAAACAGGAATGGAAAATATTTTTGCATGTCTGCTACTTTCTCCCAAGTAGCATTTCTTTCGAGTAGCGGTCCCACTAGACCTTGCATTGCTCCAAAGTCCCTTTCCTCATCAATTTGGAATGGAACTCAAGGATTTTTATTGGTCAAACCTCTATAGCCTTCGGGTCCACCATCTACAATTTAGAAAAGTCCCACACATGATCAGGATTAGCTATATATTTTCTAAGCAATGAAATGTGAAAGGTGTCATGAATATTTGATAAACTGGGTGGTAAGGCAAGTCGATATGCCACAGGATTGATCTTTTCTATAATTTCAAAGGGTCCAACAAAATGTGGATCAAGTTTTGTGGACTTAATAGCACTCTTCTTTGGTCTCACCCTCAAAAATACTCTATCACCCACAACAAACTCTCTTGGTGACCTCTTAAGATCGGCATAACTTTTCTGATGATCCATAGCTTCTTTAAGCCTTTCCTTGATCATCCTTAATTGTTGCTCCATTTCCTTGACCATATCTGGTCCAAGCACAACCCTATCCTCTAGATTATCCCAAGATAATGGTGTCCTACACCTCCTACCATATAGAGCTTCAAATGGTGCCATGCCTAAGGTCGAATGGTGACCGTTGTTGTAGGTAAATTCTACCAAGTGTAGGTAATCTTCCCATCGGGTCTTCTGATCCATACAATACATGCGAAGCATGTCCTCTAACACTTGGTTTACCCTTTTAGTTTTCCCATCAATTTTTGGGTGATATGCAGAACTGATGTTTAACCTAGTGCCAATGGCACGATGTAAAGCTTACCAAAACTTAGATGTGAATCTTGAGTCTCTATCTGAAATGATCACTTTCAGAAAACCATGAAGCCTGAATATTTCCTTGGCAAATCTGTTAGCCACAACCATGACATCATCCTTGGTATTTCTGGGTATAAAATGCGCAACCTTGGTCAGTCTATCGACCACAACTAGGATTGCATCATGCTGGAATCTGGTCTTTGGCAACCCTACAATAAAATCCATCGAAATCACCTACCATTTTTGTGTTGGTACATCATGAGGGTACAATAGTCCTATAGGATGTCTATGTTCTGCCTTAACTTTCTGGCATTCAAGACATTGGGCGACAAATTCAGTTATGTCCCTCTTCATTCTTGGCCAGTAGAAAGTTTTCTTCATATTCTCTCTCATTTTTGCCCCTCTTGGGTGAGCAGAATATGGAGATCTATGTGCTTCATTCATGATCATTTTCTTCAAATCACCGGCCTCAGGAATTACTACCCTATCCTTAAAGCATAAGAAACCATCCTTGATGCTGAAATCCTTACTTTCATCGGGTTTCCTTTCCATCCTTTCCTAGATTTGATTGTAAAACACATCCTGATGTTGCATTTCCTTAACTTGTTCCATCAAGTCTATATGGATGTGAGACAAGACAACTATGTGTCTTCTCCTACTGAGTGCATCAACAACCTTATTTTCCTTCCCTTTGATGTATTCAATGCCAAAATCATATTCAATGAGAAATTCCATCCACCTTCTCTGCCTGGCATTTAGCAAAGGTTGAGTAAATATGTATTTCAGACTTTGATGGTCTATCCTCAACTCAAAGGGTCTCCCTACCAAATAATATCACCAACTTTTGAGAGCAAAAACCACCACTACCAATTCTAGATCATGGGTTGCATAATTGACCTCATGTCATTTCAATTTCCTGGATCCATAGGCTACCACTGCTTCATCTTGTGAGAGCACTCCTCCCAAACCTTCCAATGATGCATCTGTACACACAAAAAAACTACCCTGAGGGTCTGGTATCTTTAGTATGGGAGATGTAGTGAGTTTTTGTTTGAGCAGATCAAAAGCTACCTCACATTTATCCATCCACTTGAACTCTTTTCCCTTCCTCTGAAGGTTAGTTATTGGAGCGGTTATCTTGGCGTAGTCCTTCACATAACACCTATAATATCCAGTCAAACCCATGAAACTTTGGACTTCCATCACATTTGTGGGTGGCGACCAATTCAGTATAGCTTCTATTTTCTTAGGATCCATTGTGATCCCTTCTACTGATACAATATACCCTAAATATTGCACTTTCAACATATAAAATTCACACTTCGATAAATTCTCGTATAATCGATTCTTCCTTAGCAGCTCCAACATGATCTTAAGGTGTCTGTCATGCTCTGACTTATTTTGAGAATATATCAAAATATCATCCAAGAACACAAGAACAAATCGGTCCAAAAGCTTCCTGAAAATGTTATTCATCAAATTCATAAATGTTGTTGGAGCATTTGATAGACCAAAAGGTAAGACAATAAACTCATAATGTCCATAACGAGTTTTGAAGGTTGTCTTATGGGTATCCTCTTCTCGGATCCTCAATTGATGGTATCCCAACTTTAGATCAATCTTTGAGAAGATAGTGGCATCTTTAAGCTGATCAAAGAGGTCTTCGATTCTGGGTAGAGGATATCTATTTTTAATGGTTGCCTTGTTTAACATCCTATAATCTATACATAGTCACAAGGAACCATCCTTTTTCTTGACAAACAACACTGGTGCACCCCATGGTGACACACTTGGTCTAATTAATCCCTTCTCCAACAATCCTTGTAACTGCACTTTCAGCTCTTGCATCTCAATCGGATTCATTCTATAAGGAGCTCTATGAATAGGCTCTGTTCTAGGTTGAAGTTCAATTGTGAAATCAAATTCACGTTTAGGTGGTAATCCAGGTAAATCCTCTGGAAATACATCTCTGAACTCTTGAATAACTGGGTGTTTCTCAAACACCTCTTCCTTCTTTTCATCTTCTATCTCATTTAACTTCACTACATAAATTGTTCCTCCTCTCTTCATTGCCTTCTTAAGTTGCATTGCGGAGAGGATCTAGGGTCGAAAAGCCCCTTGCAGGTTGTACACCCTCTATACTTTCCTACCATATTTTGAGTACTCAATCCATCTATCCTGGAAATTGATTACAACCTTATGTGCTTGTAACCAATCCATTCCTAGCACTACATCAAATGCATGCAATGGTGCTACGTACAGACATCCAATGGTCATACCACTAGGTAGGATAATTTCCTCCATGGGATAACACTGATTTACAGAGTAGGTTTATCCTGAGCCATACTCGACCTTCCACCCATGTGCCAAGATTCTTGGCCTTTCTAGTATATCTTTAATTAAGCTAGTGGAAACAAAATTATCTGTAGCACCACTATCAATCAAAATTTTAACATTTCTACCAAATATCTTACCTTTTATCAGTAGTGGAGTGGCTTGCCCTTCCAAATTCTGACTTCTTATTACTGCATAAATCTTGTGTGCAGGTTCCTTGTGTACAAGATCCTTGTAGGTGGGTTCTTTTCCCTTCGAACTTGACCCTATTCTGTATGGACATTTATTGGCATAGTGTGGTCCACCACAATCAAAGCATCCATCCTTAGGTCCTGGGTGAGTTTTCTGCTTCTGTCCTTCTTCTACTTTTACTGCTAATGGAGGATTGGCCTGACCCTACGGTGGTGGTCTATTATCCCCATTGTTGCGATTGTTAGGATTACAGTTCTTCCCTTTGAACATTTTCCTAAACTTCCCTTGTTTCCTATCATTCCTTCTGTCCTATCTAGAGGAACTCTTGTTTGCTTGCTCCCCTTCCCACTTCATGAACCCTACACTATTTCTTTTTCTCAGTGCCTCTCTATCCTGCTCAGATGCCCCTTCATAATCGAAGTAGGGCTTGAGATAAGTTTCAGCTTTCTTGGCTAGATCATAGGCCTTCTGAAGAGTACTAGGTTCTCGCATGTTCACTTCATGCCCTACTCTAGGATCTACTCCTAGTATAAACTTATGTACCTTCATCTTCTCATTATATGTGGGCACATATTTTAGTAATTTGATAAATTTTTGGTAATATACCTCCATCATCTTATTCCCTTGTCTAAGGTTGGTGAATTCCTCAAATTTCTTGGTGTAAAAATGTTCGGTGAGGAATATTTCTTTGAAAGCTACTACAAATTCTTCCCATTTCAGATCAACTACCACCTCAATTCCTTGTTCCCCACTAAATATTTCCCACCAATCCAAGCCAACACCCTGTAAGTGTAGAGTGGCATAAGATGTTTGGGTGCCAGTGGAATAGTTCTTCATGTTACAGAAAGTCTCTATCTCCTTCAGCCAAGCTTCAACTTTATCACCATCTTCCTCTCCATTGAACTTGGAAGATTTTAGATGTTTCATATCCTTACCCAATTCTACCTCTAGTCGAATTCTAGCCTATTGAGCCTCTGAATGAATTTCATTCTCTTGTCCCACTCTAGAATTTCTAGCTTGTGAATCTCGATTCACTATAACCTCCAACAGTTATTTTTGTGTTTCCATTTGTTCCCTTAGTAAAGCAATTATTGTAGTGAGATCCTCCCTCTCATTATTAGGAGCATTCATACCTATATCTGTGGTCCCAACCTCTACATTATTTTGTCATGTCTACCTCATCGATGGGGCAACACTCCCTCTCCTTCTCTTGGGTGGCATTGTCCCTGGCCACACATAGGAGAGATAGTAGGAATCAGTTCACAATTACATCTTTGAATTGTTTCTCCTACTAGCAACTATATTCCTAGTTATCCTAACTAGACAATCGAGGTCTACTTTTAATAGATACACTTTCCTTATAGGTATAGTCTTTACATGGTGCACATCCTATTACACTCCATCTATTCTTGTGCAAGGAAACTTGTATCCCTACGAACCAAGCGCTCTGATACCAAATGTCACAACCCAATTTTACCCAACTCAACCATGAGTTTTTTTTTTAAAAACTATATCCTAGAACTCATGTGAATACCTAAACATGGCATGGAGTCAACTTAAGTTATTTGCGCTCTAGTATGAGTAACGTAGTTTCTATGTGAACTTGTTTCTCTTCCTTTAGAAACCGTCTCAAGTATTACCCACCCCTATAATTTACATATATCATTTAATGTAAGTGTATTAGGTAAGATGCATGCTCAACTATCCTTCTCATATTTATTTTGATGACCTAGCTTAATTCCCTTTAGTCCATTGAAGGCACACACCAATCCCTACACCTTACACAGGTTTATCAATGTAAGAGCACTAGGCGTGTAGGCAAGCTTATTAGTTCATTATCATAATATGTTGGACTTCCCCTTAATTCTTGCTTGACCAAACTTTAGAAAATACTAAGCCATCATGAGTTATCCCCTCGTTGGTATGATTTCCATTAGGTTCTACTTTCAAGGATCCAACCCTCCATCAAGGCTACTATAATATTTTGGATATCCATTTATAATAACATGTTCACTCTTTATGTGTCTATCATAAATATGTTTTAATAACTTTTCAAGTCAACAATAATATCTACCCCTTTTTACTTTGTATTAAAAGGCTGCTCTTAAATATTTAATCATAGTTATATTATACACCCCCCATACACAAGCTGTAATTAAACTCCAAAAAGACATTTACATATTCTACGTAATCTTAAAAATTATTACCGAATTAAATCACATCCATGATCAAGAAAGTAGAGAGGGGAGGGCTCTGGTCCCTCCCCTGCTCCCCCTCCCATGGCTCCTGGTTCCTGCCCAGTCCCTGGCTCAACCCAGGTCATCCCTCCCGGGGAGTGGTTGTTTGCAGATGATCTCCGGGGGAGATCCTTCTCCACTATCTGCGCCCCTCCCGGCCGGCTAGGGTTTCCTTGGTTGTTTTTTCGAACTGGTGCTTCCCAGGGATCCCTGTTTGGTTGGGGATCCCTTCCCTTTTTCCTCAGGCTTCCCCCTGGGGTTTTTTGTAGGTTATTCGCGTGGATCTGGTCCCCTACGTTTCTCGGTGCGATGGAGGTGATGGTTTAGGGTTTGGACAGCTTCCCCCTTTTTCTTGTGAATCCTTGACGGGCTCTGTGCTTGGACATGATTCTTGGTCCCTGCTGCTGGGATCCTCTCTTATTTTCCCAGGGGGGGTTCCTTGTGGTGCAACTCTCTAGTCACTTCCTGATGGGCTGGATCCTCTCTGTGCTGTCGGCTTCCTGCAGGATGGCTCTCGCTGAACGGAATGTTTTCTTGGTGGGCGGGATGGTTTCTCCACAGGGCGGGATCCGCCAAATCTGCCGGTTTTCTCGCGAGGCGGGATCCTTCTTTTCTGCTGGTTTCCCGGATGGTGGGATTTCCCTGTTGCTTCCCGCTAGGCGGGACTGTTTGTGGTGGTTTTGACTGCTTCCCGCGAGGCGGGATTTTATTGTAATGGTTTTTCTTTGCTTCCTGCTGGGCGGGATCTTCTCGATGGTGGTTTTTGGCTACTCCCCGCTGGGTGGGATCTCCAAAAATACTTTCTTTCTTTTTTGTTTGTTTCTTCTTTGAGAGGGATTGTTTCATGCTTACTTCATTCTGCTGGGCGGGATTTCTGTTTTGGTGTTCAGTTTCAAGGGATTGATGCCCTAGGCCCATTGCTTATGTAATCAGGTTTTGGGATCCTTGTTAAAACCCGCTGTAAATACAAACACTACTTACCAAAAAAATCACATCCATGATAAAATAAATTCATAAATCCAGAACCTCATTCTAAATAAGGAAGCATAGATTCCATTCATAATGTAGTAAATAAACAACATAAAATATCTCACAATAAATTGCCATAACAACAGATTTACCTTGGGAAAAACCTTGAAGGGAAAACCCAACCTTGAACATTTTCATTTTATTTCCATTATATTATCCAAATATTTACATTGAAGATAGAAAAAAATTTATCCTAATCTTCTAAATTTGTTTTCCTTTATCTCTACATAAAGAAATACCCTTTCAAAACAATGCTACAATTATTTTTTATTAAACTGGAACAATATACGAATGTACTTCCTACACATGAAATTTTAGGTTATCAATTATAAAACGAGAACACCCTTGTATCTCGAAGTATAATACATTTCAAAGCCAAACATGAAATTCGACGCTCACTACTTGGTTTCTTTAAAAAGGCACAATAATATTCTCAACTCTTTCCTCTAATCTTACAATTAGTTAGAAGTAAAGAAGAACTCCTTTAATCAATCCTCGTGTTGTCATCAAACTCTAACAAAATATTACAATCACTAGAATGTTACATATATCTACCATACAATATTATGAGAGAATTTAAAACCTCTTTATGACTGCCCAACAATGTTAATATAAGGCTTACGAGTCCCAAATTAGAACTGTTGCCTCATATCCGTCTAGAGCCCTCGGTTGCCACATTGTCGATCTTATTTTGGTGATAGAATTTTAAAATAAACAATATTTTGCTATCATCAACTTAATATGTGCTACAGGTAGAGATTTCACTATGGTTCCTACCATTCATGACGTACAAGATCTCATGATGAAATCGCTATTTCTTCCACTAAAATGACTCGACAGATTACTCATACCCCCAACCTATCCTACGGTTTTAAATCCGAGTGGTGCAATATTTTAAAGAAGGTTCCACAAATCTCCCTAAGGCCAAAAATCTGGTCATCGTATCCATTGGTTGTGATCCACCAAACAAAAGCACAAGTCAAACTTTGAAAATTGCTCATCCCATCAAGCGTGTTTCCTATATTTTGACCAAGCAACTAGGCACTAAGCAAGGATATAGATTCACAAGGGGAACATGCCAACATTAATACAAATAGCTAATCCCATCCTTCGTTAATGCATGATTATTTTGCTTCCAATGTCACTATACTAAATACTCATATAATATGATAAATTGGCTAATTAAGTTTGTAAACTATAACTATTTTCAAATGATTTATTTGACCATTCATCTTCCTACAAGCAATGCTACAACTTGCAAAGTCTCTAATTATAAAGACAAATTCACAATTCAATAACAACACACTAAATTGTTTGGCTAATATATTTACCAACATATTCGACTATTCTAGTGCCCCTAACTATTGAACCATTTATTATAAAGGTTTTATTCTTCTATGTATTGAACCCAACTAGATGAGCTATTACACAAGTTTCACTTGCATCCTCTATGCCCATTTCCAAATGTGTGTTGGCATATAAATAAGCAAGTCTAATATCATAAAGTAAAATACCTATATAATATTGAAGGCACTACGACGATGGCATCCACTACAATGGTAGCTCTAGACAAACCAAATATCACACAAGTGAACCCCCCAAATATCTTCTTGTTAAAATTGTATCACACACAATGAAAACCACCCTCTACTCTTCCAATCGAGCCTGGTATCCCACATAGCGATTCTTCCCTTGATATCTCCTTGAATTTATGGGTTCACCATATTTTTCCCACTCTCTCTCCATCTGGATTTTCTTGCAAAAAATTAAGGGAACCATCCTTACCTTCCCTTCCACTACTGTCACCAAAGGCATCCAAAGCTTAACTAACCACACTCCTTAGAAAATCTCATGAGTGCCAAATGCCACAATATCTTGACAATCACCATAACCTTCATTTCCAAACCCACGTTGCGAACCATTTATCTTGGTTGAACATTCAATTTGGTGGTATGATTTGACTCTAGGTCAAACGATAGTGCAAGTGCTACTACTAAGTTATTCTTGTCCATAACATCCAGTTACAACCAAAAAACCACTTTCGCTTCTTAATTAAATTCAAACATCAATGTTTATCAAGAGATATATCCCCCCATTTTAAACAAGGACAAGGGAACACATATCTAAATATCCCTTCTTGTTTATAGTAAATCCTTTAATTAGTTGCACATCCAAGATAAGATTAGCATGCAACATCAATTTTGTCTACTCAATATAAATTCCCTTAAGTGGATTCATAGTATGCAACTATAATTAAATAACATTCATCATTGCTGCTCAAGTTGGATGATGGAATAGACATCATATCTTTTCCTTTTTTATTACATCTCATTTTGTGATTAGTATTTCTTCCAATCATGAGAAAAATCTTATTCCTAAAATAATACAATTCCATTAGCAACATCCTTTTTTGCATAACAATTATATTTGCAATAAATTTAAACATGAAATTATCCAACATCCCATTAGTGGATACACATACCACAATTCCCATAGAATATATGTGTTTTGCATAACACAATTTGCAATAGTCAACATTCCATCCATAAAACAATCATAGCAAAACAAAGTCTACCAAGGGAGGGTCATGACAATGAATTTGAATTCCTTATATCTCTCTAATTATTTTAGAAACTAGAAATTAAGAACTTTGTAAATTTAAATATTTACTAAATTTGAAGTAGACTTCCTTATCTCCCCAAAGTTAAATAATTTATAAATATTCTATATCTTTGAATAAATAATAAAATAACACCTTTCAAATAATTCAAAAATACTTTCTATTACTACTTATCTCTCTGAAAAAGTTAAAAAAACAACTAAGGTATTAATTATATTATTAATATCCTTATCTCTCCACCTAAACTAAATAAACCTTAGTAAAATAAAAAATTAAACTTATAAATTCTTATCTCTCATTTAACCTTAGAAAATATCCAAAAATCAAAAACTAAATTATTGAACCCTAATATACCTTTGCACTGCGCACGATGACTTTTAAGGTGATATTTATTTGAATTGTTTGGTGCTTAGCGAACGTTTCTCTACCCCCTTGGAATATGGAGACTACATTTGAATGTGTAAGGTAGATCATGCATGGATTGCGTTTGAGAGTTGTTTCATCTCTACAAAGAGATTCATTTTATAACCGTTTCACTTGTCATTTCATCTACCTCCTTTCAACATGGCGCTACGTCTACAAATGTTAGATTGCATGGCACTCAAACTCAATGCTTCTATCCTTTTTCACTGTTGCATTCAAATGTTTCAATATTTAGTGACTTACGACTCTTGAGTCTTATTTAGCGTTTGGTATTTCTTTTGACTCCTTGATCTCTTGAGTTTGAAACTTTGATTCCTCGAACTTCTAAGTTTTCATGCTTGAAACTTCCTCTAGATTAGTTTTTCTTAATAGAATTTATGCTTTGCTATCCCTTTGATTTATTTTGGTGTTGGCTTTTCGCTATCTCTATGTTCCTACAATACTTGGTTTCAAGAACTTCCTTGAACTTGGTGCTCAAATCTGCATCTCCATATAACACTTGTTTCCTTGAGCATGGTGCTCTACATCTTCCTATGGTATTTATATTTCCTTGTGTATGCTATGTAAAATCTTTGTCTTCCTACATCTCCTTGTGTATGGAGCTTGATTTTGGTTGGCGCTTGATTTCTCCTTTATCAAAGCTTGGTGAATTCTTGAGAGTAACAATGCTTTATATCCACTTAGGTTTACTCTAACAAACAATGCTTTGTCTTCCCAATGTCTGCAATGATCTAGTCTATAAATAGCTTGATTTATTGAATTCTCAAGCATCCAATTCAATGCTTATCTACATCTTGTTTGGTCACTTTACTTCGCTATCTATCCAAGCAATTCTCTACATGCTTCTTTGTTGTGATATCTCTTGTTGATGCTTTGTCTTTGAGCCAACACTTTATATGTTTTCTCTTGAATCTTAGTATTCTATAGATATCTCAAGCATCTCTTCTTTGGTTCTCAACCTCCTCGAGTGCTTTGGGCAACTCCTCAATTTTTTCTAATATTGATGTTTGATTTCTATTGCTACGTTATGGTGCACTGCCTACGCTTATTGCCAAATATCCCTTTGATATGGCATTGGATTCACTTTCTTGACATTTCTTAGATGTTGACTATGTTATGGACTTGACACTATTATTCCTTTCCAGCTTGCTCCTTGCTCAATATGAATTATGCTACTTTGGTGTTGCCTTACTATGACATGTTGCTTATGAAAGACGCTATGAATGCTGCTCAAATCCTTTTTTAATAGTTTACTATTATTCTAATATTCTACTTTCTTTTATACAGATGCATGTGACATTCTTGGTGTTGGTTTATAAAAACATGGTTCCTTGACTATTACACTAAAAACATAACATAATATTATATTTTCCTTGCCTATTCTTTCATTGAATTTTGCCTTGCAACTTGTTGTCCTATGTTCTTCAAACTTTGGAAAGATACTTGCCTTTAAAAAACTATCTTTATTGCTATTCATCTAGACTTCTATGACATTTTGCATCAATATTTTTCCTTGACTGATTATGATGCCTTCTATTGTATGCTAGCCTTAAGTCTTCTTGTTATATTGAAGTCTTTTTATTGTCTTGAGGTCTTCTTACTATCTTCAAATATTTTTGTGTATTTTCTATCTCTGTAGAACAAGCTAGATTAATGGTATCTTCTCTTAAGAACCCAAACTTATGCTTATGATGGACCTCTTTCAAATGAGTCTCTTTCACTATCTTTAATTTTCAATGTGACCTTCTTTCCAATAGATCTCCTCAATATATCTTATGGGCTTGTCATCGAATAGTGATGATTATCCCAAAGCCAATGTAAGTACTCTTACTAGAGCTTCTTTCTTTGCTTTCGATGGTACCTCTTCTAATGGGTCTCCTATCTTTACCTCAAATCTGCAAGACTTGCTAATTTTTTTTCCTTCTATATCTTTTCTCCTTATGATTTCTTTCTTTCTCAATAAAATATGGTCTCTTTTCTATTAGGACCACTTATCTCCACTATGGACCTCTTTATCTGAAGGGTCTCAAATCTTTGGTTCTCTAAACTTTATCTTTTAATATTGGCCTTTTCTCTTGGACCACTTGTCAAGGTCTATAGGACCTGAATCACTGATATTGTTATCAAGATCTTTTTCCTTAAGACCTAAATGAATATTATAGTCTGCCTTCTATTTCGAATAGATTCTTGGAATAGGTAAACTCAATCTATCTTGCAAAGGTCTATATCTTAATGACCTAAAACTTCTATCAAGGTCTATCTTTAAGACCTAAAATTATACTTATCTACAACTTTAATCAATCCTTGCCTAAGGAAAGCTTTCTACCTTCTAGCATTTGAAGACGAAAGTATTCTCTATATGTTGTAAGAAGTTTCTCAACTTTTGTAGATCAATATTCACTACAGTAATATCTTAGATAGCTTTTTTTTTTAGCATTACCTAAGAATCCAATATCTGAGTCAGGATGGCAATGACCTAAATGAACAACTTTCTCCTTAGTTGGATCTGTCTCAATCAATAATAGGGTTATCTATTTCCTGAATGACCAAATTTCTTCTTGAGTTGGTTTTCTCAAATATGAATCCTATTCTTAACTGGTTATTATTCAACCTAGTGGAAAAATTATAAACTTCACTGGTTATTCTTCAACCTAGTGGAAATAATCTAATTGTAATTCAATATTCAAATTCTATTGTTGAGTTCTAGTATTCACTAGTTGTTACTGCAATTGTGGAAAGACTCTAGCCTTTGCAACTTAACAAATCTTGTGCAAACAATATTGTTGTAGCTCTGATACCAACCACTGCTGTCTTTTAAAGCCTTACTAATAATATGAAACTCATAGAAAAATAATTGCAAGATCAAATATAATAAAGTTGCAATGAAATCAAATGTAATATAAATCAAAATATAATATCAAATAGAATAACTTAGAAATACTCATAGAATAATCACATAAGCATGTTACCAATATTGCTCTTAGGATATTGAAAATACTATTGAATAAAGGTCTACTAATACAAGCATAAAGCTATGCACGTTCGATGATAATTACAATGCTTTGTCACAAATATATAATTGTATGTGACTCCTCATATGTTGCACTCTTGAACTTCACTCTTCTTTACAACTCTTCACTTTCCTATTCTAAGGACATATGTGCACACTTACATATTGGACACTTGTGCATATTTACACTCATAACACTTGCACACATAGTTACATGACACTTGTGCAATTCTTACACATTATTACATTACATAAAATATTAACTCACTCACTATTCTAGGACACACTCCTAATCTTATATTTACAATAATTTACCAAGGTGGTACATTGACATGTACCAAATAATATAACATTCTCTAACAAAAAAGACATTCTTAACCAAAATCTTACAAGGAAGGAATGATCATATTGCTATAAATTTAGCTCAATAGATCATAAGGATACTTTTCTTTAGTGTTAAATTTAAAATAACCATTTTGGTATACAATTTGGTAATGCAAGTTTGACTTATAGAATAAAAGATCCTACACTTTGTGACCCTCATTTTTAAAATCTAGTACTTGTCCTCTTGCTTCTCAATTTTCTAAAAAGCTAGAAATATTCTTGGTCCATTGATCACAAGTAAAATAAATTGGTTGAAAGGAATTTCAAAGTCAAATTGTTGCTTCTTTTATTCTCATAGTTACTGAAGTGTCTTTAATAACCTTTTCATTGTTTTCATTTTTATAAAGGAGACCCTTTAAAAATTTAATTCCTTTTCCATTATAGTTTTACTAGTTTTGACATAATTTTTCTTATGTGTTTTTGTTTATTTTTATGTGGATTAGTAAAATTATGACCTCAACCTTTGCTAGCATAAATGATGCATCCATTATTGAATAGCCTAAAGTTACCTTTTGAGACAACCAAAACCAATATTACGTCATCCTTCAAGAGGGAAAACTTATTTTCCTTGACTTCTTGTTTGAGTTTTAATATTGTTGATAATAATTTGTAACCATGGTCATTATTTATGAATCTTGGATTCTTTAGTAGATAAATTTGTAATCCTTATCAACGTATTATGGATGAATACATTTGTTATTATTGTTTCTTTCTCCTAACATGGATCTTCCATCATTATATATTCATTGTAAAATGTTCTTTATTACTAACTAAAGTTACCAAATAACCAATGTTATGTATCCTTCCAAAGGAAAGTTAATTACTTGATATTGATTTTTGATGACCATACCGACTTTATATCCTACATCTTACTTGATATCTCATCTCAACATAAATTTATGCAAGAAGAAATTCTAAATTATACATGAGTACATGCAAGTAATTAGAATGCAATTGATATAATAGTGCCTGTCATTTTTTCATCCTTTATGTTTTCACTTAGACTATATTTGATTTCAAGATCTTTAGTGTGTTGATAGTACTTGAATTGTAACTTTATATTGATATTTAGCATTTTATATTCAGATTAGATGATTATCTTAAATTTAACATATGCTTAAAATATTATTTTGAGTATAGTTTTTTATTCATATTAGACAATATTAATTTGCAATGGTCATCATAAAGTGGAATGCATGTAACTTATTTAATTTTGTATTGACAATAGAAGTTTAATTATTTAACCGTGAACATAAAAATATGACTATGTGTAATACTTGAATTTTTTTAAACTTAGAATCTTAAAAAATAATTGAATTATCTGTTATATTTTAGTCAATTATACACATATTTGTTGGATTCTAATTATTTGTTAAGTCTAGCATCAAAGACTACCAAAAAAAGATAGTATTTCCTAAATAATCTAAAGAGTCTATTTTTCCTTGAAGTGTACCTCCAACAAATTTAAAAAATAGGAAATATAAGTACAACATTAAGAATAAGCATCAATAATTTGATAACAAAAATATATAGGAGAAAATACAAATAATAAAATAATTGAAATTAAGGTAAGGCCAAGGGTTCAAGGTAACCCTAACCCGATCATGGACAAGAAAGAGGAAACTAAAATCCCACCTTATCATTTTCACATACTTAAAAAATATTTGGAGAGGAGGAAGGTTTGCAAAAGGAAGAGAACTAAAGCTAGAGAAGGATTTATTTATCAAATTAGCATCATAATATAAGGTAGATCTAAAATTTGTAAAAGGATTTGGATCTTAGTTTTCTATGAGAGTTAGTTGTAGCCATAAGAAGATGGGGCATGATTTTGGTGTTTGAAGAATGGGGTATTGTTTAAGGTTTCTAGGATCTCACTCTCTCTTATTTTGGTTTAAAAAGCTATGGTTTTTTATGAGTACTCTTTTGGAATTGTATACAAATATAGTGAGGTTATTAGGAGTGAAAAATCTAATAATGGAGCCTTTAAACTTAACATAGGATGACTTGGTTGTTATTAGTATCTATGGTAGATTTACCTTGAATATGATAGTCTCTATATGGTTACTGGGAGTGGTTGGTATGTAAAGCATACAAGGGGGCATGAATGAGTAAGTTGGTAAAATAAGGATGGTAGTGTAAAATGAGAATTTAAATATAAGAGAAAGAGGTGATTTAAAATATGGGGTTATATTTAGAAATGTATGACTATAGATGTTTTAGTTAAGTTTTATTGACCCATAATCATGCATATTCTTCCTCAATGGGTTTCTTATAGTTTTTGCTTGTAGGAAGAATGGGTTAAGGAAGTCGTCTAAGCATGAAAATTGAAAAAGAGGCTTCTAAATGGGTTAAATTATTCCATAGTTATATATTTCAATAGGTAAATTATGATTGTTTATAAGCTTATGTTATATGTGTGTTTATATGGAGGCGACTAATACAAGCTCATTTCCCACACAAATATATATGGATATGATCTTTAGTTAGCAATTTCTATGTAAGTACCTTATTTTAATTAATTTTAGAAGGATCAAAAGAACTTCATGGTTATGTTGAGACTTATATAAGGGCCACATTCTTATATAACATAGAATTAGTAATTTAATTAATTAGAGAATGAAGTAGGGTTGCTTGAGTAAGAGTGCTTGTCTAAATAGTGTAGGATTATGCATGTATGCAGTTTGTTTAAGGCAGTATTATGTCTTTGAAAGCATTATTTTTGTCATTACATGTCTTATAAAAATATTAAAAATTGTGGAATCACCTTATTGGATTGTAAGAGATAAAAATAGTGTTCATGTTTCTTAAACTAAATTAAATCCTTCCTAACTTGTTCTAAAATAGAGTTTTTAATCCTTGCATCGACTAATTAATCTAAAGTAGTTTTATACATTTTGTGGAATCAGAAAATCCATTAGCCTAAGTTTTAATGACCTTCCTATTAAGTCATTTTACTAATACACATGTATATGGAATTTGGTAATTTTCTACTTTTGAATGATTATTATTTTTGTTAAGTTAAGGATTCCATTACGTACGGGTTTTACAGGTTAACCCAAAACCTTTATACAAAAGACAACTTAACACTGACGCAAAAAATCCTTGTAGTCTTGAGGACCCTTAGTCCTATAACTCTACTAATATCCTTAAGCCACTAGCCATACATAAGAACAACTAGTTGGATATTAATCAAGCCGCTCAAAGAGCCCTTACAAAATTGGGTAGACAATAAAATAGTAAAAAATATAGCCATCAAAAAGCACCCCTCTTTGCATGGGTTAACTAATAGAACAAAAACCCTAAGATCCTTACATCCAAAATAAAAACCCCTTCGTAGGGTATCCAAGATACTACGAAAGGCAACCAATCGTAGAGAGCTAGAATTTTTTGTCATCCTCATCCTGCTCATTGTACTTGTCCTCCTCTTGTGCATCTGCCTCAGAATTGACCTCCACAGTATTTCGACCCTAGCACCCTTCATTGAAGAACACCTCAGCTAGTGCATCTAGGATCCCCTTCATTTTCTACGTAATATTAGCCAAAGTCGTAATGATGTAGCGCTTGAGGACCAGATTAGTTGGGTTAGGACCCTCATCCTCAGACTCAACCTCAAGGGTTTTGAGATCCTCTACACCTGCTTGTTTTTAAGCCACTGTGAAGATCTTATGGGACCTTCAAAGTCATAAATATTCAAATTTTTATTTTTTGGCCCTCCTTTGGCCGGTATCTCTCCCACTTTTTTCTTTTACAGGGACCCTGAGTAGGGCCTAGGCATTCCAGGGCTGTTCCTGCCTTTGGAACTTTCAGCTTGGGGATTGGCAGGGAGGTCATACTAGGGGAAATGGGCCACGACATGAATATAGATGACCTTATACAAGCCTTGGTGCAAAGGAAGGTCAGAACCTTTCTTGCTCCTACATTAGTTGATGGTGTAGTTCATAGAATTCACCACGAATTGATGAATACTTATGGGGTTTATGTCTCAAAAAAAGTTCATGAAGGCATAATGAAAACTAAGGAGGACCTTGCCAGGGTCCTCGGTTGTGATGAATTCCATCACATTCTTCATGACAAAGTTCCAAGGGGTAGGGAGGTCAGTCCTTAATAGGCCATTTTTTGCTTCCTTGTAAATTTTGGAGGTATCCTTGAATTCTTTTAACTCCACCTCCCAATTATGCTTTTGTCTATGAATTGACCTTTCTTTGGCCGATTGTCCCATAATGGTGGCTAGTATATTCACATAAATAAAAAATTATTTCCCATGGAATTCCACTCTACCACTGTCCCATGACTCCATCACAACCACTGTAATCTCATGGTCTGCTCCCAAAAATAGGTGAAACAATAGAGTGAAATTTCTCTCATCGAGGATGGCTTTCACCAAGGGCTCCATATCCACACAACTTGGCTCCACGTAGGTCATGGTTTCCTTACGCTCATGCCTTACCTCCGAGAACCTCACTAGTATCTGACTTGAAAACACTCTAGCAGGCCTAATGATCCTTGACATACCCTATCGCTTGCTATTAATAAAAATATGGTGAAGTTTCTAGATGCCCTCACGACTTATATTCAGATCATCATTGAGGAAAGTGCCCTGTCTTGGAATATGCATCGAATTGGCTACCACCTAGATGACGGTCCAATTGGCTTTCTTTATCAGCTTGGAGCTCATGCCATCGTGCCAAACCTTATTGCTATTAGGATCCCTTATCTTGGTAATCATGGAATTTTTTGAAATGGTGAACTTGGCAAGAAAACAAGGCCCTCCTAAAATGGCAACTCTACCAAGAGTGTGGTTGAGAACCTCCAACCACTCGCCTCAGAACCACATCCAACAATGAATGTCCTCCCTAGGAAGAATGTAGGTTGCTTTGTCAAAGTTTCTATACCACCCATGCCGAATTTTGTAGTTTTTCATGTTGTCCACTCGCATGCGCTTGACAGGCCAAAATGGTCAAAAAATGCACATCCTCCTTTGGGCATGATATTGATGTCCAACATGTACTTCATGTGAAAATGTGATCATGATCCTACAGCACATGATCCACGTCGTCCTCATCATCTGCACTCATTTTGAATAAGAACCTCCACGTCACACGACACTCCCTGGATCTACGTGACTTTTGAATGATTATTGATTTCAAAAGCAAATTTTTAATTTTTGATTTTATAAAATAAATATTTTTAATTACAAAAAGGAAGTCAAATAAGAAAAATGATCTTATATAAATTTTTGTTTACAATTTTCTTTATTTTTCTAGAGAAAAAGGGGTTGTACTCGGGTCCCCCACCCTTGACACATCACAACACTCTCCTTTAGAGTTTGAGAGTTTGGAAATAGATTCAATTCTCATCTCAATTAAGTTGCTATAGCTAGATATGTACATTTATATTCATATTTTGATTCTTCTTCAATTTTCTTTGTAAATACAGATATTCCAAATTTCAACATCCTTCTTCTTGACATTTTTCTACAATAGCCTTCACAATACCAAAAATCCACCTCTACTATCTACTCACTGCATCTTAGTAGAGTAATATTTTCAAAACTTCGTGCTATCATAGCCCGTTTTACTAGATATGGACTATTAGTTTCCTTCCCGAAGCATAAGTGCAACCACAAGAACTATAATAAATATTTCTTATGAAAACATGTTAATGTTATAAAATACAACAAATATTACCAATGAAAAATATTACAATAAATCTTAATCATTATTTGATTCAGACAATCAACATTTTCTTATCAACTTTAGCTAAACTTATTACTTTCTCTAACCATAGAAAATAAAATTTAACTTCATGATTCTCTATTAAAACCCCTCTAGTGGCTAGCCTATCTGCACATTTGTTCCCTTTACTTAACATGTGTAAAATTAATTTCTTCAAAATCTATAGCAAGGTATTTATTTCCACAATGATCTCTTGTATATTTTATGGAGCCTTTACTTTCCTCAAAATAATATTTATTACTATTAGTGAATCGCCTTCCATCCATATTCTGTTCTATTTTATTTTTCTGTAGATTTTTAGGAAGTGAATCATACTACAATTTTATAAGAATTACAAGTAAAACTAAAAGGAATTCTACACTTATAGGTAAAGTGTAGTAATATTTTGAGTTTTGATATGAATTCCACTAAATGTCTCATTGTCTAAGACCATATATTCTTCTCATTCTTCATAAGTTTATGAACTAAAAGTGTTGCAATTTAATGAAACCTTTAGTTAGGGAAATATAAAAACTATGAGCATCATTTTATTTGGGTTCTCTTCTTGAATCTTGCAGATCAATAAAGTCCCTATTCAAGAACTTATTCCTCTTCCAAAAACAAATTGTACAAAATTTAACATCATCAAGAACTAAAATTCTCTAAACCTCTATCATAAAGGATTATACAATTGTTGAATTTGTAAATGAATTCATCATGCATTTATTATGCCAATTGTCAGAATGGTAAATGCACATAGCTTCAATCATCACAATAAATATTCTTTAAGTATCCATTGTCCCTAAGTTGTTTGTTTGCAAATCTATCTAAAACATTAAGCTTTATGGAAAATATTCCTTATAAAATTAATTATATTTGTAATTGATTTGTTTATTTTTTATTAATTACTGTAAATTTGATTGATCAATTACATAATTTTGTTATTAATACTATCACATAATATTCATATATTTTTCATTTATAATGTTGTAAAAGGTATAATTTTGAATCTATTTCTAATTACTAAGCCAAATTAGCACTTTAATTATACACACACAAATATATATATAATAGATTAACTCACAGAAAGATTTATCCAGGATCAAATATAAATCAAATGAATACCATTAATCAAACTAACAGTAAATCTCAATATTGGAATAACAACAATATCTCACAAATATAACTCAAATATACACAATATCAAAAGATTACAAGAATGATACAGATTGATTACATTGCTTGGAGAGATGTCTCCAATATATAATTTTATATATCTTTTCAATACTCTGACTATTGCTCTCCTCAAACATTTGGGAGATGCATCCTTTCACATTCCTCTCATAAAGACAAAAATCTCATCTTGCCACATATCAATGTGACTCTTAATTCTCTCTTGACACCTTGCACTTTTTCTCATATTTTTTTAAATGGGTTATATGGGATTGAAACAGCCCCACCCATATTACATCATCACTACATAGTGGTATTACAACAAAGTTTGGATATTATCCATGTATCGTTTGGCAAGATTCGAACTTGGATCTCCTCATTCAAATGTTGAATCTAACCAGTTGAGCTAATGCCACTTGATAACATTTTTTCTCATATTGACACATACATTATATAAAATATAAATTATCTATAAAACTATTATTTACAATAGAGACAAATAATGTAATACTTCCAACACCCCCCACATTACATTATTTTATAGGAAGGATTTTTTCCTTCATTCTTTAATTTTTCTTTTTCTTCATTCTTCAGGTCTGACTTTGGCATGACTGGACATATGCAACCTTAATTAGGTCTTCCTTTATAAATTATTTGTGTTTACCTCTAGATCAATGTATCTGATTCACCTATAGATCATTACCTTTGGATATGCCTCTGGGTCACTACCTTTGGGTTTCTACCTCTAGGTCACTCCCACTAGATCACTACCTCTAGGTCATTGCCTCTAGGTTGCCTCTGGATTATCATTATCTTTGGATCATCGACTAGAACATTCATAATATTATCATATCTATAGGATCATCACTACAAATGCTTTCACTATAAGCCATATTTCAAGCTATGCTTGGGTCAAAATCATTTATTTCTTTATGATAAGACTGACAATAATCTTAGCAAAATTTGATCATACTTGGTTTCCTTCTATAGAAACCATACCAAATATCTTTTATCTTATCCCATTTATTCATGTTTATCCATCCACAATCCATTTTTTTTTTAAATTTAAAGTATATTTACATTACGGGTTTTAAAAATAACCCAAAACCTTATTACAGTAGAGGCCGATAAGCCAGACATAGAAACAAAAAATTACAAGGAGGTGCTAGGGACCTCTGAGAACTAGAAATATAACCGTAACCAAAATCCTCTAAGAACTAGAAAGGAAACTGTGACTAGACCAGAAATTAGTATGAGCAAGCCCCAACAAAACATATACACATGACCGAAAGACACTTGCATCATCTTCATACGCATAAACTAAACTTAATTAAAAAAAAAGGATCAGGCTAAACCAGGAAAAATAGACAAAAACAAGGGCTTCTTGGGGTGCTAGAGGGCCCAAATGGAGGGACCCATGCCAGTAATTTCTTGATGTCATCCACCTTCCTTGATGTGGTTCCTGTAGCATTCTGAGTGTAGCGAGACAAAATCTTGGATGCTTCCTCCAGGGACTTGATGGCTGCATTCATAGTCATGATCATGAGCTCCAACAACATCTGGGAATAGGGGTCTTCTTTATCACTCTTAGACTCAGAGATGACATGATTTGAGGAGGATGAATGCTCCATATTTGGATTTTTGAGCCTAGTAGAGGATATGGGCACCGGAGGAGTGTTCATTACAGCCGCATGCTTCCTCTGGTCACTCTGTCTAGCACTTTTAAGGGGAGAAGGCTTCATGCGACCACCACCTAAACCAGGGCCAATAGGGGAGTCATAAGTAATGGGGCAACCACTGGGGGAATGGGAAGGGGGGTCATCGGGAGGATTGAAGGACATGGGTTTAACATTGTGGATAGGGGGCAGGTGGCTATGGCATGCTTGAGGATGATGGGTAGGAGGCCTTGGTGAAGGGGCTTGCCATTGGACTTTTGACATTTCTCAATGGATAGAGTAAGGGAGTAAAGGAGGTAATCAGGGACACAAACAACTTTACCATCCCATAGGTGATTGAAAAAGGTGAGGTGAAATCTCCTCAAGGGATTTTTTAGGATCATCATAGGTGACGTACTGCATGATAGGAATGATAGCAATGTTCTAGGGAGCCGAGAGGGAAGAGCAGTGGAGAGTAGACTTATCCCAGTCCAAAATTTTACCTTTGTCAAGGAGATGATTAGTTTCTTCCTCCCAATTATGCTTGTCATAGTGAATGAAGTGGCCCATGAGCGAAAGACTAGTGATCTCTACCAACATCTTGATGGTCACTTTGAAGTGAACACCTTGAAATTTGACCTCACCCTGGTTCCATGAATCAATAAAATCCTTAGTAATATGGTCCTCAGCCCAAAAAACTTTTGCAGGAAGGGGGTGAAACCTTTAGCATCCATGAAAATTTAGGTAGTGGGGTTCAGGTTAAGCTGAGATGGCTCGATGTAAGCCATGTCCTTGGCTAGGGAAAATGGACTTGGATAAAAAGTAGATACCAGGACCAGGAGAGGGCAGAGACTAGGGACAAAATTCACCACAATCAAACTAGGCTTGACATTAGAAAGGACATGAATTAAATAAGTAGGAGCTTTACTGATTAAAAAGGATTAGAGTGAGCTGAAAGAATCAGAAGTGATGGAGGTAGGCTGAGTAATTACGCATTGGAACAAGGTAAATATTGGAGATCAGGAGCACTTGGGAAGGTACATGACATTGCCCCAATGCTTGAAATTATAGTCATCGAAACACCTAAGATTGGCATGATTGGAACATGAGCGGATAGTCTAGGATGAGGCCAAAAAAAGTATTGCATGGAAGATCAAGGGACATTGGGATGAGCAATCGATAACTTGGAAAGGTCGATTATGGTGGAAGTCCTTGACTTGATTAGAGAAACAAAGATAGAGATGTCTTCTTGACTCTCTATGCCTAGCCACATTGCTAAGGGCATGATGGTACATGGCTCTGCTCATGTGGAACAAGGAAGATTTGCTAGCATGTATGCCATTGGCCTTGTAGTCAAGACACCACCATAAATTGAGCATGTGGTGAAAAATAGGAGCTTCCCACGCCTTGGCATCTGCTAACTCAGAATTGATGACAGTATGATTTTGCATTACCATAGTCAACCCATGAGGAAAGAGACCCACATTTAGGGAGGAGGTTTTGAAAACTCTAGCACTATTATAGAAGGGACCTTTGGGGAGCTTAGCTTTAAAACTTCTATCATTGGGACTTGTCACCTTGAGCATTAGGATTTTCAAGGTTTGTAGCATTGGTGATGTTCTGGGGGAAGTTACCTCACCACACTTTGAGGCTAGTGGAGGAGACTACCATGTTGGCCATAAGGTCAACAACTTGATTGGCTTCCCTATAGTTGTGGTGGATGGTCATCTACGGGTGATCCTAAAGAAGCTTTTTGGATTCTTGGATAGTGCTAAAGACTCTTCATGATGGAATCTTATCATTCTTCATATAGCTGATGATGTTCAAAGAGTCACCCTCTATGATTGCTCTCCTAGGATCCTCTTTGAGGAGGACAAGGCCTCTCCAAAGAGCCTTAGCTTTCACAAAGTTATTGGTCTGAGACCCAAGGTGTTTAGAAAACACAAGGATCAAGTTGCCTTTGTGGTCTCTGATGACCCCTCCTGCACCAATAGTGCCAAGATTTCCTTTGGAAGCCCCATCAAAGTTGAGCTTGATCCAACCCTCTGAGGGGGCTTCCATTTGATGTTAGCTCTGGGATTGGGGCAGATTTGAGCTCTAGGATCCTCTTTGGGGATGGATAGAGAGTTGAAGAGGGAACATTCAAGATCCAGGGTTGGGGCCAAGGAGCAAGGGATAAGCCAAATATTTTCAATAGCATAGGCAATATATTTAGAAGCCACAGATAGGGGATCCTTGGATAAGATAGAGAAGGCCCTATTGTTATGCTCAAGCCAAATTTACCATATGTAGTGATGGAGGTAGAAGGACCAGAGGGAGCGAAGCCTAGGATTGCTAAAGGGATTGGGCCACTGAGAGAAGAAATCAATAACGGTTTTGGGATGAACCCACTGGATATGAAAGGAATTGAGCAAGTGGCCAAGGACAGTGGAAGAGAACACACAGTTGATGAAAATGTGGTTCAAATATTCCCAGTCAGACAAACAAAGGTAGTAGCGGTTGGGAATCATAAAACCTCTTTTGGCCAAATTTTTAATAGTAAGGATTTTATTTTGAATAGCAATCCAGGAGAAGAAGCTTATTTTGGGTATGAGTTTCTTCTTCCAAACCAGGTTGAATAGAATAATGGAAGCCTAGGAATTTTCTTGGAGGATATAGGCTGATTTGATAGAGAAAGAGCCTTCATAAAATCCTCCCCAAATGGGCATGTCTTCAGTTTCCCCAGAAGGAATGGTGATTGAATTGAGCAGAATGGATAAGGCAACGACTTGATTGGGGAAGTTGGCAACATTGATGGTCTTCCATCCAGGGTCTCCATTGTGATGGTTGATGAAGTCAACAACCTTGCTCCCTAGGAGGGTATCAGTGGAGGGCTTGAGAACTACCAGGGCTCTATTTTCAATTAGAGGTTCATCTTGGAGCCACCTATCATGCCAAAAGTCAATGATGTTTCCATTGCCAAGGATCCATCTAATGCCTTTTTGGATAAGATTTTTGGTCTGAATGATAGATTTCCAGAAGGCAGATCCAGCCCGGGGGCCCTCTTCATTCAAGAAATGGTGATTCTGTAGATACTTCTTCTTGACTATTTTGACCCATTCAGTATTGTTGTTGGTAAAAATATTCCACGCATGCTTGGCTAGCAGAGCTAGATTCATTTTGGTGATTTTCCTAAGCCCAATACCTCCTTGATTTCTATTGCTACAAAAAGAAATTCCAAGCCACAAGGGGAATTATCTTCTTGTCTTCACTTCTAGACCAGAGGAATATTTTTTGGATTTGCTCGATTTTAGAGCTCACTGAAGCTGGGACCCTAAAGACAGATAAGAAGTAAACCAGGATGCTCTGGAGACAAGCCAAGGTGAGGGTAGCTTTGGCTGCCTGAGAGAGAAGATGTCCTTTCCAAGAGGCCAAATTTTTATAAATTCTCTCAATGAAATTGTTCCACATGGATTCCGAGGGGTTGCCTAAAAATAGGGGGAGCCCAAGATAAGTGGTGGGGAGAGCCTCCGAGGAGCACCCAAGGATCCGAGCTATTTTGATTTACTAGATATGGGGTGTGTTAATGAAAAATATTTTGCTTTTGAGGAGGTTGATTTTTTGCCCTGCAACACTCTCATAAAGGTGAAGGATGTGCTTGATGGCCTTGGCTTGGGAAACTGAGGCATAGGTGGAAAGGATAGTGTCATCAACAAACTGTTGGTGGGTAATAGGGTTGAGACTAGTAGCAGTTTTTATTCTAGAAATCAGACCTCTTCTGCTAGCACTTGTAATGGATCTACCTAAAGCCTCAGCCAGGATAATGAATAGGATTGGGGAAAGGGGATCTCCTTGCCTCAAACCTCTAGAACTAGGGAAGAAACCAGTAGGGGACCCATTGACTAAAATAGAGAACCAAGGAGAAGAGATGCAACCTTTTATGAGGTCAACCCAAACTGGGTGAAAGCCAAATTTGAGGAGGATATTGAGGAGAAATTCTCAATTGACTCTATCAAAGGCCTTATTCATGTCTAGCTTAAGGAGAAAAGTTGGTTTCTTGGCCATGGTAATAGAGTGTAGGGCCTCGTAAATGGTAATGATCCCATTAGTTATGGTTCTTCCTTTAACAGAGCTATCCGAGCAGGTATCAATGATGAGGGGGAGGATCTCCTTTAGCCTATTGGCCAAATATTTGGTTAAAATTTTGTAGAGGACATTACAGAGGCCGATGGGCCAAAAATTAGACAAATATTTGCAAGAGGAAACTTTGGGAACCAAGGCAATGAAAGTAGAATTGATCCCTCGAGGGATGGTCTTGGAGGATTGGATATCTCTAACTGCTGCACACACTTTAGGGCCAATCAGATCCTAGAATTCTTGGAAGAAGCATGGTGAGAAGCCATCCGGTCTGGGAGCCTTATCAGGCTACATAGAGAATAGGGCTCCTTTAATATCTTCTTGGGTGAGAGGACTAATGAGCATCAAATTGGTGGACGAGGAGATGGAATGGGGAATATTGGCCAAGAGGGATTCTTTGGCCCAAGGGGAAGCAAGAGAGGGGGTACCCAGAAGGGACTGGAAGAAACTAATAGATTCATTCCTAATTTTAGAGATCTCCTTTGTGAGGCATCCATCACTACAGGTGAGCTCTGATATTTTGTTGGAACTCCTATTTCTCAAGGTTGATGCATGGAAGAATTTAGTATTCGAGTCACCATCCCTGAGCCAAAGGGCCCTCAATTTCTACCTCCATAATGTTTCTTCCCTAGCCAAGATATTATGAAACTCATCTAGGAGCTTATGCTCTTCGGTTTTGATGCTACTGTCCTGGTTACCTACTTGAATTTGCTGCTCTATGATCTCTAGTTTCTCTTTGACTACCTGCTTGCTTTCAAAGATGTTTCCAAAGATTTCTCTATTCTAGGTCTTGAGATTTTATTTAATGAATCTGAGTTTTTGAGAGATTTGGATAGATGGGGATCCCTTGAAGGATTGCTGCCACCACTGAGAGATTTGGTTTCTAAAATCTGGGTGATGGAACCACATAGCCTCGAAGTGAAAAGGGATCTTGAAAGTAGGAGTTTTGATAGCTTCAAGAAGGATGGGGTTGTGGTTGAAACCAATTTTTTTTTCACATGCAACATCTATTTTTGTAACAGGTTCTATCTTTGTCATGAATTCTAAATCACAAGTATCATTGCTTGCATCACAATTTTTCTTTCATTTTGATGAGGATCACAACTTGTATCTTTTTATTTTTGATGAAGATCACTAGTGTCACACCATGTGTCAATAATAAATGGTTTTAATTCCATAGTATTACAATAGTAATCCGTTGTTATAAACCTTAATCATTTGTATCACATAAAACATATTTCATCATTGGTTTGTTTCCTAATTCTTCAACCTTTCCTTTCTTTCGTATCTTGGAAATATTTAGAGTGATTTTTACCTTGTAGATTTTTCTCCATAGACTAACATGTATAGTAATAAAATTCTTATAACAATCATTTAGGATCATTAAGTATACTTTGCATGCATTGTTGAAGCATTGAAAATTCTTCTTTTTCTACTTCATTGGTAATATCAACAAGCATGTTCTTCAAATTATTAGTCATTTCCTCTTGTTTTCTATTCTTGCCTTTGAGAACTTCATTAGAAAGTAATGCCATATACATTATATTTCCTATATCATTAGGTAATGTGAAAATACCTTTAGAGTCTTCAACTGCTTCATCAAGTTTTGAACTTAGATAATTTCCAAGCATTGAAAAATTTTCATCTTTGGCTTCTCTCATGATTGATTGTAAGATTCTATTTTCCTTCATTGATGTATCCTTTTGTCCTTCAATTTTTGCTATCATGTATTGAGTACAACATTTTAAATTTTGCAACATTTCCTTAGTCTCTTCTAGTGAGTCATCTTGAATGTATATTTGTTCTTCTTGAAAACATAAGTTTTCTTCTTCAATTGTTTTTGATAACTCATGTTTTTGTATTATGTTTTTTGATCATTTTTTCTTTTCACTTGCTTTTTCTTTGTCATGTTCCTTTGAAGTTGACAACCTTATAACTCCCTAGTTTTAAATAAATCAAAATTTCTAAATTAAATCCTATGAGGTGGAAAAACTTATATCTCCCTAATTTTAGAAACTAAAAATGAATTCTTTGCAAATTTTCTAAATTTGATGTTGACTTCCTTTTCTCTCCAAAATTAATTAATTTGCAAATAAAATAATTAAATTTCAAATTTAACAATAATAACAAACTAAACCTTATTACTCCATTTTGATAAGAAATTAAATATCAAACCTACTTATTGCTCCAACTTAAAGAAACTTGATTAATTGCTCAAAACTCAATTAATCATGATTTCTCATTAACCTTAATAATTAACCTTTATCAAATATTAAATATACAACCTTATCACTCCTTATGTGCCTTTTAAAAACTCTAAAATTTAAAAATTACCTTCAAGGAGTGCATGCTTGGATGTTTCACCTACACTCTCGAACTACACTTGAATGGCTTTGAGATTCCACCTTTCCACTCATGCACATGATATTTGTAGGCGATTTATGCTTTCAAATTTGAATCATTTCACTTCATATTCTATCTTGGCTAGATGTTTGGCTTTCTTCCCTTCAAGACATTAGAGAGACATGTTGTATTCTCCTGCTTGGGTACTTAGCATTATGCTCTTCAAAACATTAGATGAAAGAGTTATATATTTTTTTACCTTACATTACTTTGGCTAGAGAGTTATTGTTGGTGTTACTCTTATCTCCTTTGCTAATATTTCAACATTTCTTTGGTAGTGTCCTTTGGCATTTTGCTTGTTTTTCCTCTACTTATCTTCTATCTAGCCCTTAGATATTTAAATAACCATTGCTGTCGAAGCACTCTCATATCATCCTATATTTAGAGAGAATCAATAGAGCCAGTAGACGGATACGACGTCTCAAAAGGATAGATTTAATTATTATCTAAATGAATTACTATATATATAACGCTCTCTCAAACATTTCTTTTATTTTCTTTTTTATAGATGTGTACAAAATTGGAGAATTTAACCAGAGGTAATATCTTAGCCATACCATTAAATAAGTGGAAGAATCATTAAGTTGCGCTACATTACCCTACCATAAGGTTATATGCTTTCACTGCCAATAGAAAGTAACCCATCCAATGGTATTCAACATCCAAAAAACTGCCAAATAAAAAGCATCCAGGCTAAAATATCACAAATACCGCCCCGTCCTAGACCATCACAATGAAAAATATAGCAAAAATATTTCTTATCTGGCATTATAAATTCGATGATCCTTTCACTATTCTATGACTATTGGTATTTGATGTTTCACTTCCCTATGCTTTTATCTCTTTGTTTGCACTTCACTTATCTATGCATTTGGCCCTTTGTTGATGCTTCATTTTCTTGTGCATTTAGTTCTTCGCTGGCACTTCATTTCCTTATGCGTTTGGATCTTTATGCTTGTGCTTTCTCGTACATAGATTCCTCTTAGAATGCAATAGGATCTTCCTTTTTTATAAAAAAATTGATTGCATTGAATTCTCTTTTGGTTGCAAGTCCAAATGATCCTTGGCACTTGACATTCACTGCTTAAAGATTATTGCACCTCAAACTTAAAACTTCAATAATAATTCTTTAATTTAATACCATCTACATACTGCTACAAATATAGACATTTAACTTTCCTTAAATGTAGATGCATTAAAATTTTATGATGGCTATGATTTTTTCTACTATAATTTTTTGGATAGTTGTCGCCTAGAATTTTGCAATCTTCTTGTTGTATACTACCTTGCTTTGATGATAAATCTTGATGACTGCTTATGCTTCTTATCTAGAGCCTTCCTTTATAAGTCTTCTTCCATGAGCCTTCGTTCCTTTATGCTATCCTCCAACTCTACCTTTTTTTTAAAGGATCTATTCCTTTGATATTAACCTTTTTTTCTACTTCTATGATCCTTTCTTCTCAAGTCTTCTTAATTTCTTTGGTTCTATGAGCCTTTCTTCTCAAGATTTATTTTTTTGTTACACTTGCTTATGTAATCTTCAAAAAAAACTTCACACAATACTTTACCTTCCAATAGCTCTCTCAAGATGGCACTTGAAATTACCAACGTGGCTATCATGAAATAATTTACTCTCTTCTTCCTCTCATCATAATTTCTTGTTTCCAACAATCTCAGCCTTCTCTCCACCATGGCTCTGATAGCACTGTTAGCTTTCTTAATAGATCAACTCATAGAAACCTTTATCCATGATAAAATATAAAACAAATGAGTACCAATAATCAAACTAATAGTAAATATTAATATTTAAATAATAACAATATCTCACAAATATAACTCAATTATACATAATATCAAAATATTATAAGAATGGTATAAATTTATTACATTGCTTGGAGATATGTCTTCAATCTATAATTTTACATATATTTTCAATACTCTGACTATTGCTCTCCTCAAACAATTGGGAGATGCATCCTTTCACATTCCTCTCATAAAGACAAACTCTCATCTTACCACATATCAATGTGACTATTCATTCTCTCTTCACACCTTTCAATTTTTCTCATATTGACACATAAAATATATAAATTATAAATCATCTACCAAAATATTATTTGCAAGAGGGCCAAGTAATGTAATACTTCCAATATATATAATTAGTGCAATTTTTTATGCTTAAAATTAGTCCACCATAGTGTAAATATTTCAATACTATCTTCTTTCTGGAGTGTAAATCCACCACCCGCTTTCATACTCTTACTAAGACTAATGAATATTTAAGAACTTCATTGCATGTATTGGTAAGCCAACAAATCAACGAAATGGACACCCTTTTATGTTTATTACAAGAGAATTGAGTTTGTGGATTATTCATTTTAATATAATAGTTGGGTCTTGATAAGATTTAGCTCATTTCTCTACCTTCCATGTTTAAATTTGACTTATGGATTTTATTGCTTCCATTCCATATCCCTTGAAATACTAGTGATGTATTTATTCCACCTTCTAATACTATCTATGATCGATGAAAATTTGATTTGATATACCTTGAATGTTCAATCATTGAACTAATGAGGTGGGTCATCCAAATTTAAACTCTATTATATATCCAATGGAATTGTTGTGTTAAACTCCCATCTATTTATATTACTAATCTAGCGTATTCTAACCACATTCCTAGTACTTTACTCAATAATAGGAATTATAATTTTTAACTCTCATCAGTGTCCATATTTAAACCAATGAGTTAGGATAACTATCTTAATTTTCCTTTATTAGACCAATGGAATCATGATTTAATAAAGTCTATTTATTCTTATATTTCAACCAATGAGTTAGGCTATCCACCTTCATGGTCTCTTATCGGGCTAGTGGAATTATTATTTTGAATTTTCATCTATGTCCATCTTGGGACCAATGAGTTATAGGTTGAAAGAGTTATTTTAATCAAGAGGATTTTTAAAGTAAGGTCATAATGAAATTTTATTCTTTTTTCTCTATTTAGTAAGACACATACTACATTCCAAACTATTTTTACTCTAATTCTCACTATTGTTTCATATTTGGTATAATAGCTTTTATTATCTATGCACGCAAGGTTCAGTATAACATACAATATCTATAAGGTACCAATACTATGATACTATTTAACCACACTCTTATACTACTCCATTGAATACAATGATAAGGCTATAATTCATCGTTTGCTTTTGGTCCTAACAAAACAATATGTTTTCTAGTTTCAAATACAGTGTCATACTTACTACATGCTCATGATAAAATTATCAAATAATTAAATGCATTTGACTAACTTCCCACTAAATATAAAATAAATAAAAGTTTTACATTCTATGCATTTAATCCATTTTTTAAGTCCACCAACCTCAATCTAACCTTCATCATATAGCCGATATGTTGTATGTAATTGAATACTTTTATTTATTTTTATTAGTATTCCACACAATTTGTAATAGTAATCAAGAATATGATCTTTATACATAGTAAAATTCTTTGACATGTACAATCATAACAAGGAATGTAATAATACTTATAAGCATATCATGACATAACCTTTAATATTGGATAATACGAACAATTCTCCTTCTAGAATAGGGAATAACAACAATTCACCTTATTGCCAAAGGAATTAGAATTAGATCCTCCATTCAACCCAAGTCATAAAACTTAATACCATATTATATACTACTTGTAACCCAAAATTTAGATAAAACCTCATACATTTATTCATTTTTTTTGATAGGTGGTAGCAATTATATTATATGGGTTTTAATTGGTGCCCAAAACTAGAAAGATAAGCATGTGATGAAAAGTACATAGAGAAGCACAAAATAGGGTGTCTACACCCTAGTCGCTTCATGAACCAAACCAGAGAAAAAACAGACCCACACAAGGATTGTTTAACAAAAAAAAAAGATCGAAAGAGAGAGCCCACATAGGGGCTAAGGAGATGATAAAGAAAAATCAAACCAGTGCCCATGCAGGGGTTAAAATATTAGTACCAAAATTCCCATGCAGGGGAACAAATCTCGAAAGACAAAACAAACCAACTCTAATCATTGATAATATTTTCAGCTACAGAGCTCTTTTGGCCCTATTTCTTGACCAACAATTTCAGGGAGGCACTGATGATATCCATGCCATAGATGATGCTACTGAAGATGGTGTTGTGGATTGAGTTGAATATGGCCATCGAAGAAGCAGTTTTTTCACTCCCATAATCAACTTTTTGAGGTGAGCATACCTCTCAGGGTCGGTTATGCATTTCCAAGTCAATAACAGTAGCATTAAGAACATTTTGAGGGAAATTTTGATGCCAGATGGACATATCTTTGTGACTAACCCCAAAATTGGTGAGCAAATCAATAGACTTGTTAGATTTTTGATACACATGGTAGGTTGTAGTGTTGCAAAAATTATGCATCAAGACCTTAGCTTCCTGAATAATAGTGCGCATGTTCCATGAAGGAATTCTGTTGCTAATGATAGAGTTTGTAACATTCATGGAATCACCTTCAATTTGTAAATTTCTTGTGTAATATCTGAGAAATTTTAGCCCTCTCCACAATGCATGAGCTTTAGCATAGTGGTTAGTTTGGATGCCTAGAAACTCAGCATAGACCACTATGAGTCATCCATTGTGATCCCTAACCAGACCTTCGACACCCACTGCACCCAAATTTCCTTTAGAAGCACCATAATAGTTAATTTTAAGCCATACTATAGGAGGAGGAGTCCAATGAGCACCAATTCTAGGATGGGGATTAGAAGGAGTAGATTTGGAACTGTGGGGAATACTGAGGGAATGGAAAAGAGTGGATTCAAGGGCAGACTCAGGTGGTTTTGTGCAAGGGAAAAGCTTAGAATTTTTAATAGCAAAGGTGATGAATTTATTGGAAATAAATATAGAGTCCCTGAGGGTGTTTGAAAATGTTTTACTATTTCTTTTGAGCCAGATCTGCTATAGAAGATGGAGATAAAATTTCCACAAAGAAGACAAACTAGAATTTTTGAAAGGCATGGGCCACTAGGAGAAAAAAAGAGTCAGGGAGTTGGGTTGGTCATAAGAGATGTGAAAGGTAGATATGAGATGATCCATGGTAGAAAGGAAGAAAGAACATTCTATAAATATGTGGTTGACAGATTCCCAGGTTGCCAAGCAAAAATGACATCTATTAGGAACAACCATCCCTCTGTTTATGATATTATCAGTAGTGAGGATCTCGTTTTGGATGTCCAAGAAAGAAAAGATAAAAAATTTAGGTATGAGGTATTTAAGCCAAATAATATTGAAAGGAATGAGATATGTTTGGGGAGTGAAAGTCAACAAATGAGCAGATTTGATAGAAAAAAGTCCAGAGTTAGTTTCTTTCCAAAAAGGGGTATCATGAGACATACCAGATGGAATTACAGTTACCCTCAATAATGTTGATAATTTTGTGATAGCATTTGAAATTTGGGTATCAATATTTGCAATGTAGAGCTCTTTCCATAATTTGGGTTGGACTGAAGAGTCTATGAAATCAGCCACCTTTCTACCTATGAGAGTATACTACAAAGGCTGCACCACTGAGACTCTGTTGTTCTCACTAAGCCTTTGATTGGAGATCCACCTATATGATCAAAATTTTATCCTGTTCCCTATTCCAATTTGCCATATGGTTCCCCTTTGAATAAGAGGTATGGTCTGGAGGATTGATTTCCAAAAGTGGACCCAAATTTAGGAATATTTTCATCCATAAAATTCCATATGTGAGTGTATTTTTTATTGATGATGGAAACCCATTCAAGATTGTAATTGGTAAACACCTTCCAAGCCTGCTTGGCCAACAGTGCCATGTTCATATTACTAATTCTTCTAAGACCCAACCCTCACTGACTTTTTGTTAAGCAAACCTTTTTCCAACTGACCAGATGAAACTTTTTTTTATCCTTTAAACCTACCCAAAGGAGTCTCTTCTGAATCTTTTCAATTTTATTATAGATAAAAAAATGGGGTTTTGAATACTGACATAAAATAAACAAGAATACTTTGAAGATAGGCCATAGTGAGAGTGGATTTGGCTGCTTGGGATAGGAGGGTCCCTTTCCAACCTGCAAACCTAGTAGACCAATGATATTAAAATTGTGCATATCACCCTAGTATTATTTTATCAAATACATAATAATAGTATACAAGGATCCCATTTTACCTTTCTAGAACATAATAGGATGAAAAACACAAAAAATACAACTAGACCAAGTGCATCAAATATTACATTTTCATTAACTATCCATAAGCTATGGTAGAACAATAACCAAATATTTTTTAATGAAAATAATAAAAGAAACAACTTGTAGAGTGGTTCAAATATCATAACAAGATAATTTTTTTAATTATATCCAGATAATTTTCTATATTCTTTGTACTATCTTGAGTTATGATTCCAAATTATTTTTCTTGGAGATACGAGCCAAGGTGTCATCAAAGTGCTTTACAACCCAACCAAAAAGGTATCTCTACTTAAATACCCCCATCTCAACTTCATATTGAAGTTTAACCCTTCACAAAGGAATACATATTTAGAACCAATCCAAGTAGAGATTCTTAGAAAGTGCAAGTCTACTCATGATCAATCATCCAAACAACATCTATCAATGAACTTATGAGCAAAAATTTACAACTAGATCCAATTTTTAGTGCAACACTCAACTGGGACCTACGTAAATACAACTACTACATAGTATATAATTTGTACAATAATTTGTACTACTAACATGTAATCATACCACTTTTGATGAATGGATTCTCCTATGTATGTACAAATCAATGTATCCTCCCTAGTTTATTGTGCATAAGTAATTATACTAGAACTTTTCTAATGAAAATGAGATAAGGGAATCCTATTATGGATGACCTTCTCCAACAAAAAATTATCCACTCTTTTATGATCACTCAATGCATAGTAATTACACATGCAAACAGTAAGGTTCAAGACTTCTCTTGATCAACACTATCTTCTCTTTGAATAATAATTCATGTGTGTTGCTTAGTCAATGTCTTCTAGTGTGGTTTTATCAGATGCAACCTTTAGTAACTATAATTTCAATGCTCAACCTAGAAAAAGTGTGGTTATAATGATTTCTCCTACAACTAATCCTACACAAACCTATTTACAAAAGCAACTTTCTATTCAAATAACTTAAAGCATTCTCCACTAAACATGCTAAAATAAGGAATGGGATTGAATTATTTATTGTATTGTGTAGACATCAAATTTTTACCTAGCCATGTGAGTCAATTTATCCCTAGTTACATTTTAATAACATTGAAGATCAATTTTAGTCCATCCAACCTTAGATCCTAAGGATTTTCATCTTTAGGTAGAATCACGGGTCTCCAAGCCACTTCGTGATTCTATGCTCATTCTATTGTAACATGATTTTTAAAGAGCCACATGTACCCTATCTGAAGTGACCTCCAATGGTCACATCTTCAAAATTATGACATAAAAAGCCAACCCATGATTCCATGCTCTAAGGCCAAGTATGAAAATCTTGGATTATCCATTCTCTTTTGGGATTTGGGCCATTTATGGTGCCATCTCCTTTGGGTACTAATGCTTACAATCAATTTCTAATGTTACCTCTTTTGGATTTATAAAATGCAAATGCAACTACCTCCTCTCATCAATAATGATGTTTCGATCCCTCCCCTCCAAGGCTAATAAGATTATGAATTGAATCCTTGGATTTTCATTTTGCAATAAACTCTCTTAGCTAATGAAACTTTGGTCCTTTGACTACTCAATCATCTCTTGCTCAAGTCTTCACTTGGTGCTTTACTTAGAAGGTTTGGAGACTATTTTGGTAGGCTAGGAGAGAGCTCCTCTCTCGTTGATTGTTGTTTTATTCTCTTTAAGCTTTCTCCTTGCTAATTATTAATTTACTTTCTACTAACGCTTGTTTCATGATATCATATGATTGTATTTTGCTCTTCTAACCTTCTAACAACCTTGCAAACACCAAATTTATTTTGGAAAATAGATGTTGGCAATGAAGGAATGAAAGGAAGACCCTCAAATCAAGATATTAAGAAAAGAGAATAACAAATTGAAATCACAAATGGAACTCAATACATTCTAATTTTGTTAGAAAAAGAAAACCTACAAGCAGAGTCTTGCTCTAATTTCGGTCTCAAAAACACTCTCTCCTTGGTCTTATGTAGAGGAAAGAAACTCCCCTCAAACCATCATAAATGAAGATCCTCTCCCGAATCATGAGGCATTTATAGAACAAGAGGTTGTCCTCCTGGAGGAGTTCAAAACCAAATATGAGGATGCTAATCAAGATGATCCTATGGATTTTTGTAGTCTCTCTATCTCTTCTTCACTCCCTCTTATCTACTTCTCAACAGTTCTTAGTTTATTCCTCCTTCCTTTGTCTAGTCCAGGATCCTCTATTTGTAGCTAGATCCTAGAGGTTCTCCTTGTATTTGTTATTTTTAGGTCCTCCTACAAGCCTCTATCGGAGACCTTTCTTTAGATGTAAAATGTTTGGGGACCATTTCAAAACCCCTTCCTTCTACCAATAAAAAAACAACCTTGCAGACACAGGTTTTTGCTTGAATTGACTCCTTGCCTCTATTAGCTTAGTTAGATGGAATTATTTTGGTCCTTGTTTGCTTTGGAAAGACTTACACAGGTTAAATTATATCGTGTTTCATGAAGGTGTGATTCTATGGCCAAAAACTTAGGGGTAAAGCCATCATTTCCCAGTTTCCATTTTTTGACTCTCATCCCTTTTACTATCTAGAACTCCCTTAGAAATTGTTGCTCTCTCGTAGACCCATTTTTTATTATTTTTTAGGCTCCTCCCTTATCTACTATAAAAACATGCCTTATTTCACAAATGTGTAATTTTTCTTGTAGTACCCACTTAAGCACCTCCTCCGCCCTCTGTTCTCTATGTCTAGGTCTTAGACCCTTGCACTTACCTTGTCTTAGAACCACTCTATCATTAGGAACAATCACCCAAGTCACCCGTAGTCAAATTCATTTTTAGAGAATATTATATTATTTGGTACATGTCAATGTACCACCATGGGTACATGGTTAGATTAGGTGTCTTAAGTTAGTATTAGAGTCTTTACTTTATGTAATGTAATAATGTGCAGGTAATGCACAAGTGTCCATCATGCAAAATGCACATGTGTCCTTAGAGTAGGAAAGTGAAGAGTCACATACTATTATATATTTGTGATAAAGCATTGTAATATACTATTATATATTTGTGACAAAGCTTGTAATAAGTATGGAAAGTGCATTGCACATAACATGCATTAGTAGATCTCCATTTTAAAGCATTTTCTCCTATTTTCGTGATATTTCATTAATGGTAATTTTATGAGTTATTGTAGAAGTTTCTTATGAGTTTTACATACTTAGTATATTACCATTATTATAGATTCAATATTGCATACTCATTTTGGTTCTTGTGGATGTATTTACTTAAATATATAGCATCAAAAGCTCCTTAAATATATAGCATCAAAATCTAACAATGGTATTAGAGCACAAGGTAGATTTATAGGAGATAGGGAGAGCCACAAGAGAGATTGAGAGGAGATATGGAGATCTCATTTTCAGAATTTCTAAAATTAATTTCTAGCTAGAGTCTTTCCACAAGGTTACAAGAAAACTTGTGAATACTAGGACTCAAAATAGATCTCTTTCCACTAGATTTAAGGATAACTAGTGGATCTTATTGAGTTTTAGAGATCCAATTGCTTGATTCAAAATTTCTAAAATTAATTTTTGGCTAGAGTATTTCCACAAGGTTACAAGAAAACTCATGAATACTAGGACTCAACATAGATCTCTTTCCACTAGATTGAAGGATAACTAGTGGACCTTATTGATTTTTAGAGATTTAATTGCTTGCTGCTATCTAAGTTTCATTGTAGGAGATTTTTTGTAGGAACAACGAAGACATTAAATATTGAATATTGAGGAGAGAAGAAGAGGCCAAAGGAGCCCTATTGAATATTTGAAAAGCAACAAAATTGAAGACCCAAGAGAAGAGGTCTTGAGTAATCTTGAAAGGAGTAAAGAAGAAGTCTTGGACAACATTTGGCCAAGGAATAATGCAATATTGAGAAGAGAGGAAGAGACCAAAGGAGCCCTATTGAAGATTTGAAAAGCTACAAAATTTGAAGACCCATGAGAAGAGGTCTCGAGTAATCTTAAAAGGAGTAAAGCAGAAGTCTTGGACAACTTTTGGCCAAGGAATAATGCTAAAAATTTTAGAGTTAGAGGGCAACAATCTAAGCAAATAAATAGCTGCATACTTGAACATTTTGTATACTAAAACAAGCGAAGGAAATAAGCAAGCTACAAAAAGAGTTGCTTGCACTTTTGGGACAATCATCGCCATCAGATGACATGCCCATTTATATTCAGAAGCTAAAGGACTCTCAAAGGAGCATTCAAGAAGGATATCAACATGAACAAGGTTGCATAGTTTCTAAGGTAGATTGAATAAAGAAACACCTAATTTGATTTAATACATCACACCATGTGCAAGTTCTCTCACCAAGATTTCATTGAGCTCAAAGCAAGCTACACTTCTAGGATATTTAAATTTAAATTTGATATTTAAATTAAGTTAAAGTTGAGTTGGAGGGATAAGGATAATATTTAATTTTTATAATTTTTAAGGTTTAAATTGGAGTGATAAGTATATAGTTTGTTAAAAGTTTAAAAATAAAAAATAGAAGAACAAAAAAGTTTTTATAGTTTTTTTTAAGAGGAACTTAAGGAAATCCAAGAAAAAATTATTTTTTTATCAAATAAAAAGTTTTAAGTATTTTTTCTTTGGACAGAGATTCATCATGTCCAAACTTAAAACAAAAATATATTTGTTATATTATAATCCTTCCTCTAAACTCCATCTCACTCAACTGCAACATTAATCTCATTCTTTATCTCTTCCTCTAGGACCTAGAAACCATGATTTTAAGAGCTTGGCTCTTCATATTGGCCTTGATTTGCTTGAAAGAATAGGATTATTTAGATCAGGCCTTCTAAGCTCTACTTGTAAAGTCCCTGTAATCAAAATATTTTTTACCTTCACTACTTTAGAAATCCTAAGTCTCTCCTCCACTATTACAGGGTCCTCAGAACTCCTCCTCGCCTCGTTCTTATCCATATCAGGTTCGAATCATCACCTAAAAAAAATAAAAATAAAAAAATAATTAAAAAAAGGCAAAATTTCTATCATTTACCATGAATCCTCTCTGGAATCCCTCAAAATTTCTCCATCAAGGGTTTCACCTGAATTTTTGTTTAAAGGGTGAAGAATGGTGAGAGTAGCAAAAGTTTCTCCATAGCAAATATTCCATAAGCATTTCATGTAACCCTAAGTAGCATTATAATTGCCAAGTGTACAACCAAGATATGAAGGAGAGAAAGCCAAATAAAAAAATTCTAATTTAAGCATTGGATAGTAATAATGCCTTTTATTTGAATGAAGGAAAAAAAGCCAAATAAAAAAATTCTAATTGAAGCACTCGATAGTAATAATACCTTTTATTTGAAGCGTCTCAAGAAGAATTTCTAAATAAATAAATAAAATCTAAAATCTAATTTAAGCATTGGATTGTAATAACCATTTGAAGCAATCATCACAACATGTAGAAGATTCATCTACCAACATTGATTGGAATAAAGCGATAATAAATAAATTTCTTAAATCTTACTTGCTATATTTGAAATGGCTTAGGTGGAGCAAGTCAGAAGTTAGAGTTTAGAATAAACTTGAGGTAAAAAATTTGATAAGGAATCAATTTGTTAAATCTTACATTCTATATTTGACGCATAAAGTAAGAAGTCAAATATTTGATTTGGAAAATTTGAGAATGTGAAAGTATTTTTGATTTGGTTAGCGTGAGAAAATCTACGACCAATGCACACCACCACACATCCACCCCCTCACACAATCGTCCACGTCGCGGTTTGGTAATGTGAAAAGTAAAAAGAAGGGGATCTATAATGCTAGAATGAAATAATTAAATTGATTTTTTATAAGCTTTTTAAAAGTCCTAGGTGAATTTATTTTGGAAGTTATTTAGAAACATGTTTTTTTTAATGGCATTTAAAAAAAGAAGAAGAGAATTTTTTTATTTGGAAAGTTAATTATCTAGGAGAAATAAGGTTGGGTAAATGATTTATGGAGTGATAAGTAGGAACTAGTAAGTTAGCTGTATTAAATCAATTTTTAGTTTTGCTTTACTATTTTTTGAATTAATTGATTATTTGCAAAATTAATTAAGTTGGGAGATAAAAGGTATTCAACATCAAACCTAGGTGAAATTAATTTTGCAAAATTCATATTTTCATTAGTTTCTAACATTTTGGTGATATAAGGTCTTCTAATATTCAAATTGATTTATTTGAAGAAATATATTGAATTTGTGAATTATTGCAAATTTAATTATTTGGGAGACAAAAGGATTTCAACCTCAAACTTTAAGAAAAATATAAATTTGCAAATATTCTTTACAAAACTTCTAAATTTCTAAAAATTAGGGAGACATAAGGTTGTCACCATAAAGATTAAAAATTGTGTTGGAAAGTTAAGCACTTTGGTTGTCATTGATGCCAAAGGTTAATGTGCTATGAAAGCAAGACAAGGTTCTCTCCAAAGCACTTGGAACCATGGGTTCTAAGTTAATGGATAAAAGGTTTGAAAGAGGCTTGAAGACCCAAGTTTAAGACTATGTGCAAGAGAGCAAGTGAAAAAGAATAATATTATAATATCTTGGCCATCAGGGCCCTTCAAAGAATATTGGATAATGCATTGGTCAAAGAGTTTATGAAGGAGTTAAGTATATTATTTAACACTAAGGTTAAATAATATAATTAATTAATATTTAAGCCTAAGGTAAAATATTAATAAAAATGTAGGGAGAGGGAAAAAAGTAGAGAGGGGAGGGTCTCGATCCCTTCCCTGCTCCCCCTCCCCTGGTTCCTGTCTAGTCCCTGGCTCTTCCCAGGTCATCCCTCCTTGGGATTGTTTGTTGCAAATGATCTCCTTGAGGGATATCCTTCTCCTCTTTCTGCACTTCTCCCAGTCGATCAGGGTTCCCTTGTTTGAGTTTTTGGCCTGGTGCTTCCTAGGGTTCCTTGTTGTTTTTGGGATCCCTTCCCTTTTTTTCCCTCAAGCTTCCCCCTGGGGTTTTCTACAGGTTTTTGGCGTGGATCTGGTTCCCTGCGGTTATCTGGGTGGTGGGGGTGATTGGTTGGGTTTTTGATGGCTTCCTGGGGTTTCCTTTGAGGTCCTTACTGCTTTGGGGGTGGTCTGGGGGGCCTCTTTCCCCTTTTTGCTAGTGAATCCTCTTTGGGATCCTGTGGCTGTTGTTGGTCCCGTCCCTGTGGGGAGGGCCCTCTTCAATTTCCCGCTTGGAGGCTTCTTCGTGCTGGTTTTGCTCCTTGGTGGACACCCTGGGCATTTGTTTGGCCTTGGGGGGGGCTTTTTATCTACCTGGGCTGCAGTCCCAGTTTCCTGAAGTTTCTCCTGTGTAAGGATGGGATTCTTGGCCCCTACTGTTGGGGTTCTCTGGGTTCTGCTACATTTTTCAAATCTTAGGGGGATATGATATATGCATGCAGACCCTGGATCCCCTAGGCTAGGCTCTCAGGAATCCCATATTTGTGGCTGTTACCTCTTCCCACCTGGGATCCCTAGTCCCTGTATCCCTGGTCTCTTAACCTGTTGTCTTTTCCTAAAGGTTGTCCTGGGGGCGGGATTATCTTGGTGGTGCTTTCTAGCTATTTCCTGATGGGAGGGATATCCTCTTTGCTTGTTTTTAGCTGCTTCCTACTGGGCGGGATTCCCCATTTTTTTTGGGCAGGATGGTTTCCCGCTGGGCGGGATGGTTTCTCATGGGGCGGGATTCTCCAAAACCGTTGGGTTTCCTGTTGGGCGGGTTTTTCTCATTTCCTACTAGTTTTCTTGGGAGGCGGGATTCACTTGGTAGAGGTTTTTGCTGCTTTCCACTGGGCGGGATCTACACTGGGATGGATTTCTACTGCTTCCCGCTAGGCGGGATTCACTCTTTGGTGGTTTTTCGACTGCTTCCCGCTAGGCGGGATTTATATTATAATGGTTTTTTGTTGCTTCCTACTGGGCGAGATTTACACGATGGTGGTTTTTAGCTGCTCCCCGTTGGGCGGGATCTTCAAACTTACCTTCCTTCAAAATTGGTGGTTTCCCGCTGGGCGGGATTGTTCAAATTTACCTGTTCCCGCTAGGCGGGATTTCTGTTTGTTTTTCATTTTCAAGGTATTGGTGCCTTGGGCCTAGAATTTTGTTGTAATGACTTATTCTCGACATGTTATTACCAACTCTTATGTAATCAGGTTTTGGGATCCTAGTTAAAACCCGTTGTAAATACAAATGCTACTTAACAAAAAATAAATATTAATAAAAATAATAATTAAATTCAAAGTGCCAATTTCGAATTGCAAGTGAGCCGATGTCAAATGTAAAATGGCATGTGCATTTATAGGCCAAATTTTAGCCTAAGCAAAGTGTGTTCGAATTAATATTCACCCTCAAATTAGTTCCTTGCTCAAATTTTCGTTCGAACACGGTGGAGGAAAAAGATAACAGTTCTCACGAATTTTGGAGCAGCACGTTGGTCAAAGTTTGAAAGGGGTTTGTCCCCATCTGAAGTGAGGTGCTAGTCGAGCTGCCAAGCTTGGCTTGTGCATCACATGGAGGGTAGAAGGAGCAATGTTTGATTCGTGTGAATGCCATTTTATTTTGTGTGGTCAAATTTTGGTGTTAGCACTAGCGGTGGAGAATATCAAGGAGCTTGTGCTCCTTTGGTTCACATGGGAAGTTAGCCCACGTGGTGATTGCCCTTGTGTTAGGGTGTGGCAGCCAACGAAGTTGCGAGTTCGAGTAGCAACAACAACACTTTGAGGAGGATTAAAATTTTGCTAAAGTATGTATTATGTGTCTTGGTTTGGGAGTCATAAGGATTGATTAAATATTTTTGATGTGCCTAGCTAGGGAGTCAGAAGGGTTTTATCATTATTTTTGATGTTCTAGCTAGAGAGTTATAAGGGTTAGATAATATTTTTGTGTGAAATGGTTAGGGAGCTATAAGGATTAATAGAGTATTTTGAATATTATTTTCAAAGGTTGAAAAGTGAAAATTTAGATTGCTAGAGTTTTTGATGATGCATGAGATGATGTGGTAATTATATGGCCTTATTTAAATTTAAAAGTGCATTATTTTAAAGAAGAATATATAAGGTGTATGTGAGAAATTATGTGTGTAATTTCTGGTTTAGTTGGTTGAGCTTTTGCTATGCAAGATTAGGAGTCATAAGGTGTTTAGTGGTTGATATATTATTGTAATCTGTGTATGGTGTAATATATTTTGAAGTGAAAATTTATGTGGATATTTTGAAATAGAATCTTGATAACTAAATCTTGAAGTGGCATAAGGAGAATTGGCATTGGTGAGACAGGTTTTGAAGATATATCTCCATCAAAGCAAATAAAGAGGTATGGGCACATTATTCCTTGTTTAAAGTGTTTTGTTGAAGTGAATGTTTTTGAACATAAGGTGGAGTGAAAAGGATTGTGCATTATTTTAAAGAAGAAGATATAAGATGTATGTGAGAAATTATGTGTGTAATTTCTAGTTTAGTTGGTTGAGCTTTTATTATGCAAGATTATGAGTAATAATGTGTTTTGTGGTTGATATTTTATTTTAATCTGTGTATGGTGTAATATCCTTTGAAGTGAAAATTCATGTGGATATTTTGAAATAGAATCTTGATAACTAACTCTTGAAGTGGCACAAGGAGAATTGGTGTTGGTGAGACAGGTTTTGAAGACATATCCCAATCAAAGCAAATAAAGAGGTATGGGCACATTATTCCTTGTTTAAAGTGTTTTGTTGAAGTGAATGTTTCTGAACATCAGGTGGAGTGAAAAGGATTTTTTGATACACATTGTTAGAAATATTTGAGTTAGGTTTTTAAATCTACATTGTGCATACTTGTTAAAAGAAAGTGGAAAACATCTGATTTAGGGTTTATGAGCAAGTTGTATTTCATTGGTTGAATGATTAGATGAAATTATTGAGCATTGGTTTTGAGTGATATTGTAAGTGAATGTGCAAACATTAGAAATCATATTTATGAAAGCAAGTGTGTGCATCAAGATGATAGGTGTCATATGCTAGAAAAGCAATAAATATGAGACACGTGAAAGTGACAGGCTTAATGATTGAGTAGAACATATTGAGCCATTCACAAGTGCATATCATTCTCTATATGTTCCAGAGGTTAAACGAATTTTGAGCTAAATATATTTTGTTTGAAGAAAGTATTTCTGAAAAATATATAAGCTTTGTTTGTGTGCAAGGATTGGAAATATTTGGTACAGTTTTATGAGCAATATTAAAGGTAAATTTGAGCAAGTATTTTGAGAAGACTTGAAGGTAGATTTGAGAAAGTCTTTAAGAAGGCTTGAGGGCAGATTTGAGCAAGTCTTTTGAGAAGACTTGAGGGTATATTTGAGCAAGTATTTTGAGAATACTTGAAGGTAGATTTGAGAAAGTCTTTTGATAAGACTTGAAGACAGATTTGAGGAAGTCTTATGAAGACTTGAGACAAATTTGAGAGCAATTTTAGTTTTGATTTGATCAAGTTTTGTGTTAAGGCTTGAGGACAGATTTGAGACAAAGATAGAGCAAATTTGTGCTAGATTTGGTACAAATTTTGGTGTAGATTTGAAACAAATTTAGAGTAGATTTGTTCTAGAATTGAGATAGATTTTGGTATATATTGAGATAGAGTTGAGAGCAAGCTTTGGAGGTGACAGAGTAAAGAGGATAGTAGTCTCTAATGGATAGAGATCCATTAGATAGTGTAGTGGGAATAGAGGTCTCCTATGGAGAGAGATCCACAATATAGAGCAGTGGGGGTAGAAGTTTTCTAGAAGATAACCAACTAAAATAGAGGGGAAAGAGTTCTCTTGTGGGGAGAGATCCACAAACTAGAGAAAATGGACAAGAGTTTTTTTGTGGATCCATGAACCAGCTAGGAAGATAGAGTTCTTCTATGGAGAGATATCCACAAACCACTTGAGGAGATAGAGTTATCTTGGATCAAGTTCCATGAACCAAAGAAAAGGAGAAAGTGTTCACCTATGGAGAGAGATCCACAAATCAGATCATAGGGGATTGGTATCTACTTTGGATAGAGGTCCATAATCATTGTAATAGGGAATTAATTCCCAAGATATTTGTTGAGAAAATTTAGTGGAAATATTTTCTCTATGGAGTAGCCCACATTGGGTGAACCACATTAAATTTGTGTCTCTAGTGTGTGTGATGATTTATGCATTGCTTTAAGTACTGCTATTGATATTGCCATTGATAATATTGGATAATATTGGCTGAGAAAGAAAAGTAAAAGTTGGTATTATACTGTTCACCCCCCCTCTTAGTATAAGCCCATGTTCTTCATTTGGTATAAGAGTGGGTTCCTTTGGAAGAGTCTAACAACTTGAAGAAAGAAGTTATAGGAACATAGATGACATCTCCAAATGGATATTTATCAAATAAGGTACCTTTTTTTGATGGGAACAATTATGATTTATGGAGCATAAGAATGAGGACTTACTTGATATCACAAGGATATGAGACATGGCAAGCGGTTAAGGATGGGTTCACACCTACAACTAATCCTCCCACAGATAAATATGGTAAGATATTATATGTGAATAATTCCAAGGCTATGCATGCAATCCTAAGTGGATTACATGAAGTATAATTTGTGAAAGTTATGCATTACAAATTAGCAAAAGAAATTTTGGAAAAATTGAAGCAAGCCTATGAGGGAAATAAAAAGGTTAATATGACAAAATTACAAAACCACAAGAAACGTTTTGAAGATTTTAAGATAGAATATGAGGAAGACATTGCTACATACTTACTTCATGTGGATGAGATTGTTAATACCATGCACGAAAATGGATTTGAATTTGAAGAATTCAATGTTGCTCAGACAATTTTGAGGTCACTCCCTATAAGGTATGATGGAAAAGTTTTAACTATAGAAGAGATGAAATATATTGATTAGTTGACTATGGATGAGTTACAAAGAATTCTCACAACCTATGAGATGAGAATGGTAAAGGATCCCAACTCCAAGAAAGAGGTAGCCTTTAAAGCATCAAAGAAGACAAAGGATAAGAAACCAAAATCAATTGGTGAGTCAAGCAGTGATGAATAATCTAACTATGGTAGAAGAAACAAGAAGGACTCAAGAAAGCACAAAGGTATGAAAACAGTGAAATATTTAATTGTGGAAATTTTTATCACTATGCATCTAATTATCTAGAAGCTAGAAGCAGTAGCAGTGAAGAGAAATAGGATCATAAGAAAAATGAAGGAAGAAAATCCAGGTATGAAAAGAAAAACAAGTATGGTCAAAACAAGCATGAAAAAATAAACTTTCAAAGGCACAAGAAGAGTTTCTATGTTGATAAGGGAAGCAAGACTTCAAGTGACAGTGATGAAAGACCTTTAAATAGTGAAGAAGAAGATATTCTATTTTTGGCAATAAAAGAGGAAGGAAGTGTCCCTATTGAAGATAATTTTGCAAAGTATGAAGATGCTATTGAAGACCAAGAAGTAGAAAAACATTCAGAAAATGAAGAGGAAGGTGTAGTAGATATAGAAGCATAACTTATTACTGCTCTTAAAGAATTGAAGAAATGTTAGAAAGCAAAATTTAAAATTTAGGGCTCAAGTTCAAAAATGTGATGAGGAAAAATAAAAGCTTATACAAGACTTGACAAGCTCAATAGCTAAAACAAGGAGATTTAAAGAAAATTTATAAGCAAAAGTCCTAGAATGTGAAATATTAGAACATGAGGTAACTTCACTAAGGATGGAAGTGAAATATTCTAAGGATAAGCTACATAGGTTTGGGAAAATTTTAAAGACTTTGGACAATATTATCAATGCACAAAGATCTTCTTCTATCAAAACAGGACTTGGTTTTGAAGAAGGACAAGGGAAATAAGAAGAAGGGTCAAGCTCAAGCTCAAGAGAAAAAGAAGTTTTAGATGAAGGGAGTGAAGGAGAAAGTGAAACTTATGTGAATAGAAGCTTCACTAAGAAAGGAAATAATGCACAAACAAGGAACAAGAATCATCACAGAGAAGAAAGGACTAAGAGACCAGTGGGTCCAAGGCAAGATTTTTTCAAAGAACGTTGCTTTTAATGTAACAAGTTTGGTCACAAGGCTATGCTTTGTAGAACTTATGAAAAGAAGGATTATGGTTTTACTAAGAGGAACTTCAAATATGGACATCTCTTTCAAGGGTATTGCTACTCTTGTAATCAATTTGGTCACAAAGCAATCCAATGCAGGGTTCATGAGAAAAAGGAGTATGGCTTCACTAGGAGGAGCTTCAAGACATTTGTACCTTCTATAAACTACAAAATTAAGTGCTACAAGTACAATAATACAGGGCATAAGGCCAAGTTGTGCAAAACATAGTTTCCAAAGCTTCCACAGACAAGCAAGAATAGTGACAATCAAAAGGATCAAAAGGATATGTTGAGAAAGAAGGTTGAAAAAGAAAAATAACATTGTATGCTATGAGTAGAAATACTTCTATCCAAAAATTAATCACCTCAAGGAGATGAGGTGGGGAGGGGCCTGAGCTAAGAGTCTTATCTTTAGCCCCAAAGGAGTCCCTTTGCCATTGATGTCAAAGGGGGAGATATTTGAGTAAGGGGAAGAGCATTCAATCAGGGGGAGTAGTTTCTCAGGGGAGTAGATTTGGAAAAGTAAGGGAAAAAGGAACTTTTAGAAAAGGGTTGCCATCAATGACAAAGGGGGAGATTGTTGGAAAGTTGAGCACTTTGGTTGTCATTGATGTCAAAGTTGCATGGTCATTGATGTCAAAAGTTAATGTGCTATGAATGCAAGGCAAGGTTATCTCCAAAGAACTTGGGACCATGGGTTCTAACTTAATGGATAAAAGGTTTGAAGGAGGCTTGAAGACCCAAGTTTAAGACTATGTGCAAGAGAACAAGTGAAAAGAATAATATTATAATATCTTGGCCATCAGGGCCCTTCAAAGATAAGAATGGATAATGCATTGGTCAAAGAGTTTATGAAGGATCTAAGTATATTATTTAACACTAAGGTTAAATAATATAATTAATTAATATTTAAGCCTAAGGTTAAATATTAATAAAAATAAATAATTAAATTCGAAGCACCAATTTTGAATTGCGAGTGAGCCGATGCCAAATGTAAAAAGACATTTGTATTTATAGGCCAAAGTTTATCCTAAGTAAAATGTGTTAAAATTAATATTTACCCCCGAATTATTTCCTTGCTTGATTTTCGTTCATACGCGATGGAGGAAAAAGATAACAGTTATTATGACTTTCAAAATAGTGCGTTGGTCAAAGTTTGAAAGGGGTTTGTCCCCACTCGAAGTGAGATTTTAGCAAAGCTACCAAGCTTGGCTTCCACAACACGTGGAGGGCAGAAGGAGCAGCATTCGATTTATGCGAAGGCCCTTTTATTTTGTGTGATTGGATTTTGGTGTTAGCACTGAGAGTGGAGAATATCAAGGAGGTCATTCATCTTTGGTTCACATGGGCAGCTAGCCCACGTGATGATTGTCCTTGTGTTAGGGCATGGTGGCCAGCAAGGTCATGGGTTTGAGCAGTGGTGGTAGTGCTTTGAGGAGGATTAAAAGTTTGCTAAGGTATGTATTATGTGTCTTGGTTTGGGATTCATAAGGATTGATTAAATATTTTGATGTGCCTAGCTAGGGATTCATAAGGGTTTTATCATTATTTTTGATGTGCTAGTTAGGGAGTTATAAGGGTTAGATAATATTTTTGTGTGAAATGATTAGGGAGCTATAAGGATTAATAGAGTATTTTGAATATTATTTTTCAAAGGTTGAAAAGTGAAAATTTAGATTGCTAGAGTTTTTGATGATGCATGAGATGATGTGGTAATTCTATGGCCTTATTTAAATTTAAAAGTGCATTATTTTAAAGAAGAATATATAAGGTGTATGTGAGAAATTATGTGTGAAGAACACAAGCTTATACTGAGAGGGGGGTGAACAGTATAAGACCACTTTTTACTTTTCTTTCCCAATCAATATTATGCAATGTAAAGATAGCAATATCAATAGCAGTATTCAAAGCAATGCACAAATCATCACACACAATAGAGACACCACAATTTACGTGGTTCACCCAATGTGGGCTACTCCACGAAGAAAATATTTCACTAAAATTTTCTCAATCAATCTCTTGGGAATCCTTTCCCTATTACAATGTTTATGGACCTCTGTCCAAAGGAGATACCAATCCCCTTAATCAAGTTCATGGATCTCTATCCATAGGAGAACTCCTTTCTCCTCTTGCTCTGGTTGGTGATCTTCTAGAAGAACTGTTGCCTCCACTACACTGGCTAATGGATCTCTATCCACTAAAGACTCTTGTCCTCACTTAGAAGACCTATCCTCACTACCTTGGCTAATGGATCTCTATCCACTAGAGACTATCATCCTCTATACTCTATCACCTCCAAAGCTTACACTCAACTCTATCTCAAATCTATACTAAACATAGTCCATCGATCTAGCACAAATCTATCCTCAATATCTATCTCTGGTCTGGCACAAATCTATCCTCAAATCTACACCAAACTCTATCCTTGAATCTGTACTAAACATAGTCCTTCGGTCTAGCACAAATCAGTCCTCAATATCTATCCTCAAGCCTTAACTCAAAGCTTGACTCAATCTCAAATCAACTCTACTAGATCTGCCCCAAACCTTAACTCAAGGTTTGAACAAATCAATCAATCAACTCTGCTCTCAAGCCTTCTCAAAGACTTGTCTCAAATCTGCCTTGTAAGCTTTCACAAAATCTCACACCAATCAGTCTACAAGTCCTCTCTAGAACTTGTCCAATTTCTCAATAAGTCCTCTCAAGAACTTAACCAAATATGCTCTCAATATGTATTGTAAGCTTCCACAAAAGCTTACTCAAATCTATCCACAAGTCTTCTCAAAGACTTACCTCAAATCTGCTCAACAAGTCCACACTAGAACTTGTCCAATCTCATAGAAACATAAAGAGAATTTTTAGAGACTCAATATGCTCTATACTCATCACAATGCTCAATCACTTTCAATCACTCTTTTAGAAACATACAGAGAATTGTTAGAGACTCAATATGCTTCAACTCAATAAATCACTTTCTCAATTCAATTCAGAATATAGAATAGTTTGTTTTATGGAACTTGAACAATCACTTCACACATCCACTTGACTAGGCTCAACCAACTCTACTCAACCAATCACTCAATGAAACAATCCTTCCTTACAAACCCTAGTCCAAGTATATAAACACCAACTCAAAATATTTCCAACAATGCTCAACAACAAATATCACATAACAATGATAAAACCTTAGTTCAAGTTCTTTACTCAACAACTCACTTCAACAACAATGCTTATAAAACAACTCTCACATAACAATGATACTCATGTTCTTTTCAAACCCTAGTTCTTTGCTCAACCAATGGCTTCAACAACAATGCTTATAAAACAAGGTTTTAACCACAACTCTTTATTCCAGAAAACCTTGAAGCATTAACTCAACACACTCAAAAGGAAACCCTAATCAAGTCCTTTTCACTCCAAACTTATTTTCCAGAAAACCAACCAATCAACTTAACTATGGAAGAATGTGCTCATACCTTTTTCTTGATGATGAAGGAATCTCATAAATCTGCCAAAACCACAAACACTTCTTTGCCAAGCTCAAAGAAGTTATAAGATGATAAACTCCCTCAAAAATACAATGTAAATATCAAGACACACATACACCTTATCACTCCATCTTTAAGAAAACATTCATCAACATTTACAAAAATAATTCACCACTTACACCTTATAATCTCCCAATTAAAATAATATTCAATGCACTCTTCTTTTCAAAATAACTCAATGCAAGAAGTTCCCTTTATCCTTTTATAACTTCAACAAATCAATGTGACACAAACACTTTATTCAAAGATAAATCTAACTCCTTATACCTCCAATTTATCAAAAATAATATTCAACTAACAATCCTTTTAAGCAACCCTTTTAACTCCCTAAGACCTCATGTCAAACTTTAGGCAACACAAAAATAATAATCAAAATTTATTACCTTTGCCTTGGTGGGATTCGAACTCATGATGCAGCCTCAACCAACGCCCTAGCCATGGCTCCAACCACCATGCGAGCTAGGCGCTCGCTTGGGGAGTGGAGAGCACCACGTGCTCTATGAAGCTCCCCTCTTTGCCTAGCAAAATGTGCACCTTTTCCTTTGGCACTTCCAACACAAACACAACCACCAAAACATGCTACCATCACATTTCGAACGTAGGTCACCTAGCACCCAAACACTCTAACCACTGCCCTCTTGCCACTAGGCCATGCTGCCCAGATGGCTTCCAACTTTTGGCGCTTTTCGATTTATCTCTATTCGTTGGCACATAAAACAAAAATTTGCTTCTCTTTTTCTGCACGAGCTCTCAACACAATTGCACGCATTAACGTTCGAGCAAAAGGATAATTTTAATGCCTCTTAAGGCATGGTTTTTATATTGATTTCCTCCTTCACACATACACGTCGGCGCTTCAAAATTCTTCACACTTTAGACGTCGGCACTATGATTTAAACTTATTAATTTATAAATTATTTAAATTCTTTTGAATTTAAATTTTATAAATTAATTCTTTAAAACCCTTTGGTTTTATTAAGGCCTTCTCTCATTGCACAACTTTGTATAAATAATATTTATTTATAAAATTTAAATTCAATTTGAATTTAAATATTTTATAAAATAAATATTAAACCTTCCTTTAACTTTGTAATAAGCTTCCTTGGGTTTTTATGAAAAACCTTTTATTTTAAACCTTCTAACTTATGCTTCCACATAATATTAAAAATATTATGAAGCCTTTTTGCCTTTAACCTCTGCATTGTTCCTCTTGACCTTTTGACATCATCGGTAGCTTATTAATGACAACTTTATTCCTTGACATCAATGACAACTTTGACTCAAAATGTCCAACAATCTCCCCCTTTGTCATTGATGGCAACCCAAATTATTTTTACCAAAAACCTGAACTTTCCTTTGTTCTGCTCCCCTGGGACATTGCTCCCCCTGGCTCAATGCTCTCTCCTTTTTACTCAAATACCAAATCTCTCCCCCTTTGACATCAATGGCAAAGGGTCACCTTTGGGGCTCGGGGCTAAGAATGAGCCTCTTAGCTTAGCCCCTCCCCCACCTCCTCTTGAGGTGGTTAATTCTGGGGTGGGAGTATTTCTACTCCCAGAAAGCATTATTCTTTACCTTTATCCTCTTTCCTTCTTATCTGATCCTTCTGATTCCTCTGACTATTTCTTTCCATGTCCATGTTCCTTTCCATGTCCACATTCCTATTCCCGTTCTTGTTCATGTTCTTGTTCATATCCATGTTCCTGTTCATATCCATGTTCCTGTTCCTATTCATATCCATGTTCTTGTTCCTATTCTTGTTCATACTTGATTCTGGAATGTCTGCTCTACACCACTTTGTTGTGTGACCATCATTATTGCACTTATAACACTTAATGTTATTATTCCTTGGAGGTGCAAATATCTTAGGATTTCTCCTAGTGAAGCCATTTCTTCTGTCATGAACCCTGCAATTCATTGCCTTGTGACCAAACTGATTACATGAGTAGCAATACCCATGGAAAAGTTATTTGTTCCCATATTCCTATCTTTCATGTGTCCTGCATTGTGAAGCCATGTGCCCAAACCTATGATATGAAAAACATCTTCCATTGAAGTTTCCTTGTCTTGACCTCATTGGTCTCTTAGTCTCTCTTGACCTATTCTGATTGTTGTTCCATCTGTATCTTCTTTGTGCATTGTTCCTATTCTTGTTGAACTCTCTGTTGTCCAACTCATCCTCAGATGTCTCACTTTCTCTTACATTATCTTCTTCTGTAGTTTCTTCTTCTGAAGTTTCTTCTCCTTCAGAACTTGAGGTTGACTTATCTTCTCATTTCTTTTGACCTTGTTCAAATCCAAGACCTATTTTGCTTGATGTAGGCTTTTGTACCTTGATGAACTTATCCAAGTTATTTGAACTCTTTTCGAACCCTTGTAGCTTGACTCTTGGAGTCTTCTAAATCTTCCCTTAGTAGTGCCACTTCTTGTGCTAACTTTTCACATTCTAAGATCTTTGCTTCTAACTTATCCTTGAATTTCTTTGTCTTAGCCTTTGATTTTTCTAGATCCTCTATAAGCATCCTTCTCTCTTCATCACATTCTTGAAACTGAAACTCAAGTTTAGAGTTTTGCTTTCTTACCTTCTTTACTATTTCAAGAGCATAGATAAGTTCTCCCTTGAGATCATATCCATCCTTTTCTGAATATTCCTCTATTTGTTTACCTTTGTCCACATCTTCATTTTCTATTGGCTTGTCTTCTATAGGATCACCTACTCCTTCTTCTAATGCCATTAGAAGGTTTTCATCTGGTCCTTCAAGTGCATCCTCATATTCATCATCACTGAAACTATAACCATTCCTTGTACAACTATCTTCAAGATGTCCAAAGTTACCACATCTAAAACACTTGAGAATTACTGGAGTCCTTTTCTTAACTTGTTCTTTTTCTTCAATCATAAATAGGACTTCATCTCTATCATTATCTAAAAAACTAGCATCACTATCACTTGAGTACTTACTTGCCTTATCCGCATAGTAGCTCCTCTTTTGCCTTTGAAAGAACTTCTTTCCTTGTCTGCTTTGTCCATCCTTGCTTTTATTTTGATGCCTGTATCTTTCTGATTCCCTGTTCCTGTGATCCTATTTTTCTTCATCATTGTTATTCTTAGCTTCTTGACAATCTGTTGCATAATGACCATACTTTCCACAATTGAAACATTTAACAGATCTTGTATCTCTAGATCTTCTTGAATCCTTATTCCTTCTGCCATAATTTGCTTCTTCATCACTGGATGACTCACTGCTTGATTCTGACTTCTTACCCTTTGTCTTCTTGATTGCTTTGAAGGTTGCTTCCTTCTGGGGAATAGGTTCTTTTGTTCTCATCTCAAAAGTTGTAAGAATACCAAGCAACATATCTCTTGTCAAAGAATCACCATCCTTTGATCTCCTCTATAGCAGAAATATTTTCACTAAATCTTTTTGGAAGAGATCTTAAGATCTTATCACAAATATCTGATTCATCAACCTTCATTCCAAGTCCTTGCATAGCATTAACAACCTCATCAATTCGAAGTAGATAAGTACTAATATTTTCCTCATCCTTCATTCTTAACTCTTCAAATTGTCCTTTGAGATTTTGTATCTTTGCTTTCTTGACACCTTTATCTCCTTCATATATATTTTGCAACTTATCCCACATTCCTTTTGCATTTTCACAATGCATAACTTTTATTGATTCTGTTCTATGCAAACCTCTCAAAAGTGCATTCATTGCTTTTGAATTGTAATGTTGTAGAAGCTTACCTTCCTTATCTATAGGTGGATCAATTGAGGGGTCGTATCCATTTTCAACTACTTCCCAAACTTCATTGCCAAGTGCCTTCAAGTAGATCTTCATTCTCAAACTCCAATATACATAATCACTTCCATCAAATACTGGTACTGAATTATCTGAAGGTCCATTCTTAGAATCCATTGTGTTCTTGTTAGCTTTTCCTTCAAGTTGTTAAACTCTTTCGAAGGAACCCGCTCTGATACCAATTGAAGAACACAAGCTTATACTGAGAGGGGGGTGAACAGTATAAGACCACTTTTTACTTTTCTTTCCCAATCAATATTATGCAATGTAAATATAGCAATATCAATAGCAGTATTCAAAGCAATGCATAAATCATCACACACAATAGAGACACCACAATTTACGTGGTTCACCCAATGTGGGCTACTCCACGGAGAAAATATTTCACTAAAATTTTCTCAATCAATCTCTTGGGAATCCTTTCCCTATTACAATGTTTATGGACCTCTATCCAAAGGAGATACCAATCCCCTTAATCAAGTTTATGGATCTCTATCCATAGGAGAACTCCTTTCTCCTCTTGCTCTAGCTAGTGATCTTCTAGAAGAATTGCTACCTCTACTACATTGGCTAATGGATCTCTATCCACTGAAGACTCTTGTCCTCACTCAGAATACCTGTCCTCACTACCCTGGCTAATGGATCTCTATCCACTAGAGACTATCATCCTCTATACTCTATCACCTCCAAAGCTTACACTCATCTCTATCTCAAATCTGTACTAAACATAGTCCATCGGTCTAGCACAAATCTATCCTCAATATCTATCTCTGGTCTGGCACAAATCTATCCTCAAATCTGCACCAAACTCTATCCTCGAATCTGTACTAAACATAGTCCTTCGGTCTAGCACAAATCAGTCCTCAATCTCTATCCTCAAGCCTTAACTCAAAGCTTGACTCAATCTCAAATCAACTCTATTGGATCTACCCCAAACCTTAACTCAAGGTTTGAACAAATCAATCAATCAACTCTGCTCTCAAGCCTTCTCAAAGACTTATCTCAAATATACCTTGTAAGCTTTCACAAAATCTCACACCAATCAGTCTACAAGTCCTCTCTAGAACTTGTCCAATCTGCTCAATAAGTCCTCTCAAGAACTTAACCAAATCTGCTCTCAATATGTATTGTAAGCTTCCACAAAAGCTTACTCAAATCTATCCACAAGTCTTCTCAAAGACTTACCTCAAATCTGCTCAACAAGTCCACACTAGAACTTGTCCAATCTCATAGAAACATAAAGAGAATTTTTAGAGACTCAATATGCTCTATACTCATCACAATGCTCAATCACTTTCAATCACTCTTTTAGAAACATACAAAGAATTGTTAGAGACTCAATATGCTTCAAACTCAATCACTTTCTCAATTCAATTCAGAATATAGAATAGTTTGTTTTATGGAACTTGAACAATCACTTCACACATCCACTTGACTAGGCTCAACCAACTCTACTCAACCAATCACTCAATGAAACAATCCTTCCTTACAAACCCTAGTCCAAGTATATAAACACCAACTCAAAATATTTCCAACAATGCTCAACAACAACTATCACATAACAATGATAACCTTAGTTCAAGTTCTTTTCTCAACAACTCACTTCAACAACAATGCTTATAAAACAACTCTCACATAACAATGATACTCATGTTCTTTTCAAACCCTAGTTCTTTGCTCAACCAATGACTTCAACAACAATGCTTATAAAACAAGGTTTTAAAAACAACTCTTTATTCTAGAAAACCTTGAAGCATTAACTCAACACACTCAAAAGGAAACCCTAATCAAGTCCTTTTCACTCCAAACTTATTTTCTAGAAAACCAACCAATCAACTTAACTATGGAAGAATGTGCTCATACCTTTTTCTTGATGATGAAGGAATCTCATAAATCTGCCAAAACCACAAACACTTCTTTGCCAAGCTCAAAGAAGTTATAATATGATAAACTCCCTCAAAAATACAATGTAAATATCAAGACACACATACACCTTATCACTCCATATTTAAGAAAACATTCATCAACATTTACAAAAATAATTCACCACTTACACCTTATAATCTCCCAATTAAAATAATATTCAATGCACTCTTCTTTTCAAAATAACTCAATGCAAGAAGTTCCCTTTATCCTTTTATAACTTCAACAAATCAATGTGACACAAACACTTTATTCAAAGATAAAGCTAACTCCTTATACCTCCAACTTATCAAAAATAATATTCAACTAACAATCCTTTTAAGCAACCCTTTTAACTCCCTAAGACCTCATGTCAAACTTTAGGCAACACAAAAATAATAATCAAAATTTATTACCTTGGCCTTGGTGGGAATCGAACTCACGACGCAGCCTCAACCAACGCCCTAGCCGCGGCTCCAACCGCCATGCGAGCTAGGCGCTCGCTTGGGGAGTGGAGAGCACCACGTGCTCTATGAAGCTCCCCGCTTTGCCTAGCAAAATATGCACCTTTTCCTTTGGCGCTTCCAACACAAACACAACCACCAAAACACGTTGCCACCATGTTTCGAACGTAGGTCACCTAGCACCCAAACACTCTAACCACTGCCCTCTTGCCACTAGGCCACGCTGCCCAGATGGCTTCCAAATTTCGGTGCTTTTCGATTTGTCTCTATTCGCTGGCACATAAAACAAAAATTTGCTTCTCTTTTTCTGCATGAGCTCTCAACACAATTGCACGCATTAACGTTCGAGCAAAAGGATAATTTTAATGCCTCTTAAGGCATGGTTTTTATATTGATTTCCTCCTTCACACATACACGACGCTTCAAATTCCCTTCACACTTTAGACGTCGACACTATGATTTTCCTTTGAACTTATTAATTTATAAATTATTTAAATTCTTTTGAATTTAAATTTTATAAATTAATTCTTTAAAACCCTTTGGTTTTATTAAGGCCTTCTCTCATTGCACAACTTTGTATAAATAATATTTATTTATAAAATTTAAATTCAATTTGAATTTAAATATTTTATAAAATAAATATTAAACCTTCCTTTAGCTTTGCAATAAGCTTCCTTGGGTTTTTATGAAAAACCTTTTATTTTAAACCTTCTAACTTATGCTTCCACATAATATTAAAAATATTATGAAGCCTTTTTGCCTTTAACCTCTGCATTGTTCCTCTTGACCTTTTGACATCATCGGTGGCTTATTAATGACAACTTCGTTCCTTGACATCAATGACAACTTTGACTCAAAATGTCCAACTATGTGTGTAATTTTTGGTTTAGTTGGTTGAGATTTTATTATGCAAGGTTAGGAGTAATAAGGTGTTTAGTGGTTGATATTTTATTGTAATTTGTGTATGGTGTAATTTCCTTTGAAGTGAAAATTCATGTGGATATTTTGAAATAGAATCTTGATAACTAACTCTTGAAGTGGCACAAGGGGAATTGGTGTTGGTCAAATAGGTTTTGAAGACATATATCCATCAAAGCAAGTAAAGAGGTATGGACACATTATTCCTTGTTTAAAGTATTTTGTTGAAGTGAATTTTTCTAAACATAAGGTGGATTGAAAATGATTGTTTGATAAGAATTGTTGGAAATATTTGAGTTAGGTTTTGAAATCTAAATTGTGCATCCTTGTTGAAATAAAGTGGAAACACTTGAGTTAGGGTTTGTGAGCAAGTTGTATTTCATTGGTTGAATGATTAGGTGAAATTCTTGAGCATTGGTTTTGAGTGATATTGTAAGTGAATGTGCAAACATTAGAAATCAGATTTGTGAAAGCAAGTGTGTGCATCAAGAGGATAGGTGTCATATGCTAGAAGAGCAATAAATGTGAGACATGTGAAAGTGACAGACTTAATGATTGAGTAGAACATATTGAGTCATTTGCAAGTGCATATCATTCTCTATATGTTCTAGAGGTTAAATGAATTTTGAGCAAAATATATTTTGTTTTAAGAAAGCATTTCTGAAATAGATATAAGATTTTTTTGTGTGCAAGGATTGGAAATATTTGGTATAGTTTTATGAGTAGTATTAAAGGTAGATTTGAGCAAGTCTTTTGAGAAGACTATAAGGCAGATTTGAGCAAGTCTTTGAGAAGGCTTGAGGGCAGATTTGAGCAATTATTTTGAGAAGACTTGAGGGCAGATTTGAGCAAGTCTTTTGAGAAGACTTGAAGGTAGATTTGAGCAAGTCTTTTGAGAAGACTTGAAGATAGAATTGAGGAAGTCTTGTGAAGACTTGAGATAGATTTGAGAGCAGGTTTGGTTGCTGATTTGATCAATTTTTGTGTTAAGGATTGAGGATATATTTGAGACAAAGATAGAGTAGATTTGTACTAGACTTGGGATAGAGTTTGGTGCAAATTTGAAATAGAGTTAGAGAAAATTTGTTATAGTCTTGAGGCAAAGTTTGGTGTATATCGATATAGAGTTGAGCAAGCTTTGGAGGTGACAAAGTAAAGAGGACAATAGTATCCAGTGGATAGAGATCCATTAGCCAGTGTACTGAGGATAGAGGTCTCCTATGGAGAGAGATCCATAAGCCAGAGTAGTGGGGGCAGAAGTCTTCTAGAAGATCACCAACCAAAATAGAGGGGAAATAGTTCTCTTGTGGAGAGAGATCCACAAACCAGAGCAAAAGGGGAAATAGTTTTCCTGTGGAGTGTGATCCGTGAACCAGATGGAAAGATAGAGTTCTTCTATGGAGAGAGATCCATAAACTAGTTGAGGAGATAGAGTTCTCTTGGATCAAGTTCCACAAACCAGAGAAAAGGGGAAAGAGTTCTCCAGTGGAGAGAGATCCACAAATCTAATTGTAGACACCAAATTACAGCCACTAATCCTCCATCCTAACCATCCCACCACCCACTTGTCCACCATACACCTTTCCCGCCAATTATTTGGCCCAATTCCACCTTTCCCGCCTTCAAAAGGCCCACTTTAGCCCTTTCCCACCATTTCCTAACCCAATTGGGATTATTTTAATATTATTTTATATTTAATATAATATTTTATATTATATTATAATATATTTATTATAAAATATATATTTATAAACTCAATTAACCACAATCATCCGATCCAATCTAATCTCCACCGTCCATCTTCATTAATCCATGCCACATCTAAAAAGTAATCTCAACCTTAGGATCTAATTTAATCTTAGCCACACGATCAAAAGTGTAAGGCTAAAACCCTAAGAAAACCCTAGGTTGGATTATAAATAAGGGCATTTGCAAATGCTCAAACCTTGGAACCCTGATATTAGAATTTGCATCTTGAAGAGATCATTGGCGAAGCCCTAGCGAAGCAAAAAGAGATAGAGCCCTAAAAATCCAAAGCCCTAGCTAGCCAATAGGACTTCTGCTGTTCCATCCATCCCCCATATCCATCCTTTCCACCTCGCCCTACTCCATTGTCATCATCGCCACTTTCACCCATCCACCACATTCATCGCATCCCCCATGATCTGCTTCTACAGATTTTATCCTCACCATAGGCGCCCTCCCAAGCTTGCGAAGCTCACTGCAGAGCTTGCCAAGCGCATGCCTATGCCTACTATATTGTAGGCTCACTCTAAAGCCTACGAAGCTCGCACTAGAGCTTGCCCAGTGTGCATTCAAGCCTGCTGTTATCACTGAAGCATGAATCAGTGCCTATTGCATCACGCCATCTATTGTCAAAACTATAATAATGAAACAAAATATCATCACAAGCAAGGTATATCATTATTTGTTTTATTCTGTTATATGATCTGTATATTTAGCATGCCATTTGATCTATTTTTGGTTAGGGTTTATTGATATCTGAGGGTCTCACACTATGGAGCCCTCACAGGTGTTATTAACCTCTTTCTTTGTTTGTGTGCATGCAGGTCTATAGATTCTATTTATTGTTGAATGATTGTTGAAGCTGGAGTGGTCCGAACATTCGGATACCTGAAGCCCACTCATTCCGTTGGAAGCGAGGACACACTATTTGAAGACACTTCATTGTTGTAGCTAGGGTTTCGGAGAACCCTAGCGTATTGTAAATATTTGTATCAAAGGCTCACTGAGTACATATTGTATCAAAAGGAGTTTATTAGCTCCCCCCATTTATTGAATAAATTTATCTATTTGTGCAATCTTGTGTTTCCTTGGGTTATTTGATTTCTTTATTATTTTAAGTGTCATGTTCTTGTCTTCACAAATGGCGATCATGGTGGGACCCCACAAGGGTTTCATTATTTAATAGATCTACCTTGCTAACTTAATTTTACTTCTATTTGTTGTAGAATTTTTAGAAGTGCAGAAGTCACCGATTTCGTCGCTAGGGTTTCTGAAGCAGTCTACAGCACTTTCAGAGATTACGCAGGCATTCGACAACATCTGTAGACAACCACAGGTGCTCTATTGCACCTACACATGTGCTCTACTATGCCTAGCATTGATTTGGAGTAGAGCTAAGGCTTCCAAGTAGGTCCCATAACCCTGGTTTACCATTTAGCGATTTACGTATTCTATATTCTGTTGCTATTTTTTTGTTGTTTCTGGGTTTAACATTAAGTAATCTGGGAAAGAATCCTTAGCAAGTCACATTTAGGGTTTGTGTGTATTTCATTATACCAAATTCATTTCTTGTTCTAAAGTTGTAGATCTAGGTGATTGTTTGCATTTTTGAGTGCATATGAAACAGAAAAGCATCCTAGATTTCGCATTTTAGAGTTAAATATCACTTTAATTTTGCATATCTAAATAGGAACAACATCTTGATGCATAAAGTAATCCTGCCCTAGGCTGGCCCCTTTGGCAGAGAGGTGGATGAACCCTCCGGTTGCTCTTGTGATTTTAATCACTTGTAGGCAGGGGATTTTAAGGGTGTACTCTGCACTCTTTAGGTGAAATTTGCATCTTTATGTTGGCTTCTGATTTAGATTAGTAAAGTTAGTAATCTTTAATATTGTTTGCACACCATAGAGAATAAGAGATCTAATAAAATTAATCACACACACTTGCACGATTCACATTTTTAATAGTAGTGGTTGGATTTCATCACCAGCCATTGCTTGAGATCTGGTGATGGTGGCAGTGATTTCCATCCACCAATATCTGCCCTAGAAACCATAGGACTACCCCCGAGCAAACTTGTTGGAGGTCATTACCAACAAGAATCTCGTTGCCTCAGCCAACCTTAGCTTTTTACCTTTGTTTTCTTTAAACAAGATTAAGTTACATCAAAACACACAAGCCAACAATTCTAAAAATAATCTCACATTAACGAGAGAAAATAATTAATGAACAAGGTAAGCCACACACGGTGAAACCTAGGATTGATTATTTTCTTTACTTTAAATTCTGAAAAAAGTTTTTAGTTTGTGTGATTTAGATTAAACTTTGAATCTTTGGTTTAATTACTTTATGGTACTAACGAGACAACAAAAGAAAGTAATAAATCAAAGTGGTTTAATGGAAAACACTTCCCATCCTCCCGCTACTTCGGTAGCCAACCTATCCAACATGGTTCAGACTACTTCGTCTGGATCATCATATCCATCCCTACCTCAAGTAGGAACCCTTCCACACAATGTGGAAATAGCCACCACCCACATAGACATGGACAAAGTGAGGGCCATCTACAAGTCCTCCAACTATGTCTTAGAACCCCTTAGCCAAGAGGGATTTGAAGAACCCGAATTGGCTACCGCCCACCTTACCCAAGGATATCATAATTCAGGTTATGAATATGGTATACCTTCTTCCATGAGCCAACCACAACAAAGCCCAAGTGTTCCAAACACTTACCTCACATCCACCTATTCCAACCCATTGTATGAGGAGTATGTCAATGTTGCCTCACAAATCCCTAACCACCAAGTTGTCACATCAAATGCAACTTGTGCCATACCCATGTCTTCTCATCCATCATCATCCACCCCTCCATCATCTCACTTAGCCACCATACCCATGTCTTCTCATCCATCATCATCCACCTTCCCATCATCTCATCCAACCACAACCCCATCCTTTGATACATGGTCAAATCAGGAACTTACGGACACATTAGGGCTCATAAATAGGTTGCTTTCACAATGAACAAAAGGAAAACAACTGGTTAACATAGACCCTATGACCCAAGTAGTTCCAAATCAACCTCCACTCACCAATCAAAATCTGGCATGGGTTCCCCAACCTTCCATAGTGTCCATCCCTAATCCACCATCAATCCACACATCAACCATACCAATTACCATTGCCGCCAACCAACCACACAACTCATTCTTCCATCAACATCCTCATCAATCATCCCCATCCTTCAACCATCAATATTCACCACACACCCATCCCAATTCATTTCACAATACCATGTTGGTCACACCCCAACATCTACCATCCAGCCCATCAACCAACCACCACACAATCCAAGGTCCTCACATTCCAGCAGAAGATCTTAGATTCCAGGCAATACAAAAGCAAATTGATCAGTTGATGCAAAATTCACCAGGAATAATGAGTCAAAAGCTCACATTAAGCCAACTGATCCATCAACCAATCCACCCTTCGGTACCATCACCGCCATATCCGACAGATTTTACGGTACCAAAATTTGACAAGTTCAGGGGAACTGAGGATCCTAAGGAGCATGTGAGTTCATTTGTCCATGTATGTTTTTGGATTAGCGATGATAATGCTCTTATGCTCTGAACGTTTCCTCAAACATTAGGGGGAGATGCCATTGAATGGTACAATCAATTGCCTACACATAGTATTTATACTTTTGATCAATTGATAGATCTATTCTTGGAACGCTTCACCCTTAATATTAGAAAGAAGGTGTCCTTATCGGATATATATTATTTGAAACAATGGGATGAGGAACCTATCTATGATTTTGGAAACCGTTGGAGGGCAGTCATAACAAAGTTGCCATTCTCCCTCCCAATGGAAGAAATTATCAAACTTTTTACCAAGAGTTGCTTAAAACCCATCTCTTGGATGCTACAACTCAATACTTATAGAACATTTGAGGAGGCTTTAGCACAGGCTAGTGTCATTGAGGAGATAAAAATCCAAGAGGGTGTCATTAAGCCTAAGAAGAAAGAGTGGCAAAATAGGGGCCAATACCAAAATAATCAAACTAGCCAAACCAAATCAACACAAGCCTCAATGGCTAACACAGCTAATCAAGTCAATCAAGTGGTCATGAGCCAGCCCGTAATGGCTCAAAAACTAGTGCAACAACAAATTGCCTATCATGCGGTCCCATCAGTAACCCAAGCACCAATGGTACAAAACACAATGCCAACTGTGGAACAACCTACCCACCGCCAATTCAATCGGCCCCAACGTCAATACACTCCTTTAGCGAAATCGTATTCATCCATATTTCGAAGGTTGTATGAGACCAATAAATTAGCCTTGCCGAACATTAGGCCCGATGATCCCACCAAAAGGCCTAAAAATTATAGAGAGCACTTGTTTTGCCCATACCATCGACAAAATGGGTATGATATCAATTCCTGCCATATGTTCAAAAACATAGTGCAAGACCTCATAGACCTAGGGGCCATTAACGTGGATAACCCCTTAGCTCCACAAAATCAAAATTTGGGCATATATCGGACACCTCTACCTAACCATGGGGAGGTCCAACATAATGTAGGAGGTAACAATCAACAACCACCTCCTAATCAAGTAAATCATGTCCAACAATACCAAAACTTTGTAGGAGCAGTCCATGTGGTCACTAGAGGGCAAAGGCAAAATCAACAAAATCCTCAACAACCTTCGAACCCACCTCCCATACAAACATCACCAAATCCATCTCCACCAATAAATCTATCCAATCCATCCAATCAGCCCATCCTTCATCCAATAAGGCCAATGGTAACTTTAACTAGCCGGTTAACCACTAGTTTGAAAATGGCATCAGCCAAAATTTCTGTGTATGAGCTTATCCAACAATCCCCTAGGCATAGAGAAGCTTTAATGGAAATACTCAAGTCAATTGAGTTAGAATCCCAAGACTCTAATGCCTTCAACAACTTTGTAGGGAGTGTTAGAACGTGCATGGAGCCATCAATTACCTTTTATGACTTTGAGGTAAAATCAATGAATTCAGAATCAGTAGACCCTCCATTGCACATAATGGCCCTAATAGATAGAAAGCCATTCAAAAGAGTCCTTATTGATACCGGCTCATCAATCAATATCATTACTACCACTGCCCTTATCCACCTCAAATTACCTCCATCCCACATTTCCAAATCATCATTCACCCTCAAAGCATTTAACGATGCTTTGTGTACCACAGTTGGCACTGTTGTTTTACCTATAGAAGTAGGGGCCAGAATGTTGCACACCATGTTTCACATCTTGGAAGGAGCCATGGCATATAATATACTCCTTGGTAGACCTTGGATGAGGGAAATGAAATGTGTTCCTTCAATTCTCCACCAATGCTTGAAATATGTTCATGATGGACAAGTCCATTGCATCCTCATGGATGTCGAACCTTTTAAGTATTGTAATTTCATTTCAAATCCTTATGAATCCATGTTACCCTCCACCCATTTATTCTTGGCACCATCATCAAATTCATCCACATCATCCCTTAATCCACCTTCTTCCAATCCATCTACATCTTCTTCTAAAGCTCCCATCTTAGAGGAGCTACCCATCACATCACCTCCTCAAACATCCATTTCTTCTTGTACATGTGGTCATAGTCAGTCTACTATTAGCACATCGTACATCACATCTACCCCTTCTTCTACAACCACTTCTTCTATTTCATCATTACCCCATCCTCCATCTTCTAATTCCACACCGCCATCCAATCCCACTCCATCGATCGATGTTTCACAAGTCGAACTCTTGGATTGTGACATATTTAATTCACCACCATCCATAACCAATCCAGAGCCATCTGAATCCCCACCATCAACCACGCCAGCCCAAGTCAAAGTCCACATCACCAATCCTGGTATAGGTGAATATGTGGTCCAAGATGTCACCATCACACCCCTAGCCATTCCAACAACCAAATATTTTGGACATCCCCAAGACCGTTCTTTATCCATAGGCATTGTTTATGACATGAGTGCAGCTCCAAATAGCATTAACTTTGTTTATGGAGGGTTGGATTGCTCAACTGGGGAAAACCCACCCGAAGAACCACAAGAGCCTAGGCGTGCCAATATACCTAACATAGAGGATTTTCCCGCTCGCTACTTTAACATGTTCAATTGGCAAGGTCAAGGTCTAGGTTCCCATGAGCAAGGGATGCATGATATCTTAGAGGTCCCATATAGAGGTGCCCATGATCATTCTGGTTTAGGCTATACCCCGTTGTCTTCCACCGCTTCTCTTGAGCAAGCCTTTAAAAAGCTTAGCCTCAATGATGAAGATCACCCCATCCACCCATTACCCTCAACATCTTCTCTTGAACAAGCCCTTCAAGAACTTTGCATCGACGAAGTAGACGAGGATGACCCCATCAACTTCTCCTATCCTATCTTTGATTCCGACGATGAAAGTTATGAAGAATTTGAAGTCATGTCAAATGCTTCTGACGATTCTAAAGAGGAGTCACATCCCATTGTCCCCATCACCCAACAGGAAGAGTTTTACCTCCGAATGTTCCCCATCCATCATCCCATATTCCGTTTGCTTCTTCCACAAGAACAAGCGGACCTGCCAGGAAATCCACCTTGAGCCCCACACATAAGCCAAGAAATGTAACATATGTACATATTTCAAAAAAAAAAAAAATGCGTTGCTCATGTTAATGCCATGTCTATTACAGGGATAACACCATTCGACATCGGTTCAGCTCCAATCATTCCATCCATTCATCCATCCAAGCCATCCTTCCTTCCACTAAGTCAATATGAATCCTATTGACTTATTCACCCCGCTCCATAATCCATACAATCTGGCTAGGCCAATTCCAATTGACATTAGCCTTATTGACTTGGACCGGATTTCCTCCCCACCCTCCTTTTCGAAGCTCATCCTATCCGAGGAACTGCTAAGGGCTTCGACCAGCTATATTCCTCCTTCATCGCCACATTCACCCACATCACCTTCCAATAGAGGTCCCGAGGTCTTTCAGGCAGAGTTAGGCAACGATAAGTAGGAAAAGTTGGATGACATCTTAGATGACATAAATTTGATCCCAACACCACATCAACTTGAGGAAGGCTCACACATGTCCATTGAAGATACCATCGATGTGAACCTTAGTTCGGATCCCAACAATCCCCAAGTTGTCAAGCTTGGCAAAAGTTTAACATCCGACGAACAAGAGCAATTCATTGCTCTCCTCAAGAAAAAGAAAGAAGTGTTTGCATGGTCCTACAAGGATATGCCTGGCCTTGACCCCGACCTTGTTGTCCATAATCTCACCTTGCATCCTGATGCCAAGCCGGTCAAACAAAAACTTAGGAGAATGCATCCTACCATGGCCCTCATAGTCAAAGAGGAAATACAAAAGCTATTGGACGTACATTTTATCATTCCTATTGACTATCCCGAGTGGTTGTCAAACATGGTACCCATTCGCAAGCCCAATGGGGTGATACACGTGTGTAATGACTTTCAAGATCTAAATAAAGTGTGTCCTAAGGATGACTTCCCTCTTCCAAACATTGATACTCTTGTCGACACCTACACAGGCCATGAAATGCTTTCCCTCATGGATGGTTTTTCAGGATACAACCAAATTCGAATAAATCCTGATGACCAACACAAAACCGCATTCACAACACCTTGGGGAACATTTTGTTTTAGGGTTATGCCCTTTGGTCTCAAAAATGTAGGAGCTACTTACCAAAGAGCCATGACTTATATTTTTCATGATTACATGCATAAAATCATCGAAGATTATGTCGATGATCTCTTGGCTAAATCTAAAACTCGACAAGAACATATTGATGTCTTGGAAAATATTTTTGATCGACTTCTAGAATATAAGGTGAGGTTAAATCCCAAAAAGTGTGTCTTTGGTGTTACCTCTGGTAAAATTTTAGGATTTATTATCTCCAAAATAGGCATTGAAGTGGACCCAAACAAGGTCAAGGCCATCATGGAAATGACACCCCCAACCAACATTAAGGAATTGCGTAGCTTGCAAGGCAAAATTCAATCAATCAAACATTTCATTGCGTAACTTTTCGATAAGTGTAGACCGTTTAACCACTTACTACAAAAGGGGGTGTCATTCGTATGGATAGAAGAATGTCAAAAAGAATTTGAGGACATCAAGCGATACCTAACTTCTCTGCTAGTCTTAACTCCTCCTAGGCCGGGGGTCCCTTTTCATCTATATGTCTCAGCCACAGAGGTTGCTTTAGGGATGATGCTTGCACAAAAAAATGAACAAAATCGAGAGCAAGCAATCTATTACATTAGTCGAACATTGGTAAGTTATGAAATAAGATACGCTTATGTAGAAAAGCTATGCCTAGTAGTGGTATTTGAAGAACACAAGCTTATACTAAGAGGGGAGGGGTGAACAGTATAAGACCACTTTTTACTTTTTATTCCAATTCAATATTATGTTGTTTATAGATAGCAGTATTAATAGCAGTAATCAAAGCAATGCACAAAATACCATACACAATAGAGACACCACAATTTACGTGGTTCACCCAATGTGGGCTACTCCACGGAGAAATTATTTTACTAAAAATTTCTCAATCAATCTCTTTGGGAATCACTCCCAATTAAAATGTTTATGGATCTCTGTCCAAAGGATATGTTGATCCCCTAATCTCAAGTTCATGGATCTCTTACATAAGAGAACTCTTTCCCCTTCTGCACTGGCTATGTGATCTTCTAGAAGACTCTATCTCTCTATTGCACTTATCGGTGGACCTCTCTCCACTTGAAGACTCCTCACTCAGATCTGTCTTCAACTATACTGGTTGTTGGTTCTCTATCCACTGAGACTCTGTCCTCTATACTCTATCACCTCCAGATCTCTATCAATAGGCTCACTAAGAACCTGCTCAATAGGCTCACATAGAACTTGCTTAACAAGCTCACACAAAACTTGTCAAATCTTCTCAAGCAAGCTCACCAAGAACTTGCCCAAATCTGCTCTAGCAAGCTAACTAAGAACATGCCCATATTTACTCTAGCAAACTCAATAAGAACTTGTGCAAATATGCTCTAGCAAGCTCACCAAGAACTTACCCAAAATCTGTCCATAAATCTATCCACAAAGTTGTCCACAAAGCTATCCCAAAACTATCCACAAGGGCCTTCCCAAAGGCTCAATAAATCATACACAAACTGCCACAAATCTGTCCAGAAATCTATCCCAAATATCTTCTCAAAGACTCAACCAATCATGCTCAAGTAGCACTCAAAACTCATCCACAACTCTATCAAGGTAAAGCTCAAATATGAACTCAACAATGAATGGCAATGTACCCTTCAATGGATGACAACACTGATCTACAATGATCTCAACTCAACTCAACTCAAATCAACTCATAGAAGCATAAAGAGAATTTTTAGAGACTTAATATGTTCTAGGCTCAATCTCAACTCAACTCAACTCAAATCAACTCATAGAAGCATAAAGAGAATTGTTAGAGACTCAATATGTTCTAGGCTCAATCTCAACTCAACTCAAATAAGAATAATGAAATAGTTTGTTTCATAGGACTTGAACAATCACTTCACACATCACTTGACTTATTCAAATAAACTTAAACCAATTATTATAGAACCATAAAGAGAATTATTAGAGACTCAATATGTTCTAAACTCAATATCAACTAATCACCACAAGGGACAATTCTTCCTCACACACTCCTAGTCCAAGTATGTATCACCCAACTCAAATGTTATCAACAAAGCTCAATTACAAATCTCACATAACAATGATACTCATGTTATTTTCTAACTCAAGTTCTTTCACAACCAATGGGCTTCAACAACTATGCTTATAAAACAAGGTTTAAACACAACTCTCAATTCAGAAAATCTTGAAGCATTCAATCAACCACTTTCAAAAAGGAAACCACAAACAATCCTTTTCCCTCCAATGATAGTTAAGAAATCAACCACCATAGAAAATAAATAGGAGAATGTACCCATACCTTTTATGAAGATGAAGAAACCCCTTTGGAAAATCTGCCACACTCAACACACTTTGAAAAGAACAAAACAACCTTCACTTGAACCCTTTTACAAAAATAGAAATATCTCTTTATTTACATCTTATTTCTCCTTCTAAAAAAAATAATCAAATAGCCCTTGAAATAAGATTTCCAATGATATATAATATGATATACTCCTAAAAGGAAAATCACCAGAAATCTTTCCTTTTCACAACATGCACCACAAACCTTATCTCTCCTAGGGCAACCTTAGAAAAAATAAAATATTTGGAAAAATTAATAACTTGCCTTTAACCTCTGTGGGATTTGATCCCTTGTCACTGCCCCTACACCTCTCAAACCACAATGCTAATAACCACGTGAGACAACCGCTCACATAGAAACCAAGAGCGCAAAACCTCCTTCTTGCTTCCTCCGAACTTGCCCCCAAAAACCACGTGCACAAAAGGTTCTCTTTTTACCTTGCAAAACCAACACCGACGGGATTCAAACTTTGGATCTGCGTGCTTAAATGCCTTACGCGTCTTTCTCTTGCTACTAGGCCACAAACACCTATGGTGATAGGTAAGCAACCTCCCTTACCTTTGTTCCCTCTTCTCTTCACTGGTTTTCGAACGAATACGACACTTTTGCTCCCTTAGCGCTTCGAACGGATTATCTTCATCGAGGACTTAGGGAAAATAAAAGTTTAGTGGCATATTTATAAATGCCCACATTTTTCTTTTGATGTTGGCTATAACTTAATATTATTTGCCTCCTTATTTTTTGACATCGGCAATAATAAAATATTAATTTTAATTTTAATTTTAAATTATAATTTTAAATGATTAAAATTTAAACTTAAATATTTAAAATTAATTATCTCCTTCATCGGGGCACCTTTTTCGATGAAACTAAAAGCCAAATTGGGTTTTAAGAAAAACCCATTTCAAATATGCCATCCATGGTTTTAAATAAAACCTTTTATTTTTTCTACCTTGGTTTTCACAAAAACCCTGTAAATAGCCATGCTTTCCAAAATATCATAAATGCTTATTTATGAAATATTTTGGCCACCAAAACTCAATGTGATCCATGTGACATCAATGACAACATAAAATACCTCAAATTACCTCATATTTCCAATAGTCTTGGCCACTAAGAAGCTACGCCATTATATGCTAAGTCAAACAACTTATGTCATAGCTAGAGAAAATCCTCTGCGTTATATGATGTCTCACACTTATAACAACACCCGTACCGCTAAATGGATAATGCTACTCACAGAATTTGATCTTGAATTTATTAGCCAAAAATCCATTAAAGGTCAGATAATCACTGATCAACTTGTGGAAGCTCCACTACCTAGTGATCATCCTTTGATTATTGAGCTCCCAGATGATTCGGTATTTTTAGTCACTGAAGTAGACAATGATTTTATTCCCGAGGAAGATGTCGATATCACATTATTCTTTGACGGATCTAAGTACGATAAAGGTTAAGGTGCAAGAGTTGTCTTTCATACACCACAGGGGATTCCTATCCCCTTATCATTCAAGTTAGACTTCTCATGTACAAACAACACAGTAGAGTACAAAGCCTTAATATTAGGTCTTCAATCAGCTATATCTATGGGTATTAAATGTATTCAAATATTTGGGGATTCTCAACTTGTAGTGAAGCAGGTAACATGAGAATACCAATGCAAAGAGCCTACCATTAAACTTTATCATGAAGTAGCAATGAGATTGCTCTCAATATTTGAATGGTAGGAATTCAATAACTTACCTTGTTCAACTAATATATTTGTAGATGCAATGGCCTCTCTTGGATTCTTGATTCCAAAGAATGAATTAGGAGAGGTACAACCCCTAATAATCTCAACAATCTCTAAAGCAACCATTGTATGCGTTGACCCAAAATATGGACAAGATGTTTGCTTTATCCATACGGAATCATGTGTCTTGGTCAAGCCCAATAGTAGCCTTCTTAAAATTTGGAACACTCCTAACAGACATGTCTTGGTATGCCAAACATACTTTTAAGCAAATAGTAGCCCGTTTCATTCTCTTGGGTGACGTATTGTATAAACACGGTTATGATGGAATCTGCTTCATTATCTCGAACACGAGGAGGCCCAAAGGGCCATACAGGAAGCCCATGATGGTACTTGTGGTGGTCATTTTAGTGGAATAGCCATTGCAAAGCATCTTTTACGCATGGGTTATTATTGGCCCACAATGGAACACGATTGTTGCACATATGTCAAAAATTGCAAACAATGTCAAACACACACCAATTTAACTCACGTACCATCACAAGCTTTACAACCAATACAAAGTATCTGGCCCTTTTCACAATGGGACCTAGACCTAATTGGAGAAATTTCACCCTCCTCTTTGGGAAAACATACATTCATCATCACCACCATAGAATACTTCACGAAGTGGGTTGAGGTGATACCTCTAACCAGTACGACAGGACCTTGAATTGTGGATTTCATACTCCATCATATCATCTATCATTTTGGCATTCCCTCTAAAATCATTTCGGATAATGGTAAGTCTTTCAAGAATAAGGATGTTCGAGCACTTTGTAAAAAGTATAATATCCAACATAGTTTCTCGACTCCTTATTACCCACAAGAAAATGGACAAGCTGAAGCTACCAATAAGACCTTGATTACCATTCTTGGGCTTATCGAACAAGCATCCGAACGCCAACATGAGCAACACCATTTTCCTTGGTCTATGGAGCAGAAGCTATTATGCCTCTTGAGCTTGAGATTCCCTCCTTATGAGTTTCCTTGCAAGAATTCATAGATGATGATACAGCTAGACAAGCATGACTTGACCAACTCACACTCCTAGATGAAAGTCGAGTCAATGCACTAGAGCACTTATGAGTTTATCAAGACCACCTAAAGCATGCTTACAATGCTAAAGTCCATCTTCAAGAATTTCAAGTAGGGCATCTGGTGCTCAAAGAGAACCAACAAAACACCAATTCTTTACCACACCTTCATGACAAATTTGTAGCAAATTGGTTAGGTCCATACATAATCACTCAAGATGTGGGTAATGGTACTTATAGAATTTCCGATTTAGAGGGAATAGAGGAACCCAAACCACTTAATGTTCTTCATTTAAAGGTATTCTATTGTTAAAGGTGACACTTTATATGTATATATACATGGCTTTTCACATTAAAAAAAAAATTCACATAGGCATGCACACATTGCATACATTCCATTTGCATTTACATTTAAGCATTTGACATGCATCTTCACTTTTTGCATTCATACATTGTTTCATTCGCATACATTAAATCATACATATTCCATGGCATTGTACAATTTCCATTTACATATCAATACTCCATTGCATTAGGCATATACATTTGCATTCATCCCGTCCCATGTTCAATGATCTGACATAGTAATGATGATATGGTCATAAACAAAAAGTCAAGTTATAACAATTGGGGGTACCTAGTTTAAAGAAACTATGCAATCCTCACAAAAGTCATATGTCAACCACATCGCATGCCAAAATCACAAAAGCCTAGATTTTCAGTCACTCAACCATTACTAGTATAGCAAGCAACCTCCAAACGGATGTCTGATTTTCTTTGGGACCAAAAACATAATTTATACACTAAGAAAGTCTTGAGCATTGCCGATCGATCACAAAATAATCTTGAACCAATCACATTCCATCACACCTTCAAAACATTATGAGATAGGGGGGCTAGTACCATACTTGGGTAGTACCTTGAGGTGAAAAGGAGATATCCCTCGCTTGTCCCATTACGCAACATAGTCCAAAAATAGTGGTTTTCACCACTACAAACATTGCTCCAAAAATAAAATTAAAAACATAGAATAGTAAGGATAGGGTCAAAATTCTCATCACACCTCGGTTGAGAATTCGATTCCCCAAAGCTCTATACAAAATTAACAAATAAAATCCCAAATACCCTTGATCCCTAAAGTCGTAAGGATTCATACTACATGCCCCTGACCAGGATGGGTAGTCATCCCCAAGGTCTAAAAGATCAATCCCATAGGACTATGGAGTGAATCTCCACTAGGGCTATAGATGCTTGACTGGTAGTGGAGTAAGCTCATGCGAGGCGACATGTCTCTCCTCCAAAAAGAGAGACCTCTGACCGCACATAAGGACAAGCTAGCCTCTGGGTCATCTCCATAATAGGTCATGCCTAAATCTACTCATAATGGGTTAATGAAATTCACATGCACACACATTGGTTCTTTATTGGATAGGGTCATTGTCATACTCAAGACTTGGTAATTGAACCTCACTCGCACACACATTTGGTACTAAAGAAAGTTAGACAACCTTAGTGAGTTTGGTTGATGACACTAGTATGTTTGAGTCTTTGAAAACATTTTAGTCTTCCATATCAACATCCATATCTTCTTCCATAGCAACATCCATGTCTCCATCCATATCTGCTTCCATCCATGTCTTCATTAAAAGTCAAGTTGCAAAAACGCCAACAAATTTGGTACCCCCGATTGCAAAACAATGGACAACAAAAATGGCCAATAAAATTTTTGAACTATAAAAATATCATTCGAACACTATGCATTCCTCTCATATAGTTTAGATTCATTATATATTTACTTGCATTAATCATCCATAACACATGTCATTTAGATGGCATTAATCATCCACATAAACATCATTCATATACATGTCATTTAGCTTGCATTAATCATCCATATAGGCATTATGCATACACATCATGATTAGCCTACATTAAGCATCCATAAAATATTCAACAAAAATTTCATAAAATATAAAAGTATTCACACAAAAGATAACACAAATATATAAAAGGCCATGTATATATATATATAAATTGCATATACAATGAACGCAAAAAATGCTACAAGGGAGCACCAAGGCTCATATACAAAATAGTGCATCTAAGAACTACGCTAATGTCCATGAGAGGACCCCTAAGACCTAGTAGGAGCCCTCGGCCTAGTACTCTACCTAGACTCAGTATGCCTAGATGACTCAACTATAGAAGAGGAAGGAGGATCTGGTAATGTAATATGGTTTTGCATACACACATCCTCCAAGGAATGTGCATATGCCTCATTAGCCCACAGACATCGTAAGTCCATCTAATGCCGACGCTCCTTCACCAACATCTCTACTTGAAGTCGTGTGACCATCACCCGATCACTAGCCACAGCTATCACCCTCTCCACCTCTAGCCAAGCTATAGTATCCAATGACTCCCTATGAGTCTCGAGCATAACCTCGTGCTCCTTGCAAAGCTGCTCCAGCTCTACCCACAACCTCACCACCTCAGATATCTCACCCAACCCCTCATCATCCTCCCTCTCATCATCTACCAACCCCATATCTAGAGTCTATTTATCCAATCCCCTTGACCGTCTTTGACTCATCGATCATTGATCCCTTGTCCTCTTCGGAGTCACCCATAACCCCACAGCTACTACCTCATCACCTGTAACCTTTGGTACCCATATTGGTTGGGCACCAAACCACTCCATATGCTTCGAAGTCACCATGGCATCATCTACATCAAGGACCTCTATCTCCTAATCATCCTCCATATGTACCCACCATGGCTCTACACATGGAAGCATCCCCTCATCTCATCAATGTCGATACAACACCGGCTCATTAGGCACATCCTGAGGCAACCCAAACTACCTCAACACCCATGAGTACTGAAAGTACTCCACCTCCTCATCTCGCTGCCCAATAAATCACCAAGAATACCTCACCCGATGTCACTACTCCCCATCACCATCCCATCGAGCTCCATGCCATGGCCTCCATATCACGTCCACCCGAGTCAACCCCGACCACATATCCCGATACCACTAGCTGGTATGAATCTCTCAACTCGATTGAACTTCCTCCACCACCGCCCATCACCTAGCGTAGGGCTCCCCCATTTTCCATGACTCACATGGCAACCCCTCAGGTTGAGCCACAACAAAATACTCCCAAGCCCAACATTGTAGAAGGAAGTTGCATCCAATCCCCTTCCTCTCCCTCTGAATCACCTCATATAACTCCTGGTACAACTGTGCCAATAAGGCAGGCACCCATGCATACTCCCGAGGATCCATCAATAGATCACTCACCAACCCCAATAGGTTCCAAGGGAACCTACAACCAGTGCTATTAGGTAGCACTATATTTTCTAGCACAAACATGATCAAGGTGGGGAGCACATCCAACTCCTTCACCTTGTACATGCTTAGATAGCATATACCCCCATCCCCCATCTATGCCTCTCACCATCGGTCCCCGAACATCTACTCCATATCCACCTTCTTATCATGACCAACTACCACCCTCTCCCCTTCTACTGGCACCTTGAGAATGCGGTATACATCCTCAAGCATAACAGTAGCCTCCCCAGTCGATAGCTGGAATGTCCCCCTATTAGGGTCCCATCTCTCTATCAATGATGAGAGATATCCCTCATTCACCCTCACCACGTCTAGCCTAGCTACACCCTCCAGGCCCACCTTCCCCAACAACTCCCAGTCATCAGTCGTTAGCTTCTTCCTCATCCCAGGAACGAGAGGAGAAAACCGATGTCGAGGCTCTATGTCCCTCAACTGCAGCAACAAACATTTTCATTAATACTATTAAAAAAAAAAAACAACAAAAAAATGCACAAAAGATAAAGTGTTTTTAAACATTATCAGGGCAAATGGTGCCTCAGCTCTACCAGTAGCATTCGATCCCTCCACCACCATAGCTTTCACATAAATTCTCACTAGCCTCACTAAGCTCACAAACCCACTCCACTCCTCATACGTAGCTTCTCAAAGTCCAAAATGCACAAGTGAGCCTCACGATTCACTCAGAAAGCTATTTATAGCTTTCCCTAGCACATTTAGGTGCAAGTCTACACCTATGAATTCGTAGGCTTGCTTGTGCGCCTATGGGTGCACCTAGGCTCATCTGCGTGCCTACGGGACACCATAGGCGCAGCCATGTGCCCTGGAAAAAAATGGCACAAAGATAAAATCAATAAAAATGGTAGCTTACCTCCTCCAAATTTCACCAAATTTCATCCACACATCATGCACATCCTAAAATTAGGTTTTATAAAAACAAAAATTGTTTTGCAAGCATAATTTTTGAGAATAAACCAAATCTTCAAAATACGCTAATTAAGGCACAAAATATAGCAAAACAATCCAAATTTTCATAAAACTCACATCTGATCATTCTGCATTATATTCTTCATCATCACATACAATTGTGCAAAAATCGGAGTTAAACGAACCTCGTATCTAGTAGGTTATTCTATAAACTTGGCGATTGCAGCGATGGTCATCCATACAATTTGGTAAGATGAATAATCTACAATAAGGACATTTGACAATGATCATCATCCATTATCACATCATCAAAGATCACAATCACATTTGGCACCTCACATTTTGAGTACAACTTTGCTAAGAACAATTTGCTCAAAGGCGGTCATTGATGCCCTTTTTTGTGGGGCATGAAAACATGGATAATCAAAATTACAAACACTCATTCATTTGACAACAGTCACCATACAAGACATATGGGTAGGTTGATTGGTTCCATTATAGAATTGGTGAAGAAATTTCCACAATCACTACCCCACCCCTACGTTGACTTAGTCATCATGCATCTTCATAAATTGCATACTCAATGATGCCATTGCGACATATTATTCAACAACATCGAATCATACCAAAATTTGGGGTAACCACAATTTGATTATGATTTCCCATGATAGGATACATCTTACAATCACATGGTATTATACACCAACCCCTTTCCCACCATTGGGGCATAAATGGTATCACATTTTACATCATTCATATTGTCCACAATCACATGGTATTATACACCAACCCCTTTCCCACCGTTGGGCATAAACGATATCACATTTTACATCATTCATATCGTCCACAATCACATGGTATTATACACCAACCCCTTTCCCACCGTTGGGGCATAAACAATATCACATTTTACATCATTCATATCGTCCACAATCACATGGTATTATACACCAACCCCTTTTTTTTCCACCGTTGGGGCATAAATGGTATCACATTTTACATCATTCATATCGTTCACAATCATAATGCATTTCACATCATTCATTCATCAATGGTACAAATTCACTACATCATTCATTATTAGCACACAAATTTTTCAATTGGCTTGTGAGATACATTCGTAACTCATTCGCCAATTGAGGGGGTAAGCTACAAAATTCCAAAAACATCAGTGTTCAAATCCAATAACAGAGAGAAGCTACTTCTATGCCCATAGCCCAAGTAGGTGTCTCATATTTTTGCACCATATTGTGTTTCACGCAACATGGTACAAAAATGGGCATCTGTAGACACCAAATCATAGCCATTAATCCTCCATCCTAACCATCCTACCACCCACTTTTCCACCATACACCTTTCTCGCCATCCATTCAGCCACTTTTAGCCCTTCCCACCTTCAAAAGGCCCACTTTAGCCCTTTTCTGCCATTTTTTGCCCCCTGTGGATTTAATTTATATTATTTATATTTAATATAATATTTTATTAATATATTTATTATAAAATAAATATATTTAAGCCTGATTAACCTCAGTCGTCTGATCCAATCTAATCTCCATCGTCAATATTCATTAATCCATGCCACATCTAAAAAGTAATCTCAACCTTAGGATCTAATTTAATATTAGCCACACGATCAAAAGTGTAAGGCTAAAACCCTAAGAAAACCCTAGGTTGGATTATAAATAAGGGCATTTGCAAATTCTCAAACCCTGGAACCCTGATATTAGAATTTACATCTTGAAGAGATCATTGGATAGAGCCCTAAAAACTGATAAAAAGATAGAGCCCTAAAAACCCAAATCCCTAGCTATCTAATACAACTTCTGCTGTTCCAGCCATCTCCCATATCCATCCTTTCCACCTTTCCCTACTCCATTGACATCGTTGCCACTTAAGGATTAAGGATATATTTGAGATAGAGATAGAGTAGATTTGTGCTAGACTTGGGATAGAGTTTGGTGTAAATTTAAGATAGAGTTAGAGAAAATTTGTTCTAGTCTTGAGACAGAGTTTGGTGTATATCGATATAGAGTTGAGAGCAAGCTTTGGAGGTGGCAAAGTAAAGAGGACAACAATATCCATTGGATAGAGATCCATTAGCCAGTGTAGTGGGGATAGAGGTCTCCTATAGAGAGAGATACACAAGCCAGAGCAGTGGGGGCAGAAGTCTTCTAAAAGATCACCGACCAAAATAGAGGGGAAAGAGTTCTCTTGTGGAGAGAGATCCACAAACCAGAGCAAAGGGGAAATAGTTCTCCTATGGAGTGTGATCCGTGAACAAGATGGAAAGATAGAGTTCTTCTATGGAGAGAGATCCATAAACTAGTTGAGGAGATAGAGTTCTCATGGATCAAGTTCCACAAACCAGAGAAAATGGGAAAGAGTTCTCCTATGGAGAGAGATCCACAAATCTAATTGTAGACACCAAATCACAACCATTAATCCTACATTCTAACCATCCTACCACCCACTTGTCCACCATACACCTTTTGTGCCATCCATTCAACCACTTTTAGCTCTTCTCACCTTCAAAATGCCCACTTTAGCCCTTTCCCACCATTTTCTGCCCCCAATGGATTTAATTTATATTTAATTTATATTATTTATATTTAATATAATATATTATTATTATATTTTAATATATTTACTATAAAATAAATATATTTGAGCCCGATTAACCTCAGTCATCCGATCCAATATAATCTCCACCATCCATATTTATTAATCCATGCCACATCTAAAAAGTAATCTCAACCTTAGGATCTAATTTAATCTTAGCCACACAATCAAAAGTGTAAGGCTAAAACCCTAAGAAATGCCTAGGTTGGATTATAAATAAGGGCATTTGCAAATGATCAAACCTTGGAACCCTGATATTAGAATTTGCATCTTGAAGAGATCATTGATGAAGCCCTAGTGAAGTAGAAAGAGATAGAGCCCTGAAAACCCAAAGCCCTAGCTAGCCAATAGGACTTCTACTGTTCCAACCATCCCCCATATCCATCCTTTCCACCTTAGCCTACTCCATTGTCATCGTTGCCACTTTCGCCCATTCATCGCATTCATCGCATCCCCCACGATCTACTTCTATAGATTTTATATTCATCGTAGGTGCCCTCCCAAGCTTGTGAAGCTCGCTGTAGAGCTTGCCAAGCGCACACCTACACCTGCTATATTACAGGCTCACTCTAGAGCCTACGAAGCTCACACCAGAGCCTACCCAGTGCACATCTGAGCCTACTGTTATCACTGAAGGGTGAATCAAAGCCTACTGCATCATGCCATCTACTATCAAAATTGCAATAACAAAACAAAATATCATCACAAGCAAGGTATATCATTATTTATTTTATTCTATTACAGGATCTATATATTTAGCATGCCATTTGATCTATTTTTGGTTAGGATTTATTGATATTTGAGGGTCTCATACTGTGGAGCCCTTATAGGTGTTATTAACCTATTTCTTTATTTGTGTGCATGCAGGTCTATAGATTCTATTTATTGTTGAATGATTGTTGAAGCTGGAGTGGCCCGAAAACATGGATACCTGAAGCCCACTCATTTCATTGGAAGCAATGACACAATATTTGAAGATACTTCTTTGTTGTAGCTAGGGTTTTGGAGAACCCTAGCGTATTATAAATATTTTTATCAAAGGCTCATTGAGTACAGATTGTATGAAAAGGAGTTTATTAGCTCCCCCATTTATTGAATAAATTTATCTATTTGTGTAATCTTGGTTTCCTTGAGTTATTTTATTTCTTTATTATTTTAAGTGTTGTGTTCTTGTCTTCATACTAATCATAGGGGATTGGTGTCTCCTTTGGACAAAGGTCCATAAACATTGTAATAAGGAATTTATTCCCAAGAGATTTATTGAGAAAATTTAGTGGAATGATTTTCTCCATGGAGTAGCCCACATTGGGTGAACCATGTTAAATTTGTGTCTCTCTTGTGTGTGATGATTTGTGCATTACTTTGATTACTGCTATTGATATTTCCATTGATAATATTGGATAATATTATTTGGGAAAGAAAAGTAAAAGTTGGTCTTATACTGTTCACCCCCACTCTGAGTATAAGCCTATGTTCTTCAAATTGAAAATTTATCTTTAATCTATCATTCAAAACCTAGGGAGTTATAAGGTAGTCTACTTCAAAAGAACATGGCAAAGAAAAAACAAATGAAAAAGAATACTAATGATCAAAAAATTGAAATACAAAGACATGAGTTGTCAAAAATATTTGAAAACCTATGTGTCCAAGAAAAAATAGACATTCAAGATATTTCAAAAATGTTGGAAAGATTCAAATTCCATACACAACACACAATAGAAGAAATTGAAAAGGATACATCAATAAGTGACAAGAACGCCTCACAATCAATGTTGAGAGAAATCAAAAATAAAAATTTCTTAACACTATATAGTAATTCGAATACAAAGCTTCAAGAGGTATATGAAGATTCTAAAAGATATTTTACAAAACCTAGTGATATAGGACACTTGATGTATATGGTATTTATTTCTCATGAAATCCTTAAGGACAAGAATAGAAGACAAGAGGACATGATTAAAGATTTAAAAAACAAGTTTATTGATGATACGTTGAAGAATAGGCTTGATGATATTACCATTGAAGCATGAAAAGGAGAATTTTCAATACTTCAAAAATGCATGCAAAGTACTCTCAATGATGCTAATGATTGTTATGAAGATTTTGTTACTATACCTATTAGTCTATGGAGAATAATATAAAATGAAATTATTAATCTAAATATCTCTAAGATGAGAAAACAAGAAAAATTTGAAGTAGAGAACCAATCAGTGATGAAATATGCTTCTTGTGATACAAATAATTTAAGGTCCATGATGATAGATTCAAGTTGCAATACTATAGAATCAAAGCCATTGATGATTGATGCATGTTGTGATACTAGTGATATTATTCAAAAGAAAAAAGATGCAAATTATGATTCTTGTCAAAATGAAAGGAAATATTGTAATGCAAGAAATGACACTAGTAATTTAGAATTCATGATAAAAATAGAAGAACCTGTTGCAAATATTGATGCTATATGCGATACAAGTGATTTGAATATAGTTCATGCTATTAGAATTGATGAAGGTATAGATTCAAATGATGATAAATATAGTGATGCTTAGAATTGTATTGATCAATCTAATGATTGTATTGGTCATTTTGAAAAGCATATTAATGATTTGGTTCTAAGTTGAGATATAAAGATACAAGTTTAGAAAAATATGAATAGGGAATAAAATAACTAATTGTACCATAAATAAGATCTAAATGTGAAGGTCTTGGATATGCAGGTCAGAATAGCAACAATAAGCAAGGAACTAAGTTTGTAACAAGAAATAGTGACATCAAATCAGTGATAAATATTGATAGGAACAATTTCAATAAAGGATAGAATGGTCAAAGGGATATGGTAACAAAAAAAAATGTAGTCATTATGGAAAATATGGGCATAATATAGAAAGATATTGGAATCTCCATAGTTGTAAAATTTGTGAAGGTACCAATCATTCTCAAAGATATTGTTGGTACAAATAAAATTATTTTTTGAATGGATATACACAATGACAAGAAAATCCATTAATGGATTCCCTCAAAAATATTTCTTGAAGTTTAGATATGGGAACAAGAAAGGTATGAAATTCAACAATAAAATTAGAAGGAAAACAATAACAATGCCAAAGTTAGAATACAAAGTCAAGCAAAAATATGAAGCTCAAGAAGAAGATCAAATGCAAGGTCACTTGAAGAATGAAGACAAATATGAAGATCCATATTGAAGACTAAAGTCTTCAATAACCAAATAATGTAATACAAGGTGATGTTAGAGAATATTACATTATTTGGTACATGTCAATGTACCACCATGGGTACATGGTTAGATTAGGGTCTTACGTTAATATTAATATCTTTACTTTATGTAATGTAATAATGTGCAGGTAATGCACAAGTGTCTTTAGTTAGGTGTGTATGTGCACAAGTGTCAATCATGCAGAATGCACATGTGTCCTTAGATTAGGAAAGTGAAGAGTCACATACTATTATATATTCATGATAAAGCATTGTAATATGTATGGAAAGTGCATTGCTCATAGCATGCTTTAGTAGATCTCAATTTTATAGCATTTCCTTATATTTTCATGAGCTTTCATTAATGGTAGTTTTATGAGTTATTGCAGAAGTATCTTATGAGTTTTACATGCTTAGTATATTGCCATTATCATTGATTCAATATTGCATGCTCATTTAGTACTTGTGGATGCATTTCCTTAAATATATAGCATCAAAAGCTAACAGTCATGACCCCTCCTAACAAGGCACAATTTTTCCCTAGATCTACTTCTAGCACTTTCCTGTAATAAATACCCTCCTTAATATCATGCTGTCTATTCAAAACCACACATCTCCATGATTTAGCATGATACTGCTCTACCCCACATGGTTAATTTCATTTTATATGCACATTTGATCACTTAAAGGGACCTCAAGGTTTGATTTTAGATCAAGGGAGCTCTTAGACTCCTCTATTCAAGTAGACTTTGAGAATCTAACAAAATTCTTCCAAGTTTTTTGTGTATATTTATAGAATCATGGTGTTGTCCTGAATATCATGATATCATAGAGTTGTAGGTCTGTCATGTGAAGCATGTTTCTACCTCAAAATCTAGTTGAGGTAACTTCCTTTCTAAATTTTAGTGTTTTCCCTTTATTTGTTTATTGTTTGTTGTTTTTCCTTCATTCTGATTTATTACAGAACACATTAAAATAATAAAATCAAGATATATTTAATCTAGTCTTTTGTTTTGCCTTGTTTAAGATATCTAAAGAAATTGAGAAAGTCAAATAACCTTTCGTGCTAGTTTTCCTTTGATTTGTTTATATCCTTTTTTAGTTTAGGCAAAAAAAACAAATTCCATATAGTTTGCATTAGGTTAGATTTGTATATGCATTTTTATTGCACCCTTTCTTCAAAGAAAATGTTTATTTTTTTATAACTTAGGAATAGTATTCATAAAAAAGAAAAAAACATATCTAGGTTAGCTCTCATATTCTTGCATACCTTATTTGATGCGCTTTATTAAGGTCTTTAAATAATCAATAAAATTTCTTTAGAGACATCAAGAATTAGGTGTTTGCATAATATATACACCTAAACATTAGGATTAGAGTGATTCCTTTAAAAAACACTCTTGGTGAATCCCATTTACACATGAGAAAAACCTAACTACTAAAGTTTTGAGGTGAAAAACTGCTTGTGGACACTCTATCCCTCATAGACTGCTAGATCTTTGCAAGTCACTTCTTACATTTTGGTGAACCCAATAGGAACACACTTCATTGTATTCAAAACCTTCATTTAATTAAAATATAAAATATTATTTAAACATAAGCAAGACCACCTAATTTTGTTTATGTATATTGGAAAAGTTATAGTATATCAAGAGATCCTCATAAGGTCTATTAGTCAATTGATTTATATTCATAGTATTTTTACCTTTCTTTAATAAATATTTAATTAGTTAACTAATTTTACCTTTTCTAGACCATGGCTCATATAAACTATAATATTTGTAGTGGAAAATTTATAGACCTAAACTAACCTCCTGTATGGGATGACAATAAACAACAAATTGATAGAGAAACTTCAAACCTTAAAGAATATGATGATGTCACTTCAACTACTGGATCTCTTAACCGAAGAGAAGGATCCCATGCTCAACATACTTTTAATTTTTTAAATCACATTGTAAGTTTCTTAGAATACAAAAAATATATAATGGCCGAAGCATTAGAAATATTAATTCATTTTGATGAAGAAGGATATTCAAGTGCACATCAAATTCCAAATTCTAGCTCCATGTCCCTTCATAAATCATATAATAATCCTTTACTTGATCAACCTCCTACAAGTCAAAGTTTAAATCAATATGCTTTTAAACTTAATACATCAAATTCCAATTTTATTAATGCTACAACTATAACTAATGTAAAAGGTCAGATTACTCAACCTCCACCAACTAATCATACTTCTATACCTCCTAATAATACTTTTTCTATACCTCAACAAACAAACACATACTATCCTCCAAATTTTTATATACTTCACAACCCTTATAATAATACCAATGCCAATACCTCTAATATAAATCAAATTCCATCATAAAATCTTATGTCTAACACATATAATCAACCTTTAAATAATCTTAGAATAAATCTACCTACATCTCAACCTTTGAATCTATAGCCTCCTAATTGTGATCCTAAAATTCAAAATTTAACTACATTAGTAAAAAAACTTGCTCAACGTATGGATACCATTCAAGAACATAGCTTCACTTATTCATATAAATACATGTGCAATCAACCTTTCGATCCTATGGTAGCATGTCGACCATATCCACCTAATTTTCAAACACCTCAACTTTCAATTTATAAGGGTATGGAAGATCCCATAGATCATATTAGAGTGTTTCAAACCTCTTGCCATGATAGAGCATATAATGACATGTTACTATAAAAATATTTCCCAAAAGACTTGGAGATTCAACTTTAGAATGGTATTACTGACTATCCTGTTATTCTCTTAAGAATTTCAAAGAAACCACCGATATGTGTATTCAACACTTTGTTGCTTATGCGGATAACATAGTTATCCTTAGATATTTGTATCAACTAAAATAAGCTAAGGATGAAAGTTTCTTAGATTTCCTAGAAAAATGGAGAAAACTAGTGGGTAAACTTCAATATACTGCACCACCTAAAGACATGTTAGACATTTTTATTAGAAACCTTCAAGTTCAAATATCATGTGATTTAGAAATTGCAACCATTTAATCCTTTGAAAAAATAGTTAACTTAGCAAGATATGTTGAAGCAACCCTCATAAGAAGAGGGCAACTAAAGCTTAAGAAAGAGGAAGAGAGACTTACTAAATCTCAATATAAAAAATAAACATGTAGTGGGTGATGGTGTCACCGATAGTAATCAAACTAATAATTTTAACACCACAAACACTACAAAAATTGGTGCTTAATAAACTTAAAAAATCAAAAATAAACTTCACTAAAATTAATCAATCCTTATCTTCAATTCTCAAACAACTTTTGAAATCTAAAATGATTCATATTCCACCCATTAGACAACTTGATGCCAGTATTAATTGATATAATGCTAATCAACATTGTGACTATCATCAAGTGGAAGGGCATACTACAAATAAATGCAAATGACTTAAACATGTTGTCCAAGATTTATTAGATGAAGATCACATTGTTTTGGGCGATTCCAAACTAGTTTCTTCTACCAATCAAGACATGGGTATATTTCAACACCTTTATCTAAGCATGACCAATAAATAACTAATAAGTATCATATCATAATGTTCCATCCACTTATCATAATATTATTGGAATAATATATATCACCACTAGACAACAACAACCACAACCTCAAAATAATCCATCTTCAAATCAACCTTCCCCACCACCATTGGTTCTTCATAATAATAAGACTTCTACTTATTATAGGCCACATTTTGTTCTTAAATATCAACCTAAAGAAACATTTGATCTTAAACAACTTGCTAATACACTTGCTAAAATATCCCTTTTAAAGCTTCTTCAAACCTCTTCTATTCATAGAGAAGCTTTAATTAATCTATTAAGTGAAAAATAGTACCCCAAGACATTTCACCTAATAATCTTGCCAATGTTGTTGGATATCTTGGAGTAAATCATGCCACCATAATATTCTATGAAGATGATCTTCCTCTTACAACCATGCATGGATAATTTCCCCTTTATATTATAGGCTACATAGGAAGTTCATAAAAAGAATATTGGTAGATAATGGATCTGCCTTAAACATTTTGTAACCTCCAATTCATTGAATGATTTGGTATGGGGGAAGAATATCTTGAGAATCTGATATCATCATAAGAGCATTCAATAATGGGTCCCAAGAATCTAGTGAGAACATAACTTTACCTTTCAAAGTGGGATCTAGTATCCTCAATAACCTATTTTACGACATACCTTGTCAAATCTCTCATAATATTCTTCTTGGACACCCTTGGATTCATGCCATGAAGGCCATCCCTTCAACCCTTCATCTTGGTATTAAATATAGATATCAAAATAAACTTGTTCGTGTTCATGGTGACTCTCAACCTTCTAAAAATTACACAATGGTTAAAGCAGACCTAGACAAATAAAATTTTGTCCCTCTATATATTTAAATGAACTCCCATCTTCTAATTTATCATCTTCCTATTCATAAGTTACAAAATAATTCAAATATTTAAATACTAATGATCAGCATCAGACAAGTGATATTCAAAATATCAACACTTAAGCTAACCAAGTTTATAAAAAAGCTTTCATACACCTTGCTAAGCTACCACCTTCTCCTATAACCTTGGGATTACCTTGTATTAAAGGTGAAATAGTGCATATAGGTTCACGTAACTTTACTTATGTGGGTACCTCTCATGAAGAATGAATTAGTGGTAGCAACCTACTCCCCATTGAAAGAAAATTTTCCATATGTTATCTATCTAAAGACTATGTTTTACCTAATAATTTTTTTACTAATATGAGATATCAAGGAAAGGGCTTGGGATCCCATGAATAAAGGATCAAAGAACCACTAGAAGTTGATACATGACCTGAATAATGTGGAATCGATTATATCCCTAATAAAAATCAACCTTTGCCCATGGACAACAATGATGATCTAATTATAACTTATGTAGAATTCACTTACCAAAGTGGCCTAGAATGGGATGATCAAGATGAATAACCTCATTTCCCCCATTCAACAATATTTTGTGTTATATTTTTATCACATTGGTCCATCCTGAACCAATCACTACTCGAGAAGAGCATGCTAGTGGGAATATTTTTTGTGACATACCCCATAAAGATAATTTTCAAAATAATTTCTTCTTTGATGGATATTTCCCTTGTATAGCACATATTGATTAAAATAAACTTAAAGAAGAAGACCAAATAATTATTACTCCAAGTGACCTTGAAAAATTAGGGTTTTCACTATTACCTCCTTAAGACAAAGATTAATCATGTATTCTTATTAAGGAAACCATTGAAATCAATATTGGAACCATAGACAACCCCAAAATCCTCAAATTTGGACAAGCTCTAACTCTAATATAATAAGACCAACTTACTAATTTATTAAATGAATTTCAAGATATTTTCACTTGGTCAAATGTTGATTTTCCTAGGCTATACCCCTCTAGTTATGCATCATTTAGTAGTTTTACCAAATGCTAAACCTATTAAGCAGAAGATTTAAAAAAAGCACCCTAAAATTGCCTTATTATAAAAGAACTAAAAAAACTCCTTTATTTTAGTTTCATCAAAGCTATCGATTATTCTGATTGGATTTCCAACATTGTACCTGTTTCCAAGAAAGAAGGCATTGTTATAATATACACTAAATTTTGAGACATCTACAAGGCTTATCCCAAAGATGATTTCCATTTACCTAATATTGACATGATTATAGATTTCATAGGTAGATGTGGTATGTTATTTCTAATGGATATTTTTCTAGGATATAATCAAATTAAAATTGCTCATGAAGACCAAGCTAAAACTACCTTCATCAACCCTTGGGGAATATTTTGCTATCAAGTTATACCTTTTGGCTTAAAGAATGTTGGTGCAACCTGTCAAGGGGCTATGACATATAATTTACATGACTTAATGCATGATGTTGTAGAATATTATGTAGATGATCTCCTTGGTCATTCTATACATATTGAAACTCATGCACAGGACCTAAGGCATATCTTTGAATAATTACAAGAGTATAAATTTTACCTTAATCCCTCTAAGTGTGTCTTTAGATTCACATCTAGCAAACTATTAGGCTTCATTGTTTCTAGGAGAGGTATTGAAGTAGATCTTGACAAAATATAAGCTATTACTAATATGCCTCCCCCACACAATTTAACTAAATTACGAAGTCTGCAAGACAAAATTCAAGCCATTAGATATTTAATATTGGAACTAGAAGATATATATTAACCTTTATTTAAGCTCTTATGTGGAGATGTAGAATTTTGATCGGATGATGAGTGACAATAAGTCTTTGAAGATCTCAAAACATATCTCACATCCCCTCCTATTCTCATAATGCCTAACCCAGCTAAAAATTTACTACTGTATATTTCTATAATTATTCATGTGCTAGGGGCCATGTTAGCCCAATATGATGATAAAAATAAAGAAAGAGCAAGTTATTATATCAGTAAAACCCTAATTAGTTATGAAACCCATTACACTCCCTTAGAAAATATTTGCCTTACTATAGTGTTTGCATCATAAAAAATATGATATTACATGCTTAACCATAAGATATTTTTCATTACAAAGGTTAATCCCCTCCACTATCTTATTGCAAAACCCCATATTTCAGGAAGAACCGCTAAATGGGTCATTGCTCTTAGTGAATTTGACTTAACCTTAATTAACAAGAAAGCCATTAGGTGTTAATTCATTGTTGACCAACTAGCTGTAGTACCCTTAGAAGCAACCCACTCTCTAGTGATAGAATTCCTAGATAATTGTGTCTTCACCATTAAAAAAGAACCTCAATATTCCTAGACCCTATATTTTGATGGTGCCCATTGCTTAAAGGATGTAGGGGCAAGAATCATATTAGTCACCCCAAAGAAACAATTAATCTCTCTCTCCTTTAAGTTATGATTTTCTTGAACTAATAACACAATGGAATATAAATCCCTTATCTTGGGACTCTGTGATACTTTAACCTTGAAAATTAAAACTCTCCTTGTATTTGAAGACTCTCAACTTGTAGTAAATCAAGTTAATGATGTATATCACATGAAAGATGAAAATTTTAAACCATACAAATACATAGTTGAAAGATTATGTTAGCCTTTGATGAGATAACCATAGAGTCTATCCCACTCTCTTCTAATCACCATTCTTATACCATGGATGTAGCCACATCCTTTATCCCCTTATAATTAGAAGATGAGCATGCCATGATCATCACCCGCCAACTTAGAGAACCTATAAATCCTAGTTCTAGTCATTTGAATTTGGATGTATTCACCATTGAAACAAAATTTAAGACTTGGTACAAAGATATCTTCACTTGATTAAAATATGACATGATGCTTGAGATCTTAGATCGCAACAAGCAAAAGCGTTTGCGTAAAAGAGCTTGCAAATTTTTGATAGTTGGCAATATTTTATATCGACATTCATTTGATAGTATCATTTTATGATGCCTAGCCCTTAAAAAAACCAAAGTATCTCCCCATGAAGTTTATGAAGGGTCATGTGGTGGAAATTTTAGTGATAATTCTATTTCTAAAAAGCTCCTTCAATTGGGTTATTATTGGCCTTCCATGGAGAAGGATGAATGTGATTATGTCCAAAACTATGACAAGTACCAGCATCATGATAACCTTATCCATGCACCATCATAATATATTCAAGCCATTAATTCCCCATTGATACCTTTCTATGTGGCACCTATCTATTCATTGGGAATATTAACCCTATATCTTTTGATGGCCATCAAATTATCATCATAGCCATAGAATATTTCACTAAGTGGGTAGAGGCTATACCTTTATCCATAGTCATTGGAGCCCAAGTTTATAAATTCATTCTTAACCAATTTTTTTGTTGATATGGAATCCATTCCATTATCATATCAAATAATGAGACACCTTTTAAGAATAAATATGTCCACAAGGTTTGCTTTAAAAATAAAATTCAAGATACATGGACTACTTATTATCCTTAAGAAAATTGCCAAGCAGAACCATCTAATAAAACACTAATTAAAATCCTTAATAAACTGGTCATGATTAGAATATTCAGATTTATCTTGCCTTATGGGCTTATCGTACCAATGTATGTACTCACAATAGTGCAATACCATACATACTCATATATGGAACTGAAGCAGTTTTTTAGTTTAAACTTGAAATCCCTTCTTTGTGCATCTTGTTGAAAGATGCTTTTGTTGGTGATGAGTATCACCTTACTTATCTAAAGCAATTAGAGTTGCTCAATGAAAATTGCATCAAAACCTTGGAGAATATCTGAGCCTATAAAAATAGGCTCAAATATGCCTACACTAAAAAGGCACATAATCACTCCTTCGAAATAGGAGACTTGTTATTTAAATAATCAAACTAATTCTAATGCTCAAACTAATTTAAAGGTAAGTTTCAACCTAATTGGCTAGTCCCCTTCATCATTATAGACAATTTTGGCTCAATATCCTATCACCTTGCCAACTTAGACTAAAAATACCTTAAAAAACCCAAGAATATTATGCACTTTAAAAAGTATTATGCATATCTGTGCACATCCATGATTACTTGCCTACACGATGACTTTCTTTAGATATTTAGGAATCTAGAGGAGGAGTAAAAGTCTTAATGATGAGATATCCAACTAGCACTTCTCAATCATATTATAATTGTAACTCGATACCTTAGCCTCACATTTGAGATTACACAATGTTCAGAAAACCAAAGACGTAAGACCTTTTCTTCTTCTATATAATTCCCAAACACCTTTAGTGCCATCTTGTATCACTTGCTTGATCATATTGCATAATTTATTGAACATACTACATGTCTACATATTATAAATATATGCTTGATTTTCCTACTTTGTATAATTCTTGACATTAATTTGCACCTTTGCTTTTCATAAATTGCATGAATGCTTGTCATGATATATACATGATTTATTTTCATAAATGCATGATTTGTCTACTCATGTAGATTCAAAGGACTCTACAATGAGGTAATGATGACAACTAGTTAGGTTAGCTTATATGAATTGCACTTATAGTAGGTCACTAATGCTAGTAGGTCCCCTCCCTTAGAACATTGGCTTGATTTGTATACACTTTTTTCCATCGAGATGCTATGATTACCTTCCTACCTATATTAGGAACCGTGTGATAGCAAAATTTTCTTGATTTTTTGTTGCTTTCTTCTAGTTTTATTGCTTGCATGGCACATCCATTTTTCATTAATTACCTTAGCCTATGCTTCTCAAGGAGGGAATGATAGGGGTTATTCCTTGTTTAATGAATTTCATACCTTAGCACACAATTAAAATTACTTGAAAGTATGAACAAATAATAACCTTCTCATCATCTTCCTTCCTTGAAAACTATGGATTTTCACCTAGTTTTATTCCATTCTATAGTACCTCTTATTTGTATTACCCTCAAACCTTCTAAAAGGTTTGATTAATGGGTAAAATATTTATCTATTTTAGGGTATTCTTATACCTCCTATATCTAGCACAAAGTTCACCTTCATTAGTCATCCTTTTTGATAGTTTAGGGTCTCAATCATCATCCTTAACCTAGATACTTTTCTATACCACGAGTTGTAAAATTCATGAAGACGTTAAATGATGATCCTATTAGGACATTCAATCACCATATCTTTAGTTCTAGGTAATTTATGGCTAGAATATCTATAAATCTACCTTGGTATTGAACACCTTGACAAAACCCTTCTTTGTTTCATAGTTCCACCTTATCCAAATCATGATGGAGAGCAACAATTCTCTTTTTTGTCCTATAGATACCTATAATTTACCTTTTCCATGCATGTAGCCAAATGGAATAATTGTTAGGTCTTCTTTATGGTCTCACCTTTGAATTAGAGACAAGTTATCCTCTTCTAAGTCACATTCCCTTGATCCCTTTGTACCTAGGCCCATCTTGTTGTGCCTAGAGTGCAAGGTGCCATTTTTATACATGTTTGTTATTCCCTAAGGAACCTTCCTAACTTATAGGTATTCATTGGGTATAATTTCCATGTGTGATAATGCATCTAACCTTAACATGTTATCTTTAGTTTTCTCCTAATATTATTTAATGACTTGTTCATTTCTTCTTTGCCCTCTTTATATTTTCTCTTCAATTCATATTCTCCTTAGTATATTCTATTTCATTATTTCTCTACAACCTTCCTTATCATCCCAAAAATACTTGGGAGGAGGTCCCTTCCACTACTAGGTATTTGTGTGCCCAAGTATATGCCCAACACTATACGATAGTAGGGTACCTCTCTTGGTTGTTTATGAGATGGTTAGGAGAAATTATTGCATCAATCCACAAATATGTTCCTTGATAAAATCATATCCTTTTAGCTCTTGATTATATTCTATATCAAGGTATAGATCATGGATCCTCATCTCATATATTGTGTATATAAATCTTTGCATATGCGTTGGCCATTAGATGATGGGATGAAATCCATCACTCCATATACTAGGTAATAAAAAATAACCCTGCTTTCTCTTTAGACATCTCTCATATTTTGGCATATATATCTCTTGATTGTGGATGATTTAGAATTTTTCCCTTGATAAGTTAAGGGATATACACTTGCCTTCTCATTCATCAAATTTATTCCTCCATTCTCACTTAACGTCCTTTATAAGTTGTCCTAGGTTGACAACAATTATTGATTAAGCACTTTTGTTTACTACATTTGATCAATAAAATAAACATACCATGGTAGCTTATAAATATGTTTAGGATATCTTTGTCATCATATATCTATCTCTCTCTTATACCCTGACTATCCTTATTACCCTTTTGAATTTTAAGGGACGATCATAGAATAGGCTATATACCTAACAAATATTATTTTAGAATTTGATAGGCTTCTAGTTATTCTATGACCACCTCTCTATTACCAAAAGGTTAACTAGGATTCACTCCTTTGCCTAATATCTTCACATGTTCTTAGAATAATAAGATGATTAGGACTAGATATGCTTAATCCTTTGTATTTGTGACATACCACATTTACTAATATTTTGGCTATCCTACTAGCAACTCTCATTAGCCTAATTGACATGCCTTTGCTTTTGTCTTCCATATCAATCACAACACCAATTATGTGCAATCGCTAAATTTGGGACTTAACATTGTTTACTATTCTCTGAGGAAGTAGTATACATATCAAACCTAGGTTTATCAATCACACACATCTTCTAGGTTTTCAATCTTTCTTTTTTATCTTTTACTCTCCTAGTTTGCTCTTTCAACATAATAAATCCTTAGTTTATCCCTTCTTGTTTTTTATATTTGGCATCAGCTCAACTCAGTACTATTCCTTTACATATTCTAGCAGGTTGGAACTCATCACCTACTCTGATTGATTTGCGATATCGCACATATCTATTTGGCACAAATGATGAATTTCGTCTGTTCAAATACACCTGATATATAATTCCACCCTCTTTCTTTTTCTTCTTTGATCTCACCATGCTTACATGTTTTATGGCATATTACACATTTGTTTGGGGATAAATTCATCATTTTAAATTTAAGCAGGACGAGTATATCTTCACCATTTATACCCATATTCATATAGGTGAAATAAGTATTTTTTGTGGTAAGATTGCCCTCTATGCACCCTTATTTTTCATTTTCTTTCATCACACATTGCATAACATATGTCATCTTATGCAATTATATGGGAATAAATTTAATATTTTTCTTTTATGTAATATGGGTATATCTTCAACTTTTATACCCATTTGTGTAGGGGTGAAACAATGGTTTTCTTCATGCTCATTTGCTTTAAGCATATCCTTTATGCACCTCATTCATGCATTCCTCTATTTTTTGCACAAAAAATCATTCAATCTATGACATTCTAGGCCTTCACTAGCCATTGCTCACTCTAATAATTTTTAGGCCTTCAATGATCATCAACCATATTGTTCATACATGCCTTAACTAACCACTATACATAGCACTTATAAATATATTGTACATAGTAGAGGGTCATTTTTGTGTCATATAGACCTTCACTAGGTACCGTTCATTTTTACTTATATAAAACTTCATTGGTCACTATTAATTTTTACTCATATATATCTTCACTACCTATTGTTCATTTTTGATTATATAGACCTTCACTGGTTGTCGCTCATATAGACCTTCAATTGTTCTCACATGATTTTTGAAGAGCCACTTGCCCCTTGTCCAAAGTGACCCCCAACGGTCACATTTATGGAATTATAATGTTAGAATCCAACCCATGATTCCAAACTCTAAGGTAAAGTATGCAAAATATTAGATCCTCCATTTCCTTTTGGGATTTGGACCATTTATGGAGCCATCTCCGTTGGGTACCCATGCCTACACTCAGTTTCCAATGTTATCTCTTTTGGATTTATAAAATTCAAATGCAACTTCCTCCTCCCATTAGACATGAATTATTTGAGCCCTCTCCTACAAGGCCAACAAAATTATAAATTAAATCCTTGGATCTTGATTTTGTGAGCAACTCTCTTAGCTAATGAAACTCTAACTCTTTGATTACTCAATCCTCACTTGCTCAAATCTTCACTTGGTGCTTTACTTGGAAGGTTTTGAGACTATTTTTGTAGGCTAGGAGAGAGATCCTCTCTCTTTGATTGTTATACTCTCTTTAATCTTTCTTATTTCTAATTATTATTTTCTTTTATACAAACACTTGTTTTGTGATATCATATGCTTTTATTTTGCTTTCCTAACCTTCTAATAACCTTATAGACAAGTTTTTGATTTACTTGCCTCCTTGCCTCTGCTAGCTTAATTGGATGGCATTGTTTTAGCCCTGTTTACAATGGGTAGGCTTACATAGGTTGATCATACCCTATTTCATGAAGGCATGATTATATTATTAGAAACATGGGGGTAAAGTTATTTCTTCCCACTTTCCATTATTTTGACTTACCTCATTTTTGCTATCTAGAACTCTCCTAGCAATCATTGCTCTCTCGTAGACTCATTTTCTATCATTTTATTAGGCTCCTCCCTTATCTTCTATAGAAATATACCCTATTTCACAAAGGTGCAATTTTTCCTATAGTACCCACTTAAGCATATCCTCTAACATTTTTTTCTATGTCTAAGTTTTAGACCCCTTCACTTCCCTTGTCTTAAGACCACTCTATCATCAGGAATAGTCACCCAATTCACCCATAGTTAGATTCATGGCCCCTCCTAACAAGGTTTAATTCTTCCCTATACCTACTTACAACACCGTCCTACCATAAATACTCTCTATAATATCATGCTCTCTATTAAAGACCATGCATCTCCCCAATATTATATGATATTGCTCTACAACATTTGGTCAATTTCATTTTATATGCACATTTGGTAACTTAAAAGTACCTTGGGATTTTATTTTAGACCAAGGGAGGCCTCAAAATCCTCTTTTGAAGCAAACTTTGAGAATCATGGGCCTATAATGTAGAGCACATTTCTGCCTCAGACGTTGGTTGAGGTAAATTACTTTTCTATTTTTAGTGTTTTTCCTTCATATATTTGTTTGTTGTTCTACCTCCATTCTACTTTGTTGTAGAACACATTAAAATGATGAAATAAAGGAATATCTAAGATATAATTTTGTTTTTTCCTTGTTTAAGACATCTAAAGAAAATGAGGAAGTCAAAGAACCCTTAGTGCTAGTTTTTATTTGAGTTTTTAATATCCTCTGTTAATTTATGCAAGAAAAAAATCACATATAGTTTGCATTAGGTTAGATTTATATGTGCATTTTGCATATTTATCATTCATCTAATTTCTTCCTCCATTCTCCCTTTATGTCCTTTATAAGTTGTCCTAGGTCGACAACATTTATTGTTTAAGAACTTTTGTTTACTACATTTAATCAATAAAATAAACATACTATGACAACTTATAAATATGTTTATGATCTCTTTCTCATCATCTCTCTATCTATATCTTATACCCTAACTATCCTTGTTACCCTTTTAAATTTTAAGGGATGGGCATAGAATAGGCTATATACCTAAAAAATGTTATTTAAGCATTTGATAGGCCACTAGTTATTCTGTGACCACCTCTTCGTTGCCAAAAGGTTAACTAGGATTCACTCCTTTGCCTACTCTCTTAACATATTCTTAGAATAAGATGATAAGGAATGGATATGCTTAATCCTTTGTATTTTTGATGTACCATATTTACTAAGCTTTTGGTTATCTTTCTAGAACCTCTTGTTAGCCTACTTGATGTGCCTTTGTTTCTGTCTTCCATCTCAATCGCAACACTAGTTATGTACAATCGCTTAATTTAGGAATTGACATTGTTTACTATTCTGTGAGGAAGTAGTATACATATCAAACCTAGGTTTATTGGTCACACACATCTTCCAAGTTTCCAATATTTCTTTTTTTTCCTTTTCCTCTCCTAGTTTTCTCTTTCAACATAATAAATCCCCAGTTTATCCATTCTTGTTTTGATATTTGACATAAGATCAACTTAGTATAATTTTTTTAGACATTCTAGTAGGTTGGCACTTGTCACCTACTCTGATTGATTTGTGATATCATGCACATCTATATGACACAAATGATAAATTTTATCTGTTCAAACTCATCTGACATAGAGTTCCACTCTCTTTCTTTTTCTTCTTTGATCTCCCCATGCTTACATGTTTTATGGCATCTTACACATTTTTTTGAGGATAAATTCATTATTTTACCTTTAAGCATGATGAGTATATCTTCACCTTTTATAGGTGAGATATGGGTTTTTTTGTGGTAAGATTTCCCTCTATGCACCCTTCTATTTTTTTGTTTGCTTTCATCACACATTGCATAATATATGTCATAGTATGCAATTATATGGGGATCAATTTAATATTTTTCCTTTATGCAGGATGGGTATATATTCAAATTTTATATCCATTTGTGTGGGGATGAAACAATGGTTTTCCTCATGCTCAGTTGCGTTAAGCATGTCCTTTATACAACTCCATGTATTTCCCTATTTTTTTGCACGAATAGTAATTCAGTCTATGATATTCTAGTCCTTCACTAGTCATTGCTCACCCTAATCATTTTTAGGCCTTAATTGGTCATCAACCATCTTGTTCATACATGCCTTAACTAACCACTATACATATTAACTAACCACTATACATAACACTTGAAAATATATTGTACATAGTAGAGGTTCATATTTGGATCATATAGACCTTTACTGGGCACCGTTCATTTTTGCTTATATAGAACTTCATTAACCACTATTTATTTTTACTCATATAGACCTTCACTGGTCATTATTCATTTTTGCTTATATAGACCTTTATTGGTTATCACTAATTTAGACCTTAAATAGTAATTGTTAACTTTTTATTGGCCTTCATTGGATACTAACCATTGCACATAGTTATTATATTATACATATATTACTATAGTCCTTAATATACCAGTATACATAGTTATAAATCTACTCTACTAGGTATTTAATGACCACAATATTTGACTCATTATCCAAGAATTCACATGGGATTCACATTCCTTTCTCCTTCTAGACCAACATGCACCACCTAACATTCTAATTCTATGAGGATAGGGAATTCCTTTCCTATATGAAACCTTTCAAAATAATTTCCTTACTTGTCATCATTCATAATCATTGCATTTATCTTGGTCATATTAGTCTCATGTGACCTACACTAACCCTAGTCATAGATAATTATTTTAGTTGACATTGATATTGGTCACACTAGTTTGATGCGACCTATGCTAATACTAGTTACACTGACCATGTAACTCTTGTTGTTCTTTTAGACCACTTTGCATCCTTCTTGTTGGACATCCTTGTAGCTTCCTAATTTTGTTCTAATCTATAATTATTTTTTATGCATTTATTACACTATAAATGCATCAAAAAGAGAGAAAATGTAGACACCCAAAATTTATCCAACCAAGTGATTCAATTTATCTCTAGTTACCTAAAAAACATGATGAGGATTAATTTTAGTTTGTCCAACCTTATCTCCTAAGTATAGGTAGATTTGTGGGTCTCCAAACCACCCCATAATTTTGTGCTTAGTCTGTTCTCACATGATTTTTGAAGAGCCACCTGCCCCCTATTCAAAGTGGCTTTCAACTATTATATTTGTGGAATCACAACATCAAAATCCAACCCATGGTTCCAAAATCTAAAGGAAAGTATGCAAGATAAGATCTTCCATTTCCTTTTGGTATTTGGGCCATTTATGGAGCCATCTCATTTGGGTACTGATTCCTACACTCAATTTCCATTGTTGCATCTTTTGAATTTATAAAAATCATATGCAACCATCTCCTTCTATTAGCCATGAATTATTTGAGTCATCTCCTCCAAGAGATTATAAATTTAAATCCTTGGGTCTTGAATTTGAAATCAACTCTCTTAGCTAATGAAACTTTGTCCCTTTGACAACTCAATCCTTGCTCAAATATTCACTTGGTGCTTTACTTGGAAGGTTTTGAGACTATTTCAATAGGCTAGAAGAGAGATCCTCTCTCTTTGGTTGTTCTACTATATTTAAGATTTCTCCTTTCTAATTGTTATTTTACTTTTATACTAACACTTTTTTCATGATATCATATGCTTTTATTTTTCTTTCCTAACCTGCTAATGACCTTATAGATAGGTTTTTGATTGACTTACCTCCTTGCCTTTGCTAGCTTAGTTAGGTGGCATTGTTTTAGTTTTTCTTTACATTGGGTAGGCTTACATAGGTGAATCATGCTCTATTTCATGAAGGCATGTGAAATGGGTAGAAAATTGCATTTGATAATTTAACACATAAACATAAATGATGCATTAAACAGAGAAATTGTATTCCATTGATATTAATGAGCATGTGTTACAAGAGGGCCTTGATGCCCTTTATCCATCTCTATTCCTAACAAGGTTACAATCAATATGATGCTTTCTTCTAGCGTCCCTCAGTGTAGGTGGGCTTCGATGTATGCAGGCCACCGCAGGGTTGTTGTTTGTATGTTGTTCCTCTTCCTTAGATCTGCTAGATAACCTGTGAAAGACCTACAAAAGGGGGTTAGTGTGATGGGGGGCTTGCCTTAGTCAGGCCCCATGTTTAGAAAGACAAAAATGACTATAAAACTATAACAGAAATAGAAATGAAATATGCAGAAGATAATAACATATTGAAATAGAGCTTACCTCCCAAATCTGGAGTGATTTGGGGTCTGCAGATGCAATTCATGACCCGGGTCGCTAATTGGGGCTGAATTCATAGGGCAGGCTACGAATTGAGCTGTGATGCTCTTCTGGTGAAATATCTTCGGTGGGTCGATCCTAAGGTAGCTGGGGTGCCTCTGTGTGCTATCAGAATCTGCCTGTGTGCTTTGGAAATGGACTGTGTGCTATTGGCTTTCCATTTCTGTAGAGTAATAGTACTTTGTTGAATTTGGGAATCAGACTTAATTAGGGGTTTAGGACCCATTATTTATAGGCAAATGCAAGGTGCAGGGGGGGTTAGATAGACTAAACCTAGGTTTGATTCTGACTAGGGTTAGGTTAATAGATGCTATGTGGCAACATCTCATTCTAAGTAGGAAATATCCTATCCTCACACATGTGTGAGGAAGGATTAGTGCTAATCCTAATTAGGCCTTAAGCATGTTTAGGGGAGGATTAAAAGAAAACCCTAGGAAACCCTAAATTGGCACATGTGGGAGGATTTGATTAACACTAATTATGAATTAAGAGTTAATTAATCCAATTTTTCCCTAAAAAGGGGCTTAAGTGAAGTCAACATTAAATTAGAATTTGATAATTGACTTTTAATTGATTTTGCCAATTAATACCCCGTGGGGGTGTCAATTGAGTGTAAATGGGCTATGCATCACCTCGGGTTGCCGTCTGAAGGTATCTCGATGCATAAAGTGTAGTTTTGAGGGCTTATTAGGGTTTTGGACCTGAAAGCCATTTGTGGAAGTCTACACGTTACTATGGTGAACTTATGGAAGTCTACGCATGTCTACACATGTCTACGCATGTCTACGCATGTCTACGCATGTCTACGCATGACTACAATAGTCTACAATATCCTAGGGATGTCTGGAATCACCTTTAGATATGCAAAAATAGCAATGTGTGACTTTTGGGTGTCTACATTTTGCCCCTTTTTGTACTATACTGTGTAGAACATAGTTTAATACAAAAATATGAAGGGTTTGTGTAGAAGGAAAAGGGATAGAAGGGGAATGGAATCCAATCAAAGGGTATGTAGCCGCTCGAAGCGTGACCATACAAATCAATCGGGTATCCAAGGAAAAGAAGAGAAAGAATGGAATCTAATCGAAGGTATGTAGCCACTCGAAGCATGACCATACAACATCAATTGGATGTCCACAGGGGAAGAAGAGAGGAAGGAAAGAAGGAAAAGAGGAAAGAGATAAAAACAATGCTAGTAAGGGAAAATGAATGATTATGAATGCAATGATGTGATTTTTTTGAGTCCGTATGACATTTACGATGCCATACTAGTTGCTTGAGAATGACAACTTTTGACTGCTTTGCTTTTACGACCAGATCAACGTGGTCCAAAAGTATGATTAGGACAAAAGCCTAACTAAATATTTGTTGTTGATTGATTGATGAGAACATGGCGACAAGTGTCAAACCATTTGAGCTAGTTTAACATCTGGATCATCAACTCGTGACCATATCAGCGTGGTCACGAAGTCCATTTCCAAATGTTGTGCTAGGATTGATCAAACGTATCATCCATTGTGTACTCGATGTACATGAATGCTAGATTGACTTCTCCATGGTAATGCGTAACTCTCCTGATGTAACCCATGTCTGTTTGGGATTGAGATTATAATCGTATGATAATATTTAACAAAAAATTTTGTAGACAAATGCGCTAACCATGCTTTTGGATTTTTGATGTTGTGGTTGCATGCAAAGCTGACTTTGGATATGAATACCCCCTCAAACGAGGAATCAACAATGAGGTGAATGGAATGTGGTGATTTGATGATGCAACGATTGATAAAGATACCAATGCATGATGAATATGATTGCTTAGTACAAAAAGAAAAGAATGGGATCTAATCAAAGGTATGTAGCCGCTCAAAGCGTGACCATACAACATTGATTGGATAGCCAAGGAGGAGAAGGGAAAAGAATGGGATCTAATCAAAGGTATGTAGCCGCTCAAAGCATGACCATACAACATTGACTAGATAGCCAAGAAGGAGAAGAGAAAATAATGGGATCTAATCAAAGGTATGTAGCCGCTCAAAGCGTGACCATACAACATTGACTAGATAGCCAAGGAGAAAAGAAAATAATGGGATCTAATCAAAGGGTATGTAGCGCTATTAGTGAGCATAAAAATTGGGGAGAAAAAGAAGGAGAAGAAGAGGAAAGAAATAAAAAGCAATGCTGGTAAGATGAAATGGATGATTGCGAATGCAATGCTGTGTTTTTGCTGCGTCTGTATGACATTTACGATGCCATACTAGTTGCTTAAGAATGACAATGGTTGTCTGTTGTGCTTTTGTGACCAGATCAACGTGGTCCAGAAGTATGAATGTGACAAGTTTATCGGTGAAATGCAATGTGTGTTTGCAAGTGGTGTTAAAAGGTAAGTTTTTGAGGCTCCTAAGGTTTTAGAGGGTATTTCCCTACTTTCCTAGGGTTTTGGGGATGTTCTGGGGTAATTCGTGACCTAGGTAGCGATTTTGACCTAATTCGTGACCTGGGTCATGATTCTGACCTAACTCGTGACCTGGGTCATGAAACGACAACTAAGTAGTATTTTAGCCCAAATATGCATGGTGGGGGCTCATTTGGATGATGCACGTGTGTGGAAAGCAACTTGGGAGAGCAGTTGATGGCATGCAAGGAGCACGATTAGCGATTGTGAGAGCTAGGATGATGAAGGGATGCAGACCAGCTGGCATCAGATGCGGGGATCCACCGGTAAGTGATCTTTGACTTTATTTTGTTTGTATTTTATTTTTTTGGAAAATATGAATGAGGGAGGGGGAGGTTTTCATCCCGATTTAAAAAAAATTGTAACTTTTAAGTAAAATTTGAATACATAGTGATAAACGGGCCAAATGGGTACCCAAAAGTGCGGTCGGTTTTTCAATTGGATTTGTTTTATCACCAATTTGATCGGGTAATGGGTAGAGTCGGTGTAGAGTTTGACTATCAGTTTGTGAGGTAACGATGTACTGACATCGATATGTTTTTGCACTTTGTCTGCTAAAGTAGGAAATGGGTATTCCGTTATGTGACTATTTTATTTTTATGACTTCGTTTGATGTGATTTCGGTATTCGATGGTTTGAGGTGTAATGTGTGAACTCTAGGGCATTAGATTTGCCATGTTAGAGGTAGAATATTTAAAAACTGATAACACTTTCACCATAGAAGGGCAAAATGGGTGTCCAAAAATGTTAGTTGTTTTGGTAGTTGATTTCATTTGACATGCCTTTGATTTACGTGCCACGGTGTAGATAGTAATAAACTAAAAATGAGCTGTAGGGAGCCCGATGTAGACTGTACTTGATGTCAGTTTGAATTTCCACCACTAAATGGGCAAATGGGTATCTAAAAATGTGACTGTTATTTTTAGATTGCGTGCCTGGATATGTGTTCGATTTTGGTGTTTTTAGGATAAATTTGACTGTTAGATCTGTGTTGATTGGTGCTTTGTTTCTGAATTTTGTCGACACATTTACCATTAAGTGGGCAAATGGGTATCCAAAAATGTGATTTGTTTTTTGTATGTCATATTAATTGATCATGTTTTGGATTGCATGCCATATTAGTTGTATAGTTGAGTTTGTTATTGGTTGTTTGGGTGACCAATGTGTACTGTATGTCGTATGTGTTTGGATTATTGCCATAAAATGACAAAATGGGTATCCAAATATGTGATTGTGTTGTTGATGTGTTTTATCATTTTATTTGTATGTTATTTTGTCTCGAGATGCATGCCAAATTAAATGTTTTTAATTTGTAAATTTTGAGTGATGATGTTATATGTGATTGATTGATTATGCATGTTACTGATGGGTGTTGTGTTGTGTGTTGAATAGGTGAAGTCGCTTGAACCCCGTCATCGGGTGAGAAAGTTTAAGCAAGGTTTTGAAAAGCTGATGAAGACTGAGGAGGAATTGTAGTGGTTAGATGACATACACTTCCATGGTGTATGGGAGTGTAAGAGCATATTTACTAATAGGGCATTTGTGTCTACCTTATGTGAGCGGTGGGATGCAGATCGAAACACTTTTCATTTTCCTATGGGGGAAATGACCGTGACATTGGAGGATGTGTATCGCATCTATCGATTGCCAATTGAGGGTGTTCCTATGAGGGCAGTCAAATATGGGAGGAAGGATGAGGTGTTGGAGAGATTCTTTGGGGTTGGGTGGAGAGAGATCGATGCTGCCAAGATGGACTATGAGTGGTTGTGGTGTCAGAAGAAGATATCCGATAGGTAGTGTGTGGCTATGATGATGATATCTACCTATGCCCTGCTTGATAGTTCTGGGTTTCTATTTACCTGGAACATGTTGGACATAGTTAGTGACCTGGTGGAGCACAAGGTTGTGTTTGCTTGGGCGCCTACGCTTCTGGCCCAAGCGTATCATGAGTTATATGAGGTGGTTCGAGGTAGATGGATGAGATTGAGTGTGATTCCCTTGCTGTAGGTATGGGCATGGGAACACATAGCCATTGAGAGGCCTTCTTTGCTACCTCAGCCTATACATGTGTAGGATAAGGAGCTTCCTTATGCCTTGAGATGGAGTACAGAGGTGGAGTAGGGTATGAAGAGGCCTCATGAGGGTGATCCCATTTTGTGGAGGATTAAGTTTAGTGAGTTGATAGTAGATGACATTATATGGAGGCCATGGATGGGTGGAGTGAGTTGGAGAGAGGATGATGAGTAGTTGTAGGCTATACGATGGGGTAGATGGTTGGTTGGGAGATATACTTGGTAGACTAAGTATTTTTAGTTTGATCGAGTACAACGCTAGTTTGGATTATGATAGGATGTTCTAGGGACTCTTGTTAGCTATTTTAGGTGATAGGGAGATAGGGGAGAGTGCCCTATTGTACCACCTTGGGTTGGGGAGAGAGACCCTCCTATGGATATCTTAGATGTAGGGGATGTAGGGATGACATCGAAGTTTGATGCCTGGTGGGTGCTACAGTCTTGGGAGCCTGGGAGAGGTGTGGTGGATGGGTGGGTAGCACATGTTGTTGGGGCATCTCTACTAGAGAGGAGGATGAGTAGGAGGACTCGGGCTGGGGGAGCGAGTATGGTTATTATTGAGGAGGATGTTCCTCTATGATGGTCATGATGTCATGTAGGTGCCTCGATGAGCACCCAGGGTATGAGGGTAGAGGAGGTGGATGTGGGTGTAGAGGTTGGGATGGAGCAGCCTATTGGAGCTTAGGCTGAGGGAGGTGGGGTGGCTGGTATGGGTGGTATCGATGATACCATTGATATTGGGGTATTTGTTGATATAGCACAACAAATTCCCAGTGATATTTTGGAGAGGCTAGCTATAGAGGATGTATAGAGGTTGCATGATCAGATTCAGTAGTTGGAGGTAGGCATGGCGGAGATGAGGGCTGCTATGTCTAGATAGGATCAGGTGATCGATACTCTGACTAGTCAGTTGGTGGTCGAGGCCGCTAAGAAGATGATGTGCGAGACTGCCTTGTTAGTGCATGGGATCCCTCTACCCGATTATGGTAAGATTGTGGTGCAGTCTGGGTCACAGTCATAGGTGCGGGTGCCATCACATCAGAGTCAGCGTAGTGCGGCTACTATGGGATAGAGAGGTGTTAGGGCTGAGGTTCAGGATCAGCCTGCTATGGATCCGGTTCTAGAGTTTAGGGTAGAGTCGAGCTGGGCTATAGGGATGCGAGTGAGCCATGAGGGCCATGGGGAGACTCCTAGTGGGAGCTAGGATAGTTGTTACTGATTGTAGCCTATGGGCATTTTGTATGGATGATATATGATGATGGGCATGATCCCAGGTTGTAGCCTTCAGGCATTTTGTATGGATGATATATATATATACCTTGTTGAGTTTGGCTATTATATACATGTGTTATTTTGATGGTTTGAAATGTGTTCTTGTTTATGTTTGCATGGATTAGCGTAACATAATTTGTAGATATGTCTGATGAATAGATATACATGTATAACATGGTTTAGATCTATTATCGTGTTGTGGTATAAATGGATTGTAGAGTAGTGTTATGATTGTATTTCCAATGCGATATGATGTGATATTAAATGTGATTTTGTAATGAATGTATGTAGAGTAATTGTGATACTATGATGCTATACTGAAATGCATATGGGATGAATGCAATAAATGTAATTTGATATGAAATGCATGTAGGATGAATGTCTAGCTATAATGTGTATCAAATGTATCTGACATAGATGCATGTATGCATGTATGAACTTACTGAAATGCACCAAGGAAGCACTTGTATCATTGCATTTACCTATATGGATGCTATCCATTCCATGATTTTAGGGTTGGTGGATAATGTAAGGCATGTGTAATGGTTTTGACTAACATAGTTATGACAATCAAATCTCAAACCCTTAGCTATACAAGTTTTGTGGCAACTTATAACATGATCGGGCTGGTTCAAAGTCTGTCTTGGACCTATGTGTGTGAATGTGTAATGTTCATTTATCCATTTTGAGGGAGGTAGGATTAACCCATTGTAGATGCTACCGTACTAGCTAGCTCATCCATCCACAATAGTGATTTCTATAGAAGCGAGATGCTAATGTAAGAGATGTGTTGTCACCTATAAGATTATTCCACTGGTAGGTAGGTTTTTGGAATTATCCCATAGTGTTATGTTGAACCTAAGGACCAAAGGCGATAAGCATAACATGTGTGATATCAAGAGGTATTTCCTTTTGTTTTCTGCCCCTGTTCTAGTGTTGACCTATCTGATTGTGGTAGTGCTCTTTTCATTTCTTTTCTTTTCTTTTTTTTTGCTATTCTATGATTTTTTTTGTCTATTCTGAGAGCATTGGCATTTGTTTTATGCTCTGTTCTTGCCTTTTGCTTATGCTTGATCCCTTTGTTTATCCCTAGGTCGTATGTTGACCATGCAGGTGATAGGACGAGCAGGGGATACCATTCGCTAGATGGCGATATCTACTCAAGATGTCCTCTTTCCTAGGCTCAAAATTGTTAATGTGTGACCTATTGTGAGCGATTCATGAGAGAAGTTGAACCAGCCTAAAAGACCATAAGAAGAATGTACAAGACTCAGTAGCTATGGGTGACACTTGATTGCCTAAACTATAGAGTAGTCAAAATTAAACATGACACCTATGTATACCCTGATCCTAAAAAAGGGGGAATGGACATCCAGGTGGTGATGCTAACAAGTGCATGTATTATTCCTGTTGCGGTGCATTTTGGGAGAGAATGTACAAACATGAATTAAAATTTTAACTATAAAGCATATGGATATGTGCAATGCATGTAATTGTAAATGATGCAAGTGGAGGAATGTGATATTTACAAGAAGAAGGTTATGTTGTTTAGAAAGAGAATTTTAGAAGAACCTATTTATAGATGAGTGAAGTATGTAATGATGATAAAAAATGTGATGCTATGATCATGGTTGCCCTAGTGTGTGGGGTGTGTGTGTGTAGTAGATGTATAAGCTTGTGAGCTGTATAAGTGTATGTAATAGTCTCCAAGAAGAAAGAAGATGTAAAAGTGGAATGTATAGGTGGAAGAAGTGAGAAGAAATAGGCTTTGGTGACCAATCAAGGTAAGGGGATCACCAACAGCTGGTAATGATAGAAGAGAAGAAATAAATCAATGTATGTAAGAAGTAGAAGAATGAGATAGAAGAAGATGAGTAACTAACACTACTATCGAGAAAAATGGTGTAGATCTAGGTGGGAGTGGGATGGTGAAGTGATGACATGGCTAGAGTTGCGGCTAGAGCCATAGTTGGCAATATTATGAATATAATGAGTGGGCACTATTAGGGTACTACGGGGTGGTAAAGTCCTAGGAGTGATGCGATGCGGAGGACTGACAAGTCGGCTAAATGGAAAAGAATGCTCTGGTGATGGGGTACACTCATCATGCAACATGTTGTGCACCAGGGTTTCGAATGATCTACATTCTTTGATATCATGACTTGGCTGGCGATGGTAGATGCAAAATTGATTCTCATTGTAATTGCATGGTTTAGGATATGAGGGGTCAGTAGGTCAAATCTCAGGTAGGTCAATAAGACCCTAGTGCATGAGATGATGGAACATTTTGGATAGTGGCGTATGTGGAATAGGCATAGGATAGACGTATGGCTCTGGTGGAGGTGAGCGAGGTCTAGGTGAAAGATGATCTGGTAATGGAGGCATGGGTCTGGGTTCTGGCATGGGTCGAGTCTAGGGTCGGGGAAGGGATCTACATGGTGGTGAAGATGGATGGGTCATGGAAGACTATCATGGGTGAACATGGCAATGGTAGTGGCTCATCTGCAACTCTAGAGCTTTGATACGGGAGATGAGATGTTGTATCTCATGGTGTGGTGGCGATGGTATTGGGGAAGGGGGCGATCAAGATTCCAAGGTGAATGGAATGGCTCGATGTGTGGTAGAAAAAGGGTAGGACTATGATGAGGAAGCAATGGCATGGAATGACTATGGTGATTGTAAGATTTGTTGGGGCGGTAAGCCTCACAGTGGTGAAGGTGGTGTCTTGAGGACCGGTGGCATAGGTGATGGCCCTAGGTGGTGATGCGAATGAGAAAGAGGGATGTTTGCATGATCGACTTGAGTAGCTTGGGCCACATGGGCTTGTAGAGCCTGGGTGTAGGTAGACTCACCATTGGGAAGGGGAGCGGGTAGAAATGTAGGGTGAGGTTGATGGGGTGTGTATTCCCTATTAGGTGGGTGATAAGATCCTATGGGATGTTGTGGATGACTTGGAGGTGAATAGTGATGTCTGAGATCATCAGATGGATGGGAGGATGATCCTTGTGCTTGTGGTTGGGTGGATTCCTCTTTATCATCGAAAGAGGACATGGTAATCTGGCTGTCGCCAGAGTGTGGTGAATAGGATGAACCTCATTGGTGAGGGGAATGATGTCGGGGTGAAGTGTGGTGACCTGAATGGGATGAGTGTGAGGAGCACCTGGTATGAAGGGCGGTTGGTGGTCGGGAGAGATCGGTCGATGTAATGGGTTTTTGCTACGGTTGTAGATGATCCTGCATGGTGGTAGGTGAGGCCACTGTAGAGCTCTCCTACTGATGGCGTGGGTCCTACAAAAGGAAAAACAAATACCCCGAGCATAAAAATGGTAGAAAGGTGAAATGTACATGTATACAAAAATAATAAAGCAGAAATAATAAATTCACTCAGTGATGTGCTTAATGATTTATTTCTAATACTATGTGACACTTGTGATGGTGACTGTGTTTATGAATCATGCATTGAAAGCATGAAGATGCAAGATATTGATGGGTTCAGGATCATTAAGGCCTTCCAGATTTGCCAAATGATATGCTCTTAAACCATATTTGTGTGTGATAATAAATGGACCCAACTAGTTTGGGGTGAATTTATCGTGCTGTTGGTGAGGCTGACTTGTGATTTTTTGGTTCTCTTTGAGAACCAAGTCGCCAATATGATATTCATGCTGATGTACCTTACTATTGTAGGCATGGCGAAGGTGATCTTGATATACTCATGTGTGCTCGATGGCATGGATGCGACGTTCATCGAGGAGTGTTAGTTGATCTAGATGAGCTTGGCGAGCAGTGTCATCATCAATGAAATCTTTCATGGATATCCGTAAAGAGGGTATCTCTAGCTCAAGGGGCATGATAGCTTCTGCCCCATAGACAAGTGAAAAAGGTGTTGCCCCAGTGGGAGTATGAATGCTCGTACGATAGGCCCACAAGGCTAGGGGCATTTGATTATGCCAGTCCCGATGAGATTCCGCTACAGTCTTACGGAGAATAGAATAGATGGTTTTATTAGTAGCTTCTGCCTGGCCATTTCCTTGAGGGTAATATGGGGTTGAAAAGCTATGATGTATGTGAAATCTGTTGCACAGGGCTCAAAAATTTTTGTTTTTGAAATATTTCCCATTATCTAAAATAATTTGGGAGGGAATTCCAAAGCGGCATATGATATGCTCCATGATGAATGTTGCAATTTTGGCTCCTATAGTTTGGACCAGTGGGATGGCTTCAACCCACTTTGTAAAATATTCTATTGCTGTAATGATAAATTTATGATTGCTAGAGGATGCAGGTGTAATTTTTCCAATTAGATCCAGGCCCCATTGGGAGAAGGGCCACATGGACTGGATTGGTTGAAGTGCTTGGGATGGCAAATGTGTTAAGTTGGCATGTTGTTGGCATTTGATGCAATGTTTGACATACTCACAATAGTCTTGCTCCATTTTAGGCTAGTAGTAGCCCATACGAAGAATGCATTTGGTAATCGCCATGCCACTAAAATGGCCACCATAAGTGCCATCATGGGTTTCTTGTACAACCCATTGTGATTCTTGTGGTTCTAGGCAACGCAAGAGTATACCATCATAGCTACGGTGGTAAAGGATGTCCCCCAACAAGGTGTAGTGGATCACTCTTTGTTTAAATGTTTGGCATTGAGCATGGGGTAAATCACATGGTAGGAAGCCTAGTTTGATGTATTCCTTGATCTATGAGAACCATGGGTCGTGAGGTTCGGTGTTTACCACATATACACCACCATCATCTATGGGAGGTGTGGGTGATATAGCAGATTGTGTAAGTGTATGAATGGTTATAGACATCATGTTGGATATTGGGTTTTGTAGGATAAGGGACCCTAAGGAGGCCATGGTGTCTGCAAAATGGTTAGATGAGCATGGTGTGGCTTCGAGGTAATACCATTTGAATTGGGATAGGAGTTGTTGGGTGATCTTCTTGTATTGTTGGAGGACTAGGCAATTGCATAGCCAAAGTTCCTGCACTTGATTGACAATCAAAAGTGAATCACCTATGATATGGAGGCATTTGATGTGCATAGTGTGTGCTTGTTTCAATCCTAGGATTAAGGCTTCGTATTCTGCATTGTTATTGGTATAGGGAAAATCAAGTTTGAATGAAAATGGGAGTGGTTCTCCTTCTGGTGTAAAGAAAACAATGCCTGCACCCCTAATGTGGAGACACCTGGACCCATCAAAGAACATAGTGAGGTCAGCCATGAATTTTGGTTTGACGTACTCCTCATCTTTGGTTATGTGAAAGATAGAGTCATCGGGGAGTTGGATGAGTAGGGGTTGGTTGTCAGTTATAGGGGCTTCAACCAGTTGGTCAGCAATGACCTACCCTTTGATGGACTTTTGAGATACGAATTCTAGGTCAAACTCGGTTAGGAGCATAATCCATTTAGCTGTGCGGGAGTTGTGATAACTTTTGTTCATCATATACCATAGGGGATTGTCTCGGGCTATGACAAAAGTTGTGTGGTTTAACATGTAATGTCTTAGCTTCTGGGTGGTGAATACTACTGCTAGGCATAGCTTCTCCATGTACCCGTATCTCATTTCGTAACTAACTAGCATGTGACTATAGTAGATAGCTTGCTCTTTGTCGAGAGCATTCTTTTGAGCTAGGAGTGTACCTAGCGCAAGCTCTATGGCCGAGATGTATAGAGTCAATGGTAATTATGGGTGTGGTGGTGACATAACCGATGGTGATGTGAGGTAGGTTTTGATGGCATCAAATGCAGCTTGATAGTTTTCATCCCATTTAAAGTGTACTCCTTTTTGTAGGAGATGATTGAATGGTTGGCATTTGTCTGATAATTGTGCTATAAATCTATGAATAGAGGTAATCTTGCCCTGTAGGCTACGTAATTGCTTTAAGGTGGTAGGAGGAGGCATCTCGATGATGGATTTCACCTTACTAGGATCTACTTCAATGCCTCATTGGGAGACAATGAATCCTAGTATCTTTCTAGATGTAACACCGAACACACACTTTTTTGGATTGAGGCGCACGTTGTGTTCTAGTAGTCGATCAAAAATCTGGCGGAGATCTTCGAGATGATCAACACATTTCTTTGATTTGGCTATGAGGTCATCTACATAGTCTTCCACATTTTTGTGCATTAGGTCATGAAATATGTAGGTCATGGCTCGTTGATAGGTTGCCCCAATATTTTTAAGGCCAAAGGGCATGACCTTGTAGCAAAAAGTCCCCCAGGGTGTTGTGAAGGAAGTTTTGTGTTGATCATCTGGGTTGATCCAAATTTGATTATATCCAAAAAATCCATCCATGAGGGAAATCATCTCGTGACCTATGATGGAGTCAACAAGGGAGTCAATGTTGGGTAGAGGGAAGTTGTCTTTGGGACAAGATTTGTTTAGGTCATGAAAGTCTGTGCACACGTGAACATCACCAGATGGTTTGGGGATAGGGACCATGCTGGATACCCACTCGGGATAGTCGATGGGTATTATAAAATCAATGTCTAGGAGCTTTTGGAGCTCAGATTTTACTATCAATGTGATAGTTGGATGCATGCATCATAACTTTTGTCTTACTGGTTTGGCATTGGGATCTAGTATAAGATTATGCACTACCACGGTAGGGTCAAGTCCCGACATGTCTTTGTAAGACCATGCAAACACTTTTATATACTTGCATAAGAAGTTTGTAAAGGTGATGCATTCCTCGGGTGAGAGGCTAGCGGCTAATTTGAGGATGTGTGGATTTTTTGGATCATCATCGATGTCTACGTCGATCATGTCTTCGATGAGCATGCGAGATCCATCATGCAACTATTCAGGGATAGGGATGAGATTGAAGTCATCGATGGCCTCATTGAACTCGAATTCATCATCTACATAAATGCTCATGTGATGGACTTGAGGGATTTGGTGTGACATGGATGAGGAAAGGGCATTTGCCATTCGCAATATGTGAGGAGAGAGAAGGAAGTCTCTAGGTGCTGGTATGTGTGAGATGTGTGCGAGATCGATAAAGTTTGGGTTTGGGGTATCATCTCGAATCCATTGATGGCTGTAATAGAGGGGAGAATGTAAATCTACCTCAACCATGTTAATCGATGTTGTAGGTGAAGTAGGTGGGGTAGAATCTGGTGATGGAATTTGGATAGGTTGTGCACATCCCAAAAGGCTTAAGGGAGGTCATAGGATGACTGGTGGTGAACGAGGATGAGAGGCTACTCTCTGTAACTATCTATGTATAGGCAGGAATACTGGTAGGCATATCGGTGGTAGGTCAGGTGGCATCGGGTCCAGATCTATAGGTGGTGGATCATACGGGAGTGCATCCGACTCTATTGGTGGTGTAGCCAGAGATAAAGTAGCAAAGTGTTCTACCAATCATTGAACATCATAGAACAAAGAGGTATCGAGCATAGGAGATTCTTGGAAGAAATCGTAGGGGATGGTGATAGTTGATGTGGGTGAAGGCATGTCTTCTAGCATGTCCATGTCAATGTACTCTTCCAAGGTGTGTGTTGGGTATGGAGGAGGATGTAAGGATAGATCTTGTATCTCATATTCTAATGTATAGGTGGCGGTTGGGTGATAACCTAGACTAGTTTTGTCGGTAGGTGAGTGGACATGAGGGTTAATGGGTGTACATAGCCCTTGCTCATAATGACCTAACCCAAACCCATGCCAATGAAAGTGTTGTAGGTAGCGCAAGGCAAATTGAGGGTTGGCTAGGTGTGTAATTGCATCACCAGAGCTAGATTGTGGTGGTGAAGAAGTTGGTGAGGGGATTGAAGAGTCTACTCCCGCATACACAAAATTGGTATGGTTTTTGGGACTTCCTAACTGTATGACAGTTCCAATAGTCAATATCGAGGTTGAGGGATGACCAAAATCTTGGGTAGATTGGATAGGGGTGTCACATACGTGGGTATCATGTACGTTATAGTCTCCTAGGCCATTGTTTGTCATGAAGATGGATATGCATGGTGTGGCATGCTCTGGTGATTGGGGTGGCGTATCTGAGTCAGATGAGGAAGGAGAAAGTTGGGATTCCCTGATGGTGGTAGTTGAAGGGTGTGAAGGTTCATCCGAGTTGGGTGTTGGTTGTTTAGGTTCATGATGTTTGGTTGTTGTGGGTTGAATAGGTTGTTTGTTCTATGTAGGGGATGGCATCGGTGTAGGTGCAGGGATGCATGGAGATATGAATGTCTTAGGTTTTGGTCAGAAGGGAAGAGGTGGTGTCTATGGTGTAGGAAGGATAGGGGCTTCCATATGCGAGGGTGAAGGAGGTAATGTAACCGGTTGTGTAATGGGTGGCAATGGTGGTTGCGACACCATGGGTGGAAATTGGAATGGTAGAGGTTGAGAGGGTTGTGGAGGCCATGAGAATGGTGGTGGGGAAGGCATAGTATCAGTTTTAGGTCCCCCAGTATGTGATGCTAATGGTGCAGATATCGAGGCTTGTGTTGTTGATGAACATTGGGGTGTTGGGGTGGAAATTGGAGAGGATATCGATGCTCCTACTGACTGGTGAGAAGACACAAGGAACAGTTGAGAAGATGAGAATGAAGGTGTAGGGGGAAGGTCTATGATGTTACAAAACTTAAAGGGGTCTCCATCGGCTGGGACACAATGAACAAGTCCATTGTGGACATACTTGAGGCAATGATGCAATGTGGATGGGACACACTACATATCTCTGATCCAAGGGTGACCAAGGAGAATATTGTATTGCATTTCTCCTTGAATGATGTGGAAGAGGATGGGAATCATATGGATACCTACATGAATGGGTAGAACTACAGATCCTATGGTAGGTCTCATGGAACCATCAAAAGCATGTAGGTCTAGGGAAGGTGTGGCGAAATGTGCTGGAGGGAGGTGTAGGTGATGTAGGGCTACTATGGATATGATATTGATATGACACAAGTACCCACTTGTAGGTAATATCATTGATATTAGCTTGTATATGGAGGGGCGGATCGGCTCCTTCACCAATGAGTTCCGTTATCTCATGGTCATGAAAGCTAATTGATGGTTGAAGGCATCATGGGATGTTCCCTATGAAATTGACAAAAGCATTTGTGTCATGTGTCTCTAAGTCAATGGAACGTAGGATGTCATTCAATGCCTCATGATGGGGTTGAGACTATTGTAGGAGGTCGAATATGGATAGCCATGTGGGGGCATTGCGTAGTTGATGGGTTAGACTACCATGGATGGTAATCACATTTTGAGGTGGTGGTGGTATGGTGTTAGGCCTTTGGGATGCTTGCGAGGATGTAAACTGGATAGGGGGAGAAATAATAGGTGTTGTCTGGGGTGATGGATACCGTTGGTTTCTCGTAGTAAGGTTGATCATGCCTACTACTCCGCGTGATGGAGGATCATGCTGGACATTGTTGACTTGGTGAGGGGGCATTGGAGGATTGTTTGGAGGTCTAGGGGGATTGGGTCCTCTGTGATATGGTAGAGGGTTTTGGAAAATCCCTAGGTTTTGGTTCTATGGGGCTAAAGGGTTTGCTACCTGAATAATGCCCCTATCGATTAGGTCTTGAACTTGCCCTCGAAAGGAGTGACATGAATCGATATTATGGCCACGTTGCCTATGAAAGGGATAAAATAACTGCTCATTGTAGTCATGAGATTTAGGTGCATTTGGATCCAATGGGTGAATTTTGGGTAGAACAAGATGGTTACCCTCATACAATCTATGGAATAGGGTTGGTAATGGTTTAGATAAAGGTGTAAAGTTACGCGGTGGACCCTATGGGTGCATTCCATGGTATTGCTATGGTCGAGGTGGGGTAGGTGCATTAGCTTGGAGCGCTTGCGGTTGTGGTGTATAGGGTGGAGGAGTCGGTACTAATGCTAGGGTAGCAGCTACGACTTGATTGGTTTGTTGTGGTCATGGGTAAGGTTGATTCGGTGTGGGTCTATTGAATCGAAAGTTGGAGTTATAGTTGGTTTTAGCTCTCAACTTAATCTTTCTAGATTGCACCTTGATATCTTCGATCACTTTTGCTTGTGATATAGCATCTTCAAAAGTATGACTCTGATGAAGTTGGAGGGATGTGGAAATGTGTTTGTGGCAACTCTTGGAAAAGAGTGTCACAAGCTCCGAGGTGGGGAGGCTATGGGTGAGATCATGAATAATCGCTCTCCATATGGCAACAAACTTGGTGATGGGTTCGTCATCCACCTGTCGTAAGGCGTAGACATCAAAAAATGTGGTCTTTTTCTTGATGTTGATGGAAAAGTGCTCTAAGAAGGAATTGGCTAGTTGTTCAAAGGTGTATAGGCTATGGTGTGGTAGCATGTTGTACCAATCCAATGCTGGCCTAGTGAGGGATAGGGAGAAGGTACACAACATAAGAGGGTTACTACTATGCAGTTGGTAACAGGATGAGTGGTAGTTGCTCACATGTTCTCTAGGATCTTCCTTACCTCTATACTTGTCAAATTTTGGTATTTCAAAGTGATAGGGATAAGGAGGGATAGGGACTGATGGATGTACTGGCTCATTGCATAGTTCATCATAGCAAGGCTTTTGTGGCCCATAGCTAGAGGTGCGTAGGTTCAACATTTTGACTTCATCTCACAAGAGTTGAAGTTTGGGTGTCATAGGAGTTGAAGGTTGGGCTATGATAGGCTGACCTTGTGGATGTGGTGGGTATTGGTATTGTTGTTCTTCATAATACTATGGGGAATATTATTGTGCTTGATCATGATAAGGTGGGTATTGGGTGACATGTGTTGTCGTGTCTATAGGCACACTAGGTTGTGGGGTAGGCATCTATTGAGGATAATAATACTGTGACTGAGCAACCTATGGTTGTGGCATGGGTACTTGTTGGTTTGGAGCCTACTGTACTGGTTGGACCATGGGTGGTGATGACCAAACTAGAGGAGGCATAAAGAAGCTAGGTGTAGCTAGTGGTGGTATAGGTGTCGGTACTACTGGTGCTAGGGGTGGTCGAGATGAGGTATCAAAAGATGGGATCTATCTCTGCCTTGGAGGGTAGGAAGTAGGAAAGCTAAACTATGTAGAATAATTTGGTTGAGTAGGTACATATGCTACTGGTGTCGGTCCATAGGTAGGATGGATATGGGTAGTGGGAGCCTGAAAGGGCATAGGTGGTGGTATCCTAAAGGTCATCGTAGGCAAAGGTGGCTCCAAGGGTTTGGCATCATGCACTCTGGATACCTGTGAGATAGGCGGGAAAGTTGCTGAAAAGGTGGGATAAGCTACCGAGGTAGGAGCTTGGGTTGAGGGGAAAGTGTAGGTATACACTCCCACTTGGGTTTGCATCTCTTGCTCCTAAAGAGGCTATTGGGAGGTACCCTCAGATATGGTGAAGAATGACTCTTGAGAAGAGGATGGTTGGTACTCTTGTGAGGAGTACGAGCGTGCGGTTTGAGGGAATGTTTGTGGTTCCTACTGGATAGGGATCTATTGTGCAGTTTGGAAGGATGGATTCTGGCTTCCTACAGTGGATGAGGATGGGTTCGACACCATTCCTATGGTAGGGGTGAATGATGCGACCTCAGGATGGGTACGGTTTAGAAGGGAGGAATCATTCTCAAATAGGGATTGAGATAGATTCTAGAAAAAGGGGTGTGCAAAGGTGGGTGACGTAGGCATGACCTCCTCATCTATAGTGAAGGCTGGAGGAGACTATCTTGGTGTAGTGTAGATTACATGGTCATAGAACATGGTCAAGGGATTAGGTGAGGATGGGGCTACAAAGAGTGGGTAATCCTCTACGAGTGAAGTAGCGAGAATTTCACTCAAAGTTGACGTCTCGACATGAGGCATCATGTGTGTGAATTGTGCATCAAATTCTATGTATGAATCATATGTATCTATAATCCTCTCCTTCATGATCGAAGGAGTAAGAGTAGACTGACTAGAGGAAGGGGGAGGCCATTCCTCCATAGAGCATGATTTCTCATGCGCTCTACTACGGGTGACCATAGGCATAGTGGCATGTGTCAAAGGGGGTTTTTAAGAATAAACCCTGTGTGATGTAGACTCAAGTGTATCTACTGTGAGTGTAAAATAAGTGACATGTTGTGTGTAGCAAAACAATATATAGTGTGGTGTGTTGAGACCGGTCTGTGATCATGCAAACAATGGTAGACCAGAATCAATTCTAAATGCTGAGAAAATTAAAGTGTTATGTTCATTTTGTGTGTTATAATGTTGATACTCCCTATGTAGAATCATGGGTAATGAAGTGAATACTCTAGAAAATTAGGAATGTCATCAATAACAAACCTCCTACAACACCCAAAGATGCACAGGATAGAATGGTACCACAACGTGCGAATGGTGACCTATATGGAAGGTGCAGTAAAATGGTATCCTAAAGGGGTGGAACTCACTATGCTGAAGCGAGTTCACAATATCCTCTCACGAGAAGAGGTGGCACTATCTGAGACCTGCTATCGACATACCCATGCTTTCGCTTCACCCTCGGGCGGGCTTAGTCAAGAATGATAGTTACCAATTCCACAAATTATACTAGCCTTGTGGATGAAGGTGCTAAATCCTATCCCACTCTATAGGTAACCACTGGTGATGAAATCCAGGGCCCAGTCGCAAGAGTAGGGGGTCTCTGGTGATGAAATCTAGAAAACCACTCCTGTGGGGCTACTAGGTGTCTAGGGGGTGAGCTTATGGAGAGTGAAACTCGATCCACACCAGTCTCGAGCGATGGATTGGGGATGAAGTCCAATCTCACCACTTGTTTAAGATACCATGTGAGTGTGTGTGGGTTTGTGTTTTACTATCGATGTTTACAAGATAAGAAACTAACTACTTGCCTTTTCAAAAGAAAACTAATCCTAATGCCTTTTCAAAAGCAAATGATTAGATAGATTACAATATTTGTAAAGAAATGAGCTAGCCTAAATGCCTTTGTGAAGCAAACTAATCTACTTTGGAAAGCATAGAAACAAACAATCCAAGTGTGTGGAGTGAAGGGGATTAGAACCCTGATTTAAACTTTTGAATGCAAAAATTTCTTTCAAACAAAGGAATAAGGGATTAGGAACCTTAATTTGTTGTTAGAATGCAAAGACATTTCAGAATTAGAAGAGGGGATTAGAAACCCTGATTTACTTGAACATATATAGTTCTTTCTAACAATGAAAGCTATTAGTGAAATGAAATCAACGTAGGCTTGTGCTACATGCAAGATACAAGGACATATGCAAACTTATTTGAGAAATAAATTTTATGAACTTGCTGGAAAGTTGCAGGTCCTAAAAATTTTAGAAACCCTAATGCTTTAACTACTTTGCAATGAACCCAAAACTAGGCCTAGTAATGGTCATTCAACTAATTAATGCATTTATACTTCCAAAAATTTGCAACAGAGGTAGAAAAAGTGAAAATACCTACATTCTGATGCTAAGGGGGGTTTTCTTGGCCCCTAAAAAGATCACCCCAACTGATTTGGGGGTTTTTGAGGTGTCTGTGCTCAAATCGTGACCCGGGTCATGAATTCGACCTAAATCATAGGGTGGGTCATGAATCAGGTGCAGAGGCTTCAAATCCGAGATCTGCTGGCCTAGGGCGCTTCCTAGGGCTTTGGAGGCTTTAGTGAAACATAGTTTTGGTACCTACAAAACACAGAAATAGAAGATAATGTTAGATTTATAAGAAAAGTGAATCTAGCACTATCCATTGTGGGGGTCCCACCGGGCATGCTAGAATGAAATGGGTAGAAAATGACATTTGATAATTTAACACATAAACATAAATGATGCATTAAACAGAGAAATTGTATTCCATTGATATTAATGAGCATGTGTTACAAGAGGGCCTTGATGCCCTTTATCCATCTCTATTCCTAACAAGGTTACAATCAATCTGATGCTTTCTTCTAGCATCCCTCAGTGTAGGTGGGCTTCGATGTATGCAGGCCACCATAGGGTTGTTGTTTGTATGTTGTTCCTCTTCCTTAGATCTGCCAGATAACCTATGAAAGACCTACAAAATGGGGTTAGTGTGATGGGGGGCTTGCCTTAGTCAGGCCCCATGTTTAGAAAGACAAAAATGATTGTAAAACTATAACATAAATAAAAAGGAAATATGCAGAAGATAATAACATATTGAAATAGAGCTTACCTCCCAAATCTGGAGTGATTTGGGGTCTGTAGATGCAATTCATGACCCAGGTCGCTAATTGGGGCCAGATTCATAGGGCAGGCTATGAATTGAGTTGTGATGCTCTTCTGGTGAAATCTCTCCGATGGGTCGATCCTAAGGTAGCTGGGGTGCCTCTGTGTGCTATCAAAATCCACCTGTGTGCTTCGAAAATGGACTGTGTGCTATTGGCTTTCCATTTCTGTAGAGTAACAGTACTTTGTTGAATTTGGGAATCAGACTTAATTAGGGGTTTAGGACCCATTATTTATAGGCAAATGCAAGGTGCAGGGGGGTTAGATAGACTAAACCTAGGTTTGATTCTGACTAGGGTTAGGTTAATAGATGCTATGTGGCAACATCTCATTCTAAGTAGGAAATATCCTATCCTCACACATGTGTGAGGAAGGATTAGTGCTAATCCTAATTAGGCCTTAAGCATGTTTAGGGGAGGATTAAAAGAAAACCCTAGGAAACCCTAAATTGGCACATGTGGGAGGATTTGATTAACACTAATTATGAATTAAGAGTTAATTAATCCAATTTTGCCCTAAAAAGGGGCTTAAGTGAAGTCAACATTAAATTAGAATTTGATAATTGAATTTTAATTGATTTTGCCAATTAATACCCCGTGGGGGTGTCAATTGAGTGTAAATGGGCTATGCATCACCTCGGGTTGCCGTCTGAAGGTATCTCGATGCATAAAGTGTAGTTTTGAGGGCTTATTAGGGTTTTGGGCCTGAAAGCCATTTGTGGAAGTCTACACATTACTATGGTGAACTTATGGAAGTCTACGCATGTCTACACATGTCTACGCATGTCTACGCATGTCTACGCATGACTACAATAGTCTACAATATCCTAGGGATGTCTGGAATCACCTATAGATATGCAAAAATAGCAATGTGTGACTTTTGGGTGTCTACAACATGATTAGATGATTAAAAACTTGGGGGTAAAGTCATCGCTTCCCACTTTCTATTTTTTGACTTACCTCATTTTTGCTATCTAGAACTCTCCTAGATTCATTGCTCTCTCTTAGACTTGTTTTCTATAATTTTATTGGGCTTCTCCTTTCTCTACTATATAAATATACCCTATTTTAAAAAGGTGTAATTTTGCATGTAGTACCCACTTAAGAAACTCCTCTATCCTTTGTTATCTATGTCTAGGTTTTAGACCCCTACACTTCCCTTATCTCAGGACCACTCTATCATTAGGAATAGTCACCCAATTCACCCATAGTCAGATTCATGGCCCCTCCTAAAAAGGAGTAATTCTTCCTTAGATATAATTACAACAACTTCCTACCATAAATACTATCTTTAATATCATGCTCTCTATTCAAGACCATGCATCTTCTCAATTTTATGCGATACTGCTCTTCAACATTTGGTCAATTTCATTTTATATGCACATTTGGTCACTTAAAAGGACCTTGGGGTTTAATTTTAGACCAAGGGAGCTCTCATACTCCTCTATTGAAGCAAAATTTGAGAATCATGGGCCTTTCATATAGAGCACATTTCAGCCTCAAACTCTAGTTGAGGTAAATTCCTTTACAATTTTTAGTGTTTCCCCTTCTTTTTTTATTTGTTGTTCTACCTCCATTCTGCTTTGTTGTAGAACACATTAAAATAATGAAATCAAGGAATATCTATGATAGAATTTTATTTTTTCCTTATTTAAGACATCTAAGAAAAAGGAGAAAGTCAAAGAACCTTTAGTGCTAGTTTTCCTTTGATTTGTTTATATCCTTTGTTAATTTAGGCAAGAAAAAAAATTGCATACAATTTGCATAAGGTTAGATTTTTATGTGCATTTTCCTTGCACCCTTGATTAAAATAAAATGGTTTATTTTTCTGTAACTTAGGATTAATATTCATAAAAAAACAAAAAATATATCTAGGTTAGCTCTCATATTATTGTATACCTTGTTTGATGCATTTTATTAAGGTCTTTATATAATTAATAGAATTTATTTAGAGACAACAAGACTTAGGTGTTTGCATAATATAAATACCCAAATATTATGATTTAAAATTATTACTTTAAAAACACTCTTAGTGAACCCCATTTTCACATGAGAAAACCTTACCTACTAATATTTTGAAGTGAGAAATAACTCGTGGGGGCTCTAGCCCTTGTGGATCCACTAGACCTTCATGATTCACTTCTCACATATTTATAAATGTTTATGATTTTTACATTCATGCCATTCATCATTTTTTCCTCCTATCACCTTTGAGGCTCACTCATACAGTTAAAAATCAATATTTCTCTTATCTCTTCAACCAACACTATCTCTTTGATTCCTTTCCAACCATTCTTCTTTATTCCAATTAAGCTTGTTGTAAGTGCCTTTCAAGAATATTTCTTTTCATATATTTCCCACCTAAAATTTATGGGTTCAAAACTTGAGGTCAACATGTTTCTTGTATTTATTGTTAGCTTTTAATGGGAGGTAGTACAACCACAAGATGTAGGATAACTGATCTGAGATAACTATAAAACTAATGGCACAATAATATGCAGGAAAATAAAAAAATGAACATCTGCAAATAACTCAAAAATATGCCATTAATGAGAGTGACAAAAATAGTACAATGCTATATAATGGAGGATATGAACACTCCATGAAAGTATATGAAAGAACTATATTGTACCTTAATACACACACGTACACTATGTACTACACACTATATAGTTACTATATCACTCTCTCCTCCTACACACATGCTACTTCTCTACCTATGAGGACTTTGTGTAGAAATATAGATTGCTTAGCCTTTACTCTATCTAGGACTCATGTGCATGTGAACTACATGCACATTTACAACTTGCACATTGACACTTTTACATTTATTATAATACTTGAAGTAACTAACTTTACTTTGAAGTAAAATCCTATTCTAGATATGTACCTAAGGTGGTACATTTACATGACCAAAATGATGTAATATAATCTAACACCCCCATGTATTACGTTATTTGGGTATTGAAGACTTTAGTATTAAATATGGATCTTTATCTTTGGAACAATTTTCAACTTGATCAGGTTCTTCTTCATCTTGATCAAATATTTCTTCTATAGATTATAGATGGCCAAGTAAGGCATAGTGCAGCTGACCTCCCATCCTTTTAATTTTGAACCTTCTATTTCTTATTCTACTGTTATGATATATAGGTTCTTCATTCTCTTCGATCTATTCTTCAGAAACTACATTATTATTTTTTTGGAACATAACAACATTTTGTAAGGTTTTTTGTTTTTTAATCGATAAAATAAATCATTAAAAGTGGGTTTTGAAAGGGGCCCCAAAACCTTTTTACAAAAGGTCAATAGACCATCCAGAGGGCCAAAGGGCAGGCCTTAAGAAAATCAAAAGGAGCATAAGGGAATGGTCCCGGAGGGACCATCACCAACTGACTAAACAAACTAGGATGCAGGATCATCCCGTACGTGGGATCAAACTAGGATGTGAGATCAACTCGTACATAGGATCAACCCGTACACGATATCAAATAGGGATGCAAGATCATCCCGTACAAAAATAATTCAAAAAAGGCCCACCAAAGGAGCCTAGAAATCAAAACAGAGAATCCCGCCTATGTTGGAAAAATTTTGAAATTAAAAATTCTGCCCATGTAGGAGAAATTTTAAAATTTAAAATCCCACCCACACCGGGAAACTAAAACCTGCCAAGGATAAACCTATACAGAAATAATTCAAATAAGGTCCACCAAAGGATCCCATAAATCAAAATGGAGGATCTCGTCCAAGCTGAAAAACTTTAAAATTAAAAATCCCATCCATGCTGGAAAGATTTTAAAATAAAAATTTAAATCTCGCTCAGATCGAAAAATTGAAACCAAGCAATATGAGAAAAACAACCATGAAGGAGAAACCCATACACGAGGGCACATGAATGATAGAAACTACCCCAATAGAGAAGATCCCAACCAAAAATCCATGGGACCACTAAAAATTGTCTCAGCAAGGAAGATCTTGACCAGAAAGGCACAAGACCACCAAAAATTATCTCAGTAGAGAAGATCCTGACTAGGAAGCCATGAGACCAAAAAAAATTATCTCAACAAGGAATATCCTAACTAGAAAGCCATGGGACCAACAAAAACTATCTCAGTAAGGAGGATCCTAACCAGAGAGCCATGAGACCATCACAAACTGGAAAAGCAATGAAAACCCATCCAAGAAGACACAAGAAAACCAAAACCCATCCAAATGGGTAAATCTGAAACCCCAACTACAGCAAGGAGAGTCCTATGAATAGTTGAAGGAGAAAACATGGCCTAGAAAGTGGATCAGCAGACACCAAAGATCTCGATAGGCCACGAGATCTCTTTGCAAAGGATATTGAATACACAAGCTAAAGAGAGAGTCTAGAGACACCAACCACCAAGAAGACCCATGACTGGGGCAATGCTGGATACAAGGATTGTCAGTAGGGCCCAAAAACTACATAAATGGTGAAACTTGAGGTTCCCTCACAAAGACCATAAAAAAACTATAGAGCCAATATAGAAAACTAGCCATATCAAAAAAATACATAGTCCCACTGGGTACTGCAAACCCTGATCTAAAGTAGGACAAGATGACCATCTATGGATGATAAAAATAGGGCTCACCCAAACCATGAAAAAAACATAGACTGGGATCTAAAGCACTAGAAATAGGAATCAAATGCTGAACCCTCTTCCAGAAGCCACAACCCCTCAACTGGGTAAACTAGAAATCAACTTGGGATAGTTGGGGTAGGATCACTGGGACGGTACAAATATCTTGTGAGGTTTTGATATAATATAGAGCATATATATTTCTATGGATTAATCTGGTAGCTTCAACTTCATTTTGATGTATAATAAGACACATGTTAGCTCCATTTATGTATCTAAAGTCAATCATCCTTTTACTTTCTACTAACTTGGATACTGAGATGAGATTAGATGTTAGTCCAGGAACATACATCACATCATGTAGTAGAAATTTTGGAAATAATTTACTAGGTGACACACACCCATATCCATGTATATGATAGTTATTGCCATATGAAATTTTTAACTTATAGTTGTTAGTGATCTCAAGAAAATCAAACCAATGTAGGATTCCTGTCATGTGGTGGATTTCTCCTAAATCAATATAACAAATATCCTTTTCACTTTGACCTATGAAACAATTTGAGCTTAACATAATTTTGCATACTTGATATGGTATATTGGATAGATTCTAATCTTGATCCCTTTTGTAGTATGTATTGCGATGAAATATCTCTTTTATTGCTTTATCCATTGTAGTGTATGAAAGAGTTTTTTTTGATATTTTAGATCTACCTTATGTCTCCATACTGTATGACTCTATTTTTGATAGAGACCTTTCTAGACCTAGGTTTTGTATAATACTTATGTCTCCCTAGTGAAATAAAATAAGATATAAACTTAATAAAGTGCTTATTAAATAATAGTTCACTTTTGAGTTGATTTTGTAATCTTTTGTAAATAACAATAATCAACTTCTATTACACCTTATCTCACCTAATGAACTATGCACTTAATTTGAAGTTCTTTATGGTTGGATTTCTTTTCTGTCTTTAGTATGAGTATGAGACAATTTAAAGTATATAATTATAACTCCTTTAGGAAAATGATGAAATTATTTTTATACCCCTTGATATTAATAGTTTAATATTTCTAAATTCCAATAAAATATTTTTGGTGTGTATACCTTATAACTCCCTAATTTGGAATATTAGAAAACTATAACATTTTCAATAATAGAATTAATTTCTCCAATTAGAAACCCTTATAACTACTATGGTTTTAATTACAAAAATTAAACTATTAAATAATTAAACTTCCTTTAAATTTTCTTTCAAATGTATGGTTGATTTTTACATATAAGTGTGAATGCAAAAAGTGATATTAATTTCAACCTTATAGTATACCTTATAACTCATGAAAGCAAATAATTAAGCCTTATGAGATAATACCTTCATATGGTATATAGGCACTATGTTTGACTTCAATCACTTTGAAATCTATTGTACATCCTTTCTAGTTTATGATAAGCCTGGTGGACGTCCCTTATGATAGTCTTAAATGTGCCTTTGACTCCTGACTTAGTGTCTTCAATACATTCTCCACTCAATGCCAATTCTGGATATTTTTTCCTCCACGAGTGCTCCTCTTCATGGTAGTTGCAATTGTGCTTCTACCTTCTTGATGTGTGTGCCAAGTGGCACAAGATGTTACCAAGACTCTACCATCTCCTCTTTCACTTGCATTATTCCTTGAAGGCATTACACTTTATGGTGTAGGTAGGAATTCTTGGCAAGAGTTGAAGATTCTTGGGTGTTATAATGATGATGAAAGTTATTATTCCAATGATTTCCTTTCTCTTGAGTGTTAGGAATGAGAGGGTGAATATGCCCTTTGTGCCAACTGGCACTTAGGTTTCATGCATGTAAACATTAATCTAATGTCTCCTTCTTGTATATTGTTTGCCAGTAAATGCCCTTTGTTTCTTGTCTTCAACATCTTCTTTCCAAACGAGCTTCGTTGTTGTGTGGGTATCTCTAACTAAGGTGAATAAGTTTGCTCCAATGGTGGGTTAAATTTAGCTAGTGGTTCTTCTAAGTTCTTCCTTGGGTATAGCTCCTTGCTTATTTGTTCTCATTCTTAGTTTTGTTCTATCCACGTAGGTAGATGATAGATGATAGCTTTAGTGCTATCTTTTATGTGGAAGTGCAGGAGATAAGCAACTTCTTACATAGGCCTTAGTGCTATATTTTTTCATGTAGATATGAAGAAATTATGGCCTCCTTAATGGGTACTGCACCTTCATTTTTATCCTTGATATTCCATTGTTATTCATTACCCTTGCCTTTATCCTTATGTATGTACTTTTGTTGTAGGTTGATGCAATAATGGGTGCTGGATAAGCTGTTGAAAATGGTTTCTTTTAGACCCCTCAAACCGATGTTTGTGCCCTAGGTTGTTTGACCTTCTTTGTCTTCTACATTTTAGTAGATCGTGAACATAGGATACTTGCTGCCTTTAGTGTCTTGGGGCACTCTATATTATGTCCTCTTTAGGAGGGATATGGTGTATATTTGTAACATAAATAAGATACCTTATTTTTGCACCAAAGTTTTAAGAGTTATTTATCTGTATTTTATGTTATTCTTCTCATTTTATATGGTAGCTCCTCATTGTATAGCTTTAGGAAAAATGAAGACAAAATTTTGAAGCTTTTCTTTTGCTTCTTAGATATGCCAATTACTTTCTTTAAACCCTGAGAGCAATGTATTTTTTCCTTTCTTTTCAAACAATACTAACCTTTAACTTGGATAATTTTAACACCAATGAATCTAAGCACTTAACCATGCAACTAACATTTAGAGGTTTAAATTTGCACTAATGTCCACATTAACTAAGAATCCTCAGTGAACTTTGAATAACTAATATAGTGCAGTAATACTTTCTCCTTATTACTCCTATAAATGAACCTTAAATCATGCACTAGGAGTTTCAATATAACTTATGTAATCTTAATTTAGTCTTCTTTATTGTAACTTAATAATAGGAAGATATATATCTAACTCCTATTTTAATGTGCAAGTATAAACCTTAAAAGAACTTCCTTCTACACTCCCCTTGAATACTATAATATGCAACATTTTTTTGCACCCAATTTGCTTACCTTAATAATATTTATAGATGAAGGATTTATAGATTATTAGACTCACCTTATTGATGCCTTTAACTAGATGGAATTACATCTATTCTTGATTTTTCATAACAACTCCTTAACTCACCAATTCGTAGCTTAGTAACTCCTCTATCTTGTTGCTTTGACATTGTAGTATGATCATAATTTCTACAGCTAGTAATGTTGTCCTGATTGCTGCTTTCTTATAGTTAATTTCTGTACTAAAATGCTATCCTTGAAAATAATAAATTTGGTAGGGACTTCCACCAAATCACAACTAAGTTTTCCTTCAAGAACCCTTGAGTATTTTGTTGAAGATTCAACAAAACCCTATCTCCGAATGAGCCTTCTAGCCTTCAATGGTAATATTCAAATCTTCCAGGTTTGGTAGTAAAGTTAGGCTCCTTTCTCCTTGTTGAATTTTGAATTTTATCTAGGCCCTCTTCTCAATAATCTGAATATCTTGAGGTCTTCAAAAATCTCCTCTGGAATTTGGCACTTCTTGCCAAATTCTTCTCCTTTTGGGCTTATTGTTGGATGGCGATAATTATCCCAAATTATGCTCTATCAATGACTTCTTTCTGGTATATTTCTCTAGCGAGTTCTCCTAGAAACTCCTTTAATGGCCTTCTCTAAATTCTAAACTAAGGCTCTTCAAGCCTTGTACTTGTTTCTCCTTGAGACCTCACCAAGGTCTTCAATATTGCAACTTCTCTAGTCTTCCAAATGAGACATTTTCTTCAACCTTCTACTAAGGAAGTGTTGGTAATGAGATCTTATCGAATATTTATAAACCAATACTACTAGAATATGGAATAGGACCTTTTTTAGTCTTTTAATTCTAGAAATTGTAGGTTATAATGGAGATCACCAACCTCCAATATTTTAGAATAGGGAGTTTTGTAACTAGACTTTCTAAGGGTCTCTTCAGATTCTTCAAGGTGAAGTATTCAATCTAAACTGTAGATCACCAATCTCCTATCTTCATCGAGACTCTTCATTGGAGTCTTCTTATCTCCTTTGAATTTGTAGCAAGGCTCCTATGGCCTTTTATTCTTCTACACTCCACAAGTTTTGATCTTCAATGGAGATCACCAATATCCTATCTCCTTCTGGGCTTGTCTCTGGAGTCTTCTTCTTCCTTGAGTCTACAATAAGGCTACTATGGCCTTTTATTCACTTCTATAATCTACAACTTTATAGCTCTTGTAATGGGACATTTTTTTAGGTCTTTGAAATCTCCAGTCTCCTACTTGTTGCTGCAAGTGTTGGAATAATTCTAATGAAGATATTCTTCCTAGCTCTCTTGTACGACATTTTCAAACCTATTTTATGAATCTCCTTTTTCCTATAACAAGATGTTAGAATTTGAATGGAAGAATTTATAATTTTGAAGATAATAATCTTCACTAGTTGATTTGTCAATCTAGTGGAATAAATTTTGAGTCCTAGTCTTCACGAGTTTTTCTACAACCCTGTGGAAAGACTCTAGCCAAATGTAATATCAAAAAAGAATTAAATGATATTTTTGGACTTCTCTCAGTCTCACTTGTGGCTTTCCCTATTCCTATTGATCTACCATGTGCTCTGATACCACTGTTAGCTTTTAATGGGATGTAGTACAACCACAAGATGTAGGATAACTGATATAAGATAACTATAAAACTAATGGTACAATAATATCCAAAGAAATAAGGAAATTAACATCTGCAAATAACTTCTGCAAATAAATAAAAAATATGCCATTAATGAGAGTGACAAAAATAGTACAATGCTATATAATGGAGGACATGAAAGATCCATGAAAGTATATAAAAGAACTACATTGTACCTTACCACACACATATACTATATACTACACATTGTGTAGATACTATATCACTATCTCCTCCTACACAATTGCTACTTCTCTACCTATGAGGCCTTTATAGAAAAAAATAGATTACTTGGTCTTTACTCTATCTAGGACTCATTTACATGTGGACTACATGCACATTTACAACTAGTACATTGAAACTTGTACATTTATTATAATACTTGAAGTAACTAACTAACTTTACTTTGAAGTAAAATCCTAATATAGATATGTACCAAAGGTGGTACACTTACATGACCCAAATGATTTTATATACTCTAACATTTCTTAGCATATTTTTCCAATTTTGCCTTCACTTCATGATGTAATTATTGCATATATTCAACAAAATCCTCTACTACAACACTAGGTTTCTGTAAAAATAAGCTATACTACACAACTCATCCAGTCCTCTTGGATAGATTCCATACACAACTTGTAATGGAAACTTGGTTGTACTTCTTTTTATTGAATTATTGTATACAATTTTTACTTGTGCCAATATAATATCTCATAACTTTGGCTTCTTTCCAACTAGACACTATAGCAATTTTCCAAGGATTCTAATTATAACTTTGATTTTTCCATCCATTTGCAAGTGATAAGCTGAACTAAAGCTTAATTTGGTACCCAAATTCTTCTATAATGTCTACTAAAAGTGACCTATAAAATTTCCATCTTTATTTGATATAATAATTTTGGAAAAACCATACAATATTACAACTGCTCAAAAGAACAAATCAACAATATGAGTAGCATCATCCATTTTCCTATAAGATATAAATGTGCCATATTTGAGAATCTATCAACAACAACAAAATTGAATTATTCCCTGTTAGAGTAATATTCCATCATTTGGGATAATTACCTGTTTCCTACATTAGGTAGATTTTTATATTACCACATGGTAAAAAGTTATTTCTTACTTTTTACCACATATATTTACTTTTACCTTTAACCTAGATATTATCTTGGTTAATGGGTTAGTAGTCGTAGTCAATTTGACTACGTAGTTAGTTGTTAGTAGGTTAGGCGCTTATCATGTTAGTTGTTAGCTACATTGGGGGGATATTATTTCTAATATTCCTAAGTCTATTCCTAGCAAATGCTACTTGTATTTAAGCCTATGATTATTCAATAATATGGTTAATGTTCATGGTTTTACTTCATTGGTATCAGAGCCAATGTTTTTGCTCGCCCGGAGGATGAGCTGGTGACATTTGGACGCCACCAAACCCACCTCAACAGGTGAGCTCGATGGCTAAGGGAGCGACCGAAGGCCCATTTTTGGCTAGGTCAACTCGACCTACCAGGGCCTAGATCATCTTGGGGTCGATCGATCGTGGTCGATCACCAAGGCGATCGACGCTGACCGATCGCCCATAGGGCATTCGACCTGACAGGTCGAAGCCTGCCAGGCTCACGATCTCGAGGCTAGATCTGGCCCATCGGGACCGCACCCCCGTAGACCAGCCAATGGGATCGAGAGGAGGGTAGGAGCGCCCTCTCGATCCCACGTGGTTGTAGTCCATAGGCGGAGCCCGGAGGGCAGGAGCGCCCTCTAGGCAAGCCGATCGCAATCGATGATCCCACCACAGCCAGAACTCTGACAAGGCAGGACCGAGACACGCGGGCATGACCTACGAGGTAGGCTAAAGTGGCCACCCCTACGAACATGTAGACTGACAACCTGACACCTGGACGCTGACTCGATCGACACCTGGACAAGACACGTGGGTGTGTTGACTGATCAGAACATGACAAGTGGCAACGAATCGTTGGTTCAGTCTCGCATGCGTGGCGGTCAGCGATTTGTTTTTGCGTGGCAAAAGGAGTGTCCTATTGGCTGATTTCCCGAAGGCAATCAAAGGACAAGGTGTGCGCTTTTCATTTTAAAGCGCCAAAGACTCATCGCCTAGCTCATGTGGGATAATTCCCACTGAAGGTTTTCAAACCTTCTTAGAGAAGGCCATGATTTTAAGAATCGTTGGCCTCCTCTCTCTACCCGTCGGGCGCCCTAGCCTAACTGGTCAATACGGCCGCGTGTTCCAGCCGACGTCGTGGGTTCAAGCCCCCGCGACATCATTTTAGTGAATTTTATTTTAATATTTTTTTGAAAAATATATATATGATCGGGCGGTCCTTTCTCCACCAAAGCCCATCATGTAGCACGCTGGTTAAGCTGCTCTCGTTGAAAGCCAAGGGTCGCGTGATCGACTCCCGCATGCCTCAAACAGGTATTATTTTAATACAGAACATTATTTTCCTCGAATTGCTTTTCTAAAGTTTTTTTTTGTAATGTATTATCTTGATTTTTTTTTATTTCCATAATAATTTAATACAAACTTTTATATAGAAAATCATTCTTATTTACCATATTGCATGATTTTTTATTTTAAAAGGTATTCAATTATTATTTTTATCTTAAAATTTAATCATTTTATGCATTCAAATTACAAAACCAAGCAATAGAGAGAGAATACACCAAAAGAAGGCCTTGCAATTTTTGATTGCAAAACAAAGCAGTTTTTTTTCTTCAACATTTTTGCAATAAACTCCTCAACATTCCTATAGTTTTCTTCCAATTTTTTTTGGAGATAAAGAGACATAGGAACTTTATATTCTATTGCAAAACCAAAACATTGGGCAAGGACAAAGGTCATTTCTTTTGCAACAAAACCACACATTTGCTTTTGTTTTCTCCTTCACAACAGGAGATATAATACATAAAATTGCAAATTTTTGTTGTAAACTTGAGAAGAATTTTTGAACCTATTTTTGATCCTTATGATGGAGTGTTGAAGACATAAACCAAGTCGTTTGTCGACTGGTCTGGAAGCCTTTCAAACGTGGGTCGTGTGTCGACTTGTCTTGAAAGGAGTGCTCGAATTTTCAATTTTGTAAAAATTAAGGGGGGATAGAAGTCATATTTTTGTGATTCTATTTTTTGCAAAATTGTAAAGAGAAAGGGGGGATATTTCAAAGTAAGAAAGGTGCATTCTCGATTGTACTCGACACCTTTTCTTAAAATTGGCTACACTAGGTGCATTTTCGGTTGCATCCGACACCTATAGTGATAAAATTTGGGTTGCTCTCTTTTTGATTATTGCACTAACCATCATGTTTTTTGCAATTAAACAATCATAAAACATTGAAGAGCATTTTCAAAAACCCAAACTTCACTACAATCGTGCTACACCTTGCACAGGTTAAACAAGTCAATTTTCACTCCCCATCAAAGGTCAAAATACAAACACCTTGATTCACTCTCTTTGTTTGGCTTAATTTCCTCAAACTTTCCATCCTTTTTGAAGGGTGTTAAGGCAGGTGCCATTAAATATCCTAGAGAGCAAAATCAAAAGTTTTCAAAAACCTACCCCTTTAATTTGCTCTATTTGTTTGGCTTAAATTTCCTCAAACTTTTCATCCCTTGTTAAGGGTGTTAAGGCATGTGCCATTAAATATCTTAAAGAGCAAATTAAAATCTTCCATATACTCTTTTGAGGGTATATTGAAAGAAAGACCATCTTAGTACAAATTGTAGGACCTTCATCATGGCAATTATCAATAAATACTTAAGTGATACACAATTGCTAAAAGGTCCTAACTATTCAGCATGGAAAACTAAGATGAAAGCCATCTTGACTGTAGAGGACATGTGGGATTTAGTTGATGGCACTGAATCAAGACCTGCAACAGCATGAGTAGATCAAAAAGCATGGGACAAAAAGAACAATCATCTTCTCATGTTAATACTCCTAGCAACTACTGATGAAATCCAGCCTCACATAAGTGAAGCTAAAACTGGTAAAGAGGCATGGGATGCTCTTTGTACCATTTTTGAAGGTAAGAATCAATCAACTGTTCTAAACCTTCAAACACAACTTCATACACTCCATATGAAGTCAGGTGAATCAGTAGAACTATTCCTCTGCAGAGTGGCAGATCTGAAGTCTAAGCTTAATGCTTTAGGGGCCAAAGTAGAAGACACCATTTTGACTTCAGTAATTTTGAGAGCTCTACCCGAATCCTACAAAATGTTGATTACATCCCTTAATGTTTCACAAAGAGTTGTCACCTTTGTGGAGTTAGTCAATTTGCTTCAAACTAAGGAAGCAAACCAACTCCAAAATGATGAAGTGTTGAACAATGCACTTTATTCAAACTATAAGGGTGATAAGAAGAAAGGAAACTTTCAAAAGGGAGGATCATCCTCAAAAGGTAAGGAAAAGCAATCTCAAAAGAGGTTTTGCTCGCATTGTAAAAAGGACAACCATGACACCAATCGGTGTTGGTTCAAAAACAAGCAAAACAAGAAAGACAAAGGCACAACACAAAAGCAAAACAAAGGCAATATTGCTAGTGAAGTGTCTAGTTCCGATCCCGATTCTGGTTCAGAAAAAGCACACAGAGTGCTTATTGCTAAGACAATATTGTAGAGGGAAAACACATTTGTCACCTTGAGCAAAACATCATTTCCTCTCTCTCTTTTTTAGGCTTCATAAATAGCATAAGTTTTTGTTTGAAGTACTTGTAATAAAGGGGTGTTTGTACCTCTTTTAGGCTTCATAAAATAGCAAACTCTCATTGTTTGAAGTTCTTGTAACAAAAGGAGGGAATTTTTTGGTGTAAAATTGCCTAGGAGGCAATATTTGTAAAACCCTTCACAAAGCTTCTTAAGTTGCACATCTTTTGCAATTAAAGGGGGATATACTTTCTTTTCTTCACAAATTTTTGTAAAAAGGGAAGAAGACTTATAAGGGTGCATTTTCGGCAGCGACCGACACCTTAGTCATACTTCTTTCAAAAATTAATTACAACATGTTTTGCAACGAGAAGGGGGGAACTTATAAGGGTGCATTTTTGGCAGCGATCGACACCTTAGCTACCTTATCTTTTGCAAACTCATATTGTAAATGAATGAACCTCGTATGAAGTGATCTACTCTACTACACCTAGCGATTACAGTGGCTGGTTACCCATGCAATTCGGTTGGATGACGTGATTACTATAAGGACATTCGTTGGTGTGAAGACAAAGTGAGGAATGACCCACTTTTTGCTTAGGAGCAGCCAGAGCACTGTGACAGAGCAAGAACCAGCAGATCAACATCTTTTTCACTGTATTGGGGCAGTTATATACTTTACCCAAATATTGTTGTATAGGATGATAGATATGTATTACCCAAATAATGTAATAAGGGGGGATGTTAGAGTAATATTCCATCATTTGGGATAATTACCTATTTCCTACATTAGGTAGATTTTTATATTACCACATGGTAAAAAGTTATTTCTTACTTTTTACCACATATATTTACTTTTACCTTTAACCTGGATATTATCTTGGTTAATGGGTTAGTAGTCGTAGTCAATTTGACTACGTAGTTAGTTGTTAGTAGGTTAGGCGCTTATCATGTTAGTTGTTAGCTACATTGGGGGGATATTATTTCTAATATTCCTAAGTCTATTCCTAGCAAATGCTACTTGTATTTAAGCCTATGATTATTCAATAATATGGTTAATGTTCATGGTTTTACTTCATTCCCCCTTTTCATTCTAGGTAATCCAAGGATAATCCATATTTATGTCCTCCCATGACCTTTTTGATATTGCCAATGGTTGAAATAACCTGATATTTTATCTCTTTCCTTTCACATGTTGATAGATTCAATAAATTTACATAAAGATTCACAAATTTATGCTTATTCCTGGTCAGTAATAGCTTTCATAAAGTTATTTCAAAGTTTAACTATTTCGTAATGTCTAGCTAATCCTCCACTATGTTTTTCCCTTATTAGGTTCTCTCATTGAAACCTATGATATACATAACTGTTGTCCCATGAAAAATAATCCTTCTTAGACAAAATAATTCAACTGCAATATTTTAACTCCTATAGTAGGATCATTGCAAGTTGCCTAGGCTTATTTGAAATCCAAATCATCACATAAAGCTCTTTCATAGCATCAAAACCTACCACTTCAATATTTATTGCGTTCATCGACAAGTTTTACCTACTCAAGGTATCAATTACCTTAATTAACTACAACTTGTATGCTTCAAAACAAATGAATAACTTTGAAGATACTATACCCATTTCATATATCTTTGGTTTAACTTGCCTTGACTATTTATGAATTGTAAAACATGATAATCTGTGAATAACACAAATTCTTTTAGTAATAGGTAATGCCTTCACTTCTTGAATAAAGCCAAGAAGAAATATTTTCTTTAGGATCAAGATTTTTGTGCAATAGTATGCTTCAAAACAAATGAATAACTTTGAAGATACTATACCCATTTCATATATCTTTGGTTTAACTTGCCTTGACTATTTATGAATTGTAAAACATGATAATCTGTGAATAACACAAATTATTTTAGTAATAGGTAATGCCTTCACTTCTTGAGTGCTTGTACTATTGCACAAAACTCTTGATCCTAAAGAAAATATTTCTTCTGGGCTTTATTCAACTTCTTGTTGAAATAGGTAATAGGCCTACCTTTTGGCTCAAAATCCTCCAATGGTTGTCCCGTTGGCATCACAATTTACATGGAAAACCTTGTTAAAACTTGGTAATACCAAAATTAGTTGCTCTATGAATTTATCCTTCAATATTTAAAATATTCTTTCTATTAAGTTTATCCATTTGAATTCATGTCTACCTTATTTCATAATTTTTTGATTGAAGCACAAATTCCACTAAAAGTTTTGATGATTTTTTTGCAAAAACTTGCTAAACCATGAAATATTTTGGCTTTAAAAATCCTCCTTGGTGATTCCCACTCAATAATAGCCTTCAAATTTGTTATATACATCCATAAAATATCCTTGGATATGACAAAATCCAAGTATATCAATTCCTTCTTCATATAATTACATTTCTTCAAATTAACCAACAATTGTTTCTCCTTCAATATTTGCAAAAATAACCTCAAATGCATTAGGTTTTCTTACTTCATCTTACCAAAAACCAAAATGTCATTCAAGTAAACCACCACAAATTTACCAATAAAAGTCTTCAAAACCTTATTCATTAACCTCATAAAAAGTACTAGGTGCATTTGTCAACCCAAATCGCATAACTAGTCATTCATACAATCCCTCTTTGATCTTGAACATAGTCTTCCTTTCATCTCCTTCTCTAATTCAATTTTTATGATAACTGCTCTTCAAATTAGTTTTTGTGAAGTACTCTACTCTACTCAAATAGTTTTAGAATTAATGTGTACTTTGTCTTTTGCATGTTATGACATGTGTCCTTGAAACTTGTCATGTTCTCATATAGACCTCATGCCTATAAATTGTAATATTTTATGTATCAAATATTATCACTTCTATTTCAGTCCCAACATTTGGTATCAGAGCCCAGCCACTCTCTTGCCCTTGTGAGTTTGAAAGGTATTTCCCTCATGGAAATCCCCCCTCTATTTTTTTCCCTAATTTATTGACCCTTGCCTCGATGCGATTTTGAGTTCAAAAATGTGTAGGTGACACAACTATGCTTACATGTGTACCTGCAACGATTATTTTATGTATTGCATGATGGAGTTTTTTTCGTAGTTGTTTCAATCATAAGACTGTTGTTAGTCCATTTAAATGAAATACCTACTATTGAATCAAAATGGAGTGTGTAGGCGCATGGTAGGGAACACAGGGAAAATTAGGCATCGAAATGAGTTTCTTACCCGTCGATAGATGATGAAATTATGTTATATGTCTCGTGATGGCCTGGCTGAAGGATTGTTGAGGCTCTTTGATTTATTAAGAAGGGGACCATGAATCGAGTACTTTGAGGTCCATTCGGTCTATCAACGAACTGCTTGTTTGTTTTAATAGGTAGGTGCTATGGTGACAAAAGAGCTATTGTTGCAATGTCTATTTTATGGGAATTCAACAAAACAACAAAAAATAATATTTTCTTCCAAAAAAATAATTTTTACTTAAATAAAATGCATATCTTTAATTTCAGAATTACCAAACTATGCAAAAATTTGGAAAATCACACCCATAATATGAAATTGCATTATCTAAAGAGCAATGACAATTACATGAACAAATATGAACAAATCATATGTAGAACAACTCACAATACATTAAATCTAGTTGCAAATTGTTAAAAGACTAGAATTTGCTTTGAAACCCTTCTGATCTATCTTAAAAACCCTTAAACATGTAAAACAAGGCCTCTTAGGGGTTGATGCCACCCTTATAGGGTTACAAGAAGCTGCAACACACCAAAACACTGCTGAACTATGATGCCATGAATACCATGCTGCTATCCACTGACTCTTCTACACTACCAAACACTAAAACTGATCAAATCACAATGCACAAAAACACTTAAACCCTAGCTACTAACTCCACTGAAGCTCTGTAGCAAAACCTAGGTAGATTTACCTCTCAAAACTAAGGAATCAACCCTTAGATCTAATCAAATAGCAAGTACCATCACTTGTTTATCTGATTAGGGCTTTCTGAAAAGAGGGATCATCACCAATACTTAGAAATAATGAGCAAGGATCAGCCTTGTCTCCACAAGAATCACTTGGATCCTCCAAACTCATAATAACATAATAAAAAAGCATGCCAAAATGAAACATTGAGCCTCCTTATAAAGACTTTTCTTCTAATTCTTCGTTGACACTTCCCTAGGCACTTAAAATCACTTAAGGCCTTTATTTAAAAATAAAATATGAAATAACTAATATTAAGTCTCCTAACACATTATCCCCCCTTTTATTTTTATTTTTAATTCTTTTATTTGCCTAAGTCCACACAATAACACCTTGCACCACACCACAACTTGTTCAACATTGAACATAAAAAATGGGGACATAACAATACATCCCTCACCAAGATTGCTTGTCCTCAAGCAATCGAATGCAAATTGAAACCATAATCAGTTCCAAGATCCCAAATGAGTTTCAAGAAACATTTATCATGCTGATATAGTAGTATTACCTCAAGGGTGAGTGCTTTGGAACAAATCAATTTTCCAAGGTCCATGTATGCAACAAGTCTTACTAAAAATACCATTATTGCTTCATCACAAGCATAAATTCTCTCAAATCCTATTGTAGGCATTATCCCATTAGATTTAGTCCATACAAATTGATTTATTGCCTTCAAAACATCATGGGGAAAAGTGAAATTAGTTCCTATTTCAATAACCAACAATGAATTATCACATTCAATCCGCAAATTATCAAGAAGTGTAGCCTTTATACAGTCTACAACTGCCACTGTTTTGTCTTTATTAAGGGTGCTAAAGGGTGAAACAAATGATGTCCACGATTGTCCTTGCAAAGAATTTTTATCATCTATTAAAACAATCCCTAAATATTTGATAACAGTCCTAAAATTGTTCATAATTCCTTGTCTTTTAACATTAGTAGCTAAATTTTCATTTGCAGCCCCTAAATGATGCATTGTAGCTCCCAATTTATCTTTAATAAGAGAGATATCAACTTGTACTTGCTTGCCAATATGTATGTTTTCAAAACAATCCATATGCCAAGGTTTATAATGCCCACATTGTTGTGTTAACAACCCCTCGTATTCCATTTTATGTGGTTGGTCGATATCAATATTGTTCATATTTACCACTTCTAAATATCCCTCATGAGTAACTTGCTTGCTACATTCATCATTCACTAACTCTTCCTTTTTATTCATGCTATGACACATGATTCAACTAAAGTCACATAAATGGGGATTAGATTCATACCTGTCATAAGCAATTCCATGAAGAGGAACACAAGATAAATGGTCTATATATCAAAATTTGAAATAATATCATCTTCCAACATTATCTTGATAATGCCTATTTTTGATTTCATGTCTTCACCACCATCAAATTCTTCATCAAACTTAGGCTCCTTATAATCATCAAATTTGAAATAATTAAAGTATAATACTTCATCTTCATGGTATTCACTCAAATTTGAAAGAATTAAAGTATAATACTTCATCTTCATGGTATTCACTATCCACATGAGTAGGGCTATGCAAAATTATTACACTGCTATCATACAAATCAGAATTAACCTCATTCTTTTCAGCTATAGCTTCTTCAATAATATCTTCATTGGTAGGGTTTAAGGCAAAGCTAATTATTTCTGATTTGTTTTGAATATTTTCAGATTTACCTTCTTCAACCACTTCTCTAAGTATAACACTAACATCTTCACTATTCTCAAATTTGAAAGATCTAGATGAATTAATTACATTGTTGCCATGTAAATCAGGATTGTCCTTATTTTTCTCAACTTCACTCCTAGGACTCACCTCAACTTCATTACAATGCTCTTGAGATTGATCATTAAACACCAATTGATCTTGACCAATTTTTGTTTTGTTTTCTTTACCTGGCTGAAATTTATTTTCACAAGTGTTTGCATAAGATTCATATTCATGGAGTAAAGACACTGTATCATAATGTTGACTTCCACCATACAAAACTCCAATAATGTTTTCATGTCCATACTCTTTCCCATATTTTGAAATAATTTAAAGTTCACCATTTTTGTCATTTTTCAAATAAACTGTTATGGGTTTTTGAATTACATGTGTGGCCATGAGAATTTTTGGTTCTCCTCCCCATACACATGACTGTCTCATGTTCTGAACATAAGTGTCATAATTGCCTTATACAAATATTTTCATCACTGCTAGATTCTTTTCATCTACAATTTTTTCTCTTTAGTCTTGGGCTAGATTCTTCAAGGTGCTATCATCTGGACATGGTTCTTTCCTTTGCACACAAAGCCCATAAGCAATGACTCTGAATAAGTAGTTTCCATCACCTATCATTTTTGAAACTATGAGATCTTCATAATCCTCTGATTCCTTACCTGCTTTATCCTTTCCACATACATGCCCATTACTCCAAGATTCTTCACTTTCTGAAATGACCTCTATATAATGAATTTGACCTTTTCCTTGACATCTATGACCGGGTGTCCATGTTTCTTTCCAAGTAAAGCATAATTGCTTCCTCCTAAGCTCATTATGCTTATATAAAATAGTTTTGAAGGCCGACGTAGGAGTCTTGGATGGCTTAAATGGTGGTTTTGATGCTCCCGCTTTGCTCTCTAACCTTGATGTCATATCCTTCCCTTTATCATACCTTGATGTCATGTTTCTAGGATGCCAATTTGTGGCATTTTCACTAAAAATGGTTCCTTTACAAGTGTGTTATATGCAACATACTTTTGCCTCAGTGGTCCGACTATTTCTAAATTTAGTGCCCTCTTGATTGCATCTTCGAAGGTGGCTGGTTCAAAATCTTTGACAAGTCCCTTCAAAGGTTCCATCAATCCATATATGAATAAGAATATGACTCTCCTTGGTGAAATATTTTGTACTTGGACAACCACTCGTTCAAACCCTTCTATATAATCTCTCAAGGATGAAGATTGCTTGAGAGTAGCAAGCTCCTTAAAATACTCTTCTACATCCTTTCTTTCAAATATTTTTAAAATATTTGGACAAAACTCATCAAAGGAAGCGATTTGACCATGTCCTTGAGTGACAAGTCCATGATACCACCAATAATAGGCAACACCATCAAGATAAAGAGTAGCAAGTTGAATGACATCCTCTTCTGGCATTAGATCAAGTGCAAAATATATCTGTAATTTCTAAAGCCATGCTCTTGTTGTTAACCCTTCACTACCATTAAAAACTAGAACCTGCATTTTTTGCTATAATTTTTTATCCCCATGCTTCTTTTCTAAAATTTTATTTTCTATGAACTTAAAATACCTGTAAAAACTCACAAAAGTTCTGAAATTTTCTTTCCTATGAAATTCAAATACCTGTAAAAACTCACAACAATTCTACAATTTTCTAGTTTTTCCATATATTCCAAAAACAATTCATCCAAATCATCTTGAATATTGCTGACTTGAGGTAGCTATTGTGTAAACATGGGTTTAGTAGGTTTAGGCAAAGGTGTATGAGAGTAACCTGTAGATTTTTTAGCCTCTTGCCCCAACGTTGCACCCCCATGTGAATAGGATTCACCTTGATGTGGAATGTTATGCTTCATGTCATCTTTGGTAACTAATTGCCTTAAATGGGTCATGCTTTCTTGTTCGAAAGCCACCATTTTAGTCATCAATTGCAACAAATTATAGATTTTCTTTTCTAATTCATCTTGGGGAGATTATGACTCTTGTCCATTCTTTGCCCTTTCTACCATTTATGCTAATGCCTCTTCCTCAAGTGCTGCTTCTTGTGGATCTATCTCCCGAATGGGATTTTCTTCTAGATTGATATTCTTCTTATTTCTTCTAGTATAATAATAGTGGGTTGGATGCATAACCTAGAATTTCTAGTTCTGATGAATCAACTCTGAATTAGCAATACCCAAAACTCTTAGAGCTGAAATCAACAAAATGGATATTCAAATCACCAATACCCAGAAGCCCAAAACCCTAGATTTGAAAACTATTGGATTTTTGAACCAAACCCTAAATATAAATCTCTGAAAGTTGAAAACACCCAAAATTTGGAAACCTAAAAATTTTAAAACCCTAGTTTTTTGCTATACTTAGAAACTAAAATTGTTGATTCTCAAATACCCAAATGTTCAAATGTCAAAATATGCAATACCCAGAAACTTTTTTCCACAAACCCTGACCCAAAAATTATTTTTGGATATATCTTTCCACATGCTGGTAAGATCATAGCTCTGATACCACTTGTAGTGTCCCTTTTTTGGGAATTCAACAAAATCTAGCAAAAACAATGTTTTCTTCCAAACAAATAATTTTTACTTAAATAAAATGCACGTCTTTAATTTCGAAATTACCAAACTATGTAAGAATTTGCCAAATCACACCCACAATATGAAATTGCATTAAATATGAAGAGTAATGACAATTACATGAAAAAATATGAACAAATCACATGTAGAAAAACTCACAATACATTAAATTTGGCTGCAAACTGTTAAAAGGCTAGAATTTGCTTTGAAACCCTTTTGATCTGCCTTGAAAACCCTCAAACATGCAAAACAAGGCCTCCTATAGGCTGATGTCATCCTTCTAGGGTTAAAAGAAGCTGCAACACACCAAAAAACTACTGAACTATGATGCCACAAATGCCACACTTCTATCCATTGACTCTTCTACACTACCAAACACTGAAACTGACCAAATCACACTGAACACAAACACTGAAACCCTAGCTTCTAACTCCACTGAAGCTCTGTAGCAAACCCTAGGTAGATTTACCTCTCACAACTAAGGGATCAAACCTTATATCCAATAAAATAACAAGGACCATCACTTGTATATCTGATTAGGGCTTTCCTCAGAAAGAATGAGCAAGGATCAACCTTGTATCCACTTACAATAACATAATAAAAAAGCATGCCAAAATGAAACGTTGAGCCTCCTTATAAAGCCTTTTCTTCTAATTATTCGTTGACACTTCCCTAGGCACTTAAAATCACTTAAGGCCTTTATTTAAAAATAAAATATGAAATAACTAATATTAAGTCTCCTAACACATTTTCCCCCCCTTTTATTTTTTATTTTAATTCTTTTATTTTCCTATGTCCACACAATAACACCTTGCATAACACCACAACTTGTTCAAAATTGAACACCAAAAATGGGGACATTACAATTGTGCTTGTCTTTGATGGTCATTGGAGGTTTCTACCGTGCGGTGCCATCTGGATGAGTACATGGGCATGTTCAAAATTATTTTTTTCTACATCAATGTTAAAAAAAAAAGCAACCTGTGTTGTCTATTACTCTTGTGCATTGGATTGCTGAAGTGCAACACCCCAATAGCAACAAAATTTGGCTGTGTGAACATTTTTATTTTAGTCGATCTGTGTATCCATTCCAGTGGTCTGCACTACCATGTCCCTAATGAAGAGCTTCAATGCAACCCTATTTTATTTGACTGATTCAGAGACGTGGATATGAAGATGTTATTTACGATGTGTGTTGTGGGAAACAACACCTTCACCAATGCCCACTTTACCTGTTAGATACGCACAGGCTCATAGATGAATTAACCCGATTCTTGGGTAGTGTAACAAACTGCAACGCCCACCTCCATAGATAGACACAAGTGGGACTTGTGTGATTAGCACAATAATGATTTACAATTATTATGTTTTATATATAGGTTCACAGATGCTTTATAATTGTTTTTTTCGAATACCCAAGAAAAAGGTCGACACATGGATAATTTAATGGCCAAAAATGGTCACTAATTATTTACCTCATTATGCATTTTTTAAATGCATTTGTCTCAAATGCAACATGACTTTATTTAAATTAAAGTGGAAGAGCCACTGTATTTTTCAAATTGTATGGGGAATCTTTTGTAAAGGGTGTTTTCAAAATTTCAAAGATGGAAAGTCCATGTAATTCCCCTATAAGGTAAAATTGAAAAGTCTATTTTTTCCACCAGAGAGCGATGCCAAGAATATTCTAGGGGAATATTCTCTAATGCCAAGAATATTCTAGATTCTTGTTGTTATTGTTTTCCACAATTTGAAGGACCCATTGACATCAAAATATAGAGGTAGTTATAGTCGTCAAAAAGGTTTTTCTAAGATGGACATATTGGTGGTGTCCAATTGTAACTTTAAGGCTATTCCATTTGCATTTTTTAGCCTCAAATATTGTTGTATCATGGAGTGCACTCTCGATTGAACCCGACACTCCCAAGATACTTGTATGTGATCATAGTATCTAGTCATCTTATCTATAGAACTTGGCGGATGCAGTGGTTGGTTACCCATGCATTCTGGTAGGATGAGAGGGTCACCATAAGGACACCTACTCTAGGGACTACAAACATAGACATCCTAGACTCTATATGAGGACTTTTTTAGATCAAATTTTGAAGACTACAAACATAGACACTTTAGAAGATTCTATTTTCTTCTTTCTTCTTCTCCTCCATATTTGGATTCTATGGCTCATTTTATTGTATTTTTTGAGTGCATTTTTGGTAGATACCAACACTCTTATATGGATCTAATTATTTTGTATTAAGGTGCATTTTTGGTATGTCCAAATTTTGGCGGAGCCCGACACCTTCTAGACAAGATTCACCATGAGGGGGATATGATATCCATGGTGAACATAGTTAGTAGTGACCTACAGAGGCAATAGACCTAAGTAAGAGGTTAACCCTGAGGCACCAAATATGAGGCTAACCTACAAAGGAAAAAAACCCGAGGAAGTGGCTGACCTTGAGGCAACAAACCTAGATATACACCAATGATCTAGAGTTATTGTTCATAGTAGAGCCAAGCGCAAAGAGCACGAGCCTAGACCAAATTATGTAATAAAGGAGGATATAGGGTTCTTTTAGAAAAGTACACATTAAGGGGGGATGTTAGAATTAATGTGTACTTTGTCTTTTGCATGTTATGACATGTGTCCTTGACACTTATCATGTTATCATATAGTCCTCATGCCTATATATTATAATATTTTATGTATCAATATTATCACATCTATTTCAATCCCAAAAAATAGTCCATCAATTCATCAATACAAGGTAATGGAAGCCTATATTTTATTGTGATCTTATTTATTGCTCAAGAATCCATTCACATATCCCACTCTCCTCCTTTCTTGGGTGCTAGTACAACTGGTACTACACATGGGCTCAAGCTCTCCTTGATCATACCCTTGTTTAATAGCTCTTGAAGTTGTCTTTTCATCTCTTCATTCTCCATAGGTGTCATCCTATAGGCTGAATTATTTGGTAAACTTGACCTAGATATGAAGTCTATCTAATGAATAATGCTTCTCATAGGTGGTAATCCATCGATTAATTCTTCTGAAAGAATCACAACATATTCTTCTAACAAATCCTTCACTTTAGGTGGAATATCATCCATATTATTCATTGTCCCATCTTCAATGGGCTTAGCAGTGAAGGTAAAATTTGCTTCCCCTTTATTCATCTCCTTCAAGAATTATTTTTTGGAGATCAGACAAACTTTAAAATTGTTGAACACCTCTTTTACTTTGTCCTTCAATGTAATTAATGCGTAAATTTTCCATCCCTAACAATTGAATGAGTACTTAGTCTACAATCATATACTACGTTGCTATCAAATTGCTATGGTCTCCCCAATAAAATATGGCATGCATCCATTGATATGATGCCACATAGATTTGCATATTTATAAGAGTCAATCTAGAAATTTACCATACATTATTTGATTATCAAAATTTAGTGTCCATTTTGCAACCAAAATACTTTGTATGTATCTGGGAGGTTGATTCTTTTCAATCCCAACTTCTCTACCTATCATGACCCATCACCCTCCTGCCTTATTTAAAGAATATTAATTGATATTTGGGATCAATTAATGCCTAATAGAATGGGCATGACCCTAAAGAATACTACAAAATTCTAACTAAATAATTTTATGAAGGATAGGAAAATATTAATTATCTTTTAGATAAGATAATTAATTAAAAAAATAATTATGAGGTCTTTTAAAAGATAAATTGGAGGAATTATATTTTGCAAAATTAACCATATAATAAATAACGTGTTAATCTAGTGGACCCAATGTATATGGGACTTAAAAGGACTATAGGATGATTAAATATTATATATATATCCTATCCATGGAGAAATACCCATATGGCTTTACTATATTGGTGGATATTAAAAGGGAGATCCCTTACCCTATCAATAATAGTTCTAACTTTGTATTCATTCTTTGCCTTAATTGTATTAGTTTTATATTTATTCCCATGAGAAAAGACACAAAAATAAAAATAAGGACACTCACCTTACCTCTAGTGGACCCTTTTTCTACTGTTGGTCATACTATACAAGACATGATGAGTCATAATGGGTCCAAGGCATATTTTTAATATTATTATAATGTGGCCACTATTTGGCCCATGAGTGGAGAAGTGTCCTATAAATAGAGGAAAATTTATGAAGAAAGGCTATCTAGGAATTCTGGGAGGAATTCTTGATGGTCTAGGGAGTATGCTCTTCATCTACGGATGAATCAAAAACTAGAAGACTCTACTTCTAGTGAGAGACAAGCATGGGGTCAAAAGAAGATTGGTAGAAGGAAGGCATAAAGGAGCTCAAGAGGTGAAAAGGAGATTCTATAGTAATTGATAAGGTTGGTTACCTTTGCCTCCCTTATGATTTATCTAAATGATACTTCATGTTACAATAATGAAGGTAGGTTACATTAGTTCATGCCAAAATTGGAAATTAGAATCCAAATGATGTACCATACTAAAGTAATGACTATAGGTTACTTTAGAAGCTTGAACCTACAAATACTTTATACTGCATATTCATATGGTACAAACTCTTTACACTTTTAAGAGTGATCAGATTTAGATTACCATACACGAATAGTTTAGCCTTACTTAGAGGTGAAGCGTGGTTTCATTGAGGCATAGTGATCAAAATTAGAAAATAGCACTGTGCTCTCCCCACGTGATGTCATAAATTATCATATCGAAGGCCGTAGGGTGCCCCTCTGATCCAAAACCTATGGAGTGGTTATAGAATGTAGGAGCATGACTTGCTTAAACAAAAAATCTTCCTATGATTCTATCATGGTACGGTTATAATATAGGTCTCGTATGCTTTTAATAATTTCTTTAGATGAAACCACCTGTCACTATGTGAGGAGAATACCGAGGAGGTGAGTTTAATTTATTGACTCTCTTGACAATACCTTCATTGGTAAGTCGATACCATGGATTTATGTTAGTCAATCATGTAGACTGTGATCTGTAGCATAGTACCATTGTAGTATGAGGTAGAAAACATCTGTAACATGGTAGCATGTGAGGACTATCTATTGTAACTCCCTGCATGATGGGCGATATCATGCAATGGCTTTATAATTAAAGGAAGAAATGGGGAACTCATCCATGCTTACCTGCGTGCCCATTTTACCTTCATATAACATTTAAGACACATGGTCATTCCCATCCTTGACGCTTTTGGAGGATTTGTCAAATCGATTACCGATTCTTTAGACGAGGGTATTTCTGACTGAGTGAATATCCTCCATTGATTATTTCTTAATCATAAGACTCTATTAATATACGAATGATTGGTTACTGTGCTTGTCTAAATAAAATATTTTCATACTATTTTTTACTCGGGAAGGACGTTTTCACCAAAGTAACCTATGGTGATCGCACGTAGTTAAAGGATGCTACATGGATCCTTAGACCATACCATTTGCCTTAAGGCTTATGAGTCACATGCCCTCAAGAGAAGCATGATTGCCAGTTGTATTTCAATGTCTAGTGTCTCTGTACAATATTGTATTTGGAGAATATTTTGGGCATTACGATGGAAATATCTCGTGATCCTTAGAAAAATAAAATTAGTCAATCACTGAAATAGCCACTGAACTACCAAGCATAAAAACATTGGTTCACTAGATTGGAAGGGCCTTAAATGATCATTGAGCCTAATATAAATGTGTTTCTCGAATTCAGTCTTGATATAATGATCATCATTTGTAAGTAGTGATTATGGTATTTCCGCTATCGAATAGGAGCCTATGAGCCTTTGTAAAGGAAATAATGTTCTTCTTAACTAATTTTATATTTACTAAGTTAATTCTCTTAGAGGGTTACTCTTATTTTTAAGGGAATTACTAATTTAGAAGGAAGAATATTGTCATGAGTAGTCTTGATAGAAGATAAATATTCCTTCAAAGGTAATGTACCTTGACTACTAATTTAGGAAAATTGAATGCCTCATAAACTAGAGGTGTGGTACTTTTATTTATAAGTTAAAAGAGGTATCATAAGAATTGGTTATTCATTCTTTGTGATAAGATAATGTTTTCTTAATTTATGAATTAAAACAAAATATTGTGGTTCCAAAACAAAAGACTTGAAATAAATTAAAAGTAGTACAATCCAATTAGATAGGAAGTTATAAATCCAATCTTGATAAGGGAATAATTCCAAATATAGAATTTTTAATGAATGCTTCATAGATTAAGGGTATCAAACTTTAATTTATGAAGTAAAGGTTGATCATTTATCAACTCTATGAAATGAATTTGGAGTTCATTCTGGAGGGAATTAATAAAAAAATTCCCCCTATTGTCTAAGAGTCATCTCCAAAATGTAAACCCATTGATTATCATAAAATTAACAAGATCTTATAGATTCCAAGATGATCTAGAAAAAGAAATCAGTTGATTTCTTAATTGCATTTTATTTATAAAGGGATGGATGGATTCCTCCTTGGTATGAAAACACCATAGCATTATCGTGATATTTCAGAGAAAGGATTTAGATAATTCCTTATTTGCATCTGGTATTTGAATAGGAATAGTTTCATTCCATGGGTTGTACAATGTGGAAAAAGGGATCCATTGTGATCTTCTCCTACTTGTAATCCTGGACATCTTGAACTTATGAATATGAGCAAATAATACATTTTGGAGGTTGGGTTTATTCCCCATGAGGGTTCTCAGGATAAATCATTGTGTTACTCTATTTTGGGGTTTGATGTGTTATTTCTTGTTCCTATTGCTCTTACTTTCAAAATAAATGATATATGTGGATGGATGGTTTAAAATATTACTACAATGTTTACCTTGAATGTGATTTATTCAGCAGTTCAATATGATGCTAAAAATGTATGCCTAATTTCTAATATGTTGTTGATTTAATGTTATGCGATTGTGTCATTTACTTCCTGGGTTAAATTGGTTAAATGTGAATGATGTAGATAATTAATTTTTCTCTTTGTAATCAATGGTTGTGTGGATTTATAAATTGATCATAATAGAACGGATTCTTGCTTAAGTAGAGTGCTCATGTATTATTTCAACCTAAGGTTGTGATGTAATGAATATTAGCATAAAAGAACAACATTGACTTATATTCACATCCTAAACACTCACGATGGTTTAAATTAGAACACATTGGAATTTGGAATGGGATGAAAACCACAAGAAGACAAGTTGGTTTAGAATTGAAAACAAAAAAAAACTTATATCCTAAAGCTAAGAATTTGAGTGTGCATGAGGAGGAGTACTCCCATGATGGACAAGTACTGTCTTTAAATGACTCTTATGAATAACAATCTATTATCTGGATACCTAAACAAAAGAATGGAAAAATAAGTTTTAAGAGGTTTAAAGTTACATAATATTGCTTACGATGACATTCCATGGATTCTATGAGTTTAATCACGAATAGTGATCTGTTATCCGAAAGATTTCATCAAAGAGATGTGGATCTAATATAATATCTATGAATAACCATTGGTGTGGTTATTTCATATATGATGGTTTTCCATTGGTGTGGTTCTCCATCTTCAAGGAATTCACCTACGTACTAATTTTGGTGGACAATATATTTATTGATGATTCTCCTTTTATGTGGGATGAAACCCAACGCTTGGCCAACATTCTCATATCAGTGAGGTATGAGGGTTTCATAGAAGCTAATCACTTCTACTCAAAGAGACTCTGATTAAGTCTTAATAGCTCTTGATGCTATTTGCCTTGATAAGTTTTACTCCAAATGGAATGAGTCTGTCGTAGGTCATGATTATGTCTCATACCTCATAAAAGATATATATAAAAAATATTGAGTAGTTTAGTAGTTTCAATAGGGGTTGTTACAGTTGGTATCAGAGCCTAGGCTAACTAATAAATTCTAGTTAGATCTAGGTTAGCAAAATATTTGGGCATAAAACAAAACATGAGAGAGACTGAAAACATAAACTCTACAACTCTAAACAATGCACACTTGGTAAGGATAATGTCAGTGCTTGAGATTATGATGTCTAAGTTCCTATTTCCCATGTGTAGATCCACAATTGTTCGAAAGTGGAAGGGCTAAGCGAACCCCCCTACATGGGTTTTAAGTGGTGTACCTTAGACTCTTTTAGAAATTACTCGGCATCTATGTCTTTTGAATTACTAAATCCTTATTTTCCATTGTATAAACTGTAAGTTGGTTCAAATCCACTAAAGGATCACTTAGATTAAATGTTATCAAATCATCATGGATAACTTATTAATTTCTAAGCATCTAATTGTTGTGGTTGCTCCACAACTAGCCCCAAGAATTGGGAACCCACCTTTTTTTTGGTTTTTGGGAATCTTGGTGTCACTAGAGCAATATTTTCAATAGGTTCCTTCCTTCTAGGTTGCTTTGCAGCCTCTAGGGTTGCATTGTAAGTTTGTGTAGTGGTTGTCGATTTGATTTTAATGTTTGGTGTGGTTTTAGTCTGTCCCTTTGGGTAGAGTGTTTCAGTATTCTTGGGTTTATTTTACTAATCTTAGTTTTGTGTTCTTTGAATTTTGATGTTAAGATTTAGTGGTCCATTTTTTATTTGGATTTTATTAAGACCTTTTAAAATGTGTGATTTAAGAATATATATATATATATATATATATATATATATATATATATATATATATATATATATATATATATATATATATATATATATATATATATATCTGTGTGTGTGTGTGTGTGTGTGTGTGTGTGTAAAACGGTGAAATTAAAATATTGCTAAATTGGAACTGAATATTATAACATGAAACACAGATAAAAATGAAGCATATTGCAAAACTAGAAAACTCAGTAAAAAATAAGAAGTTGTAGTTTTGGAAGATGAAATGAAGACCTTCCACTTATCAGAATCATGTGAAATTTATACAGCTTAGAGAACTATATAATTTCAATAAACTATCCAAAAATAAGTGGAAAAGTATTTGTAAATAAAAAGTTATAGCCTCTCAAAGTAGGCTACTAACCACTATTTTTAGAAATAGGACTGCACAAAAAATATCAATGGAGTTGCATTTTTCATTTTTCCCTATTCCATTCAACTTATTATTCTCACAAAATGTTACAATCATCTGTTTTTACCCTATTCTACCCTAATACAAATATTCTAAAGCTATTACAAGAAGTGTAACAATCTATAGCTGTTACAAACTGAAATCTTCCTACAATGACACATTCTTTTATTCTATAGTTATAAAATAAAGGGCATATTTGTTTTGCTTTGTTTTTGTTGACTTGGAAATAGCACATGGCCAGAATCATATTCCAATATTATCCCCCTTGATGTTGAGAGGGCCAACAATCAGGTCTCTCAGCATAAAAAACCGAGTCTTTGCAACTGGTTTTGTGAATGTCTGCAATTTGGTCTTTGGTGTTACAATAGCTCAGTTTGATCATCTTCTTCTCCATCACATCCCTGAGGAAATGGTACTTGATGTTAAAGTATTTTGACCAAACATGGTGGACAGGGTTTTGTGCCAACTTAATGGCACTTGTGTTGTCACAAAAAAGTTTAGTAGGAGTTCCTTGCTTCTCCCCAATCTCTCAAAGAGCTTTCCTAAGCCACAAGGCTTGTGCACTTGCTGATGTCAGTGCAATGTATTCAGATTTTATAGAAGACAATGTAACAATAGCCTATTTTTTGGGACTTCAAGTAATCAATCTTGAACCAAGGAAGAAATAATTTCCACTAGTGGACTTTCGGTCATCAAGATTACTTACCCAATCACTATCACTAAAACCAATCTTCAAATTCTAATATGAGGAGTAATGAATACCAAAATAAATAGTGTCTTGCACATACCTCAGTATTCTCTTGGCTGCATTCAAATGCAATGTAGAAGGATCATCCATGTACCTTGAACAAAGTGATACTACATAACAAATATCAGGCCTAGTATTGCAAAAAAACATTAAAATCCCAACAATGCTTCTATATTCAGTTTTGTTTGCATGATCAGACCCATCATCCAAACATAAAAGCTCTCCATGTGCAATTGGAGTAGCTGTAGGCTTGCAATCAATCATACCAAAATTCTTCAACATGTACTTTGCATACTTTGTTTGACAAATAGAAATCTCATTACTAGTTTGATGCACTTCCATGCCTAGAAAGTAACTCTTCAAACCAAGATCAGTCATATCAAATTCTCTTTTCATGTCTTCCTTAAAATCATCATTCATTGAAGGACTAATTCCCATAAACAACAAATCATCAAGATACAAGCACACAATGAGAATGCCATTACCTTGTGTCTTGTAGTACAATGTAGGCTCACTCTTGATTCTTTGAAAGCCACACCTTTGGAAGTATTCATGAATTATTTGGTACCAAGATCTTGGAGCTTTCTTCAACCCATACAAATCCTTCTTCAATCTATAGACCTGATATTCTTTTCCATGGACCTGAAAACCTTAAGGTTGTGTCACATACACGTCTTTATCAAGACACCCATTGAGGAAAGCACTTTTTACATCCATGTGGTGCACACTCCAACCTTTATGAGCAGCCAAAGAGAGCACCATTCTCACTATCTCTTGTCTTGCTACGGGAGAAAAAGTCTCCTCATAGTCTATGCCAAAATTTTGTATAAAGCCTTTGATAACCAATCTAGCCTTGTATCTCTCAATGGAACCATCATTGTGCCTTTTGATCTTGTAGATCCATTTGCAACCAACACATTTTCTATCTTTGGGCAGTTCACACAATTCCCAACTGTCATTATTTTCAATAGAATGCATTTCTTCATTCATTGCATTCATCCACAACTTGTTAGAAACAACATGTTCATAACAAGAAGTTTCAAAATCATCAACAACTTTTGAAACAAGAGCATAATTAACAATATCACCTTTGGTGTCTCCATTGTCTTCATATCCATACAAGTGTAAATTCTCAAGCCTTTGCAAGACTTGGTTCATTTCTTGATATTGACCTCTTGTCAATATTCTATTGAAGTTGGTGTCAATGATTTGAGATGGTGGATGATACTTCAACAATATTTTTCTCTTCACATTTGCAGCTGGTGATGGAGGTGCATAAAAGCTTGTAAGAACTTCTTCTTGGCTTGCTCTTGGACTTGAATATGAACTTGTGGATCCCATGTGAGATGGTGATACAAAAGAAGTTCTTCTGTACAAAGAATTATTAGTAGAAAAATGGCTGGACTGAACACTTGCTTGGATACTTGGAACAATCTCTTCAAACACATCATCATCAACACATAATTTTTAAGACTTCCAATTTCCCCCTTCATCAAAAATTGCATCTCTAGATACAACAATTTTTCTAGAATGAGGCTTAAAGAATCTATAGGCCTTAGATTGATCACTATAACCAATGAAAATCATCTTCTCACTCTTAGCATCAAGCTTTTTTCTCTTCTCATCATTCACATGCACAAAAGCAACACTGCCAAAAACTCTAAAGTGTTGTACATTTGGCTTCTTTCCAAACCAACATTCATAAGGAGTACTATGCTCTAGACTCCTAGTAGGACTTCTATTAAGAATATAATTAGCAATTCTAGTTGATTCAGTCCAATAAAATGAACTCAAACCTTTAGTTTGCATCATACATCTTGTCATCTCCACGAAAGTCCTATTCTTTCTTTCAGCCACCCCATTTTTTTTAGGTGTGCAGGGGCTCGTATTTTACCTCTTGATGCCAAAATCTCTACAAAACTCTTCAAATTCATTAGAACAAAATTCACCTCCTCTATAACTCCTCAAGCATTTGATGGTATGCCCACTTTCATTCTCAAAAAGTGCTTTAAAATATTTGAAGGAAACAAAAGCCTCATCTTTATGCTTAAGGAAATAAACCCAACAATATCTTAAAAAATCATCAATAAAAGTGAGAAAATGGGAAGCTTTACCAATACTTTGAGTTGGCATTGGTCCATAAATGTCACTATGAACCATTTGAAGTGGATATTGGGCTCTCCATGCTTCACCTTTGGGAAATAGCCCCCTTGTTTGTTTAACAAGAGTGCACCCCTCACAAATCTCCTTGGTGTCTTCTACTTTTGGCAAACCATACACAAGTGGTGAAAGCATACTCAAACTATGAAATTTCAAATTCCCAAATCTCAAATGTCATAGCCTCCTTTTATATTCAATACCCACAAAAGCAAGTTCTCCCCCTTAGTCAACAAACCTAAATGGAAACAATTTGTTCTTAGTCATCTGCACTTTTGTGATTAGCCATCTATTCTTATCATAAATATTGCACATTTTATCCTCAAAAACCAATTTGTAATATTTTTCTAACATTTTCCCAATGCTCATCAAAGAATTCTTCAAATCAGGTGCATAATAAATATCTTTTACCTTCAATTTACCTCTTTTTGTAGGAACCTCCATGTCCCCTTTTGCAACCACCTCCAAGCTCTTCTCATCTCCAATATTGATACTTGAATGATAAGAATGGTCAAGAGAAGAAAACAACTCCTTCTTGCTAGTCATGTGGTTTGTGCACCCACTATCAAGGATCCATGTCTCATTGGTGAAACTTTTTGGTCTATCATAGGAGATAAATGCTTGCTCTTCATGGAGCACTCCATCTTCATTTGAGTAGAACAATGTCTCATCTTCAAATAAGTCTTCCTCTCCATAATTTTTTGATCTATTAGAGGATTGTTTCAGCCTACAATCCTTCTCAAAATGGCCATATTTATTACAATGATAACATTGAACATTTCTCATGTCTCTACCTCTACCTATTCCTCTTGCATTTGATCCTCCTCTTGAAGCATGGGCTTGATGATCACCTTTAGAATTCTGATCTCTGCCTCTTCCTCTACCAAAGGAGCCTCTTCTTCCTCCTCTTCCATTTATACCTCTTCCTCTAGAGCCTCTTCCTTGTCCTCTTCCATGTGCATCATTTCATTTGATATAAAATGCTTGTTCTTCACTAGAACTGGCTTGCTTTTTCTTTTCTTCTCTCTTACAAATTCTTTCTTCATGAGATGTAAGAGTACCAATTAATTGGTCAAGGTCCATCATGGAAAAATCCTTGGATTCTTCAAGCATAAGGGTGACATTATCCCATTTCTCTATAAAATTTCTGAGAACTTTATTAATTACAACTGGTTTCTCCACATTTTCACCAAGAGTGGAAATTTTATTTACCACTGCCTTTACTCTCACACAATAGTTTCCTACATCTTCATTATCTTGCTGCCAGAGGTTCTCAAATTCTCTTCTCAAGGTCTGAAGCTTGACCTCTTTCACTTTATCATTTTCTTGATAATTTTCTTTAAAGTATTTCCAAGCCTCTTGTGCAAAAGCACAATTTGCAATCCTTGGAAAAATACTCTCAGAAAGAGCAGATTGCAAATGGTACAAAGCAAGACAATTCTTGCTCTCTTTCTCCCTCATATCTTTAGTTTCATCTGATGTTAACATAGTCCAATTTGATGGTTCTATGTAAAATTCATCAATAATGCTCCACAAATATTTTCCTTTTAACAAAGTCCTCATTTTGATGCTCCAATATTCATAGTTTGATCCATCAAACTTTGGAAGTGGAAGTGAGTTTGAGTTGCTTGCCATTACAACAATCTACAACAATGAACTGAACTCTCCAAGAAATTTTAAATTAAAACTTCAATAACAACCCACAAAATTCAAACCCAACAACTCAATCTACCAAGCTTTGATACCAAATGAAGATTATAACATGAAACATAGATAAAAACGAAGCATATTGCAAAACTGGAAAACACAGTAAAAAAAGAAGAAGTTGCAGTTTTTGGAAGATGAAATGAAGGCCTTCCACTTATCAGAATCACATAAAATTTATACAGCTTAGAGAGTTATATAATGTAAATAAACATTCCAAAAATGAGCAGAAAAGGATTTGTAAATAAAACGTTATAGCGTCTCAAATTAGGCTACTAACCACTATTTTTCAGAAACATGACCGCAAAAAAAATATTAATGGAGCTACGTTTTTTGTTTTTCCCTATTCCATTCAATTTCTTCTTCTCACAAAATATTACAATAATATTTTTTTACCCTATTCTACCCTAATACAAAGATTCTAAAGCTGTTACAAGAAGTGTAACAATCTATAGTTGTTACAAACTGAAATCTTCCTACAATGACACATTCTTTTATTCTACAGTTACAAAATAGGGGGCATATTTGTTTTGCTTCATTTTTGATGACTTAGAAATGCCACATGGTCAGCATCATATTCCAATAGGAACTTCATTCCACTTCAATGTCTCCCTTTATATATATAAAGTACAACAAAATATATATACTATTATTATAATATATTATATATTATATTAATAATATATTAAAAATAATAAAAAGCAAATAAAAAATAATAATAATAAAAGTATTAATAATTTTAGTTACTTATATATACATATATTTCAATCTATATATATATAAGTCAAATGAAGTAAATAAAAAAAAAAGTTATATAAGAAATAATATGAAATTAAGGATAGCATTATTAACAAGGCATTTATAAAAGTCTTATTGGGGCCTTTGTTAATATCTATTTTAGTGTTTATGTGGTAAGAACTAATTGCTGGTCTCATTGTATGCAATGTAGATGGCGATGAGTCACTTGCTGAAGGTAAAGACCGGAGGCTTTGACGACATATACTACCCTACATTTGCAAGACCAGTGACGGGGCTTGCGGCAATACCGTGGATGGGCATACGATGATCAAAACCTAGAAGGGGTGGCAAATGCAGTGTGACACGGGATGACCAGGATGATTATTACATGGGAAAACTAGCCCTATGGATGGATTTGGCAAGAGCCTATTCCTAGATATTGGCTTCGAAGACCGTTAGCCAAACCTCAACAGGCACTATTTTCGACGGGAACGCGGCATGGGGGTCTACCGGGCATTCAAAGACGTGACGGATGTGACAATATTGATGGCAATAGCATGACAGTAAGGCCAATGGTGGAGCGTCGACTAGCTCGCAGAAATGTAAACGAAAGGTAAATGTTTGTTTTTAATAGGCCAATGTAGCCAATGGATCCGTATGGGGTATAGTTGAGTTTTTTAATTAAAACAATGGTAAAAACAAAGGGTAAGATTCCTTTGTCACTTAAAGAGGGAATGGTCATGCCGCAAGGGGAATTTAATAAAATTCTTTGAGTGAACGATTGAAAGAAAGCATTTCATGGTAATGGTGGAAAGGCCGAAGTACGTGGAAATAGTGAAGAATAAAACGGAAAGAAAGGGGCATGTTGGATTTTATGAAACATTACAAATCCAGAGAAATGAAACAAACAAGACGTTTCAAAACCAAACATGAAACGGGAAACGAACAACCAAATAAGGAATGAAGAATGCATGGGAAAGCTTTAAATTTCAATAGATAGGGGCTGGATTTTTGGCAAGGCCAAATGCTGTCGGAATGGATGTGAAAAACAAAAATTTTTGTTGTGTATTTTGAAACAGGCATTGCAGGATTTCTGCACTTTGGAGCAAAATAAGAGAAAATCTTTGAGTGTTCTAGATTTATTGTCTATCTTTCTCTTCTCTGTTTTCTAGATTTTTAGGCAATGTTTACTGCATTTAAGGGTTCATTGTTGAATGTTCAGGAATAGAGAGTTCACATTTTTCCTTAGAGTCTTGCACCCAATTTATTTCAGGATGTGCAAATGCAGTTTCGGTTAAGTTGAGGTTATGCTCAGAAAAATCTCATGTCTCAGATTTTGCATGCTAGGGTAGCATAAAACTGCGTTTTCTGGATTTTCTGCATCTTATTTCCGTTTCCAGTTTTATTTTTATTTTTCTAACTTTTTATTTTGCAGATTTTTTTTAATTTTCAGACATTAAAATAAAAATCGAAAATAAAATAAAATGATAAAAATAATTACATGGAGCCCTAGAATGAATATCAATCTTCCATACGCAACAAATTCAGATTCATTCCGAGGTCATTTTGATTTATATTAATTTTTGAAAACTGTTGTTTTTAAGGATTTTTATAATTTCAGAAATCTGCAAATCATTCATAAGCATAAGATGAACTTTCCTTCATGAAAATTTCAATTTCATTGAAAGGGGGTTAATTTTATGGCATTTTACAAGTTATCATTTTTGGAGTAATAAATGCACTTTTCTTCATGAAAATTTTGATTTCATTGAAGAGAAGTAATTTTATATGTTACATTAAAAGGTTGTTATTTTAAAGCATTAAATTATTTTTCTTTATGAAAGTTATTTCATTAAAGAGGGATAATTGAATGACATTTTAAAGCCCATTATTTTAAGGCCATAAATTATTGTCTCTTTGTGAAAATTAATTTCACCAAAGAGGAATAATTTATTATTCACATCAAAGGTTATCTTTATCTCCATGATAAGGAGCTACATTTAAGGAGCCTATTCATCATTTTAGATTCACATTCATAAATAGATTTTAATCTTTACTTTCATGTTTAAAGTAGGATTTAATGCAAGGTAAAGCTTGATTAAAATCCACTTAATAAGAGAAGATAAAATCTACCTTAAAATCCTTAAGATAAAAGGAACAAAGGCACTACATCATGGTCATATGAGGGCCAATTCACATTTACTTTTATTTTGTTCCATGGACAATCATTAAAGTAGCATGGTAAAATAAACCAACACATGCCCCTTGTTTATAGTTACTTGCAATCACTAAGGTGTTCCTAGCATTGAATTGATATATTTTAATTGAAACTACTAATACACATTTGCAAAATGCTAATATAGTGAAGACCTTGGAGAAGTTGTTTTGTTTAACTTCTTTGCAAGAGAGGGTTTTGGGATCAAAATCATAAGGGAGAGTGTAATTTCACAATTGGGTAAAATTACCACTCAACACTAAGCTAAATGACTCGGAGTGAAATATTATGTAAGCAGGAATTGATGGATAAAACTCGACGAGTTGAAAATTAGTCACTAAAGACAACCTAAGAGAATATAAAAATCTTCTATGCCAAAACAATGGGGATACTTCAATTATTGGTCTATGAATGACCTTGGACTAAACTTGGCATATTATAGTTAAAAGAATATCTTATATTATTAATTATTGAATTAAAGAGACCAGGTAGTCTCTTGAATACAAATGTGGCCATTGGCTAGAGGAAGAATTGAACATCTCAGCAATGGCGAAGGAATGTAAGACAGAGAACCTCCATATCTGACTCGTGGTCACCGTTCAAATGTCATCATGCTAACTTCCTCAAATATTCCAACTCTGTAGAAATGTATATCCTGAGTGATTGCCAAATCTATCAGTGCAGTATATGCTATATGAATACCAAACAATATCCCTGCATAATACATGTGGTATCAATATCCAATAAAGGAAAGGAACATGAGATTAGATACTAGTGATAGTTAAGCTAGTTCGGGATGATAAGGGAATAACTGCACATCACTAACTTCACTTTATGCTAAAGATGTCATTGCAAATTTGATAATGCACAAAAATAGGAAAATACATCCTTCAGATAAAAACATGCAATGGTGATTATTACCAATAAAGGGGATAATAGGTATAATGATGAAGATGCGTAAAGGTATTAAAAGTTAAGTGCATGAATAATTGTGCATGAAATGACTATGGAAGTTATCAAAAGGGCAACACAAAAAATAACTGTCATGAGCCATACTAATTAAATATCACAAGCATGGAGACGTTAGTGTCTCCAACATTGGAAATGATACAATAATAAATGACCTAAATTCATTCGAGTTATAATTATTGATTGGACAATTGGTTCAGGACAGATTTGATGGTCGAAAAAAATAACTATTGGGTACTTTAATATCTAGAACCAAGTCAAGCTCGAAAGAAATTTATAGCAAAAATAATTGAATTATGAAGATCAACAAGATTATACTTGCTTTTGGACTATTATTACTTATAGCAATCCTATTCGGAGCAAGTCCCATAGTGAAATTCTTAATTTTATTGCTCTTGATCACTGATCCGCTAGTGCACACCCTATAAAAAGAAAGGAAGACGACCACGAATGATGCCAAAATAAGTCATGGGGGTAGGATAGAATAAATAGAACCATTAAAGGTTATCAGACCCCGTTCTGTCTCTAAACCAATATTTCAAGGAGAAAGGAGTACATTGGATGCCAGTGATTTGCAATGGTTAAGTGATACAGGTTTAGAAGGTGTTATATGTTTATAACCAGTACAAATTACTGTCACTCTAGAGGATGTGTACAAAATATATCAGCTACCAATTGAGGGATGTGCTATAACAATCACAAATGATTCAAAAAAGGGATTGATTCTGGAGAGAGTATTCAAATCAAAATGGAAATATATAAACATTATCAAAGGTAGCATTTTGTATGAACTACTTTTTATGTTTGGTATAATATCATCTAGACAAGCCATGGTAATGACACTAATATCAAATGTTATTTTACCTGATACTACGGGTGCAAGGTTTCCTTGGAATCTGCTAGGTATAGTACAAGACTTAATAGAGTATTCAATTGTGTTTGCTTGGGCACCAACTCTATTAGCCCAAACATATAGGGAGTTTTTTGAGGTACGAGCAACAAAGCAATCAGGGTTAAGCTATAACCTACTACTGCAAGTATGGGTATGGGAACATGTGGCTATAAAGAGACCTCAAGGTATGCCTTATGTATTGGCTAGAGGAAGAATTGAACATCTTAGCAATGGCAAAGGAATGTAAGACGGAGAACCTCCATATCTGACTCGTGGACATCGTTCAAATGTCATCATGCTAACTTCCTCAAATATTCCAACTCTATAGAAATGTATATCCTGAGTGATTGCCAAGTCTATCAGTGCAGTATATGCTATATGAATACCAAAAAATATCACTGCATGGTACATGTGGTATCAATATCCAATAAAGGAAAGTGACATGAGATTAGATACTAGTGATAGTTAAGCTAGTTTGGGATGATAAGGGAATAACTGCACATCACTAACTTCACTTTATGCTAAAGATGTCATTGCAAATTTGATAATGCACAAAAATAGGAAAATACATCCTTCAGATAAAAACATGCAATGGTGATTATTACCAATAAAGGGGATAATAGGTATAATGATGAAGATGCGTAAAGGTATTAAAAGTTAAGTGCATGACTAATTGTGCATGAAATGACTATGGAAGTTATCAAAAGGGCAACACAAAAAATAATTGTCATGAGCCATACTAATTAAATATCGCAAGCATGGAGACATTAGTGTCTCCAACATTGGAAATGATACAATAATAAATGACCTAAATTCATTCGAGTTATAATGATTGATTGGACAATTGGTTCAGGATAGATTTGATGGTCGAAAAAAATAACTATTGGGTACTTTAATATCTAGAACCAAGTCAAGCTCGAAAGAACTTTATAGAAAAATAATTGGATTATGAAGATCAGAAAGATTATACTTGGTTTTGGACTATCATTACTTATAGCAATCCTATTCGTAGCAAGTCCCATAGTGAAATTCTTAATTTTATTGCTCTTGATCACTGATCTGCTAGTACACACCTTATAAAAAGAAAGGAAGACGACCACGAATGATGCCAAAATAAGTCATGGGGGTAGGATAGAATAAATAGAACCATTAAAGGTTATCAGACCTCGTTCTATCTCTAAACCAATATTTCAAGGAGCGAGGAGTACATTGGATGCCAGTGATTGGCAATGGTTAAGTGATATAGGTTTAGAAGGTGTTATATGTTTATAACCAGTACAAATTACTATCACTCTAGAGGATGTGTACAAAATATATCAGCTACCAGTTGAGGGATGTGCTATAACAATCACAAATGATTCAAAAAAGGGACTGATTCTGGAGAGAGTATTCAAATCAAAGTGGAAATATATAAACATTGTTAAAGGTAGCATTTTGTATGAATTACTTTTTATGTTTGGTATAATATCAACTAGACAAGCCATGGTGATGGCACCGATATCAAATGTTATTTTACCCGATACTACGGGTACAAGGTTTCCTTGGAATCTGCTAGGTATAGTACAAGACTTAATAGAGTATTCAATTGTGTTTGCTTGGGCACCAACTCTATTAGCCCAAACATATAGGGAGTTGTTTGAGGTACGAGCAACAAAGCAATCAGGGTTAAGCTATAACCTACTACTGCAAGTATGGGTATGGGAACATGTGGCTATAAAGAGACCTCAAGGTCTGCCTTATGTATTGGCTAGAGGAAGAATTGAACATCTTAGCAATGGCGAAGGAATGTAAGACGTAGAACCTCCATATCTGACTTGTGGTCACCGTTCAAATGTCATCATGCTAACTTCCTCAAATATTCCAACTCTGTAGAAATGTATATCCTGAGTGATTGCCAAGTCTATCAGTGCAGTATATGCTATATGAATACCAAACAATATCACTGCATGGTACATGTGGTATCAATATCCAATAAAGGAAAGTGACATGAGATTAGATACTGATGATAGTTAAGCTAGTTCGGGATGATAAGGGACTAACCGCACATAACTAACTTCACTTTATGCTAAAGATGTCATTGCAAATTTGATAATGCACAAAACTAGGAAAAGACATCCTTCGGATAAAAACATGCAATGGTGATTATTACCAATAAAGGGGCAATAGGTATAATGATGAAGATGCGTGAAGGTATCAAAAGTTAAGTGCATGAATAATTGTGCATGAAATGACTATGGAAGTTATCAAAAGGGCAACACAAAAAATAACTGTCATGAGCCATACTAATTAAATATCGCAAGCATGGAGACGTTAGTGTCTCAAACATTGGAAATGATACAATAATAAATGGCTTAAAGTCATTCGAGTTATGATGATTGATTGGACAATTGGTTCGAGACCGATTTGATGGTCGAATAAAATAACTATTGGGTACTGTAATATCTAGAACCAAGTCAAGCTCGAAAGAAATTTATAGCAAAAATAATTGAATTATGAAGATCAACAAGATTATACTTGCTTTTGGACTATTATTACTTATAGCAATCCTATTCGGAGCAAGTCCCATAGTGAAATTCTTAATTTTATTGCTCTTGATCACTGATCTGCTAGTACACACCCTATAAAAAGAAAGGAAGACGACCACGAATGATGCCAAAATAAGTCATGGGGGTAGGATAGAATAAACATAACCATTAAAGGTTATTAGACCCCGTTCTGTCTCTAAACCAATATTTCAAGGAGAAAGGAGTACATTGGATGCAAGTGATTTGCAATGGTTAAGTGATATAGGTTTAGAAGGTGTTATATGTTTAGAACCAGTACAAATTACTGTCACTCTAGAGGATGTGTGCAAAATATATCAGCTACCAATTGAGGAATGTGCTATAACAATCACAAATGATTCAAAAAAGGGATTGATTCTGGAGAGAGTATTCAAATCAAAATGGAAATATATAAACATTATCAAAGGTAGCATTTTGTATGAATTACTTTTTATGTTTGGTATAATATCAGCTAGACAAGCCATGGTAATGACACTGATATCAAATGTTATTTTACCTGATACTACGGGTACAAGGTTTACGTGGAATCTACTAGGTATAGTACAAGACTTAATAGAGTACTCAATTGTTTTTGCTTGAGCACCAACTCTATTAGCCCAAAAATATAGGGAGTTTTTTGAGGTACGAGCAACAAAGCAATCAGGGTTAAGCTATAACCTACTACTGCAAGTATGGGTATGGGAACATGTGGCTATAAAGAGACCTCAAGGTTTGCCTTATGTATTGGCTAGAGGAAGAATTGAACATCTTAGCAATGGAAAAGGAATGTAAGACGGAGAACCTCCATATCTGACTCGTGGTCACCGTTCAAATGTCATCATGCTAACTTCCTCAAATATTCCAACTCTGTATAAATGTATATCCTGAGTGATTGCCAAGTCTATCAGTGTAGTATATGCTATATGAATACCAAACAATATCCCTGCATAATACATGTGGTATCAATATCCAATAAAGGAAAGGAACATGAGATTAGATACTAGTGATAGTTAAGCTAGTTCGGGATGATAAGGGAATAACTGCACATCACTAACTTCACTTTATGCTAAAGATGTCATTGCAAATTTGATAATGCACAAAAATAGGAAAAGACATCCTTCAGATAAAAACATGCAATGGTGATTATTACCAATAAAGGGGATAATAGGTATAATGATGAATATGCGTAAAGGTATTAAAAGTTAAGTGCATGAATAATTGTGCATGAAATGACTATGGAAGTTATCAAAAGGGCAACACAAAAAATAACTGTCATGAGCCATACTAATTAAATATCGCAAGCATGGAGACGTTAGTGTCTCAAACATTGGAAATGATGCAATAATAAATGGCTTAAATTCATTCGAGTTATGATGATTGATTGGACAATTGGTTCAGGACAGATTTGATGGTCAAATAAAATAACTATTGGGTACTGTAATATCTAGAACCAAGTCAAGCTCGAAAGAACTTTATAGCAAAAATAATTGAATTATGAAGATCAGAAAGATTATACTTGCTTTTGGACTATCATTTCTTATAGCAATCCTATTCGTAGCAAGTCCCATAGTGAAATTCTTAATTTTATTGCTCTTGATCACTGATCTGCTAGTACACACCCTATAAAATGAAAGGAAGACAACCACGAATGATGCCAAAATAAGTCATGGGGGTAGGATAGAATAAATAGAACCATTAAAGGTTATCAGACCCCGTTCTGTCTCTAAACCAATATTTCAAGGAGCAAGGAGTACATTGGATGCCAGTGATTGGCAATGGTTAAGTGATATAGGTTTAGAAGGTGTTATATGTTTAGAACCAGTACAAATTACTGTCACTCTAGAGGATGTGTACAAAATATATCAGCTACCAATTGAGGGATGTGCTATAACAATCACAAATGATTCAAAAAAGGGATTGATTCTGGAGAGAGTATTCAAATCAAAATGGAAATATATAAACATTGTTAAAGGTAGCATTTTGTATGAATTACTTTTTATGTTTGGTATAATATCAGCTAGACAAGCCATGGTGATGGCACTGATATCAAATGTTATTTTACCTGATACTACGGGTGCAAGGTTTACTTGGAATCTACTAGGTATAGTACAAGACTTAATAGAGTATTCAATTGTGTTTGCTTGGGCACCAACTCTATTAGCCCAAACATATAGGGAGTTGTTTGAGGTACGAGAAACAAAGCGATCAAGGCTAAGTTGTAACCTAATGTTGTAGGTATGGGCATGGGAACATGTGGCTATAAGGATACCTCAAGGTCTGCCTTATGATATTCATAATTTGGTAGATCCAGAAGCTCCTTATGTATTAAGATGGCAAAGGGAGAAATATTTGTGGTTAAAAAGACCATGGGAAAGTAATTGGGAGCTGTATCACTCTATATGGGAAAATTTGCAACCCCAAGATGTGATCTGGAGACCATGGAGGCTAGGCCCAATATGGGTAGAAGATAGTTATCATCTAGCTCATGTGTGACGTGCAAGGTGGATGATAGGATGAGTAAGCATGCAATATGAGTATTTTTAGTATACTCGAGTATTGTGATAGTTCGGTATTAGACAAGGAATATCGGATCCTCCTATGATTTATCCAAGGATAGGAAGGAAAAATCTTGTACCATCACTTATGGAACCATTGACCTTAGAAAGTGATGAGGTTATAGATATTCCCGATGTCGATGATGTTGGTACCACCCCAGAATATGACCAGTAGTGGTCTGCTCAACAAGGACAAGATGAGGGAAGTCCTGAAGGAGAAGAGCACTGGCAACTAGGTGTAGAAGCTGGTCCTTCAAACTACCTAGAAAATGACAATGTATATTTCGAGCTAGAGTTCTTGAGGTAGCAGATTCAACAGTTAAAGGTAGAAAGTGATAGTGCTACAGCTGAATGAGATGTCATTCAACAAATACTGACCCAAATAAATAATGCAAGGTCCCCTATAACCATTTAAGTTAATAATTCACCACCTCTATAGGCAAGTGATGAATTCAGAAATGCCTATTTACCCTTACCACCTGATATCCTCATAGTTAATGTACACCGTGGGCATAAGAGTATAACTAGGCGAGTTAGACCTCGAACTACTTCTTTACAAGAATTAATGTAAGCTCTTATGCTTGTCTAGAAATTTGGCAAGCACATAATAATTAAACATTGGATTAATTGATCTGCTGTATTCCTCTATATTTTTGAAGTTGGGTGTGTTTGTCAAAGATGAGACATAAATGCAAATAGCAAGATTTTGAAAATTTTATATTTTTGTTGTAGAAAATTAAATGCTATATGAATATTATTTTGGATCTAATCAGTTAAAATGTGATTCCAAGGAATGCATGAACATTGACTTCTGTCTGTATAAAAACTAAATGAATTTGAAAATGGATTGGTGTCCATTCTTGGAGAAGGTATGGGACTTCTCCATGATTTTATAACAATGAAAACCAGGAGACATCTAGGTGGATGCTCTGGTGATTGGCAAAAATTGCCAAAATACATATTAGGGTACATGTGAATATCCTACATTGAGATTATGAAATTAAGATGTGATACTCCTTGGTGAGAGTTTTGGTAAAACTATTAAGACTATTAATATCTAATTTACTACATAAGCATAATTTGAGGATATCTCTGTAACTCCATTTTACAAATTCTATTATTGCTATGTTTTAATTCTAGTATTTAAGCAATAATATATGGATTTAAACTGTAATATTTTTGTTGAGATTATGTATAGATGATGTTTTCAATACTTTCTATTATGCAAAATGGATGTTATATTGTTTATAAGGACATGGTACTACTGATATTTTTCATTTTTGTAGGTCCAGGTACTCTCATGGATGGAATATGAAGCTTACCATCAAGATTGAAGTGTTGGATGAAAGAAGAATCTCATTGTAAAACAACAGGATAAATACTAGCTTTTGCTAGATAAATGTATTTTTGTAAGGTAGCTGTCAAACATAGAGGACTGTGTTTAATCTAAGGGGGGTGTATGTCATGACCCGTCACCCTCCTACCTTATTTAAAGAATATTAATTGATCTTGGGGATAAATTAATGCTTGATAGAAGGGGCATGACCCTAAATAATCCTACAAAATTCTAACTAAATAATTTTATGAAGGATAGGAAAATATTAATTATCTTTTAGAGAAGATAATTAATTAAAAAAATAATTATGAGGTCTTGTAAAAGATAAATTTGAGGAATTATATTTTGAAAAATTATAACCATATAATAAATTATGTGTAAATTTAGTGGACCCAATGTATATGGGACTTAAAATGACTATAGGATTTTTAAATATTATATATATATATATATATATATATATATATATATATATATATATATATATATATATATATATATATATCCTATCCATGGGGAAATACCCATATGGCTTTACTATATTGGTGGAAATTAAAAGGGAGATCCCTTACCCTATCAATAATAGTTCTAACTTTGTATTCATTCTTTGCCTTAATAGTATTAGCTTTATATTTGTTCCCATGAGAAAAGATACAAAAATAAAAATAAGGACACTCACCTTACCTCTAGTGGACCCTTTTTCTAATGTTGGTCATACTATACAAGACATGATGAGTCATGACTCATAATGGGTCCAAGGCATATTTTTAATATTATTATAATGTGGCCACTATTTGGCCCATGAGTGGAGAAGTGTCCTATAAATAGAGGACAATTTGTGAAGAAAGGCTATCTAGGAAGTCTGGGAGGAATTCTTGATGGTCCAAGGAGTATGCTCTTCACCTATGGGTGAAATAGAAACTAGAAGACTCTAGTTCTAGTGAGAGACAAGCATGGGGTCAAAAGGAGATTGGTAGAAGGAAGACATAGAGGAGCTCGAGAGGTGAAAAGGAGATTCTAGAGAAATTGATCAGGTCGGTTACCTTTGCTTCCCTTATGATTTATCTAAATGATGCTCCATGTTAAAAAAGCGAAGGTAGGTTACATTAGTTCATGCAAAAATTGGAAATTAGAATCCAAATGATGCACCATAATAAAGTAATGACTATAGGTTACTTTAGAAGCTTGAACCTACAAATACTTTATACTGTATATTCATATGGTGCAAACTCTTTACACTTTTAAGAGTGATCAAATTTAGATTACCATACACAAAAAGTTTAGCCTTACTTAGAGGTGAAGTGTGGTTTCATTGAGGTATAGTGATAGGAATTAGCAAATAGCACTACGCTCTCCCCATGTGATGTCATCAATTAGCATACCGAAGGGCGCAGGGCACCCCTCTGATCCAAACCCTCTGGAGTGGTTATAGAATGTAGGAGCATGACTTGCTTAAACAAGAATTTTTCTTATGATTCTATTGTGGTAGGGTTATAATATAGGTTTCATATGCTTATAATAATTTCTTCAGATGAAACCACCTGTCACTCTGTGTGGAGAATGCCGAGGAGGTGATTTTAATTTACTCTCTTGACAATACCTTCATCGGTAAGTCGAGACCATGGATTTATGTTAGTCACTCACATAGACTATGATTTTTAGCATAGTACCATTGTAGTCTGTGAGGTAGAAAAAATCTGTAACATGGTAGCATGTGAGGACTATCTATTGTAAATCCCTGCGTGATGGGCGATATCACACAATGGCTCGATAATTAAAGGAAGAAATGGAAAACTCATCCATGCTTACCTGCGCATCCATTTTACATTCATATAGAATTTAAGACACATGGACATTCCCATCCTTGACACTTTCGAAGGATTTGTTGAATCAATTACCTATTCTTCATATGAGGGTATTTTTGACTGAGTGAATATCCTCCATTGATTATTTCTTAATCATAAGACTCTACTACTATACAAATCAATGGTTACTATGCATGTATAAATAAAATAAGTTCATGCTATGTTTCGTGGATTCCCGAGAAGGACGCTTTCACCAAATTAACCTATGGTGATCACACGTAGTTAAAGGATGCTATGTGGAGCCTTAGCCCATACAAATTTCCTTAAGGCTTACGAGTCATATACCCTTAAGAGAAGTGTGATTGCTAGTTGTATTTCAATATCCGATGTCTCTGTACAATCTTGTCTTTGGAGAATATTTTGGGCATTACGATGGAAGTATCTCATGATCCTTAGAAAAATAAAATAAGTCAATCGCTGAAATAGCCACTGAACTTCCAAGCATAAAACCATTGGTTCACTAGATTGGAAAGACCTTAAATGACTGCTGAGACTAAGATAAAGGTGTTGCTATGATTCAGTTTTGATATAATGGTCATCATTTGTAAGTAGTGATTATGGTATGTCCGCTATTCGAATAGGAGCCTATGAGCCTTCGTAAAGGAAATAAGGTTCTTCTTAACTAATTTTATATTTACTAAGTTAATTATATAAAAGGGTTACTCTTATTTTTAAGGGAATTACTAATATTAGAAGGAAGAATATTATCATGAGTAGTCTTGATAGAAGATAAATATTCCTTCAAAGGTAATGTACCTTGACTAGTAATTTAGGAAAATTGAATGCCTCATAAATTAAATGTGTGGTACTTTTATTTATGAGTTAAAAGGGGCATCATAAGAATTGGTTATTTATTCTTCGTGATAAGATATTTTTTGCTTAATTTATGAATTAAAACAAAATACTGTGTTTCCAAAATAAAAGACTTGAAATCAATTAGAATTAGTACAATCCAATTAGATTGGAAGTTATACATCCAATCTTGATAAGGAAATTATTCCAAATATATAATTTTTGATGAATGCTTCATAGATTAAGGGTATGGGGCTTTAATTTATGAAGTAAAGGTTGAACATTTATCAACTCGATAGAATGAATTTGGAGTTCATTATGGAGGGAATTAATAAATAAATGCCCCCTATTGTCTAAGATTCATCTCCAAAATGTAAACCCAATGATTATCATAAACTTAACAAGATATTATAGATTCTAATATGGTCTAGGAAAAGGAATTAGTTGATTATTTAATTGCATTTTATTTATAAAGGGATGGATGGATTCCTCCTTGGTATGAAAACACCATAGCATTATCGTGATATTTCAGAGAAAGGATTTAGATAATTCCTTATTTGCATCTGGTATTTGAATAGGAATAGTTGCATTCCATGGGTTGTACAATGTGGAAAAAGAGATCCATTGTGATATTCTCTTACTTGTAATCATGGACATATTGAACTTATGAATATGAGAAAAGAATACATTTTGTAGGCTAGGTTTATTCCCCATGAGGGTTCCCAGGATAAATCATTGTGTTACTCTATTTTGTGGTTTGATGTGTTATTTCTTGTTCCTATTGCTCTTACTTTCAAAAGAAATGATATATGTGGATGGATGGTTTAAAATATTACTGCAATGTTTACCTTGAATGTGATTTATTCAGCAGTTCAATATGATGCTAAAAATGTATGCCTAATTTCTAATATGTTGTTGATTTAATGTTATGTGATTGTGTCAATTAATTCCGAGGTTAAATTTATTAATTGTGAATGATGTAGATAATTGATTTTACTCTGTAATCAATGGTTGTGTGGATTTATAAGTTGATCACAATGGAATGAATTCTTGCTTAAGTAGAGCGCTCATGTATTGTTTCAATCTAAGGTTGTGATGTAATGAATCTTATCATAAAAGAACATCATTGACTTATATTCACCTCCTAAACACTCATGATGGTTTAAATTAGAACACATTGGAATTATAATGGGATGAAAACCACAAGAAGACAAGTTGGTTTAGAATTGAAAACCAAAACAAACCTTATATCCTAAAGCTAAGAATTTGGGTGTGCATGAAGAGGAGTACTCCCATGATGGTAGTGTACTATCTTTAAAATAATATTATAAATAGCAATCTAGATACCTAAATGAAATAATGGACAAATACATTTTAAGAGGTTTAAAGTTACATAATCTTGCTTAAGATGACATTCCATGGATTCTACGAGTTTAATCATGAATAGTGATCTATTATCCTAAAGATTCCATCAAAGAGATGTGGATCGGATCTAAGATCTATGAATAACCATTGGTGTGGTTATTTCATCTATGATGGTTTTCCATTGGTGTGGTTCTCCATATTCAAGGCATTCACCTACATACTGATCTTGGTGGACAGTATGTTTATTGGTGATTCTCCTTTTATGTGGGATGAAACCCAACACTTGGCCAGGGTTCTCATATCAGTGAGGTATGAGGGTTTCGTAGAAGTTGATCACTTCTACTCAAAGAGACTTTGATTAAGTATCAATAGCTCTTGATGCTATTTGCATTGATAAGTTTTAATCCAAATGGAATGAGTTTGTCTTAGGTCATGATTATGTCTCGTGCGTCATGAAAAAAAATTGAGTGGTTGAGTAGTGACAACAGGGGTTGTTACACTACCATATTTTTTGACACTAAGTTTTTGGTACTTCCACTATCCGCAATCACCTTACAATATTTACCTCCTGATTTATTAACTTATCTTGAAATTTTTTTGTCTTTACTCTTCATGCACCTCCTTTTCTAGTTTCAACAAAACCCCCTTTATCCATAAGAGATTCTCCTTGTTCTAGTTTCTCTATGTGCTTCAATGAAGGTACACTTTCGTTGTCTAACTTATGTAATATGACCATGGAATTCCTTTCCATGCCTATTGGTTTGCTATATTTGAGGGCATTCATATGTCTGATGGCCAACTTCTCCACATCTATAATAATTTTCTTGGAATCTTCTACCCCTTCCTCTACCATAACCTCCACATCCTCTTGATAAATCTCTATTTTCTCTATTATTTAAGAAGTACTAGCTTCTCCCTCCTACCTTTGTTGTCTTCTTTCACTATTGCTTTGTCCTCTTCCATAAGAGGACCATCCTCTCTCTTGAATTATTTTATTTCCTACGCAATAACTTTTTCTCTACCTTGAGTGCATACTGATGTGTCTCTTCAATAGTTCTAATTCAAATCATAAAAATCTTATCTTGTATGGATAATCTTAGTTCATTTCAGTATCTTGCCAAATTTTCCTCTTCATCTTAAATATGACTAGTCCTTGTGATTAATTTATAGAACTTTGTATATTTTTTTACTCCTAAATCCTTTTGCTTGAGGTTTTTAAGTCTTCTACACAATCGTATTTGATAATCTACAAGTAAAAACTTAGATTTAAACTTGGACACAAAATTTTCCTAAGTTTAAATTTTATCCTTCTCCTTTCACTGTCTCTTAGTTTAGATATGATCCCATAAAATTGAAGCATATCCCTTCATCCCCATACACATAAATTTGACCCAATTTAGATACTCCATAGATTCATAATTGGATAATATCTCCATGAATGTTATCCAATCAATCAAATCTTATGGGTTTAAACTTCCATTCAAATTGGGAGTGTCCATCTTTGGCTTACGTCCCATGTTTGAGATTGCCCAAATTAACCATTGCTTTGGTTCTTCTTCTTGCTCTTCATCTTGAGATTCCATGTGATTAGTTTCCTCATCTTCACTTTCACTAATATCCTCAAGATGAATGCCTCTCCTTTAGGTAGTCTCAATTACATATAATTTAGCAGTAATTCCTCTTATAATTTCTTCTATATTTTTTGGTCAAGGTCCCAAATCATACGATATTCCTCTTCCTCTTTGTTCCATATTTCCTCCAATGTGTATCAAAAACTCTAGCTCTAATACTAAATGATGCAGATGAGATAAGGGAATCCTCCTATGGATGACCTTCTCAAGCAATAAAATATTCATTCTTTTTATGATCATCTGATGCACAATAATCACATGTGTAAATAACAAGGTTCAAGATGGCAAGAAAATTTCCAAGTCTTCTATGAGATAAAAGAGTCTAATATGACATCTTATGATGATATTTCCTGTAGTATTTGTATGAAAACTCCTTTTTATGTCACTCCTCCAGTCCTTGTATGAAACTCCATTGTATGACCATGTTCATTGTTGTATAGAGGCATAAGATGACAAAGTAGTTGAGATAATAATTTATTTAAATATCCTTTCTATGGTAAAGTAATGTTCAATTGAATGATAGTCATATGGTGGTTTCTTTTATACAATATGATGTTATTTGAGATGGTTAGAGTATAAGACGACAATACTTAACCCTTCATGATGATAGTCTTATGAAATGGTGATATCTTACTTTCTTATGACAACAAATCTTCTTAAGATAGTGATATTAAGATAACAAGTCCTTTATACTTATAGAAGTCTCGTACCATCACCACTTATGTAATGTTATCATTTATGCTTCCATGATGATTTGATTGCAAATAATTCTATTGATCAACAATAAATTCTCTTATCTAAATGAAAATTTGTGTCTATTGCTCAATCAATGTCTTTTGGCATAGTTTCATTAGATGCAACCTTTATTAACTACAATGTACAATGATCAACCTCGAATAAGTATGGTTATAATTATTTATTTTAAAACTAAACTTGCATAAACCCATTCACACAACCAACTTGTTATTCAAATAATGTAAAGCATTCACCATTAAACATGCACATAGAAGGAATGATATTGAATAAAATATTATATTGCTAAATATCTGTGGTTTTTATATTCATGCCATGCCTCACTTTCTTCTCCTCTCACCATTGAGGCTCATTAATACAATTAAAAATGAATCTCTCTCATATCCTATTGGATGAAATTGTCCATTCCACTCCTTTCCCACCATTCTTCTTTCTCTTCTTGTCTACCTTATCATATCAGTTCCTTTCCTTTGGTAGTTTGAATAAATGGTTTATTAAAAATTTCATAAACGGTTTTATGTCTGCATCATTTTATCTCTATCAAGTTAGGGTTCATAACGATGTTAATACTTTCTTAACAACACCTTATTTATCTTTTGACATGAATCAAACTACCTATAGGCATGAAACCAATTTCAATATCACATATAGTCGAGTCAACCCTTCCCAAAGTACTTGATGCAAAATTTTTATATCTTCAAAACCATATGATTTTAGCATATTTTTATGACAATTATATTGCAACATACATCATTATTTTTTGGTTTGTGCTACTCAAACATACAACATAGAATGGAAAATAATCATCTAGAACTCACAATTAGGTATACATGATCATCAAGTTTTACTACTATAATAATATATATGCATGTAGTCAAGATAAGAAATTAAAATATCTTTTCTATAAAGAAAACTTATGAGAAACTAAAATTCCATTTGCATTCAATATACATACACACTGATGCTACTACTACAACAACTATGGTCCTTCCTATATAATAACAAAGTGCTAAAATGGGTTGTTCTTTATAGTAACCTAGGTAAAATTAATACATCATAATACTAAAAGGGTACACATGCTTTTCATATTATAGTTATATCCATTATATGGTATACATAATAGAGCCAAGGCATCAAATCCAAAAAGAAGAAATTTAAACCTTATCCAATGGTATTACTACAACAACTTCCTTTCTTTTATTGTCAAATATGTAGTATAGTATAGGACCCATGATCATATTTTTTTCTTCTTTTTTAAATATCTAAATTAATTATTCATTAATCCATCCCTCACTCTACCTTATTTTATTTCCAAAAATAGGTACAATTAAATGAATTACAACCAAGTAGTAAAACAATATTTTCGTTAGTTGAAGGATGCAAAGATCGTGTTTATAGAAAAATAACCATTATCCTATAAATTTAGTCAAGGTTTCAAGTGCATAAAATAGGGGTCATCCTTTATTATTTTCAAGATAAAAATATAAATACAAATACCATAAATTCTTACCTCTTTACAAAGTGAAAAACCAAGGCCTTTACCAAGTTCAAATCAGTGTCAAGCAAGGCCTCCCAAGTTAAGACAAAATGATCATTTTAGAAAGGAAGGAGATCACATAACAACTGCACTTCCCTAAATACCAAATAGGTATTTTAATTTTTCTTTTAAACTCAAAATTCATATGGAAAATGAATAACCTAGTATGAAATCCCATAAATTCCAAGAATATCCTTTCTTCCTATCCTCTTACTCCCTTTTTGATAGCTAAGGAGAGTAATATTATAATCACCTCTTTAAAGAATCCTAAATGTCTCTTCTTTTTTATTAAAGGAGTTCCAATATCAAGCATTTTAGAATGATTCAATAAGATACAAAACCAAGCCATACAAACCCCATTTTTGAGTGGAGGAAGACCAAAAATTAGTGTTGCTATCTGATCAAGAACTAGTGTTGTCACTAGTTATCTCTAAACCCTATTATCCCAAATCATTTCTAAGAAGATGAGAATCCAAATTTACATGCACCCCATGAGGAGGATTTTAAATCCATGGGAGAAATAAACCCTAATAGGGAGTCAAAGAAGAAGGTGTAGATATTTTTAAATGAATTTAAATTTCTAGATGTTAAGTTAAAAACAATGCCATTGTGTGGGATGAAGACCAATGCGATACCAATACCTTATTTTCCAAGACAAATCACTCACTCATACTCTATAATCCTAAGCTTGTAACAAGGACGACACTCAATACATCTAAGTAAATAAGTTATGCACCATACTATAAACTTCCAATTACACTATTTGTTTTAAAAAATATAACTCCATTAATAATGTTTTGTATGTAACAAGCAAATATACAATCCTAGTGAAATGATGTTTTTAACGTGTGTGTGTTAAGACATCTCTCTATTCTAGTTGCTTTATAAGCATTTGTCAAATTTTCCTTGGTGTTACCTTCCCTCACTTAGCTCCATGGAGGGTGACCTATCAACACTTGAAACACTAAAACAAGTGAATCTATTATAGCCATAATTATTAAAATTAATAATAATGATTAAAAAATCTATATAATTGTTGACTCAACAAGGTAACATCATCCATATTTTTAGTTTTTTGCTAAAATAATTAAATTATCTAAAATCTATTTTTTTTAATGTGACATAGTTCCCCTCTAGAAAGGGTCATTGCTTTAATAACTACAAGTAATAATAATTAGAACATCATCCTAAATTATAGTCTCTTATTACCCCTTGTAAATAAAATTGAATACAATTGTACAAAAAAATTGAAACTAACTACAAATAGTCTTAATGAGCATACTGCTACAAGAAAATACAAAAGTTCTTTACATGCACATACCTTTGCTAGAAATTATTAAAAAAAAAAATTCATATAAAGAGATAAGAAACTAGAATTCATTAGTGTTTTACCATGTGATACTAACCTTAAAATATTTATCCCATTGAAACTTATATTGTAAGACACTTTTCTATTTCTCAATTGTAGCCTACACATATCTAGAATTTTGACAGGTTCAACCAGAACCATGCCTAGGTCACGAACCTACAATGAATTCTAGTCTAAAATATGTGATAAATCAACTTTATAGGATTTCAATAATGAAACATAAAAAACATTATGAATCAAGAATGGAATAGGAGGTAGAGCAAGTCCATATGCAATTGGATTTACCATTTCTAGTATTTCAAAGGGTCTCATGAGTCTAGAATCAAGCTTAGCAAATTTTTAGAACTTAATAGATATTTTTACGTGGATTGAATATAAGAAAAAGTATTTCCTCTATAGCAAACTGTCTAGGATTCCTATTCTTATTAGTATAGTTCTTTTGTCTATTTACAACTTCTTTCAATAACTACCTTATTAATTTAACGTGTTCCTCAATTTCCTTCAACACGTTTGGTCCAAACAACAATCCATCCTCCATATTATCCTATCTAAGGGATGTTTAATATTTTATACCATAAAGGTCTTCAAATGGTGCCATGCCCAAACTATATTAATAAGAACTTTTGCATTGAAATTTTACCAAGGGTAGGTACTCTTCCCATTAGTAGTACTTATTCATGTAGTATATTTTGAGCAAATATTCTAAAATTTGATTTAATATATTAGTTTTCTATGTATTTATGAATGGTAAGAATTACTAGTATTTAATTTAATTCCTAAATAAGTGGTTAAGTTCTAAAAAATACTAGAGGTTATTTTAACATATTTGTTTGATATAATGTTTTTTGAAACCCCAAGTGATTTTAAAATTTCTTGCACAAACCTACTTGCCAAAATGAGAGCATCATCCTTCATATTTCTAGGTATGACATGTGCCACTTTAGTTACATTCAACCACTACTAGGATATATCATGCCTATTCTTAGGTATGGGTAGTCCCAACATAAAATCCATACTGATTATCTACATTTTCATTCTAGTATTTCAAAAGGGTATTACATAACTATTGCATGCATATGCTCAACCTTTAACCATTGGAATTATAAACACTTAGCTATCAAGGTTATTATATATTTTTTAATAGTATCATTAATACATAATTTTCAAGTCTACCATTATACTAGGATACATTGAGTATCAAGTACAATGTGCCTCTTCCAATATGATGTTTCTTAGATTTATAGCATTTGATACTTACATGCACACCCTAAATATGAGTAGCCCGCATGATTCTAAGTGATGACCATCATATTTGTAACACTTTAGGTTAGTCTCTAAGGAATCCTTCACCATTTTGGAATGTTCATCCTCACCTAACTACCTTAAAACTATTGGAGACTATTAAATTATTTGGTACATGCTAATGTATCCCATGGTACCCTTATGGTACAAATGTAAATATGAAATAGAATAGGGTATGAGTCTATAGTTTAGAAGTATGATTTATATTTCCTCTATATGTATATGTTCATGTGTAGGATGTGCACAAGTGTCATGTAAATATTTATGTGTGAAGAGTGAGAATGTACACAAGTATCGTGTAATAGAGTGTGCATGTGTATCTATGTAGGAGTGTGCAATGTGTCATATAGTAAAGTGTGTAAGTGTCATAGAATAAAGTGTGCAAGAGTTAATAGAGAGTCAAGATTCATGTATACAAGTGGCAAGATAAGGGGTCAAAAGATATGAGAGGATTTATGTTAAGCATGGAATAAGAAAATATGCATCTACCAGATATGTGAGGAGAGCAATGGTCAAGTATTGAAGAGTCATCTTTGTAAGGCTATAATATGGGGATAAAGATCCATGTAATAGGATCAATTAAATAATATATGTATTTCAAGCATCATACAAAGAAGCTTGAATACAATTTGAGCATTTCTACTATAATTTTTCATGTTATTGCATGAATTATATTGGCTATTTTACTTCATATTATTGTTATTTTATATGAATTTTTTTTTATTAATATTGGCCACATATATTGAATGCTCAAATATTTGATTATTATATTTGATCCTAAACATTGGGACTTATGATAATCAGGCTAAAAATCCAACAATAACCTAATATTTGAAAGTTATTCTCATATTAACAATAACTAAAATGTGTCTCCTATGGCTTAATGCATCAAGCACTCTATTATCCTTATATTTTATATGACTAATATCAAAGTCATATCCACAAAGGAATTATAATAATATCCACTACCTATAATTTAAGTTTAGCTATGTATATATATATATACAGTCCTAGTGATATGTTTTGAGTTCAAAGGGTTTACCCATTAAATAATGCCTCTAAATCTGAAGTGGAAATACTATGGCTACTAGTTCTAAGTCATGAGGGCATTTTTTTGTTCATAAGTTTTTATCCATACAACACTCTACTTGTATCCTCTTATATACAGTCCTAGCGATATGTTTTGAGTTTATTGATATAGTTGGTAACATTGAGGGAGTCCCCTTTAATTTCAAGTTTACTATAATACATTTGGATGATGCTTAGTCCTCTCCATAATACGTGAGCTTCAAAAACATGGTTTGATTGAATTCCTAAGTTTTCAGTGAAGGTGACAAAATTTTTTCCCTTATGATTTATGACAAGACCTCCAACTGCCATTCCTATATTTACTTTGGATGCACCATCGTAGTTAAGCTTGATCCAACCTTTAAGGGGAGGTTTCCAAGAAGTAAAATTTTTGGGATGGGGAATGAGAGGGGATGAATTGCTTTCCCAAGGGATATTGATCCTGATGAATAAATTTTTCTCTATTCTCAGATTGGAGGGTTTGGGGAAGGGGAAGAGACAATATTTTTTTGTAGCAAAGCTAATGGTTTTGTTGGCAATGGTTATGGGTCCTTGGGGAAATTAGAGAAAAATATATTGTTCCTTTTGAGCCAAACCTACCACAAGAAATGATGAAGGCAGATTTGAATAATAATATCAAGGATAGAGATCAAGAAATTTGACGGTAAAATTTTTGAGCTATGGAAGTTAAATATGGAAGATATGCTCATGGACAGAGATCAGTGGGCTGCTATTTCAAGAGGGAATTGATTATGGTGAAGTATTTTATTCTGTTGCAAAGCTATTCTCAATTATATTTTTGTTATCTGTGGTTGTTGCTTTTGATCTTGAAATAGAGAAAATGGATGTAATAACTACATTCCTTCATGGAGATTTGGAGGAAGAAATCTATATGAGGCAGCCTAAAGGTTTCATTGTTGTAGGAAAGAACGATCTTGTATGTAAGTTAAAGAAATCTCAATACGGACTGAAATAGTCACCTAGAATGTGGTATCAAAAATTTGATACTTATGTCTTAGGAATTGATTTTGTTTGTAGTAATTCTAATCACTATGTATATTCAAAGAAAATTGATAATGTAATTGTCATTATAGTTTTTTATGTTGATGACATGTTACTAATTGGAAACAGTAAAAAAATGATCAGGGAAGTGAAGTCTCAGTTAGCATCTTAGTTTGACATGAAATATCTTGAACCTGCAAATTTTATTTTGGGTATGAAAATAAATAGAGATCGTTCTAACAGAAAGTTGTGGTTGGATAAAAAAAAATATGTTGAGACAGTGTTGAAGAGATTCAATATGTAGGATTACAAATCAGTGAAGGTACATATTCCATTGGGTGAAAGATTGTCTGTTGAAAAACATCTAAAAATAGAAGAAGAGGTAGAAGAAATGTCCCATGTTCCTTATGCAAATGCTGTAGGGAGTTTAATGTATGCCATGGTATGTACTAGACCTGATATTGCCCATGCAGTGGGATTTTTGAGTAGATATATGTCTAAACCTAGTAAAGAGCATTGGACTGCTGTAAAAAGGGTTTTCAGATATTTGCATGGTACATATGATTTTTCTATTTTTTATGAAGTTACAGGTAAATAAGATAGATCCTGTACAAATTGAAATAATCACCTAGAATGTGGTATCAAAAATTTGATACTTATGTCTTAGGAATTTATTTTGTTCATAGCAATGCTGATCACTGTGTATATTCAAATAAAATTGGTAATGTATATTACAATAAATATAAAGGAAACTCTCACAACCCTAAACCACTACGTGGTATTAGAATACAATGGGCACAAATTCGTGGGCTAAACCACCCACACCCACCAACCACCCACCAACCGTGGGAATATTAGAAATCCTAGCATTACTGGAAAATGCCTTCGACGTGGTCAGGGGGCTACTACCCCCCTTGGACCCCCCAGTATCCCCAGGGAGGGCTTCGCCCTCCTCTTGAGGAGCTATGCTTCTCTTACCCTCTCATGCTTGCCATACAGTATTTCCTCAGAAAAGGATGAGACACATCCAACAAGATTTTCCACATGGCATGGAGGCAAGAATTTTTTAAAGGGTTGGGCCACTAAGTGAAAAACGTGACCAAGGAATTGGGTTGGACCCACTTTATGTGAAAGGTGGATAAAACGTGGCTCAGAACAAATTTGGAAAACTCACACTTAGTGAACAAATGATTGATAGATTCCCAAGCTTTGGTGCACAAGTGACATTTTTTAGGAACCATCATCCCTCTCTTGATGAGATTATCAGTGGATAGGATTTTGGTTTGGATGGCTAGCCAGGAATAGGTCCTAACTTTGAGAATTATGTGTTTAATCCAGATTAGGTTGAATAGAATAGACATTTATTAGGGATTGAGAAGGAGCTGATGGGCATTTTTGATAGAGAACATCCCATTGTTAGTTTCTTTCCATATGGGATGGTCATCTGTTCTATCCATCAGGATCACTGTTATGTTCATCATGTGGGACAAAATTCTCACAACATTGGTTATTTGCCCATCAATTGAAATGATGTTGAGATATTTCCACTTTTTAGAGCCATTATCTGATTGAATGAAGTCTACCATTTTGTTTCCTATAGATACATCTAGAAAGGGTTTCAACAAGGATATTTCATTGTATTTGATGAGGGGTTGATCTCTGATCCATCTATCTATCCAAAAAATTATAGAAAGACTTGATCCCAGTTGCCATATTGATTCCTTCTGAATGAGAACCCTAGTTTAGATTATCGACTTCCAAAAGGTATATCCTTCCTTAGGAATGTCTATGTCCATGAAGTCTTTACCTTGAAGATACTTCCTTTTGACAATTGACACCCATTCTGAATTAGAGTTTGTGAAATTTTTCCATGCTTGCTTTGCCAACAAAGCAATGTTCATGTTGCTAATTCTTTTGAGGCCCATACCTCCCTAGCTCTTAGTTGTACATACCTTTTCTCATCCAACTAGGTGAATATTCTTATTATCTTCTGAGCCAACCCATAGGAATATTTTTTGAATTTTATCTATCCTTGAGTAGAATGAAACGGGAGATTTAAAAATAGAAGTGAAGTAGACTGGAATAGTTTGGAGGTAAGCTAAAGTAAGAGTGGCTTTGGTAGCTTGAGAAAGAAAAGCCTGTTTCCAACCTGCCAACTTTTTGTTGATCCTCTCTATCTCGTGGCTCCACATGGAATATTTGGGGTATTTGGTGAAAAGAGGGAGACCCAAGTAACAGGTAGGGAACTCACCAATACTACACTGGAGAATTTGGGTAATTTTTACCTGTCTGGAGTGGGAGAGTTGATGAAGAAATTTTTAATTTTGGTGTAATTTATCTCTTGCCATGTCACCTTTTCATATAAGTTGAGGATGAACTTCATCATTTTGGCCTCCAAAATTGAAGCATGGGTGGCGAGGATTGTGTCATCCACAAATTGTTGGTGGGATAAGGGATTAATATTCGATGCAACTTTGATTTCTGAAATGGTGCCCTCAGAGAACTTTCTTGAGGGTTCTTCCCAATCATTCATCAAGCATAATGAAAAGAATGGGGGAGAGGGTGTCACCTTGCCTAATACCTCTACCACTCGAGAATTATCCTGTAGTGGGTCCATTTACCAAAATTAAAAACCATGAGTTTGAGATGCATCCTTTGATTAAGTCAATCTAGTCCCTATGGAAGCCGAATCTTTGAAGAACAACGAGGAGAAAATCCTTGTTGACTCTATCAAAAACTTTGTTGATGTCTAACTTGGGAAAGAGGGTAGCCTTCTTATTTTGGTATGTTGAGTGAAGGACCTAGTGCAAGGAAATGATGCCATAATTGATAGATCTTCCTTTGAATGAACTTACCTAACATGGATCTATGATGTGGGGGAGGATTTCTTTGAGCCTTGTTGTCATTGCTTTGGCTAAAATATTATAAATTAAATTGCATAGACTAATGGGTCGATAATCATTCATTGATTTGCACTCAAACCCTTTTGGGATTAAAGCAATTAAAGTGGAATTCATGCCTCTAGGAATAGATTTGGATTTTTGCATATATTTTATGGCATTGCAAATATCTTCTCCAATGATGTCCCAAAAAGGTTTGGAAGAAGCGAGGGGAAAAATCGTCAAGACCTGGGGCTTTGTCTGGAACCATGGTGAATAGGGCTTGCTTTATCTCATCATCAGTGAGATCCTTGATAAGCATGTCATTTATTGTAGGAGTGATCATTCTGGAAATGTGCTGGAGAAGGTAATCTTGGGCATGCCTGGGACAAGGAGCACTAGTTCCCAACATGTTTTAAAAAAAATGGTTGTTTCTTCCCAGATATTGAGGATGTCTCTCATTGTTGTACCATCACTTTTTGTTAGCTCTTTTATTTTATTTGAGCTTCTATGGTGAAGAGTGGAAGCATGAAAAAATTTCATGTTTGAATCCCCTTCTTTGAGCCATAGGGCTCTAGAATTTTGTCTCCAAAATATTTATTCCTTGTCCAAGATGTTGTGATATTCTACAAGGAGTTTGTTTTTATTCATTTTTTATTTGTATTCTCATCTGACCATTCTAGATTTTCTGCTCTATTATTTTGAGTTTGTTTGTGATTTCTTCCTTGGTTTCAAAAATATTACCAAATACTTCCCTGTTCCAAAATTTTATATTTTCTTTGATTATTCTGATTTTCTAGTACACTTGGGATATGGGTGATCCACTTACTTGTTGTTGCCACCACTCAAAAATTTAATTTTGCAAATCAGGGTTTTGGACCCACATTACTTCAAATTTGAAGGGGATCATGAAAATGGGGGCTTTATTTGCTTCAAACAGAAGAGGGCAGTGATCTGATCGAATTCTTGGAAAGGAATTGAGAGAAGCATCACCAAATAGGGGAATGGATTCTCTGGATAAGAAGAATCTATCTAGTTTAACTTGGATGTGTTGGTTCCCTATTGTTTTATTGCTCCAGATGAAGTGAGTTCCTCTGATCTGGATATCCATAAGTTCATTATCAGTGACAAAGTCATGGAAGTCTTGGATTATTTTGACTGGGATGTCGCTACCGCCTACTTTTTCAGAAGGTAAAATGGGAGAGTTAAAATCCCCAGCCAGAATCCAAGGGTAGTTGCTAAAGGCATTTCTCATTTGGCTTAGGGAATCCCATAACGAGCTCCTACCATGGGGATTATTGGGGGCATAGATATTAGAAAAAATCTAGCAAAATTTCTTGTCTTTGAAGAAAAACATTATGTTTATTACTCTGTCTGAATATAAAATAACTCTACCTTCTACCTTCTCTAAATCCCATAGGAACATTAAACCCCCAGATGAGCCTTGGGTGGGACTGAAAATATTTTCACTATTTTTTCATATGTTTTTGGCTACATTATGAGATTTTTCTTGATAAATTTTGGTTTCTTGCATGATGAGGATTGTAGGTTTGATTTCTTTCCTTACAGTGCTTACGAGTTTCTGTTTGGCCACACTGTTGAGCCCTCTCACATTCCACGAGAGGATTCTCATTTGGAAACTTTGGTTCCTTTCTTGCCCCTCTTTGAATCCTGCAAGGGAGGTTTGGATAGTTTGGGATCATCTTTCAGTTGGTTGAAAATTTTTGGGAATAGGATTTTTTGGACTCCATTGGCTATATCTTTTGTATTTTCTTTCTTGTGCTCCTGTATATTTGGTCTTCCCATTTTCTTGTCCAATTCATAATCCACCAAGTATTTTTTTGAGCTCTAGGTATTTTTGGGGCTGAAATTAGCTTTGGCTAAAGGGGAGTTTTCAAACTACTCTAGGCCAAGGAGGGGATCAGGAGGAGGGTTAGAAGGTCCTTATCGGGATGGGGATAGGGGTGGACAAAATTATTTAGAGGGGGGAAAACCAACATTTGAAGGGGGATAGGGCTGGGAGCCTTATTCAATGGTGAGGTTTTGGATCTCATTCGCAGTGGCCAGGATGTCATTGTTTGAGAGGGTAAGAAAATATTTATTTGTTTTAGAATTATGATTGGTGTATCCATAAGGAATATCAAAATGATTGGTATGAGAAAAAAGGGAGTTCACCTTACTTTGGTCTCCTTGCTGTTCTGAGCTCGTGATTTGCTTTCCTTTGTTTATTAGGGGATTTTGGATGTTTGCTTGTTGGTAGTGATTCCCATTATTTATTTTCCTACCCTTTTGAGTGTGGGGTCTTCCTGACTACCATCTAGCTTGGCATTTGATTCTTTGATCATTGCTATCCATTTCTTTCTATTACCTGAGATAGGGGTATTGGGTCTTGAGGTGTCCTTAGGCTTGACATTTAATACATAATGCTAGTTTATTTTTGTATTCTATTTCTTGACATCTGTGGTAGGATCCATATATGAGGTTGATCCGAGTTGGAGGCTAAGAATCCAAGTTGGCATTGACACAAATTCTGGCATAGATCATGCGAGTGCGGGCTTTGGTGGTGGGGTCAATGGCTACCATTTTCCCTATGTATATTCCAATTCCTTGTAGTATATCTTCATGGAAAAACTGACTGGGTAGGCCTGCAAGTCGAACACACACTGGTTCAAAGTTGATGCTCTATGTTTTAGAATTGAAATCTTCACCCCATTTACAGATGAACAACATTTTCCTTCCATAAAATCATGGTTCCCCTATTAGGATTCGGGTTGCATCCTATTGGTTGTTAATATAGATCTAGAAAACCCCTCGATGGAGGGTAACGATTTTGAGGTTCCCTAAGGTTCTTAACCTGGATGATGCCCATCATCATATGTACTCCATATCCGGTCGACCTTCTACAAATTTCCCAATAAGGAAAAGGTTTTCCAGGGATAGCTAATCAGTCATTCAGGTTTTTGGGATTACTAGATCTTCTCCTAGTGGGAATAAGGGACTGTGCCCTTCAGGGGTAATATGGATGTTGATTCCCTTGACATTTTTAACATATGATCTATATGGAAAGGCCCATGAAGGACCCTATATTTTTTGGTATTCCCATCGGGCTTGTTCAGGGGTTCCTTTCCCCAAGACTTTTTCTTCTTCCCATGGTATTTGTTGTCTTCCAAATCTGGGTATGGTCCTCCTGTGCCATCCCCTATAGCAAATTCGATGATCTCACCTGGTTCAGGTCCGAGAAGTTGTCCCTCCTGTCAAACATTGGTTCCCGCCCAAAATCACCTTAGCTCCTTTGTTTGCCATCCATCTCAACCATTATCTTGATCAGGTCAATAATAACATAATTTATTATTACCGAACCCATTACAACCTAGATTTTTTAGTTGGTTCTAATACCTTATATAATATCTTGAGCTTTAGATATTTAAAAATAGGCATATAATTTTCTTCATTTATAATGTTATAAAAGGTATAATTTACAACTAATTCATAATTAATAAGCCAAATTAGCATTTTTTATTGCACACATACATACATACATACATACATATATATATCTATATACATATATAATATTATACAAATTTTCATGCTCAAAATTAATCCAGCATATTGCAAATATTTTAATGTAATCTCCTTTTTAGAGTGTAAATCCACTACCCCATTCCATGTCCTTACTAAGACTAATGGATATTTACGAACTCCATTCCATGTCTTGAAAATCCAATTAATCCATGAAATTGAATCCCTTCTATGCTTGTTATAGGACCATAAATTTTGTAATTTAGTTCTTTGAATTGCATATTTGGGTCTTAATAGTCTTTAGCTCATTTCTCCACCTTCCATGTTTATGAAATTGGTAGTTTTTATTACTTCTCTTTTATGTCCCTTGAAATACCAATGAAGCATTCCTTTCACATTTTGATACTATCTATGTTGGAATATGTTGTGGTTAAGCTTCACTTCAGGCCATGACTAACTTCATATTATGTTCTTTGTATATGCCCTTTGGGCCCTTGTACACCTTGTATAGATGAATATTTTGAAATACTTTATTATTTAACTTAAAGCTCAATTTATTAACATTGACCTCAAGATATATTGTAATTGGGTATAAATATCCAGCATACCAACCATTATGTTAGCAATTAGAGTGTCTTCTACTTTTATTTAATAAAGTATTTTGGTGTACATGAACACCTTTTCACATTGTGTATTTCATTTTTATGAGCTATATGTGCATATCTAGGTAATATGTTGATTCCATTAATTTATAGAAGCTATTATGAAATCTAATATGGTATCAAATATGGTGTGAATTCCCATTACTCGATTACTCATCTTTGATATTTCAAAATTTTACAAAGTCTTCTAAGTGTGTTATTTGGAGCAACTAAAATAATATTTTTATGCCATTTATAATTTATAAAAAGGTTTTTTTGTTGAAACCCTAGGAGGAATTTGATCATGAGGATCTCACTAGGTCTAACAAATTTTCTCCATGAGATATATTCACTAACAAGTTCTTATTTCCTCTCTTGATACTCAATCCAATCCCTTGTTTTTTTTTTCTAACTTGATGAATGCCATAATTTCAAGATTGAGTTTTCTAAGGTTCCATTAATTGTTTGTTCTTCTTCGACAATTCAACTTTTGTGGTGTCTCTTAAGTGCAACATTGTCTAGAGTAGATAGAAGAAACTTTATGTTCCATCAATAGTTTATAGAAAGGGATTTATGTTGAAACCCTAGAAGGACTTGGATTGTGAGGGTCTCACTAGGTCCAATGAATTTTCTCCAAGCTATATATTCACTGATAAGTCCCCATTTCCTCTCTTTATACTCAATCCAATCTCTTATTTTATTTTGATAGTGCATTCTACATTCTTTTAATGAGATATTTTTGTGTCCATGAACACCTTTTACATTGTGTATTTCATTTATATGAGTTATTTATGAATATTTAAGTATTATGTTGATTCCCTTCATTTCAGAAACTATTGTGAAAAGTAAAATGGTATCAAAGTGGATGTGCATATCCATTACTCAATTGCTTGTCTTTGGCAATTTAATTTTTATGGCGTCTCCTAAGTGCATCATTGCTTGAAATAACTAGAAGAAATTTTGTGTCATTGAAAATTTGTAAAAAAGGAGTTTTTGTGTTGAAACCCTAGGAGGACTAGGTATAGAAGATTTACTTTAGGATATATTCACTAAGAGGTTCCTATTTCCTCTCCCAATAATCAATCTAATTTCTTGTTTTTTTTTTAACCAATGGATACCCTAGTTTTAATATTGAGTTTTTGAGGTTCCTTGAAAACCTCATTTGTCTTTTATATATATTAAAAAAAATGTTTCTATTTTCCTTTTGGAATTTGTTGTTTAATATCAACATAGATGAGAGGACAATTTACATAGTTTTCAAAGAAGAAGAAAAAATAATATGAATACCTTTTAATAGACCTCAAATGATAATAAAATCATGGATAAAATTTTGTACATAGGAAATCCCTCTAAGCTAGTTGACAAATTTGCTAAAATGGTTCAATTTTTTGTTGCATCAACGTGAGAGGATGGTTTTATTGGTTGCAATTAACAAAAATGTTATGTAGAAAAAACTATAATATATATAAATTAACCATAAATGTTTATGGATTCTTTGTGATATTTAAAAGGGGTCTCAATTCAATATTTTTTCTCATTTTGCTTTCAAGTACTTAATTCATTGTATAAAATAATTTCCCTCTTTCCTTTTAAAATTACAAAATATTCCAATAAATATTCTAAAGGCTAAGAGGAGGGGTGCATGGATGCATTATGTTGATCTAATAATGTTGGTTCCTTAGCCCATGTGGCTAGGGGATCCTCCCCTAGTACTTAGAACCTTGGAGGTCCAAAGATCAAATCCCATACCCTTAAGTATTTTGATGAAAGTGATGATGTGACTCCCCTAGTCAATGTCATCAGAAGATATGACATGGCATTTTGCAATTAATGTTACTTCTTGATGATGTGGTACTATGTGATAACATGATACTTAGTGCATATTCTAATGTGACACCTTGTGATGATGTGGTAGCAAGTAATGATATCATAGTTAATGATGATTTCATAGGTGATGACATAGTACTTGCCATCATACTTCATGATTATATTATACTTATTGATGTAACAACTAATATGATAATCACTAATGTGGTAAATGTTGACATGGTAGAGGTTGATGTGTAAGAGATTGATATGGTAGAAAGGATAAAGTATAATTATGGGTTTGACCAGTCATATTTTTCCAACTCATCAAACATATTAATTGATCAATCACATAGTCAACAATAGACATGATAAAGCATAAATTTAAAAGAAAATTAGAATGTAATAAGTGGTACATTCTATTTTTATGGTTTTAGTGTGAATCATAATGCAAAAAGTGGCATAATCTGGTTTTCTAGTACACTATTCAACTATCTTCATAGTCAATGTCTAGTTGACACCCTCTGCATAAAAAATGCTACATGGTAACATCCAATTTGGTCGTTTTATGTTTAATCAACACCTATTGGTACCCCTCATCCACTCACACAATGCCATGTGGCAACCTCCAATTTGTTGCAAGTATTAAAATAAAATTTTGAATTTTCAAATATTTTGGAGGCATTTTGTGTGATTTTAGGGCCAAATTTCCAAGGACCATATATTTTCCATATGGAAGCGTTTTGAGTCTATTTTTCAAATCACATAGTTTTTCATGATAGTTTTGGTTACAACTAGACACAAGGTTTTATATTTGGATAGGAAAATTATGGATCATTATATACCCTTGTTAAATGGTCCAAATAGAATTAGGGTTTATACACTACTTTTTGGGTGTTCATATTGATCAGACCTCTTTTGAGATAACCATTTCACAACCTAAGTATACCATGTATATTTTACAATATTTTTGGATGGAGGATTGAAATTTTACTTAGACTCCTTTTGCTTATATATTTAAGCTATGAATAAATTGTACTATCTCTTTGGTAGATGTTATATTATATTGGTCTCTTATGGGAGGTCTCCTATACCTAACTCACACTTGATTAGATACTGCATTTATAGTCAACTATTATTCCATGTATATGTAGACACCTTAAAAGAGTTACTAGATAGTTGTCAAGTAGATCCTTTGCTACATCATAGGTACATATTATATAGGTATTCACTACTAAGTTAGTGCACCTTTTATTTTAAAAATCTTCTTATATGAAAACTAGAATAGTGATTTGGATTAGAAACACTCCACTACTGGCTTTGTCTTCTATCTTGGTTCTAGCCCTATTTCTTGGTGTTGTAGATGACAATCCATAATTTCTCATTTTTATAGAAGTTGAATACTATGTTGTCAATAAGACCAATAAGCATATTTTATGGTTGTTTATAATTTTGGAGTAGATGGGTAATCCTCAATCCTAAACAATCGCTCCTCATTTAAAGACAATTCTTTGGGATCCATCATGCAATAGGATTTTATATCTCATAATGATGAGACACATATGTTGTCTCAAAATATTGAGCAAAAAATACTATTGCATGATGGATCCCAAAGAATTACAAACAAATATATTACCTCATCAAAATTTGAAATTTTCAAAAAGCAATTGTAAAATATTTTCTCACTCCTAATGGTGAGACACATGTTGTGTCGAAACCTTGAGAAAAAATCCTGATGCATGATGGATCCCAAAAATCACAAACATATATTTTGGCTTGTTAAATTTTTTAAAAAGAGCAACTTACAAGATTTTCTCACTCTTGATGATGAGACACACATGTTGTCTCAAAACACTAAGCAAAAAATCCTATTGTACAATGAATTCCAAAGAATCACAAACAAATAAGATTTATTTGTTTTCATAAGACATGGGATGATATTATTACATCAAGATAACATGAACATATATTAAAAAAGAATCTTATTCAATCCTAAAAGGGTTGCTAAAGTCTATATTAGCCAAAATACTAATGGTAAACATATCCTCTTTAAAGCATTGGAGGATTTTGTAGCCTTATAAAAATAAAATAATGGTATCCTTCTTAGTAAGAGTCATCAATGAAGATACAATAATCCTATAATTCTTAATAATTTTTTGGTAATACCTAGTGAAACCTAAAAAACCCCTAAGACTCTTAAGAGATTTAGGCCTCATCCAATCTTGCATGGCCTTAATCTTGTTAGTATCCACCTTGACTCCTTCATGAGATACTATGTAACCAAGATACTCTACTTTAGACACACCAAATAAATATTTTGATCTTCTAACATATAAATACTCCCACTCTAGAAGTTGAAGCACTAGTTTGACATGATACAAAAGGGCTTCCTAAGAATCATTCTAGACCAAAATGTCATCCAAAAATACCATTACACATTTTCAAAGAAGAGGATGGAATAAAAACCTTATTAAAATTTAGAAAGTGTAAAGGACATTTGTAAGACCAAAGACATGACCAAAAACTCATAATGACCCTCCAACGTACAAAATGTAGTCTTGGGCATATACTTCTATCTAATCCTAATATAAAGAAACCCAAAACACAAGTCTAGCTTGGTAAAAAATTAAGTACCATGAAATTAATCCAACAAATCATAAATAATAGGAATAGGAAAATTATATTTATCAGTCAAATTATTAAGTGGTCTAAAATTTGGACACATTCACCAAGAATCATCTATACATTTGACCATGATTATTTGGGACAAATAGGGACTAGTACTAGGATGGATAATACCTTGATCTAACATATCTTGAACCAACTTTTCAATATCTATCTTTTGACACTAGGGATAGAAATAATAACAAAATTTGGGTGGATAACACCTTGAAGTTAGATGAATAGAATGGTTATGTGTCTTATTGGGAGGAATAACCTTGGGTTCTTTGAAAACCTTAGCATATTTCTGAGTGAAAATATTTTAAAAGGAAGACTAGGTGGTGGTTGATTGGTAGCCATGATTTCCATGCAATAAACCTATACAGAGACACCCTTAGTACCCTTCCTTGATATATATTTCATCTAGTGGGATTTGATGATATAGGATGGTTGAGATTGAAAATATTGGATACAAATAACCTTTTTATTCTGTATCCATTGTATATACAATTGATGAAGGTTCAAAGTAACATCCCCTAACTGATACAACTATTGAGGTCTAAGGATAATATTTGAAATCCATTACATATATGTTTCCAATACAAGTATATGTACCCATGTAGATGTGGAATTAGAAATGCAACCCAAACAGTTAGCATTAACACCATTGGTAATCAAAATATTAAGTTTTTATTATTATTGTTGATATGCAACCCTAGGGTTTTAATTGTATCATGGCTAGTATAATTGTGAGTGTTGTCAAAATAAATCAAAACAATGATCCCCATTTTTTAATGAAGCACTATACCTTGATAGTGTAATGGGATTTCATTCCCATTAGGGAGAATATTTAGAGTTTCATGGTAGTTGTACCTTGCCTAGGTTCTTCAAGTTCTCTAGTTCCTCTTGTTGTGGTGATGTAGGGACCTCATTTTCAAAAACTTCATCTTTAGTTTATATATGGAAGTTTCACCACTCATATCTGATCCTTAGGATGTCATGATTAACATTTGAAATAGGATAAAAATTATTGGAGATACTTATTATAATTATTGAAGTGGTTCCTATAGGGATTGATATCATATTGTGGTTAAAATCTATGCAATTAATGCTTGTTTTTAGATTCTCAAGATACATGCTCTACATCTTAATGTGTGTGAGAATTGCGCATATATACTTCTTGTTAGATTTTATACTTGAGCTTGTTCTTGAATTATAAAACCACCATTATGGGATCTAGATGATATGTGTATCTGATGAGGATCATGAATTATATACAATACTCATCCATAATCCCTGTTTGCTTTTTTTGCATTAACTTGATAATATAAGATGTAGAGAGACCTTTTTCAAACTTTATTAGAAATATCTTCTTAAATTATATCTAAGAAGTATTATGGTTATAATTCCAAAGTTCCCAAAGAAGAAACCAATAAGCATGAATACCCAACTTAGAGGTGGCAAGAATCATTCTACCCTATTTTGGTAGTTTGTGTAGGCACTCCATTTTAGAAATCCATCCTCATTGGTATTTTCCACCTAAAGTTATATATATGCAATGGAATAGAAAATTATGGGGTCAATAAAAATATATATTGGACCATCAACTAAAGCATTCAAATTAAAAGCAAAATTTTATTTATCACTATCCATACTTGTATGATTTCCCATAAAAGGGTAAGTATGCACTTGAGAAAAATGAGAGCACATTGGATACCAATTGAAAGTCATCCATTTGAAGTGCAATGGATGTTGTCTAAAATTAATTCACTATAAGTTCCCTAAATCCTATCCGAAATTCATTCTATATAAGTGCCCTAGATCTTACCATTAGAAGTTCTTGAAAAGTGCTTAGTTAGTTTTGGGATCTGAGAGTCCTATCGATATTGATTTTTTAATAAATAATCCTATTAAAATCCACCTTATAATGCATAATATATTTTTTAAGGTCAAATTACTAGTGCCTTCTAAGATATTCAACAAACCATTCCATTGATTTTCAATTTATACAATAGACTTAGTGACGATATAGGCGTATTGACTAGTCTCAAGCTAATCAATCCTACCATTCAAAACAATTTTAATTATTTGAATCTATTGGTGAATATTTTCTTCCATGTTTAGAGGTGGAGTATTGAATGGATTTGGGTGTTCTATGGAAAGGATGGAAGATAAAACCATAGTGAAAATGGTCAATCAAGAACAAGAGTTGAATCTAGTGATTCTCTTTGGGACATTATGGCGCTTGTCTTGATTCCATTGATGATACTTATTTTAGATCATACAATCATCATTAGTTAGTATACCTTATACAAGAAACAATTGATCTACTCTTAGGCCAAGGAAGTTGAAATATTGAACATATAAAAATAACTGAACAATAAGTGTTGACTATACTCAAAATTACCTAGGAAAAAGGATGATCAAAGATGTATCTTATTTTTATAAGATCAATGAGATGATTAAAATAAGATAGATCTCTTGTAAGGGTACCAACACACTTTTGATACATTTTTTTTCTAGGTTTGATAAATACAAATATTTCTACCTAAATCAATACCATAGAATATATTTGCATTAAAATATTGGTGATAGGAAAAATGGTCAAATAAAACCCAAATAGAATATGGATACACAACTAAAAAATGGTTCTAAAATAGGTTATTTCACAACTCTATTATCCTTTTCACCACCATAGGAATCCAAAGTCATTTCTTTGATATCACTTGTAAGAAAAAAACTTTTAGAAAATAGTAATTTTAACAATAAATTCTATAATAACAATAATACAAACAACATACACTAGATTCTTTATAAGTTCATCAGATTTCAAAATAGTAAATCCAATAAAATATCATAGATCTAAATCCAAAATAATCAAATCCACTTAGAGGGAAAATATCTCTTATCCACTTAGATATGATAAAGTCTCTTATGTACATGCGAGGTGATAGAAGTTGGACAAATGAATGATGATCCAACTACATCACATGTTTCATATTTCTAGTCTAACAAAATAACAAAACCTAACCCTAATGCTCAAGATTTGATTATACTAACTTGAGGTCTTGAAAAAATCAAAATAAAAATAGTTGGCATGTCTACATCATGGTCATTGAAATATAGTATCACCTTCATAAAAGTGCCAAGGTTAGGTGTTCAACTATAGGCTCCTCTCTCCTATTACACCATAATCATGTTATTACACTATTTTAATAAATTGCATAGTGGTGTTACAATTTTATAATCATATATTTTCAAAATTATGTGTATAGGAATAAAATATAAATATCAAGATATAAAATAAAACCCTTATTGAATCCCAAACATATTATGGTGTTAAAAAATTCTTTCTTGTATGCATATTCCATGTAATAATTGCATGATGGCATTCACAATATAATGGGTCCATGTTCACCTTGTATAGCTTTAATATGACTTTTTATAATAACTTGTCTAATAGAAACTAATTCCATTACATTTTATTTGGCTTAATAAATAACCCCATATGATCATCCTAGAGTAGAGTGTGTATATATTTATACAATTCAATTTATTAATAAAGCCATGTAAACTAAAAATCAAGTTAAGTTACATATGTGCAAAATACATAAATAAATACTAGTTCCATCACATCCCATAAGGATATGATAAGTCTCTTTTTCATCCTCATCTATGTGAGCATAGTTTGAACTTGAAGTAAGTAAATAAAATATATTATTTTAGTTTCTTTATAACAATTCATCTATATTTTTTTAATAATTTTAATATCCCTATTATTGAATTGCATCAATTGCTGATTTGATTATGATCTATTGTTTACTTTAGAATTATATTTTATTGATAAAATATACGTTATAGATGATTAATACAAACATGTGATAAATAAATCCATTTGTCTATATACATATCACTAGATATAGAGTATATCCACAATATATCTTAATAAATATGTGGATATTAATGGACATGATAATATATATTGAATAGGTAAGTATAATATCTATAAAAAATTGCCCTTCCCATCAACGTTGTCCTCCTCATTATAATCCTTGACTTCCTTCTTCTTGGTGATGTACTTCTCATTATACTCCCTCTTTGATTCATAGTTCCCTCCTTGACCCTTTCTACAATACCTTGTTAAAACCATAGTAAAAAAATACAAAAATAAAGATGATAAAATAATAATAATTATAAAAATCAAACTTAAATAATGCGATAACATTAAAATGTATGTCTATAATAGACATATTATTTATTATCTTCTTGAATTGATTACATTCTTCTTTTATTTGTTCATTTGAAATTTGAGGATAATAGGTGTTTGATAGTTGGGCTCTTGCATAAACAATTAAAAAATTGTGTTCATGTAAACATATAATAAAAAAATTTCAACACATTGAAAATATCCAGAAAATGAAAATCAATGATTCAATTATTTTATGTAAAATATTGTAGGTTTCTAGCTATAGCATCTCAATTGAGATGATAAGTGTATATATTTGTAAACTCTTAAGTTCTAAAGAAGAGATTTGTAATTTTTCAAGGGTGGGGGACCTGAATACAACCCCTTATTATCCAAAAAAACAAAAATAAAAAATTACAACACTAATAAATTTGTAGATGAATGTGTCTAGGTTCATTCTCCCTAGTTGACTAGTCACTTTTTTTCTTTATGACCCTTGTGAGTTAGTTATTAGGGTGGCTATGTTCTTTACTAGTTGCTAGTCTTCTATATTTTTCTTCTCATTAGTGGTCACTCCCAACCATTTATATCATAAATTTTAGGTCTCTTCTAATTCATCAGTTGCTAATATCTTTCACAATGTGATCTATATTTGAATTAAAGTTGTTTAAATGCAACTAAATATACAAAAGAGGTAAAATTATAAATATAACATAATAACTTAAATATTATGATTAATACTTATGTGAATATTATGTTGGTTTTAAGTCACATTTCTTATTAAATTGTTCCTCTATTTTTGAGGAACCTATAGTTTTTAGAGGAATCACAAAAATAACTTGCCATAATAGCTTTAGCATAGTATTCTAGTATTTAGACAAATTTTCTACGTATCAAATCATAAAAAATATTGACAATATATAATACAAAAGATTAAAATAATGCTAAATAAAAAATTAAGAACTTAAAAAAGTATATAAAACCTTTCATATACTTGTAAATTTTATCCATGAACTTTCCTATATAATCCAAATATTAAGCTATCAATAGAGAAACTCTTATATTATAATATTATTGAAGTATTAAGAAATTCATCATTAGCTTCATCCTCACAAGGTGGAAGAGATAAAAGAAGGGGTCTATTGTGGTCATTAAATAGGTTTAAATTTTGATGTGATCATTTATCACATACTAATTATTTTCAAACTAGTTTTAAATTGTTAATGTTGACCAAATCAAAGTTGAGGAGAAACGAATTTCAATAGAGTATCATAACATTTTTGGCAAGAGATGTTTAGGAGGAAGAAATCCAAAGCCCTTTGGCTCAAGGAGGGTGATTCCAATACAAAAAAAAATCCAAGAGTTAAGGCTCCATTTCATAAACCCTATGATTACCCCCCAAAATTGATTTCAATCAGAAGAGTTTTAGTGGAATCTGTAGCCCCCTCTTACCAGAAGCCACCCAAGCAATCAAAGAAGACCCCTTATTAGAATTGATAGAATATCAGGGTATTGATCAGATGGAAGTCACTATGAGCTCTACAGATGTTGTAGAACAACAAGTCCTAGCCCCTGATGATACTCGCCTCAGAATAGAGGCAACACCCAACACTTCCCAAGGAGTCTCTGAAAGCCTGAGTACAGCAAAAGGAAAGGAAGTTATTGTTGCACCTGCTCAAGAGCTGACCTCTTCCAAGCAAGCTATAATTCCCATTTCTGACCAACTATTAGCAGTGACCAGTGTAAGGAAGTTAGCTCCTAGAGCCATTCCCAGCTCTTTGAAGATAAAATATAAGGAGATAAAAATTCCATCAGTAATATAGATGAACATGAGAAGAGCAGGTGGATTTGGAGGTATCTTCAGAGATCACAAAGTTAAAATGCAAATAATTTTATCTACCCCACAAACAAAGAAGCCCAGGTTGTCACTGCCCTCCACAAAGGTTTTGTTGGAAAGATCTAAAGAACAAATAGTTTTTAGTGCTGCCAATGAGCATGAGCTATAAGTAGTAGCAGAAATGGGAGGTATGGGAGATAATTCTATACTAGAGTAGAAATAGAGACTCCCAAATCAGATATGGTAGAAGTACACATACCTACCCTACAAGAGCCTATTGTTCTCAAAGTCGATGAGAAAATAGGAGGAATTTTAGTACATGGAAAAGAAGGTGATATGGTCAGAGTAGCTAAAGCAGTACAAGAGCAAACTATGGACCAACTACATCAGAGCAATACAGAGTTAAGGAGCCAACTAGAAATAAGTGATAAAGAAAAAGTAGAGATGCAAGCCTTAATAAATAAACTGAAGGAAGAGTTGGCATAGAAGAACACCCCAATAGCACAACCTCCCTTGGTGGTAAAAATCCTCAATTATACATACTATTTGAATACAATAAAAAGGGAGATGTCAATTAAAATTTGAGATAAGATCAAGGGGATCACTGAGATGTTCAGGCAGATTAGGGTGATTCGAGTTACTACTCAAGAAATGGAAATCTTGATTTATCAGAGGGAAGAAGACTTTGAGATCATTCGCCCTACCCTTGACTTAATGTCAGAATATTTTGAGGAGATGCAGAACAAAGAAGTGTTATTAAATGATGGTATTGAGATCAAGTGTAATATTGAATTCATGAAGGCAGCTATGTTTGGATCAAACAAGGAAAGATGGCTTAATAATGTTGTAGAAATGTTCACTCTGTTGGATGACATAATAGAGAAATTGGCAGATATTGGGTTATCATTGGAAGAATTCTTAGAAACTGCCAGTATAGAAGATCTCCTTAAAGATAAAATAGAAGACTTTGATTGTGAGCCGGATGATGAACCATAAATGACCAGACAAACCACCTTCTTAGTAAATATTGTGGAGATGTTGATCACCCAGTATGAAAAAAGTAAAAGTTATATTAGCATACAGAAAAATAGGATTCTACAGGAGATGAATATGTTAAGATTTTCTGTAACTTTCAATATTGATGCCTGGAGGATGATTGGAAAATATATCAGATGGTTGCAGTAGGGCAAAAAGGGAAAAGAAATTAAAATATGTAGCCTACAACTAGAAATGAGCTCACCCCCTAGAGATGAAGAGCAAGTTGTTCAGAAAGGGAAAACATCCAAAGTAGAAGGTTAATCAGATAGTCAGAAGAAATAGAAAAAGGAGAAATCAAAGATGGAAGAACAAGAGGGAGACCCTCAAGGCACTGATATCATTGGTTGAACAAGTTAAAACTTAAAAAGTCAAAGAAAGGTGTACAATATGAATAAAAAGAAATAATGGAAGCCAGTTGTACCATTTTTGAAGGTCAAATCAGATGATGACAAGTGTAAGGCCAAGATCAAGCCAAAAATAATAGATTCAAGAACTAGAAGCTATAAAAGGAAGCATCTGGGTCTAGAATCTTCATCAAGCATTTAGAGATAGCAATTTTTGCTAAGAGGTATACTTGAGTGCCCATTTGAGTTGTGTTGTTGTATTCCCATTGTGTCTATTTTTCTCTATCATCCCTCATTCTTCCCTTTGTTGTGCAGGTTTTGGTAATACTGTGTTTGGAGAGCTGAGAATATTTCTAGTCTTTTTGAGCCTGAAGTCCAGAGATTCTCCTTGCTAACATTTTAGAAGGAATATTGATGAAGTCTTGTTACATCATTTGAACAAGGCTTTCTCATTGTATTAAATCTTTGAAAATAGAGTTTAATGGCATTCTGCCAACTCTGCATGTAATCATTATTGAAGAAATTAATACAATTTTGGGTTTCAGTTTTATCATTTCCTTGTCTTCAGTTTTGTGTGTTTCCTCATAATAGGTTACGATATTTGAACATGTTGTGAGTGTTTCTTTCGTTGGTTAACCCTTAGACTGATTATGATATTTGAATGAGTTTAATGGCACCAATTCTTCTTTTTTCCATTCTTTCTGTTCATGTTATGAATGTTGTTAAATTGCTATAACAACCCAATTGGATAGGCATCGGTCTACATAAGGCATAATAATTAAGTTGTCTTTGCTTGGTCAATTTTATATAGATAATGTATAACTAAAATCTGGAGTGTGTAATACTTGTAAAATCATAAGATTACCACTAGGGTTTCCTTACCCATTCTATTAAGTTTTCTTTAGCAATACTTCTTTTATCATAATAAAGAGGTAGGTTGACTAGAGCCTGTAATAGCTCGTTGGTTTCAAATGATTTCTTGTAGCGTGACAATCGTATCCTATGGATGCAAGAAATGGTTCCAATAGTTATTTGGCATCGTTGTCGGGGAGAACTTGTTAAATTTTTATGTTCAAATGATTATATTTTAATCAATGAGTGACCAATTGGAATAAAGAACCTATGTCTTGATTTTTATGACTTTTTATGTTCTTTATTTTATTTTGCTCGTAGTTTTCAATTGTATTTTGAAGTGTTTTTACGTTTCTTGATTTTCTTGAATTTCCTCCAAGAACCATCCCTTGTGAGGCTGAGAGTTAAATATCAAGTAATCTTGATTATACATTCTATTCTTTCTGCACTACCTGTGTTGGCGACTCTATCTGGACAAACCCAAAAATCAAAAATCAAGGAAGAAAGAGTAGAACGTGCTGGCACACACCAGGAGAAGTGGTAAGGAGCTATTCCTAGAATTTGAGAATCTAGAGGTATTTACCTATAATCAGAGAATTCCACTTCTTAAGAGTATCATTTATGAGAGTAAATCTTGTCCTACAATTAAGAGGTACGTAAGAAAAATAAAGATCATAATACTATTGCTGTTGATATCTCTATAGATGAAAATTTGAATTTTGATGTAGAAGATACATGTGATTATTCTCATTGCTCGATTAATAGTAATACTATGGTAGATAATCCATTAGATTATATTCAAGCTACCCAGACCCAAATCCTTGTAGGCATTACTGCTATAAATTTAAATCCCATTACACCTACAGTAACAATGGCTCAGGCAAATCAACAAAATCAAAATAATATTCATTTGTGGAGAACTAATAGATACAGGCCATTTGCTTTACCTACTAATTTGAATGCCTTACCTAATAAAGCCCACAAATACCTTCCCAAGTTTTTAGGAAATGATGCAGTAACTAGAGAAGATCATATCAAAAGTTTTCTGTATGCAATGGATAGCCTAGAGGTTGAACATGAAGATGTAGTCCTAAGACTATTTTTACAAACTTTAGAAAAATATGCTAGAGAGTGGTTCAATTCTCTCCCTGATAATGATATCCTAGATTTCACTAAAATGGAAGCTGTTTTCCTAAAGAAATATGGTGAAAGGAAAAATGAACAATCTCTGTTAACTGAGTTAGCCACTATGAAGAAAAAGGAAAATGAGGTTGTCAATGACTTTAATAGAAGGTTCTCAAAAACTAGAAACAAAATCCCTACTAACCTTAGGCCTAATGATATTCAGTCCATTTGTTTCTATAAAAATGCTTTTCAAGGAGAGTTTAACTATGAGTTAAGGCAAGAACAAGCCACTACCATTGATAGTTGTATGGAAAAAGTAATGGATATTGAAAGAAACATGCTTGATAGTGGTAAGATGAAGCCTTACTCTCTAGAAGTCAATCTACCTGAGAGAAAGCCCAAAAGGGTAGCATTTGATATACAAAGAAGAATTGAAATAGATCCAATGGAAAAATTGACTAATCAAATGGTTGAGATGTTTAATACCATGAACAACAAGTTAGCAAGAATTGAAAGAAATAATGGTAATAATGGTGAGACATCACAAATAGAATGACCACATGTTGATAATCACCCTCCCTTTAAGAAAAACTTCAATAGAAATTGGGGAAACAATAATGGCTTCAAGAAGGAAATAGGAATATGAATAATGGAAACAATAATTGGAAAAATAGAGAGTCTGATAGAGATCAGAATAATGTTCCTAACCCTATACCATCTTCCAATATAGCAAAAGGTTTTCCCTATTTTTGCTCTACTTGTGATGCACCTCATAACCTTGATGCATGTGGAATTCACCTAAGTGATCAGTGCAATGTAGATTTACATGATGATTCAGAGGAGGATATAAGAATTAATGTCTACTGGTCTCTAGAAGATGAGTCCAGAGAAAGGTTGTTTGAAGAAAATATGGATAAGTATTCTTCAAATCATCATCCTCAAATTTTTGTAGTTGAAGGTACTAAAATCTTGCAAAAACCACATGAGTCAAGATATGATAAAATGAAGCAAGGGAAATTAATCCCCATTGCTAAGGAAGTGGAAGAATTAGAAGCTACCAATACTCTGAGTTTAAGAAATAGAATTGTCCCTAAGAACAGAAAAAGCTTCTACAAGTGAAATAAGAAAACAAAATTTCACAAATAAAAATATTAGTAAAGAGAAAACTGATAGAACCTTCAAAAATATTATTCCTGAGATAGTAGAATTAGAAGAGGAAACATCCAAAGAAGAAAGCAACAGACCACTGGATATAAAAAAGATAGAATTTGATGTTGGGTCAGAACTCAGTAAACAGAAAGTTAACATCACATTTGGAGAGCTTATGAAAGTTCAACAATATAGAGAACAAGTCTGTAGAGCATTTGGACTAGTGGAACAAAAAGAAGAACCAACTTGCCATGCTGCTAGACAAAATCAACATGATACAAGATCACCATCCTCTGTTAGACCCTTCTATGTATCATTAAGGTATAATTCAGATGAAGGAGAAAGGTATGTGATTCATAATTGTATGCTAGATAGTGGAGCTTCACATAATATCATGCCCAAATTGATAGCTGACCAAATGGGGTTAATCTGTATAAGAGATTCTGCCCCTATTTCTGTAATGGATAGTAGACAAATTCCTTGTGTGGGAGTGATAACTAGATTATTAGTTTTCTTAGACCAATATCCCAAGAAAGGAATAGTAATGGATGTTGCAGTAGTTGATGTTGACCCTTTCTTCTCACTATTACTAAGCAGACATTGGGTAGAACAACTGGGAGGCTCAATCCAATTGGATTGGTCTTATGCTACTATCCCAATGTCAGATAAGGAAAATGTAATCTTATGAAGGGAACCATTTAACAAACACTCTATAGAGTTAATTCAAATAGATGAAACCATGATAAACTTAGTGAACTCTATGGAAGAAAAATGGATGGGAGTTTATTCCATATGGCACAACCCATTCCTAGTAGAAGTGCTAGAAGCAAAGAACATGGATCTAGAAGTTATGAAAATGGTTGATGCTGAATCAGATAGAGTGTTAACTCAAGAAATGTGGACCATGTCTTTTGATGGAGCTAAGTCCCAATCTAGAGTAGGTGCAGGAATTAATCTGACTGACATAAAAGGAAACTACCTTGGTATCCCTTACATATTAGAATTCCCTTGCACCAATAATGTAGTTGAATATGAAGCTTTATTGCTAGGATTAAGAAAAGCAAAAGAATTAGGCATTAACTACTTGACTGTAATAGGGGATGCAGAACTAATTATACAACAAATCAAAGGTAAATATCAGACCAAGCATCCTAGGCTAAAACAATATAAAAATGTAGTATTGGAAGAAATTGAAAATTTTTAGCTTTCAATATCTCATTTATTCCAAGAGAACAAAATCATGTTGTAGACCTTTTAGCTGTAAATGCCTCAGGCCTAGACCATCCAGAAATAACTATAGAATATATGGATAGGTTCCCAACTATTTTAGTTTATAAGCCCTCTGTGCCAGATAACATAGTTTACCTACAAGTCTTTCAAGATGATGTGGATATTAAAGATTTCATGACTCTGCAAAATCAGTATGCAGATATAATCTGTGATGAAAAAGATGAAGATAAGCTAAAAGATCAAATAGGTGAGCCAGTAGAAGTAATCCAACTGAAAACAAATAGAATACCCAAAGGATTGGTTTCTTTAGAGAGTCTATTTGATGATTTTGACAAAGCTTACAAGCCTTTACATAGAGAAGTAATATCTGAAGACATTAACATTGGTACAATGAGAGAGCCCATAATAGTGAAGGTAGATATGGCCTTACCAACAAAAGAAAAGGCTGGATACATCAGTTTCTTAAAGAAGAATAAGGAACATTTTGCTTGGACTTATGAGGACCTTAAAACCTTCAAAATAGATGTAATGACACACATAATACCCCTGAAGGAAGATTCCAAGCCATTTAGATAGAAACAGAGGAAATATAACCCTACTCTACACCCAATAATGCAAAAGGAGGTACAAAAATTATTGGATTCTAAAATAATCAGAAAGGTAAGATTTTCTTCTTGGATATCCAATTTAGTACTAGTCAAAAAGAAGAATGGTGATATTAGACTCTGTGTAGATTTCAAAAATTTAAATAAAAGTTCATTAAAAGACAATTACCCATTGCCCAATATGGAACAACTATTGCAAGCAGTAGTTGGTTCATCCAGATTGTCCCTATTGGATGGATTTTCTGGATACAATCAAATTCAGATTAATCCAGAAGATAGACATAAAACAACATTCACTACACCTTGGGGCACATTTGAATATTTAAGAATACCTTTTGGCTTGATGAATGCAGGTGCTACCTTTCAGAGAGCAATGGACTTTGCCTTCAAAGGATTAATGTTCAAAATAGTGGTTGTATACTTGGATGATATCACAGTATTTTCTAAGAATCCAAAAGATCACTTAGAACATTTAGCTACAGTCTTTGCTCAATGCAAAGAATTTGGAATTTCCCTAAATCCCAAGAAGTGCATATTTGGGACTACACAAGGAAAATTATTAGGTCATATAGTTTCAAAAAAGGGAATAAGCATTGACCTAGAAATAATAGAAGCTATTTCCAAAATTCCTCCTCCTAGGAACTTAAAAGGAGTCAAGTCATTCTTTGGCAAGATAAATTTTGTCAGAATATTTGTTCCAAATTTTGTAGAGATGACCAAACCCATAAATGACATGGTTAAGAAAACTGGAGAAATAAAATGGACAATAGAAAACATGGAAGCATTCAATAGGATAAAAGAAGCCATTTCTACTACTCCAGCCCTAAGTTGCCCTGATTATTCTAAAGACTTTAACATTTATTCATATGCATCTGAACACTCAATTACTATAGTTCTTTCACAAAAATATGATGAAAATAATGAAAGGCCAATAGCCTTCATGAGTTCAGGTCTAAAAGGAGCACATCTTAAATATACCTTGCTAGAAAAATATGCTTATGCAGTCATCCAATCTTTGGAACATTTCAAAGGTATATTCGGTACAAATAAAGTTTACTATTGCATCCCTTTCATAACAATAAAGGATATTTTTACTCAAACTGAGCCATTAGGAAGGCCAACAAGATGGATGGTGAAACTTTTGCAATATGATGTTGAATTCAAAATAGTCAAAATTGTAAGAGGACAGGGCTTAGCGAAGTATATGGCATATAAAGGAGAAGACTCTAATAATGTCATCACAATAGATGAAATACATGATAATAGGAGAATCAATAATGTAGAATGTAAATGGTATGATGAAATTCTGGCATACTTACAAACTCTATCTTTTCCTAGAGATATGTCAACAAATAGAATGAGGTCAGTAAAGCTTCAAGCTCAGAAATACCATGTGCAAGATGGTGTGCTTTATTGGAAACACCCTGATGGAGTGTTATTAGTCTATTTATATGAAAATGAAGTCCCATAAATAATTAATGAATTCCATGATGGTTTTTGTGGAGGACATTTTGCTCCAAAAGCCACAACTAATAAAATCATGAGAGCAGGATATTATTGGCCTTCCATTTTTAAGGATGTATATAAATATGTTAGGAATTATCATAACTACCAAGTTTTTGTAGGAAAGAAGTAGCTGGTAGCCATGCCCCTCAAACCAGTGATCATTGAAGCACCATTCACCCAATGGGGCATTGACCTAATTGGAGAGATCAAGCCTAACTCATCAGGCCAACACAAGTGGATCATAATTGCAATGGATTACTTCATAAAGTGGGTAGAGGCTGCTCCTTTAAGAACCTCCACAACTACCACCATTATCAAATTCTTGGAAGAAAACATTCTAACCAGGTTTGGAGTTCCTCAAAAACTGGTAACAGATAATGGACAATATTTTGTTTCATATGAAATGGTAGAATTTTGTGCTAAGTATGGAATAGAACTTTCACATTCTGCTAATTATTACCCCCAAGGGAATGGTCTTGTTGAGTCATCAAATAAAAATATAATAACTAGAATAAAAATATCATTGGGTAAGAACAAAAGAGGATGGGACAATGAACTAAAATTTGCTCTTTGGGCTGATAGGTTGTCTATCAAAAGAAACATAGGAAGGACCCCCTATGAAATGGTATATGGAGAGAAGGTCTTGTTACCCAAGAATAGAAAAATTAACACTTTCCCTCTTATTTCAAGATCATGAAGACCCCAACCCCTTACAAAGAAGGCTAGACCAAATTGTCTTGTTAGAAGAGCAAAGAAGAGAAACCCTTAATAGAATGATGGAACAAACTCAGAAAACTATGAAATTGTTTAATAAGAAATCCAAAGGTACTCCTTTCTCTCAAGGAGATATAGTCATCTATTGGGACCCTAAAAATGATAAGCATGGTGAAAAGGGAAAACTTGAGCCTAAATGGATTGGTCCATACTAGATAGCCCATGTTGTTGGTCAGAATACTTACAAATTGTAGACTTTGCAAGGAGAACCAATGGTTATCCCTATTAATGGCCAACACCTCAAGATGTACAATCCTTATGGTGGAGCTTGCTAAAATAAGTAATAAAAAATAAAAATAATAAAAAATAGAAAATCAAAAACCCCAAAAATAGAGTGATGTGTTTTGTTGTTGTTTTGTTTACCAGTTAAGCAATTTTCTTTTGTCTGTATTGTTCTGAGTTTTGTTGTTTCACATAGTATTCTTAGTATGATGAGTATTCCTTACTGTTGGTTCCTCCAAAAACAAATAAGAAGAAAGGAGATTTATTTTAGACTTTGATGATGTTTACAATTTTTCAAATATGAATGTTTATGCAATGGTCATATGATATGAGATAAAACAGAGTGAAATCAGAGTTGATTGAAACACCATGTTGAGGCCTCACATTACAAATGATACTTAAAGTGATTTCAAGGTCCAAAGAACAGAGTTATCTTTGAGAAGGTGGTTGAGCTAAAAATCATTACACTCATCCTTTTTAGCCAGAAACTAATCCTCAACTCAGGCATACTCATTGCACAATTTGCTTATATCAAAATATTTCTCAAACGAGAAAGAAAATCAAAATAACGCAAGTTGAGTCACTGCCTGAGATATCTTGGAAAACCTCTACCGGGGCTATAGATGCTTGACTGGCAGTAGAGTAAAACCGGATGGGATTAGAAGCAACTCCACCGAGGCTATAGACGCTTGACTGGCAGTGGAGCCCTATAGAATGGTGAACATATTTAAGAGTGAAATCATACACTAAGCTTAACTATTTTTCTCAAACATGGCAAAGTTCTGGAAGACTTGGGAATCAAAATGAATGCACTAACACACACATGGGCCAAAGCATGATGGAACAAATAGCTTTGACAAATTATGTGTAATCATATCCTATGACCGATATGTGAGAGTTGGTAGCAGCAAGCAAAGTCTGCCTCCTAGCAATTTTCGGCCTTTTTTGTGAGGGTTTGGTGTTCGACCATTCATTTCCCTCATTTTCTAGTTTTTGATTCCACATTTTTCCTTGGTGGATTATTTCCTGCACTCTGCCCATCCTCCCACCACTTTCTAGGGCTAGCCAAGCACCTTATATGACTCCCAAAACTAGGTCACACTAGTGAAATTATTCTCACAGGCACTCCCCATGTCGACACACTTAGATCCTTATTATTGTAGTAGAGACATTGAGGGCTTCGTCAGGCCTGGAACCATGGCCAAGAAAGGGCCCCATATCCCAAGCGAGGTTCCAACAGCAGGCGGTAAGCCATCCTTTGCTGACTTGCTCCAAAAAAATGAATTTCTATGTCATCTATGGCTAGCGAATTCATAACATAGGGGAATAATGTTCTATGCCCTAAATCCCTCATGGAAAACTATGAATCCCAAGATACCAACTTCTTGGTAGGCAAATTAATCGGTGAGCGACCTAAATTAGATGCTATTCATAGATGGGTGGCTTAAAAATGGAAAACCCTAGGCAACTTGAAGATCTCGGTAATGGCAAGGGTTTTTTTAATGATTCAACTCAATTCCCATGAAGATGTAGAGTGCATATTATTCGAAGGGCCCTGGTTCTATGGAAGGCAAAGTCTGTTCCTCAAAAAATGGTAACTAGAATTCAACCCCAATTCCTAGAACATCAATTTCACCCCCATATAGGTTAGACTTCCAGATATCCCAACCCACTTCTTCTATGAAGATGCCTTGCTTGGTATTTCTAACGCGATCGACGAGCTCGTGGCTATCAACCCGGCCACCCGAGTAACCCAGCTAACCCAGGCCCGCATTTATGTGAATGTGAACCTTGAAAGTCATATTCCAGACCATATAAACCTCATCTATGGCAACATCAATTGGAAGCAGCCACTCTTCTATTAAAACAAGCTATATTTTTGCCCTGAGTGCCAATCCCAGGGCCATCTTCAATCGCAGTGCCCCAAACTCTGGATCCCACCACAGTCAAAACCCACCAGGGACCAGTCAAAGAAGATGCATCATCAAACCTCACTTTTCTTGTTGGTGGCCAGCAAAGCTATTTCCAGACCCCCTCTAGGATCGCTTAATCGTAATGCAAGTACCTATATTCCTCTAATAAATAAATTCAATCCTTTGCAATGTTTTGTTATCAGTGAGGATTGTGAGGAAGATGAGATCCTGACCACCTCTAAACTAATGAACATCCTCTCACCCCCTTGACCTCCCCTGGTATGCACCCCTACCACCCCCATCCATAATCCTCCCCTCATCCTCGATGCCCCCACTTCCCCAAGAATCCCTCAAGGCCCGCCTCCCCTCTCTCCTCCTTCGTCCCCCCACCCGGGTCTTGAAGACCCAACCTCTCCTATGTACTCAGACTCTATCTCTGCTAATGACAAAGCCGAGGATTAGTCATACCCTAAGCAAAGTAGTCCCAGGATAACTTTGAGCTCCCAAAAATCCATGATGGATTTAGGAGGAGAAAAAAAGAGAGGAAGAACCTCGGATTTGAACATAAGGAACAAAAATGCAGCTGAAGATATAGACAATGGAACCCAGAGAACACTATTTTAGGAAACAACAAACAAATCCAAAGGTGAAAGTCGAATATCCAAACCCCCTGCTTAGCAAGGAAAAGGGGAAAAGAGAATTTCCAAGAGTTTGAAATGAAAGTCATCTCCTGGAATGAGAGAGGCCTAAATGGGGCAGCCAAATAGAGATTGGTTGCAACCATGAGGAGAGAACATAATCCAAACATTTTTATCATTCAAGAAACAAAATTGGGTGATCAATGGTCCCCTAACATTGCTAGAAATATTTAGCGAAACTATGATTTCATTCATTCCTCGACTTCTGGGACATCGGGAGGGCTCCTGTGTCTTTGGAATCCTACCAAGCTCTAGGGAAACCTTATTTCGGGCCACGATAGGGTAAGCAAAATCCTGTTCCAGGATACTAAATCCTAGAATTCTTGGGTGATGTCAAATATCTATGCCCCGAACACCTCTATGGGCAGAGAAGCTCTATGGAAAATGCTCACTTCAATGAGGTAGGTCTTCGAAGGAACTCCCTGGATCCTGGTAGGGGACTTCAATTCTCCTTTGCACCTCAAGGATAAAAAAGGAGGGAAAAACATCTCTCACAGAGATACTACAGACCTAAGAAAATTCATTAATTCCAATGCTCTCATGGATGTCCAGCTTCAGGGGTTCTTCTTCACTTGGATCAACAGAAGGAAGTGCACCAATCTAATCCAAGAGTGCCTAGACAGATTTTTGCTTTCCCAGGAAGCCCTCCCTTGCTTTGGGGATGCCATTTTGTGAGACCTCCCAAAGATAGGCTCTGATCATAGTCCCCTCATCTTGGAATCAGATTCTAGACCGCAATTCAAGACCCCTTTTAGGTTTGAAGCAATGTGGATTCACCACAAGGATCTCAAGGGCTTGATACAATCATGGTGGAGTCAGAAATTCATGGGGTCTGCTATTAAATAGGTAACCCACAAACTCAAGTTCATCAAAGGGAACTTGAAAAAGTAGAATAAGGAAACCTTCAGGAACATCTTCGAAGACAAACAACAGGTCAAATATCAAATCATACAGATTGAGGAGTCCTTTCAGAAAGGTGAAGGTAGTGACAGTCTTAGGGATGAGGAGAGCGCCTTGTTGTCTAAGTACCACAACATCCTCACCAAGGAGGAAAATTTTTGGTGCCATAATTCAAGACAACTTTGGCTCAAGGAAGGTGATGCCAATACCAAGTTCTTCCACATCTCAACCTTGAGGCATAGGAGTGCCAATAAGATCAAAAGCCTTGTCTTGCGGGATGGGGCAGCCATTTTGGATATCCATTCAATCAGAGAAGAATCCATCAATCATTTCATAAACCTCTTAGGTTCCAGCCCACCCCAAGCCCTCAAGGCCATGGAATCCCTCCTGTCCATCATCCTCACCATCATATCCCAAGAATCAATTTTTTTTCTCCTCAGCCCCATCTCTCAGGATGAAGTTCACCAGGCCCTATTTCCTATGAAGCCCGACAAAGCCCCTGGGCCGGACGGGTTCTTGCCCAGGTTTTTCTAGACCTTCTAGGACATCGTGGGGCAGGATATTTCTAACTCCATTAGGGAAATGCAAATCTCTAGGTCCATTCCTAGAGATGTGAATTCCACCTTCTTGGCTCTCATCCCCAAAGGGGCCAATTCTTGATCCCTCTTTGATTATCGGCCCATCAGCCTGTGCAATGTCATTTACAAAATCCTCACCAAAGCCCTGGAATCCAGGCTATCCAACATTCTTCCATCCATAATTGATTCATGTCAGGGGAGCATAGTCAAAGAACACAATATTCTCTATGGGGTCATAACCATCCATGAATTAATCGATTCAGCCCAGGTTTCAGACACGATTGCCTTCTTCCTCAAGTTGGACATGAACAAGACCTTTGATAGAGTCAACAAGGAATTCCTCAGCCAAATCCTTCTCAAGTTCGGGTTCCATGAGTCCTGGGTAAACCTGATCTACAACTGCATTTCCTCTTCTTGGTTCTCTATCATGGTAAATGGTTCTGCTACGGGTTACTTCCCGAGTTCTCGAGGCCTGAGGTAGGGTGACCCTCTATCCCCCATTATTTTCATCATCTTGGTAGAGAGTTTAGGGAGAAATATCAAGGAGGTCTACTCCTCCAATTAGATTTTTGGGATCAGGGCAACGTCTGGGCTTCCCCCCACCACTCACTAGCAATTTTTAGATGACACATTGATGGCTACTAAGGCTTCGATAGCATATGCCAAGGTGATAAAGGATATTCTCAACCACTTCGAGGAAGATGTTGGCCAGAAAATCAATTACACTAAAATAAAGTTGTTCTTCATTCATATCCCGATCAAAATATAGTGCAAGATCACTAGAATCTTGGGATGTTCCATTTCTGAGTTCTCGACCACTTACCTCGGGCTCCCCATGTTCCATGGTAGGGCCCGACCAACCATGTGGGCAAACGTGGTGGACAAGATCCATAACAAGTTAGCTGAGTGGAAAGGGGCCCTACTCACCAGTGAAGGGGAGGCAACTTTGGTCAAATCCATCTTGCAGAGCATCCGCACATATTTCATGTTTGAGTTCAAAATCCTGGTCTTGATGGGAGAAGCCATTGAAAAAATTCAAAAGTAGTTCCTTTGGTCTAGATTAGAGGCCTCAGAAAGCTCCACCTAGTAGATTGGGATAAAGTTTGCTCTCCCAAATATCAGAGAGGTCTTGGTCTGCATAGAATCTCAGTTGCCAACCTAGCTCTCCTATCCAAGTAGGCTTGGAGAGTAGTGACTAAGGCCAATATTGAATGGGTAAACATCATGAAAAGAAAGTACCTTTAGCACCAAGCCTTCCTCCAAGTGCCTCCCCCGTGCAACGGTTTCCATTTCTAGAAATCCATCACTCATACCTAGAACATCATCCTCGAAGGGTCTTCCTGGAAGCTGGGGAATGGGGCCAACATCAACTTCTGGGAAGATACCTGGGTCGAGAATTCCCCCCTTATCAGCAATCCGATTTTGATCCCTTCTAGTTGCAGACTTCATTTCCTCCATCCTAGAAGCCCAGGAGTGGAAGAAGATCAATTTCAGAATAAGAAATGAACCCATTAGGGAAGCCGTGAAAGGGATTCATGAGATCCAACGATCAACTTTCCTCCCTCGTGTCAACAGGAGAGATAAGCAGTGCTGGAAAGGCACCAATGATGGGAATTTCTCTATCAAGATCGCGACCTAGCTTATTGAGAATATGGGTTCCTAGGGCACCCCCAGCTGCAAGAAGGTGGTCGCTAACAAGGTGTGGATCAAATCCCTCATTCCCAAAATCATGCACTTCTGCTAGACGACCATCCACAACAAAATCCTTATTGGGGACAATCTCATGCGGTGAGGTATCATGGTGTCGAATAGATGTTTCCTATACCTCCAAGCGTGTGAATCTGTTCACCACATCTTGATGGATTGCCCCTACTCCAGAAGTGTTTTCTCCCTAGCCACCCAAAGCTTTCAAGTTAGGTAGACCTAGTCAAACTCTATCAAAGAATTCATTTTCCAATGGCCTAAGCCCTTCAAGCACCCTAGGCTAAGCTTTTTGTGGGAAGTCCTCATCCATCACATATTCTAGAAGCTCTGGTTGGAGCACAAAAGGTGAGTTTTCAACAAAGGCCCTAGAACTCACGAAGTCGTAGCTGCCAGAGCCCTTGCTTACGCCACCAAAAATTTTGGACTCATCCCTTATTAGGCCAGCCCTACTCCGGGGATTGAAGAATTACTCTGTTCCACCCTCAAAATTCTCCAGGATCGCAGTAAGTCTCAAAAACCCAGAAAAGATAGATCTCAAGTCACTTGGGTCCTTTCCCCCCAAGGTTGGCTCAAGGCTAACTTCGATGGTACCTCCAAAGGGAACCTAGGCAAAGCAAGAGTAGGAGGGGTCTTCAGAGATCATAGTGGAAAAATCCTTACGACATTTTTTGAAAATTTGGGGTCCCAAACCAACAACTTTGTGGAATCCAGGGCCCTCTAGAGATGTATTGACATTTCTAAAAACCTGGCAGCCCCTGTCATCTACGAAGGGGACTCGGAGATCATTATCAAACTCATCCAAAGAAATAGCAAGGGTGGGAAAAATAGAGAGAATATTATCTAGGAATGCTAGCTAGGTAAATGTAACAGTGAACAATCCCAGATCAAGCATGTATTCAGGGATGCCAATCAAGTGGCCGACACCTTGGCAAATAGAGCAATCAAAGAGAGCTCCCTCACCATTTGGGAAGACAACTTTCCCACGAAATTCATCGATAAATTCAACCTGGATAATGAAAAAATATCAAACACTTAGCTCTACCGAATTAGGAGGGTGCCTCTTCTCTAACACTGTTAGAATGTTTGCAAATGCCAATCATCAGTGGCCAAATTTTATCAGTGGTTCTAACCACATAAAAGGTGTCTCTTCGACACCATTGGTTAGTTTGTTTTGGTTTATCTCGGTTGTTAGTTTTTGTTGGTTTTTGACTGTGGTGTTGGTGTTTTTGCCCTGCATTATGAATGCAGATGAACTATTGTAAATTGGTATTTTTGGCCTGCATTTCGAATGCATATGATCTTCTTGTAAATAGGGGTGGGTCCCTTCAACCCGTAAGTAAATAAATTTTACTTTACCTACCAAAAAAAAATCATATCCTATGACCTTGCTAAAAAAACCATAACAATATATCTAAAAAACTCATCCATTTCTAAAATTTTGACCCTAGTTTCCAAATTGAATAAAATAAATTACAGTTTTCAATACTCTATTGCTTTGATATCATGTGGTTTGTACATTTTTTTAGTTTAAAAGTCATTGTGTTTTGTTTTTCTTATCAGGCTTGATGATTTGTATTTGCAGTAAAACGAGGATATTCTTGAATTCTCAAGTGCTTCATGATTTCAGCACATTGTCCCAGTTAGAGCCTATGTTGGAGCCAAAATTGACTCAACATATGAGACCCCCAATTTTAAATTTTTGTTTTCAATAAAATTAGCAAATGTTGCTAGCCTCTGTTGCATTTTTCATCTGAAAAGCTGATTTTAAATGTTGATATTTTTGACTAAACCTTAGCCATTTTTGGATTGCTTTCACAACTTTTGTTTTATCATAAAAGAATCCATAAAGGTCAAATTGAATAAACATCCACTAAAAATGTCAAACCATTAAAATACCCGACTCTTTAAAGAAAGGTTTAGAATCCAAGAAATAATAAACCCCTAAGTCCTAAGGTATCAAAAGGAGATAAATCAAGGTCAAATAAGGAAGCACCATGGTCTAAAGTTTGAAAAACCCAAGGTCTTGAGTGGGACGTTAATCAAATCATTTGAGGGTATGCACCCCCTTCGATTAAATATCGAGCACCTTGAGCAAATCTAGAGGTAGCGCCCAAATCCTCCTTAATCGGATGGATGCACTTTAATAAGCTAACCTTTGGTTAAATTGACCAAGTCAAATATAATGTTTTAATCAAACGTCATAGCCTAAAGTCTCAAGCATATGGTTGAATTTAAAGGCATGTGCCCCCTTGATTAAAAAGATATGCAAATTGGGTAAATCTAAGGGCAGCGAAATCGAACGGATGCGCTCGATTTAATAAGTCAAATATTTAAAGCACCATGGTCTAAAGTTTGAAAGCCTAAGTACAGTGGTAAATTGCTTTAATTAAGCATTGAGCTATTTTAGAAGATCTAAGGGAAATGCTCAATCATAGATTAATCGAACGACCACGCTCTTCTAAAAATTCATAAAGCCACCATTAAACGGGTTAAATGCCTGAGGATTAATTAAAATTTCTACGTAAGATTGGAAAGGGTATAACACATTGCTAACTCCTCTCCCTTTTTGCTAATGCAAGGTTTATTTTTAGTTATGAAGATAATAGGTCACGAAATATCCACGGTTGCGCTTGATCGAGAGTTGATCCAATGGATGCACATTTACCATGAATAACCAAGGTTAGCCTAAAATCATTACTCACATTCATGATTAAAGCATGTGCAGGATAGAGGAATATCAATAGACACACCCTCACTAGAGAAAATCCAATGGTAGCATGCGTCTCAAGATAATTGACCATTAAAAAGCTTATGTCCAAGTCAAAGTCAAATGCCTCCACATTCAAGTAGATCTAACAGTTGTGCCTGAGTCTATTTAATCTAACGTTTGCAATCCAAATAAGTGGATCAAATGCTTAGAAGGGCCTTATTTATAAAAGGGTCAATGGAGATCAATGGTAGCACTTGATCATAAGTTAATCCAATGGCAACGCCTACAACCACCCATCCGACCAATAGGAAGATCATGATCCCCCACATTCCTTAAAATCTAACGGTGGCACTGATCTTACCTGATCTGATGGTAGTGCTTCATCATGTTAAGATCTAATGACCATGCCCAAATGCAACCCGATCCTACGACTATGATCCCATGAAGCCATCAAAGGTTAACGAGTCAAAAAGCTAAAGTAAATCAATGACAGTGCTTATTTGTAACTAAATCCAATGATCACAATTCGTCATGCTAATCAAAGGTAATATACGAATGACCAATCCATTGGCAGTTCTTGAACTAGCCCAGATTATACGATGGTGTTTCATTTAAGGGTAATTATGAGCCAAAGGGAAATCAATGGTGGCGTTTCAACCTGCCAAGATCTAATGATTGTGGATGATCAATATTATTAAAATGAAATCAACAGCCATGTTTCGATCTACCAAGATCTAACGATCACGATCGAATCAAGGTCCCATAAAATACATGAGTGCACATCGTGATTCAATCCAAAGGTCACGCTCATTCCAAGTAAAGATACAATGGTGGTGCCTTATCGAAGCAATCACCCATTAATAAGGGTACAATTACAATTTAATCAGATGGTCACGCTCTATCCAACCAGATTTGATAGTGGTGCTTGGATTAAAGAAGACGAACAATGTCAAAATGGTCATTTACTAAGTAATATTTGACTGAGATCGAGCGGTTGCGCTTATCCCCAATTTGATCCAATGATTGCGCTTATTCATGACTATCAAAGGAAAATAAAGTCCAATAAAAGGTATACAACTCTACCGAATCTAACGACAGTGGTGAGCCCGACTAGATCCGACGGTTGCGCATGACCAATTTACCTAGAGGTTAAGAGATATGGTTTATTTTTCCAGTGGAAAATCTATTAAATTTAAGAGAGGGTCCAACCACATTGATAATGATCCTTTCTCCTTAATATACGCTGGTACAGGTCTAGATAATCGGACGAACATACAAGATCATGTGTTCGATTGGACGGTGAGCCACTTGCAAGGTAAGCAAGTCATTAAGGGTTATGCATTAACCAAAGGTTAGTAATTTTTCTAATCACTTTGATTAACCTTTAATAAATTAATATTACATGAAGGATAAATCTCTAATTTAATATTTTTAGTAAAATAAAAGTATGAAATTGACTAACCAATAAAATGTTAGAATATCTTCTATAATGTGCATGACCACCATTGACATATGTCTTCTATATTGTAGAGCTAACATTCTTGCAGGTCCAAAAGTATAAAACACAGGTATACGATGTGAATCCCATCCAACGGTCATCATAAGTTGATGGATCCGATGGGCACACACCTCAATAACCAAATCTGATGACAGATCCCTAAAATAATCACCACCCTGTTAACGGTGTAAATATTTTTAAAGCTAAGTCTACTTCAAGATAAAAATGGTAGAACACTTTCTCATGAAAAACCACCAGCACCATGTTTGTATTTCCACGTCAGAGGGGAGATCAGTTTGGTAACCAATGGTGGCGCCTTATCGAAGCAATCACCCATTAATAAGGGTACAATTACAATTTAATCGGATGGTCACGCTCTATCCAACCAGATTCGATAGTGGTGCTTGGATTAAAGAAGATGAACAATGTCAAAATGGTCATTGACTAAGTAATATTTTACCGAGATCGAGCGGTTGCGCTTATCCCCAATTTGATCCAATTATTGCGCTTATTCACGACTATCAAAGGAAAATAAAGTCCAATAAAAGGTATACAACTCTACCGGATCTAACGACAGTGGTGAGCCCCGACTAGATCCGACGGTTGCGCATGACCAATTTACCTAGAGGTTAAGAGATATGGTTTATTTTTCCAGTGGAAAATCTATTAAATTTAAGAGAGGGTCCAACCACATTGATAATGATCCTTTCTCCTTAATATACGCTGGTACAGGTCTAGATAATCGGACGAACATACAAGATCATGTGTTCGATTGGACGGTGAGCCACTTGCAAGGTAAGCAATTCATTAAGGGTTATGCATTAACCAAAGGTTAGTAATTTTTCTAATCACTTTGATTAACCTTTAATAAATTAATATTAGATGAAGGATAAATCTCTAATTTAATATTTTCAGTAAAATAAAAGTATGAAATTGACTAACTAATAAAATGTTGGAAGATCTTCTATAATGTGCATGACCACCATTGACATACGTATTCTATATTGTAGAGCTAACATTCATGCAGGTCAAAAAGTATAAAACATAGGTATACGATGTGAATCCCATACAACGGTCATCATGAGTTGATGGATCCAATGGGCACACACCTCAATAACCAAATATGATGACAGATCCCCAAAATAATCACCACCTTATTAACGGTGTAACTATTTTTGAAGCTAAATCTCTTTCAAGACCAAAATGGTAGAACACTTTCTCATGAAAAACCACCACCACCATGTTTGTATTTCCACGTCAGAGGGGAGATCAGTTTGGTAACCAATGGTGGTGCCTTATCGAAGCAATCACCCATTAATAAGGGTACAATTAGAATTTAATCAGATGGTCACGCTCTATCCAACCAGATTCGATAGTGGTGCTTGGATTAAAGAAGATGAACAATGTCAAAATGGTCATTGACTAAGTAATATTTGATCGAGATCGAGCGGTTGCGCTTATCCCCAATTTGATCCAATGATTGCACTTATTCAGGACTATCAAAGGAGAATAAATTCCAATAAAAGGTATACAACTCTACCAGATCTAACAACAGTGGTGAGCCCCGACTAGATCCGACGGTTGTGCATGACCAATTTACCTAGAGGTTAAGAGATATGGTTTATTTTTCCAGTGGAAAATCTATTAAATTTAAGAGAGGGTCCAACCACATTGATAATGATCCTTTCTCCTTAATATATGCTGGTACAGGTCTAGATAATCGAACGAACATACAAGATCATGTGTTCGATTGGACGGTGAGCCACTTGCAAGGTAAGCAATTCATTAAGGGTTATGCATTAACCAAAGGTTAGTAATTTTTCTAATCACTTTGATTAACCTTTAATAAATTAATATTAGATGAAGGATAAATCTCTAATTTAATATTTTCAATAAAATAAAAGATGAAATTGACTAACTAATAAAATGTTGGAAGATCTTCTATAATGTGCATGACCACCATTGACATATGTATTCTATATTGTAGAGCTAACATTCTTGCAGGTCCAAAAGTATCAAACACAGGTATACAATGTGAATCCCATCCAACAGTCATCATGAGTTGATGGATCCGATGGGCACACACCTCAATAACCAAATCTGATGACAGATCCCTAAAATAATCACCACCCTGTTAATGGTGTAAATATTTTTGAAGCTAAATCTACTTCAAGATAAAAATGGTAGAACACTTTCTCATGAAAAACCACCAGCACCATGTTTGTATTTCCACGTCAGAGGGGAGATCAGTTTGGTAACCAATGGTGGCGCCTTATCGAAGCAATCACCCATTAATAAGGGTACAATTACAATTTAATCAGATGGTCACGCTCTATCCAACCAGATTCGATAGTGGTGCTTGGATTAAAGAAGATGGACAATGTCAAAATGGTCATTTACTAAGTAATATTTTACTGAGATCGAGCGGTTGCGCTTATCCCTAATTTGATCCAATGATTGCGCTTATTCACGACTATCAAAGGAAAATAAAGTCCAATAAAAGGTATACAACTCTACCGGATCTAACGACAGTGGTGAGCCCCGACTAGATCCGATGGTTGCACATGACCAATTTACCTAGAGGTTAAGAGATATGGTTTATTTTTCCAGTGGAAAATCTATTAAATTTAAGAGAGGGTCCAACCATATTGATAATGATCCTTTCTCCTTAATATATGCTGGTATAGGTCTAGATAATCATACGAACATACAATATCATGTGTTCGATTGGACGGTGAGCCACTTGCAAGGTAAGCAAGTCATTAAGGGTTATGCATTAACCAAAGGTTAGTAATTTTTCTAATCACTTTGATTAACCTTTAATAAATTAATATTAGATGAAGGATAAATCTCTAATTTAATATTTTCAAGAAATAAAAGTATGAAATTGACTAACTAATAAAATGTTGGAAGATCTTCTATAATGTGCATGACCACCATTGACATACGTATTCTATATTGTAGAGCTAACATTCATGCAGGTCCAAAAGTATAAAACACAGGTATATGATGTGAATCCCATGCAACGGTCATCATAAGTTGATGGATCTGATGGGCACACATATCAATAACCAAATCTGATGACAGATCCCTAAAATAATCACCACCCTGTTAACGGTGTAAATATTTTTGAAGCTAAATCTACTTCAATATAAAAATGGTAGAACACTTTCTCATGAAAAACCACCACCACCATGTTTGTATTTCCACGTCAGAGGAAGGATCAGTTTGGTAACCAATAGGAAAGTTGTGAATGATTGCAAGTACATAGATCAAAGTCCCTGTGAATGTGCAGGATGAGGAAAGCCACCTACCATAATTGTCCATTGGCAAATTTGAAAAGGTAGTTGGTGACGTTGTATAAATGGGAAGTTATGCGAGGGTAGTGAGCCCACTTCACCATCAAGTATTTAAACTCGCGATATCAAATGACCTTACCACCTTGGTAATATTGAGCAAAGAACTAGTTCAAAAAAGGATAAAGTGAGCAGAAACTCGAGAGTTTCATTTCAGTGAGCTAGAAAAATTACCGTGAGCAAGATGGTGGCTTGGGGAAGTGCTTTCGTATCCAAAGACACTGAAGAAGTAGTGAAATTTGTCACAAACAAATCACCATATGATGAACTCCCTGGACTAGCTGTGCCTAGGAGCACGATGTATGATTTCATCCAGAAGAGCGGGATCAAAAAAAAGTCTTACTCCCGTGCAACAGTATGAAATTGAGAATACTTGCATCCAAAGTTTTTCTCCCACAATGGAGAATTATCAAAGAGCCCCTTGGTTGCTAGTAGACTTATTTCACAAAGCGAGGAGACTGCAACATAAGGGTTTTCCCAGGAGTACTAGGTGGACCAGTAACCTAGGAAATTTGATATGTCCAAGGGTATACTACTCCTCTGACCTACTGGCCTAGTTAGATGTGGTGTATGATGAGAAAACCAGGACAATCCAAGACAATGACCAATGTTTAGTATCACAGCCAAACATATCAAGTAAGTCTTCAATATAGCACCTTCCAATACTCCACTGGTTCAATAGGTAATTGAAAGGCAGTCTCAAATGTTAACAAATTTAGATATTTTTAAATCATTTTTCAAAGAGCATGAGAAAGTAGTTGTTGAGTTTCCCATCAGAAAAACTACTTTCAAACCATGGGTCCGAGATTTCTATGATATGGCTAACATCATTTTAGGAGTACAAGACCTTAGTTTTGTGGGTAGGAAGGTATTATATTTAGTAGCACAAAGTAACCGAGCAATAAACACCCCAATTTATGCTTGGGAGAAAGAATTGAGTGAATAAATGCACACACAGTTGATAGAATTGAGAAAGGCTATTTTGGAGAAAAGACAAGAGATGCCTCATTTTTCTCACTACTCCATTTTCATGCACCTACTAGTGGGACAATTATGAGAGGAAAGTTGAAAATGGGTTGGGGCCATTGAGATTCCCTATGTCCAAACCAGTTTTTAGAGGATACATGAAGGTCGTACTCACATGGGTTGGTTTTACAACATTTTCATGGTGGAAATTCACTGGATCCTAACTGGTTTCCTACTTGAGAGACTGTGGCCTGGGGTAAGAGCTTTCATAAAGGAAAGAAACATTGGAGATCATTTCTTCTCTGAGGGGTTCACATACATTTGAATCTATGGAGCTAATATTCCCCCTAAAATGTTACCTATGTATTGTTCCTTATCTCTTGCTTCCCTAGAGCTGTGCAGACAGGTGGTCGAAGAGGCTAAAATGATACTAGTGAAGAAGCACGATAGAGTTTCATGGCTCAGAGTCCCCTAAAAATTTGGAAGTTATGTATTTGTAGGATATCCAACTTTACTCAAAGGGATGTATGATTTGGATCTCATGGATTTTGAAGAAATAACTTGGAGACCTTACAATATAGATAAAAAGTATGAGATATTACTGAAAATTCATGATTACACCTGGGTCAAGCACTGGAGATATGCTTATAAAGAAGAATTATAGATGTTATAGACAAATATAAATATTTGTAGACTGTATGGTGTAAGTTCTCATTTGAAAAAAGTGGCAATTTGTAAATTCATAAACCCTATGATTACCCCTCAGAATTGATTTTAGCTAGAAGAGTTTTAGCGAAATCTATAGCCCCCTTTTACCAGAAGCCACCCAAGAGATCAGATAAGACCCCCTATTAGTATTAAAATAATATTAGGGTATTGATCAGATGGAAGTCACTGTGATCTCAGCAGACATTTTAGAACAATAATTCTGATCCCTTAATGATACTCACCTTAGAATAGAGGCAAAACCTAGCACTTCCCAAGGAGTCTTCGAAAGCCCAAGTACAGTAAAAGGAAAGGAAGTTATTACTACACATTTTTAGGAGCTGACCTCTTCAAAGCAATCTATAATTTCTATTTTTGACCAGTTGTTATAAGTGACCACTGTAAAGAAGCTAGCTCCCAAAGCCATTTCCAGCTCTTTGCAGATAAAATATAAGGAGATAATAATCCCATTAGTAATACATATGAACATGATAAGAGCAAGTGGATTTGGAGGTATCGTAAAAGATCACAGAGTTAAAATGCAAAAAAAATTATCTGCCCTAGAGACAAATAAACCCAGGTTGTCACTGCCCTCCATGAAGGTTGTGATGGAGAGATTAGAAGAACAAACAATTTTTAGTGTTTCCAATGAGAATGAGCTATAGGTAGTAGTAGGAATGGGAGTCAAGGGAGATAATTCTATAGTTGGAGTAGAAATAGAGGCTTCCAGACCAGATATGGCAGAAGTACACATACCTACCCTACAAGAGCATGTTTTTCTCAAAGTCAATGAGAAAATAGGAGGAATATCATTACATGGAAAATAGGGTGATATGGTTAGAGTAGCTAAAGCAGTATAAGAGCAAACTTTGGACCAGCTACATCAGATCAATACAGAATTAAGAAGCCAAATATAAATAAGTGATAAAGAAAAGTAGAGATGCAAGCCTTAATAAATAAATTGAAAGAAGAGTTGGCACAAAAGAACACCCCAATAGCACAACCTCCCTTGGTAGTAAAAATCCTCAATTATACATACTATTTGAATACAATAAAAATGGAGATGTCAATTAAAATTTGAGACAAGATCAAGGGGATCACTGAGATGTTCAGGAAAATTAGGGTGATTCGAGTTAATACTCAAGAAATGGAAAGCTTGATTTATCATAGGGAAGAAAATTGTAATGTCATTCTCCCCACCCTCGACTTAATGTCAGAATATTTTGAGGATATGTAGAACAAAGAAGTGCTATTAAATGATGGTACTGAGATCAAGTGTAATATTAAATTCATGAAGGCAACTATGTTTGGATCAAACAAAGAAAGATGGCTCAATAATGTTGTAGAAATGTTTACTCTGTTGGATGACATAATAGAGAAATTGGTAGATATTGGGTTATCATTGGAGGAATTCTTAGAAACTGCCAATATAGAGGATCTCCTTAAAGATAAAATAGAAGACTTTGATTGTGAGCCCGATGATGAGCCAAAAATGACCAGACAAACCACCTTCTTAGTAAATACTATGGAGATGCTGATCACCCAATATGAAAAAAGTAAAAATTATATTAGCATACAAAAAAATAGGATTTTACAGGAGATGAATATGTTAATATTTTTTGTAACTTTTAACACTGATGCCTGGAGGATGATCAAAAAATAGATCAGATGGTTGCAGTAGGGCAAAAAGAGAAAAAAATTAAAATATGCAGCCTACAACTAGAAATGAGCTCACCCCCTAGAGATGAAGAGCAAGTTGTTCAGAAAGGGGAAACATCCAAAGTAGAAAGTCAATCAGATAACCAGGAAGAAACAAAAAAATGGGAAATTGAAGATGGAAGAACAAAATAGGGATACCCTCAGGGCACTAATATCACTAATTGAACAAGTTAAAACAAAAAGGGACAAAGAAAGGTGTACAGTATGAATAAAAAGAGATAATGGAAGCCAATTGTACCTGTTTTGAAGGTCTAATCAGATAATGACAAGTGTAAGGCCAATATCAAACCACAAAATAATAGATTAAATAACCAGGAACTATAAAAGGAAGCATCCAGGGTCAGAATCTGCATCAAGCATTTAGAGATAATAATTTTTGCTAAGAGGTATACTTGAGTGCCATTTTAGTTGTGTTGTTCTATCCCCGTTGTGTCTATTTTATTTGCCATACCTCATTCTTCCATTTGCTATGCATGTTTTGGTAATGTTGCGTTTGGAGAGTTGAGAATATTATGCAGTGATAGGGAGTCAAAATCTAGAAGGACAAGCCACACCACTATTGATAAAAGGTAAGATATTTTATAGGAATGTTAGAATTTTGATTGATAGTGGTGCCATAGATAGCTTTGTTTCCACTAGCTTAATTAAATATATACAAAAATGGCCAATAATCTTGGCACATGGGTGGAAGATAGAATATGGCTCAGTAAAGACCTATTCTATAGATCAGCATTACTCTATGGCTGAAATTATCTTACCTAGTGGTACAACTATAGGTTGCTTTTATGTAGCATCATTACATACTTTTGATCTAGTGCTAGGAATGGATTGGTTGTAAGAAAAAAGGGTTGTAATTAATTTCTAAGACAAATAGATTGAATACTCAGAAGATGGTAGGAAAGTACAAAGGGTGTATAACCTGGAGGGGGCTTTTTGACCCCAAATCCTCTTCACAATGCAACTTAAGAAGGCAATGAAGAGAGGAGGAATAGTTTATGTAGTGAAGTTAAATGAGATAGGAGAGGAAAAGAAGGAAGAGGTGTTTGAGAGACACCCAATCCTTCAAGAGTTCAAAGATGTATTTCTAGAGGATTTACTTAGATTACCCCCTAAGCATGAATTTGATTTCATAATTGAACTTCAACTTGGAATAGAACCTATTCATAGATCTCCTTATAGAATGAATTCAATTGAGATGCAAAAACTAAAAGTGTAGTTACAAGGACTACTAGAGAAAGGATTTATTAGACCAAGTGTATCATCATGGAGTGCACCAGTGTTATTTTTCAAGAAGGATGGTTCCTTGCAACTATGTATAGACTATAGGATGTTAAACAAGGTAACCATTAAAAATAGATATCCTCTACCCATAATCAAAGACCTTTTTTATCAGCTTAAAGATACCACTATATTTTCAAAGATTGATATAAAGACGAAATATCACCAGTTGAGGATTCGAGAAGAGGATACCCATAAGACAACCTTCAAAACTTGTTATGGACATTATGAGTTTATTGTCTTGCCTTTTGGTCTATCAAATGCTCCAACAACATTTATGAATTTGATGAACAATATCTTTAGTAATATTTTGGACCAATTTGTCCTAGTATTCTTGGATGATATTTTGATATATTCCCAGAATAAGACTGAGCATGACCATAGATAAGAAAATCTATTAAAAATATCAATTTGATCCGAATTTTTCAGATTCATAGGTTAGCTGATTTTTTATCGATTTTTTCGATTCTTTCCCAAAAAAAATTGATATGCATAAAAATGCGTATTTTTCAATGAAAAATTTACATTTTCTTTGATTTTTTAATGAAAAATGCTAATTTTTTAATCTATTTTCCTCCTGATTTTTTGTCGATTCTTGATTTTTCTTGATTCTTTTCCATACTGATTCTGATACAATTTTGATTTTATCAACTATGAGCATTATAGACACTTGGAAATCATGTTGAAGTTACTAAGAGAGAATCAGTTGTATGAGAATTTATCAAAATTTAAATTTTATGTGTCAGAAGTGCAATATTTTGGACACATTGTATCAGTAGAAATAATTGTGGTAGATCCTAAGAAAATAGAAGCCATACTAAATTGACCACCACAAAAAAATATGATAGAAGTCCAAAGTTTCATGGGTTTGATTGGATACTACAAGCGTTATGTGAAGGACTATGCCAAGATAACCACTCCAATAACTAATCTTCAAAGGAAAGAAAAAGAGTTTAAATGGATGGATAAATATGAAGTAGATTTTGATCTACTCAAGTAAAAACTCACTACATCCCCCATACTAAAGATACCAGGCCCTTAGGATACCTTTTTTGTGTGTATAGATGCATAACTAGAAGGTTTGGGAGGGGTGTTATTGCAAGATGAGGTAGTAATAGCTTATAGATATAGGAAACTAAAACAACATGAGGTCAACGTCACTTGAGGGGGTAGTCACACTTAGTCACCAATCAACAAATACACACCTAATTAAGGAATGTTGACGAAGTCTATTAGGTTAGTGGTTAGCTATTCCTACGGGCTAACTATAGCCTAAGTTGTACTAACAACTAACAAGAAATATTCACTTAACAAAGTGGTTAAGCGAACCTTAGGTAGATAACTAACTACCCTAACAAACCAAATGAGGTAATAAATAGAATTACCATAGTAACTCTAACATCCCCCCTTATTACATTATTTGGGTAATAATATAACTGCCCCAATACAGTGAAGAAGAAGAAGAAGAAGAGAAATGAAAGAATGGTGGCTCGTGCTTTGTCTTCGACTCTATCTCGGGCTCATAGCTCTAGCTCTGGCTCTAAGCATACCTCTGGAATTGTACCTCTAGGTGTATCTCAGGATCTGCCTGTGAAACTGCCTCTGGATCTACCTATAGATCTACCTTTGGAACTTTATCTCTAGGTTTGTCTTTAGGTCTATCTCTGGGTCATTATCTCTGGGACTGCCACTTGGTCTGTCACTGGATTTGCCTCGGGGTCTACCATAGGTTTTACCTTTTTGGTAGAAGCCATACAACATTTCTTTCATCATGGTCCATTGTGTGAGATCTGTCCATCCACAATCAATATGAACCTTGTTGGCCATTTTTAGTTTGTACCAACAACTTGAAGAAGAGTGATTCGTACATCCACAAGAATTACAAGGATTTAATCTCCAACACTTAGCTGCAACATGTCCTATCTTTCCATAGTGACTGCAACAATGCTTTTTAGGAGTTGTATGAGATTTAGGTTTTACAAACATAGAATTACTGGTACTTGCATGTCCAGTATAGCCAAGGCCTTCATTCTTTGCCTTGACACTTAGCATTATTGGAGATTTAATGCCTTGTTCCTGTTTACCTAATCTCTCACCATTGAATCCCATTTTCTTCATCATTTTGGAACCAAATCCTTTGGTGTGTTTTTCAAAACACCTAATTTTATCATCTTCATCAATGCTTTTAACAATATTGCATTTGTCGCTATTGATGAGATTATGGAGCTCTTTTTGAGGAGGTTCAGTTTTTAAGTCACTAGTGTCACAAGCAAAATTTGCTACTGAAATGAGATCACCTATGCTACAACTGATATCTACCATAGAAGGTATGAGGTCGCCTATATCACAACAAGCAAGTGCCACAATGGGTTGAAGGTCACTCGTTTCACAACAAGCATTCACTACAATGGGCTGAAGGTCACTTGTGTCACAACAAGCATTCACCTTTAAGACCTCGCTTTCCATATTTATTTCCAATTTACATTGGGCACAGTCAAGTGCAACAAAAACCAGGTATATGCCCCTTAGAACGCCAATAGGAACTTGAGCACCATTTGTTTGAAGGTCTATACAAGACTCAGAATCATCGAGGAGAGCTACTAAACCATTTTTTAGTGTGAGGAATGTGCCCTCCTCATAAAAATCCAACCCATCCATCTTTGGTGGAAAGTATGGGTCTTTAAATGATTTAGCAACATTAGTTTTTAGGGCTATATTTTTCTTTGATCTACCCATTCTTAAGGTGTTGGTATCTGCCGAAAATGCACCTTTTACAATAAAATTTTGCAAAAATAATTTGACTAAGGTGTCGATCACTGCCGAAAATGCACCCTTATAAGTCTTCCCCCCTTTTGTTTGCAAAATTATAATGTATCCCCCCTTATTGCAAGAGAGGAGATGGAGGAAAAAAAATGTTATCCCCCCCTTTTGTGCAAAAAAAAATGCAACAATTCAACCTAAAAAAGGCTCTTACAAAGCTTGCCCTGTAGGCAGATTAGCACAATATATCACCAAAAAAAATCCCCCCTGTGTGAAGTACTTCAAACAAAAAATTGCTATTTATGAAGTCTAAAAAACAGGTTTGGAGGTTTGATGATTTTATGCCTCTTTAATTGCTTTGATGGTGGAGAGAAAAAAATCTATCCCCCCTTGAAAAAAAATAACTTCCCCCTTTAAAATTTTCCTTTATAAAGCATTTTAAAACATTTTATATTCTAAAGTTAAAAAAAAATTATTATTCCTTATAGCAAAAAATTATTATTTAAAAAAAAAAAAAAATTAAACTATATAAAAGAAATAATTTAAAAATTTTAATTTTAACTTTAGAAAAAAAATATTAAAAAATAACTTAAAAAAAAAATTGTTTTACCTTTGTTTGGGGGGGTCGGTGGGTTTTGATCCCCCAACCTCACGGGCGCTAGCCTGGCGCTCCTGCCAGCTGGGCTAGCCCGCCCGATGAGAGGGAGAAGGGAAGATTTTCCCTTTCTCCCCTTGCGACCCTCACGGGGAGCAAAAAAAATTGTGGGACTTTAGTCCCACATTGCTCCCGCAGGGTGCATGAGGGGGGAATAAAAGGGAAGATTCCCCCCTTTAAATGTGATTGCATTTGGGCAATCATGACACCCCTTTTGCCATGCCACGTGGTAGGGGTCAAGTCCGCGTCAGGTCACGTGGCGACCACATCAGTCCACATGGTGGCCACATCAGTCTAGCATCCAGTCAACCGCCACGTCAGTCCACATGGCAGCCACATCAGTCCAACGTCTAGTCAGATGCCATGTCAGTCCATGTGGTGCCATGTGTTAGTCCAAGTCATCGCCACATGTCAATTTAGGTCATCGCCACGTGTCAGTTTACCTCAAATTTTGTGCCCAAGTCAGCCACCTCAAGCTCCATGCCAGATCTAGGGTCTGTTAGGTCGCTTCAGTCCAGCATTGATCTGACCTCGAGAAATATGCCTGAGTCAGAAACAATCTAGATTGACCTCAAGATTCGTTCTCGCATCTAGTCAGATCTAGCAGCCCTCATTTTGAGTGTAGGTCTAGTTTTGATGCCTCAAGATGCATGCCCGAGTAGGTCTAGTTCTAACGCCTTGAGATGCATGCCCGAGCAGGTCCAACCCTACCTCAAGAAATGTGCCTGCATCTACGCCGATCTCCTTAGATCTCAAAAAGCGTGCTCGAGCAAGTCTCACATAGGTCTTGCTCTGATACCATGTTGACGAAGTCGAACAACATTTAATTAATCAACATAGATTAAATAGTACAACTTAGGCTATAGTTAGCCCATAGGAATAGCTAACCACTAACCTAATAGTGCTAACAACTAACAAGAAATATTCGCTTAACAAAGTGGTTAAGCGAACCTTAGGTAGATAACTAACTACCCTAACAAACCAAATGAGGTAATAAATAGAATTACCATAGTAACTCTAACAAGGAAATGGCATGCATTCAAAGAATCATTGACAAAGACAATCATGCTCCTACTTGGGGTAGTAGACAAGCAATAATCACAAGCTGATCAAACACTTGGCATTTGTGAATCATGAACTCAAGGTTCCACTAGACAAAAGGTTGTTCCCTTTGCCTATTCATGACTGATCAATGTCCAAGCTCAAGTAACACCTCACCGAAAAAGTTTAACACTTGAATTAAGTTCCTTCACTCGTCAGAAGCAAGGATTCAAGAATGCATGCCCTTTCCATACTTGGGGCATCAAAATTTGGTTAGGTTACTAAGAAACCCTAATCATTAGTGCTTTGGTTATCTATTTTTGCTTAGCACTACGCCACACATAGCGCATCCCAAAAATGGGAATCTGTAGACACAAAAATAGCACCAATCTGATTATGTGACTATAAACACTGATTGCATTAACACACACAGCCCCCAGGGCAGCCCCTAGAGGTTAAAAAATGGTCCTAACCACTCATATAGCAGTTTTGGAAGGTCAGAGTTCAATTTTTCACCTTTCAGGCACTCTGCTCTCTACTCGTTCCACCCAGGGATGATTACAAACTGTTATTTTTTCCACCCAAGGACGATTAGCAGTATTCACTCGAGGGTGGGGCAAATAGCAGGTTTGATGGGCAAAAATTCAAATCTTGACAAATGGAAGCTCAAATCCGCCACTTAACTCTTCCTTCATTGCATGGGAGTGTGAGTGAGTGTTTTTGAGCGTTAGAAGCAGTTACAGTGGCAGTCATGGAGCCCCTAATCAGGGAGGAATCTTCTACCCCCTGGGAAGGCATGATTGCCAAGTGGCGCCTCTGCATGCTCATCCAAAGAGACCGTCAGGTTTATAAAATGGTGAGTCTTCTCACCCCAAAAAATATAGAGAAGGAGCATTTTGAGTGATGAAGTGCTACCGTTTTACATCCTCACACCTTTTTATTTGTGCCTTTCACATCCTTGATCTCTTTTGGAAGGGAGGTCATAGGGTGGTTATCGAAAGCACAAATCCAAAACCAAAACCCAAAATTTGGCTATAAAATCCTACCAAATTTTCCGAAAACACCCCACAAGAGGTTTTGGACCCATCCCAAGTGGATTGGTGCTGAAATAGGGCCCCAAACGGTGGGCGTCCTGCCCCTAGGTGCCCCCCACATTGCTGCAGTCCTAATCGCCCCGCCCTAGAGTGATTAGAAATTTGTAGCAGATTTCCTTTCTATTATTTTTGCATCTGATTCTATGTTGCTTAGATAGGTTGTCATTCAAATTTCACATCATTTTGAGCTGTTTTGATCATGTTTTTGTCATTTCCCTCTTTTGCTAACATGTAGGTAGCATCATCAAATTCCCAACGATAGAGGCCAAATTGGAAAAATATGACCTTCTAGGTCTTTCCAAAATACCTCATTTTACCTAACCCCCAACTTTGCAGGTGATTTGGAGATTCTCGAATGTGACATTTGGGATTGTGCTTTTTGATGTTTTGTTGCAGGTCTAATCGTCCCACCCCGAGGTGATTAGAAATCCATGGTGAATTTTTTGACTATTCCATTTGTGGTGCCCTCTTGGTAATGTCCTCATGCCTCTGTTAAATTTTTAGATCATTTTGATGTTATTTAGTTATCATTTTATTCATTTTTCACATGCACTAATCGTAGGCTTGGGGATTGCATGTTTCATTTTATCTACAGGTGCTACTGACTATTTTCTATTTCCTTGAATGTAGGGTCTCAACATTAGAGTAGCAAGGAGTCAAGACTCATCAACGCAAGTGGCGGTGACATTTGGTCCACCCATTCTACATGTGGGCATACGAAAGAAGGAATACCATCTGTTGATGTGACAAGAACATATTTAATGCTCCTAGCCCCTGAAAAGGGAGGAGACAGATTGTAACTGGGTTCTAAAGCATATTAATAAAAAGGGTTGTACTCCATATTTGCTTTTATACCTTGTTTCAATGTGTTTATGTTTCTTTCCTTTCATGCATTTTAGTTCATAGGATTTAGCATTAAGTTTAGCTTCATTTGCATCACACCTTGGCATTTCCTTTTTGTTTCCGTATCCTAGTGAAATGGTTATCTTGCTCATACCCCTATGCAAATGACCCCAAGAATGCTGAGAGTTTGCAAAAGGACAAGCATCTTCCCTACCCAATTCCCTAAGAATCCCAAGTTCTCAAAAAGTTACAAAAACATCAAAAATTTGCAAAAGTTAAAACTCCAAAAAATTTTGACATCACAACCAAAGTGCATACATCAAAAGGCACATCCAATAGTGATTCTCATCAATCAATATTCAAATCCCTTGCTCAAAAGAAAAAAAACAAAAATAAATAGTGATTTTTATTGATATATAAGAGCAAGTATTCCAATACAATTGAAGAAAAGAGGGGAATCAAACTTGAATCCCTGGAACTCTCAGCATTCATAAGGTCATGAGGTGCACCTCAGTCTCAATTTTGTGGATAACATATCGGTCACTCGTGGCAAACCTCCCGCATGACAATATATCTATCATATTAACTTGTGTGCAGATCCATGTTTACATGTGGATGAGCTAGCTTATGGTATCCTATATAACACCACAAATTAATCTGACTAAACACAACAAAGGAGTTAATGGAGCTAATTAGGTGATCCTTAGTACAGGTTTGGTTGACAGCCTATCTAGCACTGGCTATATCCTGACAAATACCACATAGACAAACTCAATTGCACACAAAGGGATGTGAAATAACTTGGTCAAAGACAAGTCTGATTCATACCTTGTTCAAAAGTCTTGTAAGATAAAAGTATAGTATTGGCTAGTTAGTTAAAACCTCTGAGTCTTAGAAAACCTTAACTACATTATAAACCAACTGTGATATCTTTCATCCTTGCATCGCCATAAAAAAAAAATAACATGTATACCTAAAAAGTCATTTACCACAGCAATCGCCTAGGATAAAAAGCCATAAGTTCTAAACAGTATATGGTGCCACCACCAAAAATCAAAAATTCAATTCATCCATTCCATTTTGCATATCATATAAATTAGAAACATTAGCATTCATCACAACATATCAATACATAATGTAAATTAACATGCATCTAGCCAAAATTAGTCACTATGCATAAAATCAAATCACAACATGTGTATAAACAAAAGAAATTCATATGTATATATATCATCAAAAATGCCCGCAGGCTATAATAAACCAATCCTCTGACCTCGCAAAAAGGAAAAACCTCAAAAACCCCCAAGCCTAGGGTGTCGACCACCATGATCACGTAGGATCGGTGTGATGGGAACTACCCCCTATAGTGTGGGTCCTATGGGACCCCTCAGGGTGGTTGCTGCTAGCCCTCGCATCATGCCTATTAGCGCCTCCCTCATCCAGTCACCTACGTCGATAGGATGTTGATTGCTTAGTATCTCTCCCTCTCGTGCGACATGATGATCCACCTCCACTAACCACAGGGATTCGCCCTATGAGGTGGATAATCTCTACCTCCAGCTCAAACCGATGTCGAACCAAGTCCATCTCCCGCTGAAAAACTATCACCAAGTTCTCATAACACTGTGCCAATGCCTTCTCCCTCTCCATCAATTGTGTCCATAGGAGATCCATTTCCCATGCAGCATTTGTATCCCCATCCCATCGATGGTACACTACAAATACATTCTCCCTCTCTACCAACTGTATCCATAGGAGATCCCTCTCATGCAACGCATCCCCAATCTCCTCATCTCATATCTGGAGTAGCCCCTCCAATCATGCTATCTCAGCGTACAATCCTACCTCTATATCCTCCAGGACTGCCTAAGGCATCGACATATTCAAAATGGTAGCCTACTCTGGCTCCCACTACTTTGGGACGTCCTACATATCCGGCTGCTCCGAAACCCCAAAATCATCCCCCCCAAAGTTGTCTACCTCTACCATGTCCGCATCCTCCAGTGGAACCCCACAACCCTCTCCTGATGCCTCTGCATCCTCACCACCTGCTGTTGCTGCCTCTGCACCCCCTAGAGGCCCCTCGCCTCACCACCACCACAAAGTCCACCATTGGTCGTACTCCGTAGTAGCCCCGATGTCGTCCACATCTAGGACGTCAATCATTGTATATGAATCCTCACCCAACGATGCAATGACTGGGCAGACCAAAGTCCTCTCGTCCCCTCGATGCTGATAGATCACGGGCTCACCAGGAAACCCCTGGTGCACCCCAAAATATCGTGTCACCCAGCCATACAAGAAGAAATCCTGCTCAGTCCCATGCCAACCAATCAACCACATCCCCCTAGGAACCCACCGGAGCCACTCTCCAACCTCAGGCTAGGATGGACAGTCCTGGTATGGGCACCATAGCACCTCCCTCGGAGCAAGCCGAGCGAAGGCATCAGCATAGTGCCCTACGACACCCGCCCATCATTGACTCTGTCCCTGCTCCTCAAACCACCACCACAGTGCCCCATACCCAATCTCTCTATCTACCATCTCTGCCCGAGTCATCCACAGTAACCCCACTGGCCTCTCCATAGCTATGTGCTACCAAGCCCAACACTGCAACAAGTAACTGCATCCAATACCCTTTCGCCTCTAACAGTGGACCTTATACATATCATCGTAGAGCTATGCTAGTAGTGTCTGACCCCATCTCATCATTAAGGGCTCTATGTTCAGACACTCCACCAACCTGAAGACCACCTCTAGCAGGTTCCACGAGAACCTCACACCCGAAGAGTCAAGAAGTAGCATGTTGGAAATGAGGCCCATCAGTAATGCGTGCCTCACTCCCAACATGCCCTTCTCTAGCGACCACCATTCTAAAATGTCACCAATATAGCAGTCACTCTCTGCCCTCTCAACTGGGCTATCCACACCCAACTCCTCCCCATGCCCGAAGCATCGTGTTAGTACAACTATTCGTTGATCATGCGATATCGTCTTGATCGGTAGCCCATCTATCGAAATCTACAGAATCTGATAGATGTCCTCCAAAGTCATCATCATATCCCCTATTGGGATATGGAAGGTATTGGTGCAGGGATCCCATAGGTTGATCAACACGGTCAGGTATGCCCGATCCCACACCACAAGCTCTAGTCGAGTCACCTGCTTGAGCCCAAGGGCATCAAGCCACTCCCAATCAGCCAAAGTCAGCGCCTCTCGCGCTTCAGAGAAAATCATAGGCACACAGTATTGACTCTTCACAACTTGCAAAAGAAAACAAAATAAAAACATTAAAAACCTGATAAACTGTACAACAATAACATGAATATACAACAATGCATAAAACAATGTACAGCTAAAAACAGACAAATAACGAGCAACAAAATTCAAAAATAATTCAAAAAATAGTTTGTCAGTACCTAGGGTTTTTAACTCTACATTTAAACTGATAAACAAAATTCAAAAACAATTAAAAAAAAAGTTTGTCAATACCTAGGGTTTTTAACTCTACGTTTAAACTGATAAACAAAATTCAAAAAAATCAAAAAACAGTTTGTCAGTACCTAGGGTTCTTAACTCTATGTTTAAACTGATAACTAAACACAAAAAATTCAAAAACAATTTGTCAGTCCTAGAGTTTTTTTTTTTAAAAACTCTACATTTAAACTGATAAATAAAAACAAAACAAACAAAATCAAAATAACAGTTTTCGTTAACCTCGGGTTTATAACTGAAGTTTACAAATGAAAAATCAGAATAAAAACAATTTTCTAAAGCTAGGGTTTTGCTCTCAGTTTACCCTAGGATTTCAGTTTAAAAACAAAAAGTTAGATTAAAACAAATTTTCTAAGCTAGGGTTTTTGTTCAGTAATACCTAGGGTTTCAGTTTAACCTAGGGTTATAGTTTTAGTTTTTGTCAATTCATTTTCGCCTCGGGTTTTACCTAAGTTTAAACAAAAAAACAAATTCAAACTAAATTGCGATTTTTAAACTGTAACATAAAACAAAAGCAAATAACGAAGAGGAGCACTTACCGGTCTTGCTTCAGCTCCGTAACTCGATACGGTTCATGAACTCATGGTGTCAGGAAAATTTAGTAGCACTTCGCTTCATAGAATCGACCTCCTCCTCCTCAGAGCTCCAAATCGCTAGAAAAATAGAATGCAAATGAGCCCAAACCCTAGTTTTGGCCCTTAAATAGGCTATTAGGCCTGTAATCATTCCTCCTTGGGATGAGTGCTCTAGTTAGTACTACTCCCACCCTAGGATGATTACTAAATTGGTATTCACCTCACCCAGGGACAATTACAGAACAAAAATTTCAAAAATAGCAAAAACTACACAAAATGCACCAACAACAAGCAATACAATTTTCCAATAAGAGTGCTTTTGTACTTGACATTTCAGGAATGCAAAAAAGACCCCTAAGAATGCTACCATAGCCGGATCCCTCCTATTCTATTCCCTAAGAAGGCTACCATAGTTGGACCCCTCCACGGGAGGACGAATTGTCAAGAATTTCATCCCCAAACGACATCCCAAAAAGGGTCCAAACCCACCCAAAAATAGCAATAACATGGCCGAGCAAGGAGATTTCATGCCTCTGCTTCTTGGCATGCAAAATAGACGTCGAGGTCACAAATCCTCACTATCCTACTCCCTAAGAAGGCTACCATAGCCGGACCACTCCACGGGAGGACGGATTGTCAAGAATTTCATCTCCAAACGACGTCACCAAAAGGGTTAAACACCCACCAAAAATAGGTCTAAATGTCGAGAAACTGCACACACATTCAAAGATAAACAACTTAAAGGCACCCTTACCTAAGTCATATTGGGTCAAGCGACTCATCACTTTTCTCATGTAGGTCAATCCCTCATCGAATCATTGCTTGAGGGGGTAGTCACACTTAGTCACCAATCAGCAAATACACACCCAATTAAGGAAATAGCATGCATTCAAAGAATCATTGAGAAAGACAATCATGCTCCTGCTTGGGGAAGTAAACAAGCAATAATCACAATCTAATCAAACACTTGGCATTTGTGAATCATGAACTCAAGGTTCCCCCAGACAAAAGGTTGTGCCATTTTCCTATTCATGACTGATCAATGTCCAAGCTCAAGTAACACCTCACCGAAAAAGGTTAACACTTGAATTAAGTTCCTTCGCTTGTCAGAAGCAAGGATTCAAGAATGCATGCCCTTTCCATACTTGGGGCATAAAAAGTTGGTTAGGTTACTGAGAAACCATAATAATTAGTGCTTTGGTTATCTATTTTTGCTCAGCAATGTGCCATGCACAGCGCATCCCAAAAAGGGGCATTTGTAGACACTAAAACAACACCAATCCGGTTATGTGACTGCAAACACTGATCGCATTGACACACACAATCCCTAGAGGTTAAACAGTGGTCCTAACCACTCACACAATAGTTTTGAAATGTCAGAGGTCAATTTGGCACCTTTCAGGCACTCTGCTCTCTACTCGTTCCACCCAAGAACGATTACAAACTGGTATTCGTTCCACCCAAGGATGATTAGCAGTATTCGCTTCAAGGTGGGGCGAATAGAAGGTTTGATGGGCAAAAAGTCAAATCTTGACAAATGGCAGCTCAAATCTGCCACTTAACTCTTCCTTCATTGCATGGGAGTGCGAGTCAACATTTTTTAGCGTTAGAAGCAGTTACAGGGGCAATCATGGAGCCCCTAATCAGGGAGGAATCTTCTCCCCCCTGGGAAGGCATGATTGCCAAGTGGCGGCTCTGCATGCTCATCCAAAGAGACCGTCAGATCTATAAAATGGTGAGTCTTCTCACCCCAAAAAATATAGAGAAGGAGCATTTTGAGCAACGAAGTGCTATCATTTTACATCCTCACACTTTTTGATTTGTGCCTTTCACATCCTTGATCTCTTTTGGAAGGGAGGTCATAGGGTGGTTATCGAAAGTGCAAATCCAAAACCAAAACCTGACATTTAGCCATAACATCCTACCAAATTTTTCGACAACACCCCACAAGAGGTTTTGGACCCATCCCAAGTGGATTGGTGCCAAAACCGGGCCCCAAATGGCGGGCGTCTTGCCCCCGGGTGCCCCCCACACTGCTGCAGTCCTAATCGCCCTGCCCTGGAGCAATTAGAAATTTGTAGAAGATTTCCTTTCTATTATTTTTGCATCTGATTCTATGTTTCTTAGATAGGTTGTAATTCAAATTTCACATCATTTTGAGCTGTTTTGATCGTGTTTTTGTCATTTCCTGCTTTTGCTAACATGTAGGTAGCATCATCAAATTCCCAGTGATAGAGGTCAAATTGGAAAAATCTGACCTTCTGGGTCTTTCCAAAAACCCCATTTTACCTAACCCCCAACTTTTCAGGTGATTTGGAGCTTCCCAGACATGACATTTGGGATTTGCTTTTTGACATTTTATTACAGGTCTAATCGTCCCACCCCAGGGCGATTAGAAATCCGTGGCAAATTTTCTAACTATTCCATTTGTAGTGCCCTCCTAGTAATAACCTCATGCCTCTGTTAAATTTTTAGATCATTCTGATGTTATTTAGTTATCGTTTTATTCATTTTTTGCATGCACTAATCGTAGGCTTGGGGATTGCATGTTTCATTTTATCTAGAGGTGTTACTAACTATTTTTTGTTTCCTTGAATGCAGGGTCTTGACATTAGAGGAGCAGCAAGGAGTCAAGACTCATCAATGCAAGCAGTGGCGACGTTTGGTCCGCCCATTCTACATGTGGGCACCCAGAAGAAGGAATACCATCTGTTGATTTGACAAGAACATATTTAACGCTCCTAGCCCCTGAAAGGGGAGGAGACGGATTGTAACTGGATTCTAAAGCATATTAATAAAAAGGGGTGTACTCCATATTCACTTTTATACCTTGTTTCAATGCATTTATGTTTCTCTCCTTTCATGCATTTTAGTTCGTAGGATTTAGCGTTTAGTTTCGTTTGCATCGCACCTTGGCATTTCATTTTTGTTTCTGTATCCTCGTGCTTTCATATATAATGGGGTACAAGGGGTGATTTGGACAAGATATTTATTATTTTAAATAAATTTAGGGTGAAAATTGGGGGGAAACATTATGACAATGGGGCGAATTTACCCAAAAAAAATTAGATCTCGAAATTTTTGGGCGAATGGGCCGACCTCTATGGTCCCAAAAATCGCAAAATTGACATTTTGGAAATCCAAAAATTCACGCTAAATTGCGAAATTCACCACTAAGCAAAACCTTGCATTGGTTTTCCTTCAACCAAGTGGAAAGACCATAGCATATAAATAAGGGTGATTTAATCCTTGTTCCCTCAATCCTCTACTAATTAAGACCTTCAAAATTAGAGTCCAAGTCTACATTACCTTTAAAATAGATAGAATATAAATAAACTTTATCAAAAGTGAATAAAGTTAATTAATAATGGTGGCTAATAAATAACTCTATCAAACTAGAAATAGTTAGGTGGTAGATTTGATACCACTGTTGGATTTTTAAGCAATATTAAAACAAAATATCACATTAATATTAGAGGGTCAAATATAAATAACCATAATATTAAAGGTTAAAATAATCATATAAAGAGTAGAATAATATATGCACAAATTAATATGTATGTGAAGACATATATAATAAAGTAAATAAATTTTATTTATATACTAAAATATGAATGTAAAAGGCCTATGTCATTCATGAACTATGCATGAAGAAAACTTATAGTATTAATTTCTCAAAATGTATACAAGCTTTATTTCAAATTAGATCTCTTGCATATACTACTCCTCTCTTAGATTCTTTTGATCTTGGATTATCTCATTATGGACTATTGTCTCCATAATATATCCATAGTAATATGACTCTTCAAGTACTTGAGTAATGCTTTTCATATGATAAGTCTCATGAATTTTGGCTTATTATCTTACCACTTGCATACAAGACTCTTCATGGAATCTTACCTCTAAGACACTTGTACACATATACACGACTCTTCCACTCCTACTATAAGATAATTGTGCACATCCTTACATTACATATTTACACTCTTACATACTTGACACTTGTATACATTCTATCAATCTATACTTTCACTCTAACGTACTTAATACTTATGCAATTCCTAGACATTGCACTCTTACATGACACTTGTGCATTTCATGCATATTCACAATTATAGAAAATAAAAAATATAAAACACACTTCTAAAATGTATGCTCAACCCTAATCTATTACATATTTATAATTGTACCATGAAGGTACCATGGGGGTCCATTAGCATTTACTAGATACTGCAATATTTCTCAACATTTTAGCTTCTCTTCACTCTGCTTGATCTTGTCCATATGCATCAATCCTTGGTTAAAATCCAAATGAATTAAAATTAACATATGTTTGAAAATATAAATATAAATAAAATATCATGTCCTATGGGTATACATGATCATGGATGTAGAACCAACAAAATTCTAATACTTATGGATCATATGTGGATATCATACTATAAATAGAACATTGACTTCTTTTCTATATTCAAAAAATGTATAAACTAGATAATGCTTATAATTTGAAGGTCATCATTTCTAATATTATGTTTTAGAAAATTTATAAAAACCTCTTTTAAAGTTATTTACTGGCTTAATAGAAAATTGCATCACACTTATACAATTAGCAAGGTCAAACTATTTTATGACATTTGAATTAAATTCTATATTGGGTATGATTTTTAAGATTTCTTATCAAATAACTAATTATTTATCTCTTCCTCTTTATAATATTTAGCATAAATTTTACTTATTTCATTAGATTTTGTAAAGGTATGAGACCATGTGCTTTAAAAAATAGTTATTTGAATAAACATAATTACTTATTTGTGCAATCTTATTCTCAACGATGAGAGTCATGTGTAACACTCATTACCCTATATTTGATACATATAAAAAAATAGACTATACATATAGAGTAGTGGAATATAAGTGGCACCCATTTTAGGCATTTATTGTAATGAAAGTTTAAATAAAAAATAAAAAATAATATTTTTAATGGTATTTGAATTCAAATTGAAAATAAAATCAATCTTGTATCTATTAAATATATAAATGGTGGTCTTAAGGAAGCCATTTATAATAAGATTAATCTTTTCATAAAAATCATAGAAATTAAAAGTGGTTAAAATTTTTCATGAAAAAAAAACCTAGGATACACGGTTATAGGGGTATATTAATTTAAACACGTATTTATAAGGCCTACTAATAATTAAGTATGAAGAGGTTGAACCCCTATGATAAGTGGTAGTATTGTTTCTATGCTTGTATATAAGAGAATAACAAAAATGCATAAGATTCACATATCCAAAAAAAGGTTAGTGTTATAATCCATTATTATTTTTCAACTTTGTTACATATCATTGACAAAGGTAAAAATGATACCCATAGAGTTGACATTCATTAGTGATTTCTATAGAGAATACTATGTTCAAAATCATGTTGCATTTAACATAGTTTTTATGCCAATTATGTTTAAATTAGATTTGCTATGAAATTATTATTTCAAACTTATTTATTGCTTACATTAGAACATATTTAAAATTGTTACTTTTGAAATCCAATGATTTTCTTGGCTAAATTTTCTCTAGATGACAATTGAAAACCTAATTCATTATTACCACCACAAGTTTAAAGTATATAAGTTAAGATTATATTACACTTAGCATGATCATCGATAATATTCAAATGAATGTTCCTCATGTTTGACATGATGAATTATTTTACATCAATACAACATATTTTGTTAAATCAATATTACAAATAAACTTGATTGCATATAGCACATGGTTGAACTTATTCTATGAGCTCATTCGTTGAAAGTAAACCTAAATGTAGTTCTAAAATTTTCACTATATAGTAATATTTAGGAGTGATTGAATAATAATAGTGTGATCAAATAAGTGATGTAGCGAAGGTGAGTGTAGGAGTGCTAGGAAAGCGAAGAAAAATATTTTAACAATATTGCAACAATGCTAGGGTAGCAAAAGAAAATATTTTATCAGTGTTGTAGAAGTCCTAGCGCAGCGAAGGTGAGTGTAGCAGTGCTAGGGTAGCGAAGATAAATATTTTAACAATGTCATAGCAGTGCTAGGGCGGTAAAGAAAAATATTTTAACAGTGCCATAGTAGTGTTACGACAGCAAAGGAAAATATTTTATTAGTACCACATTGAAGGTGAGTGCAATAGTACTAGGATAGCGAAGAAAAATATTTTAACAGTGCCACAATAATGCTAGGGCAAAAAAGAAAAATATTTTATTAGTGCTACAATGATGCTAGGGTAGTGAAGGTGAGTGCAGCAGTGCTAGGGCAGAGAAGAAAAATATTTTAACAATGTCGCAACATTGCTAGGGAAGCAAAGAAAAATATTTTAACAATGCCAAAAAAGTGCTAGGGCAGTGAAGAAAAATATGTTATCAGTGCCATAGCAGGTCTAAGGTAGCAAAGGTGAGTGCAGAATTCTAGGGCAACGAAGAAAAATACTTTAATAGTGCCACAACAGTACTATGGTAGTGAAGAAAAAACTTTTAATAGTGTTGTAGTAGTGCTAGGGCAATGAAGGTGAGTGCAGCAGTTCTAGGGCAGCGAATAAATTATTTTAACTATACCGCAGTAGTTCTATGGCACCGAAGGCAAGTGCAGTACTGCTAGGATAGTGAAGTAAAATATTACTATTTTTCAATATAATTTAGAAATTATACTATACATTTGGAGAGAGGATGAGAGTCAGGAATTTAATAATGAGTGATGGTGGGAAGGTGCAGATTTTGGAGAGTGGTCGTAGGTGGGAAGGCAAGCGTTTTATAGGAGAATGTACCTAGTAGTATGAAGGATAGAAATCAGGTGGAGACCTCTAGGAGTATGATTCAATCCCAAGTGGTAGAAGGCTCTAGAGTCCCAATTTTGGGGTACAGTATGATGAGGTAGTTGGAGTGGTTACAATTTCTCCTAAATCAAGGGCCCTTGGGGCTCCATCTATCATATCTTTGAGTGGGTTCCAATCCCCATGGAAATTTTCATCTCCAAGTAAGTGTTTGTATGTTGTGGTTACCACTTTTGGTTCTATTTCTAGAAAGTCATTGTTTCTCTTTGACCTATTTCATTCGGGGGAGATTTTATTGATTCTGAATGAGCCTAGAACCTGATTGGAAAATTTCAAGGGAGGAGACCCGACATTGATGCCATAATATGTTGGCCCCTAGTTAAGTGGAAGCCTAAGGGATCTCTGGATGTTGTGGTAGCTTTCAACAGTTTTTTATTATTAAGCTTAACTACTAGGAGGATTCAAATAAGATTTTAGGTGGAGGGCCCTAGTTATTTGGAAAACAATGACTCTTTCTATGAAAATGGGGACCCAATTTTAATCTTAGAACCCAAAAAAATTAATCTGGTTCTATTTTGGGTCAGATTACTAGATCTACCCTTTCACATTTGGCATAATGATATTCTTAAAGGCATAGCTAAAGTCATAGGTGAACTAGTCCTAATCAACTCAACAACTAGAACCAAATCTAGATTAGTCTTTGCCCATATGTGTGTTATGATGGACCCTAAAGCTAATATTTTAGATCACATTAATTTACTTTTAATGTTCAGGCCATGGATTCAACCTATTGTATATGAGAATAAACCAGTGAAATATTTGATCTATAATAAGTTTTTCTATGTCCCTAGATCATGCCTGATCCAAATAGGAAGGCCCATTTCAAGCAGAATTGGGATAAAAGGAATCGAGAGCAAAAATAATACCAACTCCTAGAAACAAAGCCAAAATCTGATTTTGCAGGTCCCTTAGGTGAGGCTCCTAGTATTAAGGAAGTTATTGAGGAAGATATTAAAAAAATGACTTCAAATGATGGAGAATATGGGTGTATGATCTCAAGAAGTACTTATTTTGTACTGCCAGTTCTTAAAAATAAATATTTAACTTTTGAGACTCCAATCCCTAAATATTTTCTCCAAAACTCTTTTCAATGCCTAAACTCGGAGGAGGCTGAGCAGTATGACTCTAAATACCCTTAGGTAGGAGAGGGATTTACTTAGAATATGGAGTTGAAAATGGATCTCTCAATTTTGGATGATGTCAAAAATCCCTCTAGAGATGTCAAATCCCCCTCTAGTAAAGGTTCCTCAGGGGTAAGGATGGTGCATCCTAAAACTAGAAGCTTGCAAAAGGGACTAATTGATGTGGGGGTTCCAAGGAAGGTAGGGAAACCATCCAATAAAGCTCAAATAAGTATAGAGGAAAAAGCTAATATTGTAGATGGAGTTCAATCCAAGCTCAAGTTCAGAAAGAAAAAGGATACAAAAGGTAAGCAGGTGAAGCTATATTCATTCAATTAGTCCCACAATATAAGGATGGGTTTTTATTTCCAAGAATCATAAATAAAAATTTTATCATGGAAAATTAGGGGCCTTAATGGACTACCTAAACATCGTGCATTAGAATCCATCAGAATAGATTTTAAACCAGATATGATTTTTCTACAAGAAATAAAAATCAATAGTAGTAGTGTTAAAATAGTTAAGAGGAAGGTTTGGAATGAGGCTGAGTTCATAGCTAACTCAGCTAATGGTGCCTCGAGGGGTCTCTTGTGCATCTGGGACCCTAAAACCATCCATGGATCAACTGTGTTCATATCTGACCAAGTGATTAGCATCCTATTTTTTCCAAGAAGTTAGGATTTAAATGAATAACATCAAATATTTATGCCCTAAATTTGAGACCCTTTAGAACCATTCTTTAGGGTTTCCTTGGTTCTATGAGAGAACATTTTAAAGGGGGTTGGCTGCAATTAAACACCCTTCATATGATAAGATAAGAGGAACCTCTTATTTAGACCTGAAAGGGTCAATATTTACATGGAGTAACAGACGAATTGAGAGTCATAATATTTAAATTAGGTTGGAAAAAATGTTGGTGTATAAACAAGGTATCACATTTTTTTGTGATGCATCCTTATGCTCTCTACCTAAGATAGCCTTGGATCATAATCCAATTTTGCTTGAGAAGAAATAGGATTCAATCTTATTTACCCAACCATTTAGATTTGAAGCAATGTGGCTTCAACATCCTAGTCTAGAATCCAACATTGAGGAATGGTAGAGTCATAGGTTTTCAGGTTCTTGAATGGCACAAATAGCCCCCAAATTGATATTTATAAAGGCTAAGTTGAAGGAGGTTTTGGAAATATTATTGCCAAAAATATGGAGATTCACAACCAATTGCAAGAGGTTGAGAAGATAGCCAAAACACAGGGTTACTCTACAGAATTAAATAGGTAAGAACTATTTATTCTCACAAAGCTCCATAATGTTCTAGAAGGGGAAGAAATTATGTGGAGGTAGAAAGCTAGGGCCCTACGGCTTAAGGAGGATGATCGAAACACAATAGTTTTTCACTCCACTACGTTGAGGCATAAGAGTAACAATAGGATCAAGGTGATTACTAAAGTAAATGGAGAACTCTATTAAGACATTGAAAAGATTAGATCTGAGGCAATAAATTTTTTTAAGGATCTCTTGGCTAAAGCTTTCTTACTAAATAACATACCACCTTTGGTATCTACAGATATGAATAATGTTTTGGATATTCCATTTTAAAATGATGAAATTGATAAAGCAACTTTTACGATGGGCGGGCTCAAAGCCTTGGGACTTGATGGATTTCCCCAATATTGTTTCAAAAATGTTGGCATATTTTGGGGCTGAAGATCTATGATGCCATCATAGATGTTCAGTCTTTGAAATAGATCCCTTAAAATGTTAACTCTACTTTTTTTGTTCTTATCCCTAAAATGGTTGATGCTAAGTATTTTGATGCTTATAGGCCTATCAGTCTGTGTAATAATATTTTTAAAATTTTGACGAAGAACCTGGTGAATAGTTTGAAACTTTTATTACAAAGCATCGTTGATATCCTATAGAGCGATTTTGTGGTTGGGAGGTAAATTATGGATGGAATCATTGCAGTCCATGAAATCATCCATTCATCAACCAAAATTAGTAATTATGGGACCTTGCTCAAGTTGTATATGAATAAATATTACAACATGGTTGATTGGGATTCTCTCTTCAAATTCTTGCATATATTTGGCGTTAATCAGGATTGAATAATTTTGATCAAATCATGTGTCTCTTCAGGCAAGTTCTCATTTCTGGTGAATGGCTCTCAAATGGGATATTTTAGGAGCTATAGGATAATTCGTAAAAGTGATCCGTTGTCCCCATATCTTATTATTATACTAGCGAAATATCTCAGGTGGGCCATAGAATTTTATTGTAATATTACATGCCTTAAGTAGGCTATGTCCATTAGTCCCATATCCCATCATCATTTTGTCGATGATACTCTTATATCCTTTCAAGATTCAATTCCACAAGCAAAATTAATTAGAAGTATTCTAGAAGATTATGAACAGGCAGTGGATCAAAAGGTTAATTTCAAGAAAAGTGTTATTTTTTCTTCAATACTCCTCTAGCAAGGCAATTGAGGATTACAAATATTTTGGTATTTAATATTGGGTCTCTCCCTTCAGTCTACCTAGGGATGTCAATGTTTTTTGGGGTTCAAGATCATCCTTGTAGGAATTGGTTGTGGAGCATATCTAGAGAGAGCTAGCAAGCTATAAATGAGCTCTCCTAAGCTAAGCAAGAAAAGTGATGTTATTTAAGGCCACACTTCAAAGCATCCCGGTATATTTATTTTCTCTATTCTGAATCCTAAGTAATATTCTTGAAAGAATAGAATAGATCCAACACTCATTTATTTGATCAGGAGCAAGTGATAAAAATAATTTTCATCTAGTGGTGTGGGCCCAAGTATGTAGCAATAAATACATGAACAAATATTTTGTTGCCAAGCAAGGTTGGAGACTAGTTCAAGATAAGAAAGTGGGATGGGTTGATATTGTCAAAGCCAAATACTTAATTTATGGGAAGCAATTTATAAAAGACTCGTTACCCCTCTATGGTTCAACTTTTTGGTCTAGCCTAATACAATGTAGATCAGATATCTGTAGTGGGGGTAGGTGGTTTTCGAAAGATAGTAGGTTTATCGACTTTTGCAGTGATGTGTGGGCGATTGAGGTTCCTCTAGAGTCAAGATCATATCTAGCTTTAGTCAAACCAATTACATATAATTTCTGGGGGAATATAAGGTTTGTGATTTCATTACAAGGATTAAATATTGCCCTCGATGAAAACCATTTGATTTCCTACGACTTTTGGTGGTGGAAAGGAGGGAATTTGATGCAATTTTTAATATTGTTAAATGGATTATAATTCTTGGAAGAGAAATTTTGGATAGATTCATCTGGGTATTAGAGAAGGATGGAAAATTTCTTTGTCAAATAAGCTTATTTAGTAGCAGATGGTCCTTCTAATCCTTGGTTTTTGATAAATAAAATTTGGTTGAAAGGACTGACTCCAAAAATCAATATTTTATTTTGGCTAGTCGTACAAGGAAATTTTCTAACTTTAGACAATCTTAAAAAAAGAGGTATGATTTTACCGAATGCTTGTTTCTTATGCAAAAATACAAAGGAATCCCTACTCCATATTCTTTTAAGTTTTCCTTTAGCATAGGAGGTTTTCAACTACCTTTTCAAATATTTGAACATCCAATGGGTGTTTTCGAAAAACCTAGACGATATACCAACTCAATGGGTTTCTCCCTTCCTATATCTCTGCCTTCGTTGGTTTTGGAAATTCATCCTTCCTCATATATGGTGGTGAATTTGGAAGGAAATAAACTCAAGGTCATTTAAGGATGTTGCTCATTCATCTAAAACTATGGATTTGTATGTGATTTCTTTTTTTTGGAGAACATAAGAACCCTAAATCTGAATGTTATGATTGTAGAGTGGGAATGATAAGTGGAGAGATCTCTTAGATTCAATGCCAATCCTCAATTAGTTAGACCTGTTGTACCTCTAGACAGAGCTAGGATTAAGTGGGAGCCACCTCCAATTGGTTTGCTGAAGTTGAATTTCGAAGGTGCATCTAGAGGGAATTAGGTCTTGCAGGTATTGGAGGGATTGTAAGGAACCATGATGGATTGATAATTTTAGCCTTTGACGATAATCTAGGCTATCGAACTAGTAACTTCATTGAATCCAAGGCCATATTCCAAGGATTTTCTCTATTGAATTTTGTAAGTTGCAGGAAACTAATCATTGAAGAAGACTCCCTTAATATTATAAATATGGTAAGAAGGACTCAATATCCTACCTAGACTATTTTGAACGTTCTTCTATAAATTCAAATATACATCCAAAATTTTGAAGAGGTTCAATTTAAGTATACATACAAGAAAGGTAATCAAGCAGTCGATCTATTAGCTAACAAAAGAGTTATTCAAAATGGTTTAGTGGTTTGGTGGGATAATTTTCTAGTGGATATTTCTTCTATCGATAATGACCTCATACACAATTAGCCTTTGCTCTACTCTGGTCGATTTGTTATTTATGACTTGGATATAAAACTTGGGGGTGCTTGTTGATTTTGGTTTTTTACACCAAATTTCATATCTCCAAGATATATTTTCCTCCCTACATGCCACAATATCCAATGTAGAATAATTTTTTACCTAGCATAGCATAGCATGGATTCAAAAGAAGTCCTTCAGAAGTAAATCTCTATATCAAGAACAATGGTTTTGACATAGTGATTTTGGTGCTATATGTAGATGATATGATCATAATAGGTAGTTTAGATACCAATGTTGATGCAGTGAAATATTATTTGAAATAATATTTTGAAATGATAGATCTAGGACTTCTTCACTATTATCTTTGTTTGGAAGTAACTCAAAAAAATAATCATATCAAAGTAACACAAAATAAGTATGCCAAGACATTAGTTGAAAACTATTGCATGATCGATTGCAAGTCTAAAGTGACTCCAATGGAGCCAGGACTTAAGTTATCATGATATGATGAATCACCATAGGTAGATGGCACTCTCTATCACCATCTAATTTGGAGTCTCTTATATCTAACAAATACCAGTTCAGATATCAATTTTGCTTTGGGATATCTTTCAAGGTTCATGCAAGAACCTAGGGTGATTCATTGGAAAGCAACAAAGAGAGTTCTTCATTATGTTCATGATAGTATAGACTATGGCTTGGAGTACAATAAGAATGATAAGTTCTTCTTACAGGGATACATGGACTCAGACTATGTAGGATCCATTGATGATTGCAAGTAAACTTTTGGATATATTTTTCATTTTGGATCTGGACCTATCTTTTGGCATAGTAATAAGTAGCAGGTGGTTTCTTTATCATCTACAAAGGCAAAATATCACGTAAAATGTAGAGTAGTCTGTGAGATAATGTGGTTAAGTTACATTCTTACAAATATGGGTCTTCCAAAGAATCTTCCACTTCATTTATTTTACAACAATCAAGGTGTTTTGAATCTTGTTAAGAATCTATTTTTTCATGAGCGTACCAAACACATAGACACTCAATGTCATTTCATTTGAGATGAAGTTCCAAAGCACCACATTCAACTCCACTACATTCCAACTGATAAGCAAGTTATAATTATTTTCACTAAGGCACTTGCACGTGTCAAATTTGAATTGTTTCATGTTGCTCTTTGTATTTTCCAATAATGTAATAAGGGGGATGTAAGCAATTATTGATAAGAATATTACATTATTGTATAATGTAGTAAAATAGAGCATTAGCACTCTCCAATCATTTCCAATTAGTTGGGAGGGTGGTTATGTGGTAGTTCATCAACTACCTTGCAATGTATTTAATCACACCACTATGAATGCTATTGTTGTTATTTTTTTCGATTTTAATAAAGAGCATCTGGGTCTACATAGTTGAGGATTAGGAGAATCCAAGACAAAGAATAATTTTTGCAAGTTAAGTGGTTTCGTTCTGAAAATAATCAACACATTGTGTGTTCTATACATCAAGACATGTGGAGGCATTTCCATCCCTAACAAATTTTTTGTAATATTCAGAGTTAAAATATATTATTAGAAGGTAGTTGAGGACACAACAAGTGCATAAACTCTGATGTAGTGGTAAAGAATTGAATTTGGTTCCACCTACACATAGAAGGAAATGTATGAACACCTAAATTGAAATATCAAAGCAAGATGAATCAATTAACATTGGTATGGTCAACTGGTAAAAGATGATTTACGAGAAATTTGTCAGAGTATAGGTAAATCTGAAGGATGCACGATGTATTCATAAGGATAGTACATGCTTCGGTATTAGAAACCACACTAAAAATCACAATTTTGAGAAGACAATAGATAAAACATCCTATTATATAGTGCACCAGTGATTGGATTTTCATGAGGGCAAGGAGAATAATGTTTGAAAGCACCATCTAAGCATTGGAGAAGACCATGCTAAAGGAAGTCATTACATTTATCTGCATGCATTTAAAGAGAGGTATTGCTACCTATTTCTATGCATTCTAATACTCATTGATAGGATTATCAGGTTCTATAACATGAAGGACATCATCTAAAGAGATAAGGAAAGTGTTAAAATCTTTACACTTTGGTACGATACAAGAAACAATGTGGAGATAAGCTAAAATATAGATGTTACAGTGGTGTGCATCAACACAAGCATCAAAGAAATTATTCCAGCTGAATTTCACTTGACATAAAAACAAAATTTGATGTTAGAGCCACCGTGAATTATATTAGTGCACAGGGAAGATACGTTTCATACAGTTGCTTTGAGGATCTGATTTGATTGTTGAGGTATTGTTCTATTTGCTGCTTTACCATGATAAAAATAGAAGTCTCCCATTGACCTGTCGTGAGTTGACCGTGCTCACAAAAAATTAAAATAATTTTATTGAGGTAGATTTGGAGATCTAATCAGTAGTGGTGACCAATTTTGGAGCAGACTTAAGTAGAGATACAATGCAGCATGGAGGAGGTTAAATGAATTTTGGGTAGAATATGTCTGAATTACTTTTGGTTGAAGAAAATAAACTCAAGAAAAGGTGAAGAATTTGATGCAATTATTGATTATATTTTGAGTAGATATGAGCAGGTATTAGTGGTCAGTTTTAAGATCATATTTGAGAAGTATTTGTAATTAGATATTGGAGCAGAACATAGTGAGGTTGGTACCTCAAGGGGATTGGTATCTCCTGTGGGTTAGTGCCCATGAACTTGCACTAGGGGATTGGTGTCTCCTATGGGTTGGTGCCCACAAAATTGCAAAAGGGGATTGGTGTCTCCTATGGATTTGTGTCTGTGAACTTGCATAAGGGGATTATTGTCTCTTGTGGATTGGTATCCATAAAATTATAGAATGGTATTGGTGTCTCCTGTGGGTTGGTGCCCATAAAATTGTATACGGGATTGATGTCTCCTATGGGTTGGTTCCCATGAAATTGCTCAAGGTGATTGGTGTATCCTATTGGTTTGTGCCCATGAACATGTATAGGGGATTGGTGTCTCCTGTGGATTGGTGTCCATTAGAGTATTGGTGTCTCATATGGATTAGTGTCCATGAACTTGTATAGGAGATTGGTGTCTTCTATGGATTGTTGTCCATAGAATCATGTAAGGGGATTAGTGTCTCATATGGATTGGTGTCCATGAACTTGTATAAGGGGATTTGTGTCTCCTGTGGGTTGGTGCCCATGAAATTGTATGGGGGATTGGTGTATCCTATGGGTTGGTGCCCATAAAATTTGTTGAAGAAAATATAAACATAATTTTACCATGGTTTTCACCCAAAAGGGTATTTCCACATAAAAACATTGTCTCTTATGTGTATGGGAATTGTGTATTGATTTATTATTGCATTCACATTATTGTAATTATTGGTTTGAAAGGAAAAGTTTTATCTTATACTATTCACCCCCTCTCTCAGTATAATCTTGTGTTCTTCACTCCCTTATTACCTCCCTTATCATTCCAAATAGTCTTAGGTGACAACCAAAATAAACAACTCTGATATAGTTGGTCCTTTAAATGATATTTTGAATGGAACCCTCATTAAATAGATGAATGAGATGATGGATCAATTTTTTTAGATTATTTAATGGATTTCCACTGCAAACTACACAACCTTCTTCACACAACCTCTCACTACCCTAGCACCATTCACTACATTCATATATTTTAAGGTGTATGTGACTTTTCACATTTGGTATTGAAGGAAATTTTATGTTGATGCACTATAAAATTGGTTGGATCAATTACCTTCATATTTATCTATAAATAAGTTCATTAATAAAGATAAAATCACTTGTACTTTTTAAATATTTATTATTTGTTTAAAACTAGTGGGAATCATATTGTAATAGGATTAAAGAAGAGAATGAGAATGAATTAGTGTTCACATGGAAAAATTTTATGGAGGTCATCAAGGAATATTATTATCCCAAGAGAGCCTATGTAAATTAATGCATGTGATGGCAACAATTGTGTCAAGATAAAGGACAATTTGTTCAAGATTATATGAATGGTTTCCACTCCATGGCAACAAAGATAGGTATTCACAATACTTGAAGGCATTGAATACTCAAGTATCATAGTGGGATACAATGTTACATTTGAGAGCACATGGTCCTTTTCATATTTAATACATTGGGAGAGTAATATAAACTTATTATTAAATTTGATCAAAAGCACAAAAATAAAGATAGAAAAGGAGCAAGAGTGAATACCAAAAACTAGAACATTAAGTTCAATTCAAATACTATCAAAAAATTAGGATAAGGAGGTCAAACCCAAAATTATAATTCAAAGCAAGAAAAAAATTTGAATAAAATAATCCCTTAAAGATCAAGAGTGTCAAAATGTGTGATTATCAAAAGAGAAACCAATATTCAAGGAAGGTGTGTTGACCAATTAAGTCATTATTTTTTGATTTTAAACCCTCTACATCCACTATACCATTTTATTAACTCCATAGGCTAAGGATAGAGGAAATTAAATCATGGAAGCCAAATAAAATGTGACCATTGCCCACATGTTGTACCAGAAGAGTTACAAGAGGAGAAGCACATGTTTCACTCATAAATGTGGGTCAACCATTACATTTTATTGTTGATAGAGAGAGTCAAAGGAATATAATTATTTACACCATACCCATAGCCATATAATATTGGATGATTACAATATGGGAGATGCATTCATGTCACTCATAAATGTATTCTCTCTTATGCCATAAAGAACTTATAATTCAAAGCAAGAAAAAAATCTCAAGAATATAATTCTTTAAAGTTCAAGAGTGGCAACAAGTGTGATTATCACAAGAGCAAGCAATATTCAAGGAAGGAGTGTTGACCAATTAAGTTATTATTATTTTATTTGAAATCCTCTACATCCACTATACCATTTCCTTGACATCCATAGGCTAAGGATAGAGGAAAATAAATCATGGAAGTCAAATCAAAGTGACCATTGCCCAGATGTTGTACCAGAGGAGTTAAAAGAGGAGGAGCACATGTTTCACTCATAAATGTGGGTCAACCATTACATTTTATTGTTGATAGGGAGATTCAAAGAAATATAATTATTTACACCATACACAGTCATATAATATTGGATGATTACTATATAGGAGATGCATTCACGTCACTCAAAAATATCTTCTCTCTTATGCTATTAAGCACCTCAAAGTTGAAGTTTTATGTGATGTTGCTCCCTTGGATGTTTATGGTGTGATTTTGGGTAAACCATTTATGTGGAATAGGTATGGTGTATATGAGTATAGGTCCCAAATTATCATATTCACTATTGGCATTTAGTGCATTAGGATACAAGAGGTAACTCATCCTACCTATGTTTCCTTAATCAATAATAAAAAAAACACAAATATGATGACAAAAATAAGAAAAATAATTTTTTTTATGATAAAAATATAAATTAGGAGGATTGGAACTATATAAATTGTAGGCCATATATAAAAGAAGTATATGGACTATATTGTAGTTGAATATGATGACTTATTCAAGTCACCAACTGAAGTTCCAATTCATTGTGAGGTAAGACATTCCATTGATTTAGTTTCTAGTTTTGCTTTGCCTAATAAACCTATTTATCATAGATTAGTGCTTGATAATAATAATATTAGGATGTAGATCCAATATTTAACTAAAAAAGGATACATCAAAACCAAGTGCTTCACCATATGATAGTCCAATTATATTGGATCCAAATAAAGATGGAACATGGAGATAATTTATTGACTATATAAATTTGAAAATAATCACTTTCAATAACCACTATCCACTCCCTTGGATAGATTAATTATTGGACTAACTCCATGGTGCAAACTTCATTACCCAAATTGATCTTAAATATGACTAACATCAAATACCCACAGATCCTATTGACATATGAAATATTACATTCAAATTCAACAAGGGATTATTTGAGTGACTGATTATACCTTTTTACTTAACCAATGTACCTACCACATTTATGAGAGTGATGGATGTCATATTTCATTCCTATACCATCTAATTTATAGTTGTCTGCTTACATGACATTATCATCTATAGTAAGGCATGGGATGAACATCTCAAATATGCACAATAAGTGATTTAGATTATTTGAAGATATAAGCTATATGCTAACTTGGAAAAGCACTTATATAATATTTAATTCCTAAGGTATATTATTGACAAAGAGGGAGGTTATGTTGATCTAGAGAATATTTAGGTAATTAGAGATTGGACTACCCTAAAAACTCTATATATCTTTGTAAATTTGTGGGTTTTGCTAATTTATATCAAATATTTTTGTTGGAGTTCTCACACAATACTTTGCCACTACATAAAGTCACCAAAGGAGGTTTTAAATCCTAATTTCATTGGGGATATATACAATAGAGGGAATTTGAGAGGTTGAAGGACCAATTGTGTGTAATTCCTACTCTTTCTCTACCTAACATGTATCAACATTTTGAGCTAATAACTAATGCATCAAAGTACACATTGGGATCTATTCTCACACAACATAGGCATCCAATTGCCTATAAAAGAGAAACATTCATTAAATAACCCACATATGACTAAGATCTCTATACCATTGTCCAAGCATGTAAATAATGGAAACACTACATCTTAGATAGTAAAACCATCATCCACACAGATCATAGACCTATGGAATTCATTTAGATGCAAAGTAAGCTAATGAATTAAGGACATCAATAGTGGGCCACATATCTACAATAGTTTTAATTGATCATAAAGCATAAGAAATGAAGTGCCAAATATGCAATAAATTATTTGATTTTACCTTCAATCATAGTACTCACCACTATTCTTGATTCATGTCGACATGATACTTCCAATTGGTCCACCTTACATGAAGTATATTTTTATTTTGAAAATACATACCAAGATATTCATGTGGGTAAACATGTTTCTAATTTTTATTCATAAGAGAAATTCCTCTAACGCATGGAACATATCCATATACTAGCTAATGACCACTCAAATAGGATTTTGGAAGTACACTTGAACAAATTATCAAGTCACTTTGGTGTGGAATTTTTTTTGGTAGTACTTCTATTGGACCAATATAAGGAATTATTTTGAGAGGTACATAAAGTCATGTAATCCATATGTTGTCAAACCAATGAACAAGAAGTACAAATTGTATACACCATTGTCACTACAATCCAAGCCTTGTGAATCTACCTACATGGATTTCCTCTCAAGTTTTCTTACATCTAATAATGGTGATGATTATGTTTCTATATGGATTTATTTTTCAAAAATGGTTATCATGATTCTTTATATGAAACCTATTTCAATTTAGGATACTACTAATATTTAGTTTAGCCATGTGGCTTAGTTGTGGCTTATTAAATTCCATTGTATATGATAGGGATAAGATATTTTTATTATTTTTGGTCAATCCTATGGAGCATGATCAATACCATGTTAAAAATATCCACAACATTCCATTCTTAGATTGCTGACTAAACAAAAGTTATTAGTCAACTGATTGTACATCTTCTTTGAATGTATAATTCCAAGCATCCATGCACATGGGATGAGAGACTTTTCTACATTTAACATGGGTAGAATTGAGCTCTATATAACACTACCAAATATATCCCATTTAATATCTATTTTCATTTCCAACCCTTGGCACCCATTGATGTCTATCCTACTATGTAAGCCATGGAGAGCTCATGTCATGGACAAAAATTGGTAGAAAAGGAGACAAAATTTATGGAATGGATTGAACACATCTAGAAACATGTCCATGAACTATTGGAAAATGAAAATAAAAAATTTATGCAATGCACAAACAAAATTAGGCCCCACATAAATTCAAGGTTGGAGATAAGGTTTGTTTATGTCTTCAAAAAGAGAGACATGCAAGAACCCTTAGGAAGATTAGACATATTCACTATGGACCATATACCATCATCAAGAAGATTCGAGAAGATACCTTTTAACTAAATATTCTATATTATCATGGTTTGCATCTAATATTCAATGCTTAACATTTTAGGATCTATTTGCAGACACAAAAAATTACCCCACCCAGATGAGTCAGTTTTTCTTAGGTTTCCTTTGAGAGGTTCTCAAACATGCTAGGAGCAAGTTTGGTTCCTTTTTCTTGTGTTTTGCCTTGTTTTATTTACCTTGACCTAATCCATACACGATAATTCATAGGTCATAAATTTATAAAATTTAAGGTTTTCCTTTAAAAACCTAAACTTTAAGTCGAACCTTTTGGGACGTCGGCCTAATCAAGGTTAAGTTTATTTTTTCACCTTTTAGCCCTCCAAATATATTTATAAAAAAGGGATTGGATTATATTTTTCATGATCTATTTCCACAAAAAATTCAAAGTTCTCAAAGTTATCTTCTTGAGATTACAAGCTAGAAATCTAAAAAGTTCATGTAAATTTAGAGTCCTCTTATCTTTTGGTGATTTTGGTGTTCTGTTGTTGGTGTTCCTTGGGATTTTGTAAGTGGATAAAGCCTTGACAACAATTTACCTTCTTGGGGTAGGACAAGTTTTCCACCTTGGCTCTTGCTTGTTCCATAAGATCACCAAGTGTTTCTTTGCATTCAATAGTTCACATTTTCATTTAAATCCTTATTATGTTGCTTTTTGTTTATTTTTAGGGATTTTCAAGCCCTCTTGTGTGAATCCACACCATGTCTACTACAAGGCATGAAATTTGTGAAAGCCTTACTTTCTCTGATCGAGTGCTTTGCATCCGTTTTGATATTTTTACCAAATATGTTCTTAGTATCTTGCAAGGCATATATTTGGTCTAGCTAAGTTTTGGGGTAACTCTTCATCCCAAAACCCTAGATATTTGCTTTGTGTGCCCTCTAAATTTTTATTTTGTCTATGTTTATGTTTATTTTTGGATGTTATCATTCTGTTTGACTTGCATTTCATGTTATACCAACTTAGGGATAATTATTTGTTCTTAAACCCTAATTTTCATAATTGCATTATTGTTCAAGCATTCTATCCATTAAATTTGCATTCCATTTTTTGTTCAATGTTTGCATATTTTTATGTGTTATTTCCAAATGTCAAATCCTATTTTATTATAAATAATCAACTAAAAATACCAAGGGGGCTTAACTACTGCACCTCCAATCTCAGTATTACAGTGGCCTAAGCAGGCCCCCAAATGCTAATCAAATTTTCTAAGGTTTGTGAATTTATTTTGTAGGTTTTAAACCATTGGATATTATAGACACAAGATAAATCTTGGATGAAACATAGAAATCAGATAAGTGCCCTTGATAATGTTTTTAGGTTGTGTGTTGTTTGATTTTTCTATTCTTGTTCACAATCTAGGTTACAAATAAAAAGGAAAAATATTTAACCACTTTTTAGGCAATTAAAATAATAAAAGCATACAATGTGCATCTAGGGTTTAGTCTTGTTTGTGTATTTTCCTTATGCCCTTGCTCAGAAGATAATGATTTCATTATTGCAACCTAGGGTTAGAAATAATTCAATCAAATAATCATACCAGGGTCAATTATTGTCTTCTTGCATCCTATGTGCCCTAAATTATTCTTTTATTTCAATAGTTAGCATAGAAAGGCCAAACATAGATAGTTTCTTAATTGACACATTTAACACTCCCACCCTAGACTTGGAGCAAGTCCTAAAACCATTCTTGGTGAATCCATCCTTTCATGTCCTTGAGTGTATAGAATATAACACACTCCCATAGTTCACCTTGTCTCCTAGTGGATGCAGTTGAAAATTACATGCGGTAGGGTAGGTTTCCATCTCTACGTCTCTAGTGAATCTCTACATCTCTATTGAAATCAATGTGAAAACACATCTTAGTGGCCAAAATAGGAAGCCTCTTCCTTTGATCTTTTGAAAACTTAAATAAGACCACTAATTCTATTTATTTAGATAAAAAAACATTTAAAAACATCTTAAGAATCGTAATATGTATCTTTCCTTTGTTTTCTCCTTTATCCTTTCACTTCTTCTAATGTCTCCATTCCTTAGAATTCAATGAAGGGACCTAAAATATGATAAAATTCATCAAGAAGATGATTAGGTTGATATAGATAATCCTAAACTTGATGCATAAGAGAAATAACATGTTGAAATTGATACTAACTATGATCCATTTAAGGGACATAATGGTGGCTTCACTTTTATATCAATTGATCATTTATGGGGTTTCATAAAACATCATAGAGAGACTTTATCTAGAGTTATGGATGAGGAGACATGAATTGAAAGATGTGAGGTACCTCCTCCTTCTACCATATCTCCTAGGAATGTTCATGAAAAACCCTTATTTGAATTTTCACATCATGGTAATCTTGTTCATAACCCAACATATGCTACTACTATGACCACCAATGTTGGAATAATTACATCGGTTCCTCCAACTAGTAGTGCCATTCAAGGTTATGTTCATGTCCCATAAATAGTCAATTTTTCTCTTCAACAAGATACCACATATTATAACCCATACCATAACAATGTCAATACCTCCAACATGAGCTAAGTTCTCTTTCAATAGCCCATCCATACCCCTCCCCTAGGGAACCTAAGGACATTGTAGAAGAACAATTCCAAGATGTAAAGTTTAACTAATATGGTTAAAAAATTGGTTTCTAGAGTGGATATGATTCAACTACCTAGTTTCACCTACAACTACAAATAAATGTAAAAACAACCCTTAGACCCTATCATTACCACTAGGTCCTATCCCAAGCATTTTTTGATGCTAGTTTTGCTTATCTATAAGGGAAAAAATATTTAATTGAACATATAATAATGTTTATGATAACATGCCATGATATCATATATGATGATATGTTTTTGCTAAATACATTTCCTAAAAGTCTTGGTTGCATGACATTAGAGTGGTATTATCAATTGCCTATTCATTTGTTGAGGACTTTTAAAGAGAGAACTAAAATATTTATTCAACAATTTGATGCTTATGTTGAAATGAATCTGACCATGAAATATATATATATATATATATATATATATATATATATATATATATATATGTTGAAAAAAAGTAAAGATGAAAGTATTTCAAAAATTGTCTTTTTGGAGGAGTCTAGTTGGAAATTTAAGATAGGCCTTGCCTCCTCAAGATATGCTTGAAATATTCATTGGAAGTTGATAAGAACAAACCTCTTATGAATTGGAAACCACACCTATCATGTCTTTAGACAAAGCTATAGGTCTAGAAATAATGGTCGAGCATGACCTTATCAGAAGAGTTCAACTTAAGATAAAGGAATATAGGACCACTAAAACATACTATAAGAAAAATCATGTGGTTGGTGATGGGGCAACACATAGTATGCCTACTAATAGTGTGGTTAACACCCTAAAAAATATGGTGCTTTTCTAGCCTAAAAAACCCCCACCAAGGAATTTTACAAGACTCCACACACCTATGAATGTATTTGTACAACAAATTTTGGAAGCTAATATGATTGAGTTACCTCCTATAAGGCAAATTTATACCATGGCTGATTGGTATAAGCTTGGAAAATATTGTAAGTATTATAGAGTGGAGGGGCACTAGACAAACTCTTGCAAGAGGTTGAAACATGTGGTTCAAGATCTAATTGGTGTAGTACATCTTGTTATAAAAGGTTCTCAACCCAAACCTACAACAAAAAATCAACCTCCTACTCAACAAGCACCCAAAACTAATCAAGATGTGGAGATTTTTGAAGATATCCTACCTAAGTATGTTCATTTTGTAGTTAATCAAGTTTTATATTAGAATTTACCATCTACCTACGATACCATAATTGGAATGATAGAAATAACTATAGGGTAAAAAACACAAAATCAATTGACTCGACATTCTCAATAGAAGATGAGTTCTTCATCTAACCAACCATCAAAACCCACATTAGTTTTGAATAATATCTAAAAAAGGAGGAAAATATTAGAAAATCCACCTTTAATATTTAAACCTCAACCTAAAGTATCCTTTGACATTCAACAAGATTTAGCTAGTACCTCGACCAAGATCTCTCTTAGAATATTTGCAAACTTCTCCTATTCATAGGGAAGCTTTGTTAAAATTTTTAAGACAACAATATGTTCCTCAAGAAATTTCCCCTAGTGCTATAGCTAATATTGTGAGTTCTCTTAGGATACAACATATCACATTCTTGAACAATGATATTTCTTCCTTAGAACCACACGAGGATTCTTCCCTTTACATCACTGTATTTTTTTGTGGTATATTTCCTTACATATTTTAATCTACTTCTCAGATGCCCTTGGATTCATGTGATGAGGGTGGTCCCATCTACTTTTCATTCATGTTTGAAGTTTTAATCTAATAATTAATTGGTGATAATTTTGGGTGACCCTCACCCTTTCAAATAATTTTCAATGGTTGAGAAAGCTCAATCTAATATCAACTTATGCCCATAAATTTCCTCATCTCACATAATCAAGAAATTTTAAAATCTAAAGGTGGGTGAGGAAACACTAATCAATGCTTCATCACAAGATCAAGTTAATCATCATTTTTAGAGCCTATTATGGATCTTACCAAGATGACACCTTCACCAAGGACTATGGGTTTAAATCATAATAACTGTGAAGTTGTACACATTGACATGTGTACCTTTATTTTCATAGTAGTTTCCCTCGAATTGTTCTATCGAGCATGCTTCTACCCATTGTTACCTATTCAATGATTACCCACTTCCTAAGAAAATCTTATTTAGTATGATATATATATGAATATTTGGGGCCATAGAAAAAAGGTATTCAAGAGCCGTTGGATGTGGATATTTGTCTTGGGAGGTGTGGTGCAGGATACATCCCCAATAAAAATCAACTTTTACCCGTTGATAATAATGATCATCTTATTACCTATGTTCAATATTTAGATCATTAGAGCTTGACGTGGAGTGATGAGGATGAGGGACCTCCTTATCCCTTAAATATTCTTTTTTGCAAGATGGTAACCACATGGAATATTAAGTCTAGTGTGACCCCAAAGAAGAATGCTAAAAGGAATATCCCTTACGACATAGCTCATAATGATATATCCTAGAATAGATTCTCATTTTATGGGTCTATCCCTTGTGTTGCACATATCAAGTCTTGTCATTGTCGATGGGACCCTATTTCTCTATATTATAAAGACCTTGCAAAGTTGGGAATTTCTCCCCATTTCATCAAGAAGGATGGTACAATTAAATTTTGCAATGATTTTTGTGCAACATCTCCTGAAGAATATGCTATGGATGATCCCCTTCGTGATGATAATCATGAAGATATCCTCCATCATAGTCCTTTATTTTATGGTTGTGATCCTTGAACCACCATCATGTTTGTTAAAATAGGTGGCACCCTCAGAATTTGTGCCAACTTTAAGAACCAATGAATGTAATCTAACCTTCTAAATATATATATCTATATAAAATAATAAAAATGGAATACTAAAACATATACTAGAAACAATAAAAATCAATAAAATTTTGCATGATGTTACATCTTCATTTTCATCTAGGTTGCATCTGGTTTGCTTGATTCATATTGCATGACTGCCTGTCATACTTTGCATGTTTTACCTAATATTTTTATTCCTTTCATTTTACTTGTCATAAAATTTGTATTACTACTTATCATACTTGCATGAATACTTGATCATATAGATTTTGGGGACTTTGTGATAGTGGCACATGATGAAACATAGTTAGGTCATAGCTCACATGAATTACACTCACACTAGGACTTTGATGCCTAGTGAATCCCCAACCTAGGGTTCATCTCATTGTATTTTCTCATGTTGTTCTATATTCCTTGACCTTGAAAGTTTTAATGATCATATTTTGATCTTCCCCAATTCAAAGAATATAGTTCTTTTTCTATGCATCCTTGTCCTTTGCATACCTTCCTTTTCTCTTTTTTGTCAATACAAGGATACACATTCTTTCTTCTATTTTTTAATCTTGTTTGTTGTTCACACTTTCTTTATATTTTGATTATTAAGGTATCCTAATGAGATAGGATATATATCGTATGAAAATCCCATATGATGTTATTACATCCATTGACTATCGTACACACACATATTATTTCAAATTTTGAGAAACGTGCACACACACACCATCCTTCTTCTTTGTATCCATTTCCTCTCTCATTTTGTAGTGCATGCTCCCAAAGGCCTTGCTTTGATTTGAACACTCATATTTTGCACACACCACACCCCTATCGGGTAGTACTTATTTTTGGCATATCAATATTATCATATCAGCACCCCATAGTGGATAGCTTCATGGTCACAAGCGAGGGGTGGCCTTGATTTGACCATTTACAAGAATACATCCCGACATGTATATCTCTCATTTTCTATAGCCATCAATGAGCACTACAGCTATTGTGATTACCGCTTCACAATTTTCCATCTCATTTTTGCTCTACACATGAGAGGCAACCTCCATATCGATAATTTGCGAGTATACATTCTTATAGGGTTTCACTTTTTTTTTCTTCTTTGGCCTTTTCAATATTTGTTTTTATCTCTTTCCTCTTTCTCACCATTCATTTTTATTTTCTATCTATTCATCCATGCATTTAATTTAAATTTACATTTTAGTTAAATTGCATTTAGTTAGATTCATTCCATTTCATTCATCTAGGTTCATTCATTACATCCATTATTTCTATCATCAATGCACAAAAAAAACCAAAAATCACACAATGCACACACATTTTTCACACTATAAGAAAATAATATAAATTGTAGCATGATATTAATTGATAAAAAAAGAATACATGTTAGCTAGGTTGGTGCACCATAGTCCAAGCCTAGTGCACTTGAACATATCCTAAGGATGCATATCATAATCCAAAATTGACATGTCACCTTGATCCCTAGCCCTAGCTCCATGAGCCTATCTCCTTTGATTTTCTTGTCGGTGGTGGTGGGGATGTATTCATAGATAGTTTAGCTATTTATGATAAATTTTGTGATCGACTCTACGACTGAAGGGACATTGGTAGATACACCCTTTGATCTACTGATACTACCTAGAAGTACAATTTTTGGTAGAAGGTCTCCCTCTGTACCACTCTATCTCATTCCTCCTTCACCCTCTATAGATGTTCCTATAGTAGGTAGATCCCATTTCTTGGCTAGTTGCTTGTTGTAACCACCATACCCTTAGACTAGGACCATTTGTGCTCCTACTTTAGCCAACCTATATTTCCTCTGAGATGGCTTGCCTCAGTCCTCACCGTACGCCTCTTAGCTATGACCTAGCTTAGTTATGCTTGGAGATTTTCTATCTCCCCCTACATAACAACCACCTTATTTGTTGATCCTTCTTGGGTATCCCTACCTTGTAGTCTCACTTGGTTCCATCTATCCTATCGAAGGGGAACCCATGACTACTCCACCTCCTACACCAAAGAGAAAATGGTGGTCCTCGTGGTGGTCACCACCTCTACCCTGACATGTACGCTAGCCAATATAGAAAGTTATGGCATCTACTATCATTTATCTACTATGCATCAATTTACCTATTAGAGTTCCAAATACACCCATAATACCATGACTTGGCACCTCTACATTGGCACTAGTGGGGAGATCCTTGTGGCTATAACATCCCTATACCATCTCCTATATCTGAAGGTTACCCTGACATCATAAACTCTAAGGATAAACATAGAACATATTGTTTAGATCCTCCTCTATGAACCTAGCCACATCATGGTATCCTCTAACCCCTAATGGATCCCTCCATACCCTCTAGTACTAGTAGTCTCCTAGGTCTGGTATCTCTTGGAGAATCCTAAACTACCACTATACCTAGTCAAAATAGTATAGCTCTAGCTTACCTTTCTTTGTGGTGATGCATCGAACCCTCTTGACTCGAGCTAGCTCATACCCATCCTCATCCCATACATGGTGTAGATGCCATAGCAACCATATGATCTTATGGTCTTGTAGATCATCTATGAGTTGTCTTCCCAGTGGTAGAATACCTACATATGGCCTTTGTGCTCACTTTAGATCTCGAGATCATTTGTATCCTATTGTATACTCTAGATTGGGAAGTGGTCCTGGTAATACCTTTGGTCTTTTTATGGCTATGTGCTCTTAGCGCCACACCTAGAGCAATGTTGTACATACCAACCATGTATACCATTAATACATGATGTTGTACAATATCCTATATAAATGGAACAACATATACAAACCCCATACAAACTCCACCTACTAGTCCTACATATTTTCCACTACCTCTACTAGTACCTATGGAAAGTATTGACGACTCATGTGGTACACTAGAAATCCTACCACCACTCTACAAAGCACGATCATTGAGTGCCCCAACTTGATGTCATTACAACATGTCATTGACATGAAATCTACTCTTATGGATCTCATGTGATGGGTCACCCATCAATATTTGTGTTGCCACCCCAAGCACCTATGCCCTATAAACCATCCTTCCCTAATGGGTATCTTTAATATGCATCACACATCCTCTAAAGTGATAGTCATATATCCTATTGATAACTAAATTATGAATGATATAGAATACCACAACTCTACCAACGTTGCCAGTAATGCTCCATAAACCTCTACCTAGGGTATCTCTACCAAATGTAATAGCCCCAAAACACCCAATGTTCATCTCTCTACTAGTGTAATATCTTGTAGTGCCTCCTCAAGGGTACTCAACCACCATTCATTGCTCTCAATGACATCATACTACAATAAAAATATCAAACCATCAAAACATTAACATTTTTTTTTTGAAAAACTAATTCTATTGTTGCTTGCTTTTTCATCGAATCCATACCCTATGTTATATAAGGCATATATTCATGAATCCTTACCTTTTATGGCATGGGACATAGATTTTATTGCCACTGAATTCATACCTAGGTCACCGTGTGGCAACTTTCACAAAAAATGACAAAATCTTTAAAAATTCAAGAAAAAACATAATAAAATGAACCTAAATCTAATTGCTAGTTGAGATTGTGACTCTTGTGCTTATTCTACTACTGCACTAGCCTCAACCCTTGCAACTATAACATGATGTGTGGGAAGATCTATTCTCTCATTTTATCAAGAGGCTCCTTCTTGTTTTTTGTTGCGATGAAAATGAGTTAGGTTTCCTTCCCTTTTGCTTTTTGTTTCCTCATTTTGATTTTATCTCTACTCTTTCTTCCTTTTGTACATTTTTTGTTGTTTGTCACTCTCTCCTTTCTTGTGCATCTACCATTTCAATTTTCCTTAGGAATTTTTGCATTCCTTTCAAAACTTGAAGAGGCACCTTGGCCTAAGAGGAATTAATGTCCCTAGTACCTCAATTTATGTGCCAAATATTGAAAGTGTATGAAACAAAACTATTTGTACACCACCCCTTTCTTCTAAACTTTCCTCTCCTTTTTTATTGTATTTTTTATCTCTTCAATCATAGGTGTCTACATATTTTTTTGATACATTTATTAGGCCAAAAATACATCAAAGAGGGGGAAAAATGTAAACACAGAAAATTGACCCACCCAAATGAGTTATTTTTCCTTGGTTTTCCTTTGAGAGGTTCTCAAACATGCTAGGAGCAAGTCTGGCCCCTTTTTCTTGTGTTTTACCTTGTTTTTATTGATCTTGACCAAATCCATACCTGGTAATTTATGGGGTGCAAATTTGTTAAATTTAGGGTTTTCTTTAAAAACCTAAAGTTTACATAGACCCTTTTGGGGCGTTGGACTGATCAAGGTTAAGTTGTAATTTTCTTGCCTTTTATCCCTCCAATACCTTTATAAATAAAAGGATTGGATCCCCTTTTTCCTACCAGGTTTCCATAGAAAGTAGTAGGTTCTCAAAGTTATCTTCTTGAGATTACAAGCCAACAATTTGAAAAAGTTCATGCAAATTTAGAGTCCTCTTATATTTTGGTGCTTTGGTGTTCTATTTTTGGTGTTCCTTGGTATTTTGCAAGTGGAGAAAGCATTGACGATAATTTAAATTCTTTGGGGAGGATAGGTCTTCCACCTTGGCTCTTGCTTCTTCCATGAGATCACTAGGTGTTTCTTTGAATTTAGTAGTTTACATTTTCATTTTAATCACTATTCTATTATTTTTTGCTTTTTTTTAGGGATTTTTAAGCCCTGTTGCATGAATTTGTGCCTCATATGATATTGGGTGTAGATTCAGTGAAAGCCTTGATTTCACCCATCAGATGTTCTATGTCCTTTTTGGTACTATTATTAAATTTGTGATCAATATTTGAAAGCACGAGGATACGGAAGCAAACAAAAGGGAAATGTAACGCTAAGTCCTACGAACGAGAATGCATGAAAAGAGGGAAAACAAATGAATTGAAATGAGATTTAAAGCAAATGTAAAAGTGCAGCCCTTTATTTTATTAATTTTCTCGAGATCGGGTTACAATGCGTCTCCTCCCTTTTCAAGGGCTGGGAGCATCGGACATAGTTTTGTTACACCACAAATGAGATATTCCCCTTTGGGATCTTCCGCGTGCCCACATTGAAAATGGGTGGACCAAACGTCACCGCCGCTTGCATGAGTGCATCTATAGTTCCTTGCTGCCCCTCTGGTGTCAAGATCCTACGTTCATAGAAACAGTAAATGGTTAGTAGCACCTGCGGATGGAGGGAAACATGCGATCCCCAAGGCCTACGGTTAATGCATGCATAAAATAATTAAAATGATAACTGAAACATATCAAAATGAGCTGAAAATTTGACAGAAGCAAGAAAAAATTACCAGGAACACACTGAAAAAGGAATAGTCGAGAAATCTGCCACATATTTCTAATCGCTCCGGGGTGGGACGATTAGGAATGTCATAAAATGTCAGTAGGTGACCTCCTAAATGTCCCATCCAGGGGCCTCCAAAACACCTAAAAAGTTGGGGTTAGGAAAAAAGGGGAATTTTGGGATGACCCAGATGGTCGGATTTTGCAGATTCTGCCTCGATCACCCTGTATCCGATGATGCTCCTCGTATGTTAGTGAAAGCGAGAAATATTGAAAGCACAGTCAAAACTCATCCAAATGACATGAAATTTAAATGACAGCATATGTAAGTGACCTAGAATAAAATGCAAAAAGAAAGTATGGAAATATACCACAAATTTCTAATCACTCTAGGGTGGGGCGATTAGGACTGCAGCAGTGTGGGGGGCGCCCGAGGGCAGGACGCCCGCCGTTTGGGGCCCGATTTCGGCACCAATCCACTTGGGATGGGTCCAAAACCACTTATGGGGTTGTGTCAAAAAATTAGGTGGGGTATTGTGGCCAAATTTTTGGGTTTTGGGTCTGGATTGCGCTTCCAATAATCACCCAATAACCTCCCTTCCAAAAGAGAGATCAAGGATGTAAGAAGCACAAATGATGGGTGAGGATGTAATTCGGCAGCACTCCGTTGCTCCAAATGCTCCTGCTCTATCTCTTTTTGGGGTGAGAAGACTCACCATTTTATAGACCTGAGGGTCTCTTGTGAATGAGCATGTAGAGGTGCCACTTGGCCATCATGCCTTGCCAGGGGGAAGAAGATTCCTCCCTGATTAAGGGCTCCATGACTGCCCCTATGACTGCCTCTTTGAGCTCAAAAATGCTCACTCACACTCCATGCATTGAAGGAGGAGTTAAGTGGCGGATCTGAGCTGCCATTTGTCAAGGTTTGACCTTTTTCCCATCAAACCTACTATTCACCCCACCCTGGAGTGAATGTTGCTAATCGTCCCGGGGTGGGACGAATACCAATTTGTAATCATCCCAGGGTGGAACGAGTAGGGAGCAGAGTGTCTGAAAGGTGCCAAATTGACCTCTGACCTTCCAAAACTATTATGGGAGTGGTTAGGACCATTGTTTAACCTCTGGGGCTGCCCTAGGGGCTATGTATGTCAATTCGATCAGTGCTTGTCGTCACATAATCGGATTGGTGTTGTTTTGGTGTCTATAGATGCCCCTTTTTGGGATGCGTTGTGCGTGGCACAGTGCTGAGCAAAAATAGATAACCAAAGCACTAATGATTAGGGTTTCTCAGTAACCTAACCAAATTTTGATGCCCCAAGTATGGAAAGGGCATGCATTCTTGAATCCTTGCTTCTGATGAGCTAAGGAGCTTAATTCAAGTGTTAACCTTTTTCGGTGAGGTGTTACTTGATCTTGGACATTGTTCGGTCATGAATAGGCAAAGGGCGCAACCTTTTGTCTGTGGGAACCTTGAGTTCATGATTCATGAATGCCAAGTGTTTGATCAGCTTGTGATTATTGCTTGTTTGCTGCCCCAAGCAAGGGCGTGATTGTCTTTGTCAATGATTCTTTGAATGCATGCCATTTCCTTGATTGGGTGTGTATTTGTTGATTGGTGACTAAGTGTGACTACCCCCTCAAGCGACGAATCGATGAGGGAATGACCGACATGAGAAAAGTGATGAGTCGCTTGACCCAAGATGACTTTTTTAAGGGTGCCTTCAGTTGTTTTCCGTTGAATGCTTATGCAGTTTCCCAACAATTTGACCTATTTTTGGTGGGTTTGAACCCTTTTTGTGATGCATTTTGGGGTGAAATTCTCAAAATTCGTCCTCCTTTGGAGCGGTCCGGCTATGGTAGCCTTCTTAGGGAGTAGGATAGTGAGGATTTGTGACCCCAATGTCTATTTTGTATGCCAAGAATGCAGGCGCAAAGGCACCTTGTTCGGCAATGTTATTGCTATTTTTGGGTGGGTTTGGACCCTTTTTGTGACGTCGTTTGGGGATGAAATTCTCAAAATTCGTCCTCCCGTGGAGCGGTCTGGCTATGGTAGCCTTCTTAGGGAGTAGGATAGTGAGGATTTGTGACCCCAATGTCGGTTTTGCATGCCAATAATGTCAAGGCACAAAGGCCCCTTATTTGGCAAGTTTATTGCTATTTTTTGTGCATTTTGGTGCAGTTTTTGTTGTTTTTGATTTTCTTGCTCTGTAATCGTCCCAGGGTGGGATGAATACCAGTTTTGTAATCATCCCAGGGTGGGACGAGTGCTAACTAGAGCGCTCATCCCAAGGTGGAACGATTACAGGCCTAAAAGCCTATTTAAGGGCCAAAACTAGGTTTTGGGCTCATTTGCACTTTGTTTTTCTGGCGATTTGGAGCTGTGAGGAGGAGGAGGTCGAGTTCGCGTAGCGGAGCACTATCGAATTTTTTGGACACCATGAGTTCACGGACCGGATCATCAAGTGGTGGAGCCGAAGCGAGACCGGTGAGTGCTCCTTCTCATTATTTTTCTTGTTTTATTTTACTGTTTAAAACCGTAATTTTTTTCTTTGTATTTCATTTTTTGATTTAAACTAAAATAAAAACCCTAGTTTAATGTTTGTTGTTTGTTTGAATTTGTGCTTTGTATTGCTTTGTTAGAACTATGATCGAAACCCTAGTTGAAACCGTGTTTATTTTGTTTTTGGTGTAAACTAAAAAGAAAACCCTAGTTTAAACTAAGATTGGAAACTTAGCTTAAAAAAATTGTTTTTATTTTGTTTTCACTTTTTTTATCGGTTTAGACTAAGGTGAAACCCTAGGTAATGAAAACTTTTTGTGTGTGTTTTTTTATTTGTTTTTAATTTTTAAACTTAAGGTTCAAACCCTAGGTAACTAAAAACTTTTATTGTGTTTTGTATTTTTATTGTTTGACACTAGAATGAAAACCCTAGGTTAAAGTTTTATTTGTTTTTTGTAGTTTTATTCATCAGTTTGAACTAAAGTTAGAAACCCTAGGTAACTAACAAATGTTTATTTGTTTATTTATTTATTTATCAGTTTGAACTAAAGTTAAAAACCCTAGGTAACTGACAAATTGAATTTTTTTTTTTGTTTTGTTTTTTATTTATCAGTTTGAACTAAAGTTAAAAACCCTAGGTAACTGATAAATTGTTTTTGATTTTGTGTTTTGTTTTTTTATTTATCAGTTTGAACTAAAGTTAAAAACCCTAGGTAACTGACAAATTGAATTTGTTTTTTTTTTTTTTTTGTTTTTTATTTATCAGTTTGAACTAAAGTTAAAAACCCTAGGTAACTAATAAATTTGTATTTTGAATTTGTTTTGTTTTTTTTTGTAATTGCATTGTTTATCTGATTTTTTTTTTTGTGTACTGTACATGTTAATGTTTTTGTTGTACATGTATTAAATGTTTTTGTTGTATAATGTTTTTTCTCTTTCATGTTTTTAATATTTTTGTGTTGTTTTTTTTTTTAGGTGGTGAAGAGTCGGTACCGTGTTTCGACGGTGTTTTCGGAGGTGTGGGAGGTGTTGACTGTGGCGGACTGGGATTGGCTTGATGCCCTCGGCTCAAGCATGTGACTCGGTTAGAGCCTGTGGTGGGGGATCGAGCATATCTGACTGCCCTAATCAGCTTATGGGATCCCCGCACCAATACCTTTCATCTCCCAATATGGGAGATGATGGTGACTCTTGAGGATGTCTATCGGATTCTGCAGATTCTGATAGATGGGCTTCCTATTCGGACTACTCCACATGATCAACGGATGACGGTGCTGACATGGTGCTTCGGGCATGGGGTGGAGATGGGGGTGGATAGTCCGATGGAGAGGGTAGAGGGGGATTGCCTTATTGGTGGTATTTTGGTGCGGTGGTGGCTGGAGAAGGGCATGTTGGGGGTGAGGCATGCATTACTGATGACCCTCATCTCCAACATGCTGCTGCTCGACTCCTCAAGTGCGAGGTTCTCATGGAACCTGCTGGAGGTAGTTTTTAGACTAGTTGAGTGTTCGACGGAGGCACCCTTGATTATGAGGTGGGGTCAGACACTACTGGCATAGCTCTATGATGAGTTGTACGAGGTTCTGCTAATCGAGGCGAAAGGGGATTGGATGCAGCTACCTGTTGTAGTGTTGGGGATGGCAGCACATAGCTATGGAGCGGCCATAGGGTTTGCCATGGACTACTTGAGCAGAGATGGTGGACAGGGAGATAGGGTATGCGGCTCTGTGGCGGAGGTCCGAGGAGCATGGGTAGATTCGGTGGTGGGCAGGTGTCGTAGGGCACTATGATGATGCCTTTGTGGGTCTTGCTCTAGGGGAGGTGTTATGGCATCCATACCGGGACTGTCCAGCTTGGCCTGAGGCTGGAGAGTGGCTCCGATGGGTGCACAGGAGGAGATGGCTGATCGGGCGGCATGGGACCGAGCAGGAGTACTTCCCGTACGTTCGGGTGACGCGACAGTTTGGGGTGCGCCAGGGATTGCCTGGTGAGCCTTTGATCTATCGACGTCGGGCGATGAGAGGACTTCTGACCTGGCCGATCATCGAGTCCACTTGGGTGAGGAGTCGGATGTAGTGATCGATGTCCCTGACGTGGACAATGTTGGGGCGACTATAGAGTATGACTAGTGGTGGATGATGTAGCGATGGCGGGGCGAGGGGCCTCTAGGAGGTCCAAAGGTAGCAGTAGCAGGTGGGGAGGGTGTAGAGGCATCGAGAGAGGGTTGGGGGGCTCCGCTCGAGGATGCGAACATGGTGGAGGTTGATAGCTTTGGGGGGATGATTTTGGGATTCTAGAGCAACCAGATATGCAGGACATCCCAGAGCAGTGGGAGCCGGAGCAGCCTGCCATCCCGGATATGCCCATGCCTCAGGCAGTCCTAGAGGGTATGGAGGTGAGGCATCACTGAGATAGCATGATTGGAGGATCTACTTTGAAGACGAGATGAGGAGCTTAGGGATGCTCTGTAGGAGAGGGATCTCCTACGGACTCAGTTGGTAGAGCGGGAGAATGCATTGGCTGCATACCACTAGCGGGATGGGGACACAGATGCTTCATGGGAGAGGGATCTCCTGCGAACTCAGTTGGCACAGTGCGATGATGCATTGGCTACGTACCATCGGTGGGAGATGGATTTGGTTCGGCACCAGATGGAGTTGGAGGCAGAGATTATCCACCTCGATGGGTGGTTACCTGAGCTCCCTAGAGGTGGATCTTCGTGTCGAATGAGAGACAACGATACTGAGCAGTCAGCATCCTCTCATCGTAGGTGGCTGGATGAGGGGGGCGCTAGTGGGCATGATGCGGGGGCTAGCAGCAGCCACCTTGAGAGGTCCCATAGGACCCACACCACTGGGGGTAGTTCCCGTCGCACCGATCCTGCGTGATCATGGTGGCCGACGCCCTAGGCTTGGGGGTTTTTGAGTTTTTGCTTTTTTTGGTGAGGTCTGAGGACCATTTTATTGTAGCCTGAGGGCATTTTTGATGATATATATACATGACTTTCTTTTTGTTTATACACTTGTCATGATTTTGTTATTTTATGCACATTTATTTACGTTGATGTATGCATGTGTTATTATGAATGCAATGTTTCTAATTATATGATGTATGCATATGGAATGGATGAAATGATTTGTTGATAACTTGGCGATGGCACCATAGACTATACAGGATTTACTGGCTTTCTGTACTATGTGATTGCTTTGTGGAATGACTTTGCATGTGTAATTTTTTTTGTTTTGTATTTTTTGATGGTGATGTAATAATGGAATGTGCTACAGTTGTGTTAAAATGTAGTTAAGGTTTTTCTGAGACTCAGATGTTTTAACTAACTAGCCAAGACTGTACTTTTATCTTACAAGACTTTTGAACAAGGTATGAGTTTGACCAAGTTATTTCACATCCCTATGTGTGCAATTGAGTTCGTTCATGTGGTATTTGTCAGGATACCGCCAGTGCTAGATAGGTTGTCAACCAAACCTGTATTGAGGATCACCTAATTAGCTCCACTAACTCCTTTGTTGTATTTAGTAAGATTAATCCACGGGACAATCTAAGGTACCATAAGCTAGCTCATCCACATGCAAACATTGGTCTGCTCACACACAAAGCTAATGTGATAGACATATCGTCATGCGTTTTAGGATACCGCCATTGTCAGGTAGGTTGTCCACCAAACCCGTAATGAGGATCACCTAGATGGTTTTTCGAATGCTGAGAATTCCAGGGATTCAAGTTCAGGCATCTTTCGGTTTCTCAACTTGTTGGGATACTTGCTCGTATACATAGTGATGAAAATCACTGTTTATTTTTCTCTTTTTTTTTTTCTTTTTGAGCAAGGAGTTTGAATAGTGGTGATAACCAATGTTATTTGATTTTGTTTTTAAGTTGCAAATTTGAGCTCGTAGGTTGTTGGCTTGTGAGTGGCATTGATCCTGTTTGGCCTTGGGGATGACTACCCATCTTTTAGGAGAGGTTATGACTTTGGGGACCAAAGGTGATTAGAGCTATGATTATGAATGGCATTGATCTTTTAGGACTTGGGGATGACTACCCATCCTTGTCAGGGGCATGTTGTACGAATCCTTATGAATTTGGGGACCAAAGGTGATTGGAGATTTGATTATGAATGGCATTGATATTTTAGGCCTTAGGGATGACTACCCATCCTTTTCAAGGGCGTATAGTACAAATCCTTACGACTTTGGGGATCAAATGTGTTTGGGGTTTTTGGTAGTGGATTTTAACCACTATTTATTATGGGGAATTGGATGGGGAAGAGCTTGTCCTTTTGTCAATTCTCAGCATTCTCGAACCATTCACACAGGGGGATGAGCAGGCTAACCTTTCACCTATGGTACCCTAGACTGCTTTGTAGGTTTCTCTTGCATTCACACAACTTGGGAATTTTTTTATGTGTTTTAACTTGTGTTGGGATGCTACGTAACAAGGTGTGATCCAAGTAGAACTCTACCTTTGTAAAATCTTTCTGAATTTGTACAGTTTTTGGCTAGAAATCTAATGACAATTGACTATGGTATGGTGAAAAATGTCACTGGCATTTATTTTTGATGGACTATTTATAGAGTGGAAAAATTTGGAAAATGATGGAATTGCCAAGTAATTACAGTCTATGGTGCATTATGACTTGTATGATCAACAAATATGCAATGTATGTATGTGATGCCTAATGCGATTATTTTTGTGTTTTGAGTGTTTAAGTGTTATGCATGGAAGTGAGATGCATTTTTTTGTTATTTTTGATTTATCTTGTGTTTTTTGTTTGTTTTTGAATATTTGTTTATGACCAAGCGATTGTGGGAACCCTTGGAGCTTTTGGTTTGACCAAAGGGTTTATGGATACCTTTGGGGCATTTTAGGGTTGACCAAGCGATTGTGGGAATCCTTGGAGCTTTTGGGGGTTGACCAAGTGATTATGGGAATCCTTGGAGCTTTTGGTTTGACCAAAGGGTTTATGGACACCTTTGGGGATTTTGGGGTTGACCAAGTGATTGTGGGAATCCTTGGAGCTTTTGGTTTGACCAAAGGGTTTATGGACACCTTTGGGGCATTTTTGGGGTTGACCAAGCGATTGTGGGAATCCTTGGAGCTTTTTGGTTGGGCTATGGCTCTCTTAAATATGGAATGGCCTCAAATGATTGATGTTCAAGGGTTCTAGTTCCTTGATTCCTTCAAGAGAGGTTAGCCGGTATGTTCTAGGCCTTATTTTACTATCAATTACATAGGGACCTAACCAGTTTGCCATGAACTTGTCCCTTAGATGGGGCGGCAAGTTAGAGTTTTGTTGGTTCTCTTTTAAGACCAGGTCACCAACCTGAAAGTCCCTTAGGTGAACTTTCATGTTGTATGCTTTCTTAAGTCGCTCTTGGTAGATACGCAAATGCTCGAGAGCATTGATGCATCGTTCATCAAGCAATGTAAGCTGGTCTAACCGGGCCTGTCGCATAGTGTCATCATCGATGAACTCTTGCATTGATATGCGTAGGGAAGGAATTTCCAACTCGAGAGGCATGACTGCCTCGGAGCCATACACCAGCGAAAATGGAGTTGCCCTAGTGGGCGTTCGAATGCTAGTGCGATAAGCCCACAGAGCAAGTGGGATTTGAATGTGCCAATCCTTATGACTATCTGTGACTATCTTTTTGAGGATGGCAACTAGCATTTTGTTTGACGCCTCTGCTTGCCCATTTGCCTGCGGATAATAGGGTGTCAAAAAATTATGCTGAATTTTGTACTTTGTTGTCAAAGCACGCACGTCTTTGTTCTTGAACGACGTCCCATTATCCGAGATGATCTTGGATGGAATACCAAAATGACATATGATGTTATGTAAAATAAACTCTGCAATGCGGGTTCCAGTCGTAGAGGTAAGCGAAATTGCTTCCACCCACTTGGTGAAGTACTCTGTGGCCATTATGATGAACGTGTGATGACCTGACGACGCAGGGGAGATATTTTCGATTAGATCTAAGCCCCACTACGAAAATGGCCAAGCCGATTGGATCGGTTGCAAGGCTTGAGAAGGTACGTGTGTCAAATTAGCATGGTGTTGACACTTCATGCACTTCCTTACATAGGTGCAACAATCTCGCTCTAAATATGGCCAATAATAGCCCATGCGAAGAATGCGCTTTGCGATGGCCATACCACTGAAGTGGCCACCGCATGTACCATCATGCGCTTGGGTGATCGCCCAAGTGGACTCTTGCTGGTCCAAGCAACGAAGGAGGATCCCTTCGTAGCTTCGATGGTACAAAATGTCTCCTAGCAAGACATGTTTTGCCACTTTCTGTTTGAATGATCTTTTCATGGCGTGCGTCAATCCAAGTGGGAGGTTACCTAGCTTGAGGTAGTCCCTTATGGGTGTGTACCAATCCTACTGATCAGAAGCCTCGATGGTATGAACAACCAATCCCTCTTGAAGTTCATCCCTAGCAAAAGCTGAATGGGAAAGAACCTGTAAGAATAGCATTGTGTTGCTATTAAGGGGAATAGGGGAGAACAAGGACCCCCAGTTGGCTTGATTCAGACAATCATGGATTCGAGAGAACCTATCCTGAGATGGTTCAATCTGGATCAGGTGGATTCTTGGCGTTAAGTCAGAGCTTGCACGCTCCATCACGGATTGCGATAGTGTTTTGACTTGAATGGTTGTCATATCACCAGAAATGTCTTGCGGGATTAGTGACCCCAAGGAGGCCATAGTGTCCGCAAAATGATTTGATGACCGAGGGAGTGCCTCGATGTCGTACCATTCAAGATTTGCCAAGAATTTGTCCACAAGGGCTTTGTAGGCTTGTAGAATTGGGCATTTACATTGGAATACCCCTTTTACTTGGTTGACAATTAACAGCGAATCACCAAAGATGTTCAAGCGTTTGATGTTCATGGTGATTGTTGTCTGAAGACCTATGAGCAAGGCTTCATATTCTGCATTGTTGTTGGTGCATGGGAAATCTAGTTTAAATGATAGAGGCATTGGAGCCCCTTGTGGTGTGAAGAATACGATTCCCATGCCACCCCCTTGCTCACATTTAGAACCATCAAAAAATAGGGTTATGTCGGCCTATGACTCAGGCTCATCAAAATCTGGCGATTCTGAGACATGGAAGACCCCATCATCGGGTAGCTCTATGGTCAGAGGTTGATCGTCTTTGAGAGGAGCCTCTGCTAGTTGATCGGTGATGACTTGACCTTTGATGGACTTCTATCCAATGAATTCGATGTCAAACTCCATCAACAACATGATCCATTTCGTCGTGTGGCTACTGTGATAAGTACGACTCATCATGTACCGCAATGGATTCTCCTTAGACACAACATACATCATGTTGCTCAGCATGTAATGGCGTAGCTTTTTGGTAGCAAACACCACTGCCAAGCATAGCTTCTCAACGTATGCATAGTTAAGTTCATAACTGACCGGGTGCGGCTAAGATAGTAAGTAGCCTGTTCTTTGTGTAGTTCATTTTTTGGGCTAGCATGGTGCCCAGTGCCACCTCAATAGATGAGATGTATAAATAGAATGGCACTCCTGGTCTAGGTGGTGCCAATACTGGTGGTGAAGCCAAGTATTGTTTGATGTCATCGAAGGCGGATTGGCACTCGTCATCCCAATGAAATGCTACCCCCTTGTGCAATAATTTATTCATGGGTCGACACTTGTCAGATAGCTGCGCTATGAAGCGCTTGATTGACGCGACCTTTCCCTGTAGGCTTCTGAGCTGCTTGATGGTAGTTGGGGGGAGCATTTCAAGGATTGCCTTGAATTTATGTGGATCCACCTCGATGCCTCATTTTGAGACTATGAAACCCAAGAGTTTTCTAGATGTGACGCCAAATACGCACTTCTTGGGGTTTAGTCTGACTTTGTGTTCGATGAGGCGATCGAGGATCTTGCTTAAGTCATCGAGATGATCTGGGCGCAAAAGAGATTTGGCCAACAAATCATCCATGTAATCTTCCAAAGTTTTATGCATGTGATCATGGAAGATGTATGTCATGGCACGTTGGTAGGTGGCACCAAAGTTTTTAAGGCCAAAGGGCATGACCTTATAACAAAATGTCCCCCAAGGCATTGTGAACGCCATTTTTAGTTGGTCCTCGAGATTGATACGAATCTGATTGTATCCCGAGAAACCATCCATGAGGGATAGCATTTCGTGGCCTGTTGTAGCATCTACCAATGCATCGATGCTAGGCAAGGGGAAATCATCCTTAGGACTCACTTTGTTTAGATCTCAAAAATCGGTGCATATGCGAATCCTCCCGTCAGGCTTTTTGATGGGCACCATGTTGGACAACCATGGTGGGTAATCCATGCAGATGACAAACTGTGCATCCAATAGCTTTTGTAATTCATCTTTGACCATTAAGGCCACTGTTGGGTGCATCTTACGTAGTTTTTGCTTAACTGGCTTGACTATCGGATCAAGCGTTAGATTATGCATGACTAGCTATGGGTCTAGCCCCGACATGTCTTTGTAGGACCATGCAAAAACCTCCTTCTTCTCTTTGAGAAGGGCAATGTAGTCGGCTTGCTCTTCGGGGGATAGACTTACCCCCGACTTGATGATCTATGGATTCATTGGATCAGAGCCGATGTCTACGTCAGTCGTCTCCTCGACTGACATGTGGGACCCGTCCTCCAACTGGTGTGGAGTTGGGATCAAGTGGATATCATTCACTAAATTTAGATCTACGTTAGGAACTTTGGGTCCCTCTTCAGCATGGAAGATATCCTGAGTTGGTCCTGGGGTGAAATGAAGCATCTCACCGCAAGGCCAATACTCTGATGGGGATGGTGGTGAGTTAGCGCGATCCCAGTCTATGGCATCTAGGTCTAGATACAATGACCATGCTGGATCGGCTGGATTGCGGATGGGGGTGGTTAAGTCAATGGAGATCATGTTGATGAAATGATTTTGGTCTCCATTACCATGGGTGTGGTGACTCGGACTTCCTTGATGATTTTTGTGCTCCGGATCTGGCTCTTGGGGTATTGGCACAAATGGATCGGCCCTATGTGTGGATAAAAGGATAGGGTCTACCCTTGGCACTGATAACTCTATAGGGTCTCTGGGCGGAAGGTGCTCTCTGTATGCCCAAAGTGGTGGATGCAACACTTGGTCCAACTATGCTGGGTTTAGGTGCCACCTATGCCTTGGCCCCATGTTTAGTTGTTCAAACATGTCATCAAGGTCCATGGGGTATTGTTGCTGCCGCATATGATTGAGATATGCCATCTCAGTTTCATCTTCATAATCACTTTCGGAGATCCACAGGCCTTCATTGGCTCCGACGACTATTTGCGACATGTGAGGCTCATCCTGCTCGAGCAAATTGATCTGGTCCCATCGGGGTTGTTCCACTCTCTATGGGGGACCTAATTTTCTTGAGGTGGCACTTGCTCGATTGGAGCATCCAAAGGGAACATTGCCAAGAGGCTTTCTTGGTAGTCATCCATGGGGGTCACTTGTGAGTGATTGCTATCCGATTCGAAAGGGTCCCATGGTGCTACCTCATACTCTGACTCGTCTTTCGAAGATCCTTCCTGACCTTGTCTATATCCCTCTTGTAAGTGAGTTCTCGAACTTTCTCCTTTCTCGATCAAAGGGAAGGGGTTGCTAAGGTCAACAAGGTTGGTTGTCAACAATGGGAGATAATCCCCCAATGTATATGTTGTGTTAGGATTGGCATATGGATCTAATGCCAACCCATCCTTGTTGCCTATCCCTAGGCCTTGCATGTTCTCTACCAAGATGTCAAGGGGTAGGGGGTGGTTGAACCCTACTCCTGACTTGTCGTATGGCATCTGATATCTTGGTTGGCAAAGAATGCGCACTCCTTGCTCATATCTGCCCAACCCATATCCATGCCAATTGCATTGGCCAAGATATCTCAAAGCGAAGTCTGGGTTGGACAAATAGTTGACGTCCTCAGCAAAGGGCTCTTCATCTTCTTCTTCTTGCATGTAAGGTTCAATGCCATTATCGAGGCCCCCATATACAAAGTTTGTCTGATTTGGTGGGTAGCCTAGAGGAACAATAGTGCCGATGGGGAGGCGAGGTCTCCCCATGTCCTGCATGGACTCAAGTGTGGGTGTTGCTACAATGTTCCACACTAGGTACTCCCCCAGGCCCGTATTGGCCATCTCAATGGTGATCGTTGGCGGTTGAGGGGGAGGGAATGGGAGTTCTTCCTGAGTCCACTCCATGTCGGGTGAACTAGGCATCTCGACTTCCATTCGGCTAGGCATCTCCTCGGTAGAGATGGTTGAGACTGATGGCGGTGCCTCTTCTAGGGGTTTCTTCCCATTGTCCTTCGGTGTGGCCACCATAGGTGGCATCATTGGTGAAGGACCAGATGATGAAGATGGACCCGACTGGGGGTTTTATGGACTTAACAATGGGGATGTATGCGGAATCGGACCTTGTTTAGATGGATTCAACTAAAAATCCAAATGTGTTGATGGAAGGGTCGATTGCGGCATCAGCTGTACCACATTGCAATACTTGAAGGGTTCTAAGTCCATCGGGACTACATGCACTTGCCCTTTGAATGTGTACTTTAGGCATTGGTGGGCTATCGAAGGGACACACTTCATGTCCCTGATCCAAGGCCGGCCCAACAAGATATTATAGGCCATCTCACCTTCCAAGATGTGGCACAATGTAGGAATAGTCTTTTGTCCCACCTGGATGGGTAGGACAATTGTGCCAACCGTCGAGCATATCGCATCATTGAATGCTCGTAGAGTATAGGTGGAGGCCACGATGTGAGATGCTGGAAACTTTAGGTGTTTCAATGCCGCTATTGTAATTATATTACTGGATGAGCCAGTGTCCACCAACACCCTCTTATACGAAATCCCGTTGACCCATGCAATGACGTGCAGGGGTGGATCCACCATGTCACCAGTCACTGATTTCAGCTCGTCCTCTCTAAAGGTGATGACTGGCTCGGTGCATCGTTTGACATGTCCCATGAAGTTGTTGAAAGAGTTTGCTTCATGGGGCTGCAGCTCGATGGCTTTTAGTATCTCCATTAGAGCCTCCCGATGGGGTGATGATTGTTGTATGAGCTCGTAAATGGAGAGCCTAGCCGACGTGGTCCTCAAAATTTGGGTAAGTTTGGTCCGAATCATGGCCACTGGTCTAGGTGGAGGAGGTTGTGTAGGGTGCTGTTGAGGTTGTGACGTTGATGGAACCTCTCCTGTAGCCGTAGTGGGGGCAGCTGTGCTTGGGTACCTCTTGTTCCTAGTCACTATGCTTATCATCCCTACATACCCCTGCATGGGGCAGTTCTGTGTCACCTCATTGACTTGTAGGGTTTTTGCCTACGTATCATGGGCAGGTAGGGGGTCTTTGAAGACCTCCATCTATTGGTTGTTTGGTGCTACGGGATTATCCACCACTAGCGTCTTGTTGTCTATTAGGTCTTGCACTAAGATTTTGAATTTCCAACATGCATAAAGGTCATGTCCCTTCTGTCGGTGAAACCTACAGTACAAGTCTTCCCTATAACCTTTGGGTTTTGGTGCATTGGGGTCTACAGGTCGACTCTCTGGTAGGTTTATCAAGTTTGCTATTGACAAATGGTCAAACAAGGAGTCTTTAGACTCTATAAAGGGTGTGAATTGTCGCCTAGGGTGATGTTACTGATTTTGCTCTTGTCGATGATTTTCTCTTTCATAACTGTCAAGAGGGACCGCTTGATAGTTAGCCTTTGGGGGTTGTGTTGCTTGTGCAGGCTTTGGTGCGTTGATAGCAACCTGATTGACCGTAGTGGGTTTCGGTTGCGTGGTCCCTATTTTGGCATTTTTAGGCCACTCTTTCTTTCATGGCTTGGCAATCTCGCCATCCTGTATCTTGATCTCCTCAATGATTCTGGCTTGCGCTAGGGCTTCCTCAAGAGTGGCATATTGCTGTAGCTACAATAGCATGGAGATCGACCTCAAACAGCTCTTTGAGAACATTTGGGTCAGGTCGGCCATGGGAGGGAGGTAGGGCAGCTTTGAAAGCAACGTCCTCCATCGATTTCCATAGGCCACCATGGTTTCTTCCTCATACTTCCTGAGGCTAGCTAGGTCGCTTAGTGACACCTTCTTCTTGGTGTTGAAGGTGAAGCGTTCGAGGAACGCATCCACTAGCTGATCCAAGTTACTGATGCTATGCTTTGGCAACTGAGTGAACCAATCCGAGGCAGGGCCTACGAATATGGTTATAAATGTTCTTAGCAGCAAAGCATCATTGTCTTGAATGCCAAAGCATTGGCTCAGGAATCTAGTCACGTGCTCTTGGGCATCCTCCTCCCCTCTAAAGATTGCCAACTAGGGCAGTTTAAAGTGTTTAGGGTATGGGGGTGCCGACACTGATGGATGCATAGGGTGACTACGGAGCTGGCGTAAAGTGGGATTTTGGGGCCCAGAAGTCTTGGTCTCCATAGACTCTAAGCACTCTAGCAATGCTTTATATGCATCAAAATATTTGATCTCTTCCTCCTTGGTTTGTTCCCATTGCGGGTTGCGGGGAACTTGAGGCCTATGGAGGGGTGGCCGGATAGCACCCCCTCTGCCTTGGTAGGGTGTTTCAGCCCGCTCTTCTTCTTGCTCATACTCCTCATAGGCTTCTTGAGGAGTTCCTGGGTGAGACCTATAAACATGGGTGGGTGCCCGTGGAGGGTGCCCATCATTGTTTTTGGGAGTGGCCTCCCGCTCAAGTCTAGGAGGTCTCGGAGGCAACATTTGGTAAGGTCATGGAGACCTGTCTCGCACCAAGGGGTTGTGCCTCTCATACAACTCTGCCCTCTACATGTGAGGGGTTGGAACCCTCTCAGGCATAGTGTTCTAGAGTAGCTCATCTGTTTGATGTCGAATGCACTCTTTGCTAAGGTGATATAGGTGCTCCAACTATTGTTGGTCTTGCTCAAGCTGCATGATTTGCGCTTGGTGGGCGGCATGTCTGGAAAATGCTAGGTCAATTTGTTCCACCGTCTTGAGTCTAGGAGGCCTAGATGCCTCTCCTACATATTTATCTCGGTCATGATGATCCGAGATCTCTATAGGTCACTTCCCTCTGTCGAGGTTGGCGGCATTCACCCGAGGCTCTGGCCTCAGTAGGTGATCCTGATAGATAGCAGGTGCGGAGGCGCATTGCTCCCATGCTTGTGTATTGCTCTTGAGGAATGTAGTGGTCTTCCTCGTGCTCCCTTTCGTATATGTGAAAGGGGCGGGCAGAGTTGGCTCGCCTTGTCTGAAGAGCCTTGCGCTCTGGATTTGGCCTATTGTTTCTAATAGTAATAAGGGGTAGAGGAGGGATGATGTAATCATGTGGCCCCTCCTTATGGACCCTATGCTTTTCTAGCACTTCATTGCATGGTGGCCACTCATAACGAGCATCTAAGGGAGCCTTCCCGTTTATGTTGAGTGCCATGTGTAAGGATTCTTCCTGAAAGGGTCTATGTTGAATGGGAGTGTCCCTCGAAGGGGTGCCTCCATAGTCCCATTCCGTCATGGTATGATGTGGACTATTTTGTGGGTCAGGCCACCAAGGTGGTATGACCAAGTCCTTGGGGCTATAGCGGAGGTGACTTGTGCCTCCTTGTACACTTTCCACAGCCTCTGCCCGTGATTGGGCTTGGCTACGGGTGTACACCATGGTGGTGTCTCTCTACAAGCTATGTAGGTTTTTATCTTCTTTATGATTTTTATTCTACACTAAACAAAAGGAACCACACAATCAAAGAAGTGATTATCTCGTTTATAGATTAAAGGTGTGCCCTAAATCTGGTTTAGTGTGTTTTGATTTTTGTTTTGAAAGCTTTGTAAAGAACGTGTTGTTGTACATGCAATATGATGGCTCTTATGTCTCCCAAAATGGTCGCCCCTTCAATATACCACTACCAGGCCATTATACCAAACCTCTCAATATACCCGCCCTTACGTGAGGGAAACTATTGGTACATGAGAGCAGAATGGTACGTGGAACATAGGCGGTACGAAAGGGGAATCACCCTATTTTTGACACCTACCATAGAAGACTTATCCTCATGCGTTGGGAATCACCCCAGCTACACTTGGTCAGCTTTCATCAGGATTTATGTCTAGCAATAGTAGCGATCGGGGTTATGTATGCAAAAATTCAAGCCAAGGTGGTGATGAAATCCACCGTTGGTCTTGATCAAGGGTTGGGGTTTTACGACCAACTCCTTGGTGTTTAAATTACCACGTGGTGTGTGGGGTTCTTTTTATTTGCGCAAAGAAAGAAAAACATGCAGTAAAACTCTCCTATGCAAGCAAAGAAACATGAAATGACAGAGACAGAAAATAGAAAATGACAGAGGATGCTCAGAACCCCTACCTCTTCTCTGCCCAAACCGGATGCCTCTGAGTTTCTACTCTAAAACTACATAGAGAGCTAATCATCCCGGGGTGGGATGAATGCCCATTCGTCCCTGGGTGACACGAATTCCAGCTCTGTATTCGCCACAGGGTGGAACGAGCAGCAGTCCAGTGCTTGAAATATTGACACCTGCAAGCAAAAACACACAAATTTTGATCAAAAATTTGATCTCAAAATTAGGGGACAGGGTCCCACCATGATCGCCACTGAAAGCACGAGGATACGGAAGCAAACAAAAGGGAAATGTAACGCTAAGTCCTACGAACGAGAATGCATGAAAAGAGGGAAAACAAATGAATTGAAATGAGATTTAAAGCAAATGTAAAAGTGCAGCCCTTTATTTTATTAATTTTCTTGAGATCGGGTTACAATGTGTCTCCTCCCTTTTCAGGGGCTGGGAGCATCGGACATAGTTTTGTTACACCACAAATGAGATATTCCCCTTTGGGATCTTCCGCGTGCCCACATTGAAAATGGGTGGACCAAACGTCACCGCCGCTTGCGTGAGTGCATCTATAGTTCCTTGCTACCCCTCTGGTGTCAAGATCCTACGTTCAGAGAAATAGTAAACGGTTAGTAGCACCTGCGGATGGAGGGAAACATGCGATCCCCAAGGCCTACGGTTAATGCATGCATAAAATAATTAAAATGATAACTAAAACATATCAGAATGAGCTAAAAATTTTACAGAAGCAAGAAAACATTACCAGGAACACACTACAAAAGGAACAGTCAAGAAATATGCCACATATTTCTAATCGCTCCGGGGTGGGACGATTAGGACTGTCATAAAATGTCAGTAGGTGACCTCCTAAATGTCCCATCCAGGGGCCTCCAAAACACCTACAAAGTTGGGGTTAGGCAAAATGGGGCATTTTGGGATGACCCAGATGGTCGGATTTTGCATATTCTGCCTCGATCACCCTGTATCCGATGATGCTCCCTGTATGTTAGTGAAAGCGAGAAACATTGAAAGCACAGTCAAAACTCATCCAAATGACATGAAATTTAAATGACAACATATGTAAATGACCTAGAATCAAATGCAAAAAAAATAGTATGGAAATCTACCACATATTTCTAATCACTCCAGGGTGGGGCGATTAGGACTACAGCAGTGCGGGGGGCGCCCGAGGGCAGGACGCCCACCGTTTGGGGCTCGGTTTTGGCACCAATCCACTTGGGATGGGTCCAAAACCTCTTATGGGGTTGTGTCAAAAAATTGGGTGGGGTATTGTGGCCAAATGTTTGGGTTTTGGGTCCGGATTGCACTTCCAATAATCACCCAATAACCTCCCTTCCAAAAGAGAGATCAAGGATGTAAGAAGCACAAACGATGGGTGAGGATGTAATTCGGTAGCACTCCATTGCTCCAAATGCTCCTGCTCTATCTATTTTTGGGGTGAGAAGACTCACCATTTTATAGACCTGAGGGTCTCTTGTGAATGAGCATGCAGAGGCGCCACTTGGCCATCATGCCTTGCCAGGGGGAAGAAGATTCCTCCCTGATTAAGGGCTCCATGACTGCCCCTATGACTGCCTCTTTGAGCTCAAAAATGCTCACTCACACTCCATGCATTGAAGGAGGAGTTAAGTGGTGGATCTGAGCTACCATTTGTCAAGGTTTGACCTTTTTCCCATCAAACCTACTATTCACCCCACCCTGGAGCGAATACTGCTAATCGTCCCAGGGTGGGATGAATACCAGTTTGTAATCATCCCAAGGTGGAACGAGTAGGGAGCAAAGTGCCTAAAAGGTGCCAAATTGACCTCTGACCTTCCAAAACTACTGTGGGAGTGGTTAGGACCACTGTTTAACCTCTGGGGGCTGCCCTAGGGGCTGTGTATGTCAATTCGATCAGTGCTTGTCGTCACATAATCGGATTGGTGCTATTTTGGTGTCTACAATATCCTATAGGATGTCGATTCAATCTAGCTATATTTTGGGGTGACTCTTCATCCCAAAACCCTAAGGCATTTATTTGCATGCCCTCTACATTTTTTTTTGTTTGTGTCTATGTTTGTTTCTAGTTGTTATCATTCTGTTTCATTTGCATTTCATGTTAGATCTGCTTGGGGGCAATTATTTGTTTCAAAACCCTAGTTTTCATAATTGCATTCTTGTTAAATAATTACATCCACTCTATTTGCATTCCATTTATTATTTCATGTTTGCACATTTTGTTATGTTTTTTTCCAAAGGTCAAAGTTCATTTTATTATGAATGGTCAGCTAAAAGGAGCAAGGGGGCTTGAATGCTATGCCTACTATAGTGGCATAAGTAGGCCTCCAAATGTTGATCAAATTTTCTAGGGTTTGTGAAGTTATTTTGCAAGTTTTAAACCATTGGATATTTTGGATGCAAGACAAATCTTGGATCAAACAACCAAAATTAGATAATTATCTTTAATAAAACTTTTAGGTTGTGTGTTGTTTTATTTATCTATTCTTGTTCATAATATATGTTACAAATAAAAAGAAAAAATATTTAATCACTTTTTAGGTATTGAAAAGAATAAAAGCATACAATGTGCATTTAGGGTTTAGTCTTGTTTGTGCATTTCCCTTGTGCCCTTGCTCAAAATATAAATATTTCATTATTGCAACCTAGGGTTAGAAATCATTCAATCAAAGAATCATACTAGGGTCAGTCATTGTCTTCTTGTATCCTATGTGGCCTACATTGTTCTTTTATTTCTATAGTTTAGCATAGAAAGGCCAAACATAGGTGATTGATTAATTGACACATTTAATACTTCCACCTTGGACATGGAGTGAGTACTAAAACCATTCTTTGTGAACCCATCCTTTCGTGTCCCTAAGTGTAGAGAATATAACACAACCCCATGGTTTACCTTAACTCCCAATGGATCCACTCAAGAATCATACACAATATAGTAGTTTTTCCCCTCTATAGTCATACACCTTTGTTGGACACTTTCGTAGTACTATAATAGTTGGATGTTGAATAACTCAATATATATAGCTTAACATCAATGGAGTAGGATCAAATTATTGATACATGGACAAGGACTATTAGAAGGTAATCCACTCAAATGTATAGAGTGGTCAAGGCAAGACAACTTGGTCACCAAATGAAATGGTTTGCTAAAATCATATAAAGAGATATTTTCCATGCTTGATGTCAAAATTTGACATAGTGAAGACCATTACTTTAAATGGTGAATAAATTATCCAAGCATGTGACCTTTTTGTGACATGGTCTATTCTAAAAATGCATAGAAATTTATTTTCTATTCTAACCACACTATTAGGGGCAAAAATTTGTGCTTGAGACTTTGTTTTGATCCATTCGTAATGTAATGGAAAACATAAAGGAAGATATAAAACTTTTCATAAGAAATCTATGTTGGAAAAATCACATCAAAACGTGCTTTGCATGCACTAAAAAATGTAAAACAAAATACTTACTAAAATAGTAATTTTTTTATTTTTTAAATTTTGTAGCCAAAATTAATCTCTAGCCATGTTGACAAATTAGTAGAAGATAAAACACAAAATAAAAGTCATATGCATGTATTTTTTAGTTAAATGAACTTTGTAACTCATGGAAGGTTTTGTGTGGGTAACCTTCTAACTCATGAAAGGTGAACCACCCCATTTCCATATGGGTGAACCACTCCATTTCCATATGGGTGACCTTCCATATTCAATACACTAGATTTCTAATATATTAATTCTTATATAAATAGAGATGCCCCCTTGACTATAAAAAACATGAGTAATGGATGCAATGTTTTAGCTTCACGCCGATTCCTATAGATTCCTTGATATGTACTATATTTATTGAGAAATAAAAGCATTTTATTAATTTTTAAAATACTCTTACAATCTATTTTATTATACTCTATTACTTCTAAATTACATTCTTTCTTGTTCTTCCTTAACTCAAAATTTTGGATTTCAAACAGGCAAGATTCTATGTTTTGGATCATATAAGGTATATATTAATTTGGACAAGTGCTCATTTGGCATGATGAAGATTTAATACATTGGGTATATTTTTTATAAAAAGGTAGTTCATGTTGATCCTAAGAAAATTCAAGTGATTAGAGATTGGCCTATCCCAAAGACTCTACTAGAGCTTCATAGCTTTTCGAATCTTGTCAATTTCTATAAAATATTTTGATAGAAAAATATTTAATCACTTTTTAAGTATTTACCATTATCCAAATGAAAAAATCCCTATACCATTATCCAAGCATGTAAAAAATTAAAGCACTATAATAAAATATCGTCCATAGAAACCATAGACCTCTAGAGTTTATTCATGCACAAAGTAATGTAACAAATGAAAAACATCAAAATTGGACCACATTTCTATAGAAATATTATTTAATAATCACACATAATAAAGGAGTGACATGGTTATGCACAGTGGCAAATATTCACAAATTGGGCAAATATTAGCATTTTCAAAATTGGAAACTGGCAAATATGAGGACCCTTGACATTGGCCCATTCACTTCAAAATTTTGGGACTAATTTTTTCTTAGGGTCAATTCCCCACAATATATATCCAAGCATAGGAATATTTGTACTCGTTAGAAAGCTCTTTTCAAGCCTGATCTAATGGTGGTATTTGTATGAAGTTATAAAATTCTTTAATAGGTCAAAATTTGTCCCAAAGGTGACCTTAATTTTTAGTGCTTAAAATACCCCAAATTTTGGTGTGAATATGATTGATTTTATTTGCTTAGTATTTGCCTTGGTTCACCTTGATTTTTATTAGGATTAACCATTTTTTTACAAGTACATTTCGAGTCCAACCCCTTATGCATAACCCTAGAGCGATAATTTAGTAGCAAATTGTTTGAGTTGACCTCCTATCATAGAACTCAACACCGTTCATATTTCCTGTAGGCATGATACTTCCCATTGGTCCACCTTGTATGAAGTAAATTATGACTATATAAATGCATACCAATCTCTTTGTGTGGGTAATCATGTTTCTATTTTTTTTTGCAATATAACCTCCTCTACTACATGGGACATCTTTGTGTACCAACTAATGAGTGTTCAAATATTATTTAGCAAACACACTTCAAAAAAGTAGTATGCCACTTTGTTGTGGAAAAACATTGGAAGTACTTTAAAGTACTTATATTGGCCCAAAATAAGGAACAATTGCAAGAGGTGCATCAATTCATGTACCCCTAACATTGTTGCAAACCCAACCAAGAAAAAAAATGACTATATACACCATTGCTAGTTCCATCCAAGCCTTTGAAATCTATGTTCATGGATTTCCACTTAGGAATTCCCATATCTAAGCAAATAATGATTGCATTTTTATAGTAGTTTATCATTTCAAAAATGGCTATCATGGTTCCTTGTACGAAATTCATTTTAACTATGGATACTATTAAGCTTTATTTTAGTCATATATGGTCCATTGTTGGCTTGCCAAAGTCCATTGCATTTGACAGGATAACAACTATTTGAGTATTTTTTGGTCCACCCTATGAAGCATGATAAACACCAAGTTGACCATGTCCATAGCCTTCCATCCTCAGACTAATGACCAGATAAAAATTATGAATCAACATATTGCACATCATATTTAAATGTATAATTCCAAGCATCCTTACACATGGGATGAGATCCTCCCCTACATTTAACATGGGTTTTAAATCCTTGGAACCTAATGATATAGCCCTTACCATAAAATCTATGGAGTAGTAACTTCAAAATATGTAGAAAAGATAAAACTATTTGTGGAAAATATTCAACACATTCAATAACAAGTCCATGACCTTGAAAAATAAAAAAATACATGCAATGAAATCATTAGCATCAAGTCTCAAATTAATTCATGATTGGAGATAAGATATGTTCATGTTTTAAAAAATAGAGACTTTTGTAGGATCCCATAGGAAGATTAGATCTCTTTATAATAGACCATACACCATCAAAAAAGGGTTAGAGAAAATACCTTTGAATTGAATCTTAGTTTGCATCCAATTTTTGATGTTGAAATTTTTAGACCCTATCATCCACCTTAGTTGGAAGCTTTTGTAGTAGCATAACGATTAGACATTAAATAACTCAAACCATATAGTTTAGTAGCAGTGGAGGAGGATCAAATTGTTGACACATGGAACAAGACCACTAGAAGATAGTCCACTCAGATATGTAGAGTGGTCAAGACAAGACAACTTGGTCACCAAGGGGAATGACTCAATAAAATTAGACAAAACAATTTTCACACTTGAATGTGAAAATTTGATATAATGAAAACCATTGCTTTTCAAATAAAATGGATGATCTGAATATGTGACCTTTCTATAAAATAAATTTATGCTCAAAAATACCTAAAGAACTTTAAATATAATAAATACCTTCTATAAATAAGAAAATAATCCTTTTAAATACATTATATTATAATTTAATAATATATATTTTTTATTAATTTAAACGGTTTTAAAAAATACTAAAGATCTTAAGTTTCTTGAACTAATTTTTTTTTACCTTAGCATTCCCTCAAAAACCAAGCCTCCATATTTATTCTATATATCATGGACAAATAACGATTTTCATCTAGTAATCATAGTCATAGCGATTAAACTACATGACTAATGACCCCTCCTCTCTCAATACGACCCTTCCTATTACACGTATTTGAATCTCTAAGTTAAAAGAAAAACTCTATATATTTTTTAAAAGTAGGATTTAAGGTTTCTTTAAGGGTAGTGATGGCCAAAGCTAGGGTTTCAACTACAATAAATTATGGAGAAAGGACTAGGGTTTTGAGTATCAATATGGTCCTCAACCTTGGCAAACCAATGCATAGCATTGGTTCCATAGAAGAGAATGCATGTGATAATGGCTCCTCTCAATCGACTATGCAGGTTTGTGCTAAGAATGGTCCACAAGGTAACCCTCATTCTCTTGATGTAATTCTTCCATTGCCTAAATTTGATTTTGGATGTCACTATTTAAAATCATTCACCCTTGTTGGGTATTTTATTGGACACATCCCTAATTAGTCTTCCCTTAGGGCCTAGGTTAATGTAGGTTGGACTCCTCATGGAGTCAAGCTAAAAATGGTTTAAAATCTTACAAAGGGCTTTTGTTTTGTTTTGTTTTACGAAAAAAACCCATGCTAAGACAATTTACGAGAATGACCCTTGGTACATGAGAAGCTTTTTGCTTATTTTTTCTCCTTGGACCCATGACTTTTCTATTTCTGAGGAAAGATCTACCAAAGTCCTTGTGTGGGTGGAATTCCCAGGACTCCCTCTACCTTTGTGGCCCTTTCTTAGTCACATAGCAACCCCTCTAGGGTGTGTCATTTTGGTGGAGGCAGACAATTTTTTCCATGCACACCCTAAAAAATATATTTACATCGAGATTGATATTTCTCAAGATCTCAAAGAGACTATTGACATACAAGTTGGTGACATTGTGCTATCCTAGTCGATCCACTGCATTAATTTACCCAACACATGTTTTTAATATCAATCCTCAACACACAAGATCAAATATTGTCCTTTGATGCTGCATAATAGGGATAAGGAGAGCCCCACCACACTGAGTGCATCCACTCCTCAACCTTAGGAGGATGGTTGGACAACTATGGGAGGGCATAAAAATAAAATTTTGGCTACTTTTAAAGGTACATAGTCCAACTCAGCACATGTCTCAAAATTTGTAGAAAAATGGTATGAAAAGGAAAAATTGATCCCCCAACTAAAATTGTTAACAATGAGGCTCCTTAGTCTCAATAGATTCATACCCCAATGGGTGCAATAATGGTTTCTTCACAATCTACCCAACCAACCAGTCCTCCAATACATTCCTCCCTAGCTAATGCAAGGTGATCACATAGCCTAATAAGGGGATCTGCAGAAGATGTTTCTTTAGAGAAGAGACTTCATATGACCAGTATTCAGTTGGATAGTTATGTTCCTAATTCATACAACAACTACAATATGTTGGAGTATCTTAGTAGCAGCGATGATATGTCATTGGATGTAAAACCATCATTGATGGAATTGATAGTTCTTATAGAGGAAGCAAAATCTAAAGATCCCTTCCTTTCTATGCGGTTTCAGTGTTCTCGTAGTCCTTAATAGGGGAAAGAAGATGAAGATAATCTAATTGAAAATTGATTTCATCCATTCAACCCAACAGTTCCAATAGCTTTGGGGCGTTGGCTTTGAATAGACACAAGATGCCGGAGCAATAAGTCTACTTGGTGCCTATAGTTGCAGTTCTATAGTTTTGGTTTTTTACTCTAGTTTCTTTTTCTATGCTTAGTTAAGTTGTTTATTTGCCCTTTTAGGGGTTGGTTCCCATTTTGATCATATGGGTGGCCTTACATCCCAAGCTATGATCTTTCCAACTCTCTTTCTATTGTAACCCCTTTTATTTTTATTGAATATAATTATTGGTTCCAATAAAATTTTAGGATTTAATACAAATGTGATATATTATGGAGTGATGAGTGAGGGTGCTCATGTGACAAAGTCAAGGATTCTAACCTCTCTTTAGCTTGTATTAAACATTAACTTCAATTTTTTATCTTGATATTATTTTTTAAATTAATATAAATTTTAAATAAATAATAAATTTTTGTAAAATATTATAATACTTTATTTATAATTTTTATTAAATGATATTAGTTTAATATTTTATCAAATAATATATGAATATTATCTAAACTATTAATATAATTTTTTAATTAAATTCAATAAAGAATTTTTTAAATATCTCAAAGCCTTTTACGAGGGATGAGAGGTTTCCAAACCACAATAAAGCAAGAAAAACAAAATTCAACAAACCAAAATACAGGAAACAGACAGAACCCTAAAAAAAAAAACTGAATCTGCAGGATCCTACACGATCTTCTGCAATCTAAGATTTAAACAAATCGAGGATTTAGTAACGTGGCTCGCCTATTGTTGCATTTATCTTTAAAAAAATTCTAGATTTTATGGACGCATGTGGCTCAAGGACTGGGCAACAAATTTAAGAATTTCGTGCGCCATAAGTAATGTAGGACAGCAACTCAGCATTGAAAACAATTTTAACACTCCCGCCATGTACAAGCGACAACATAGATCCGGATTTTTTGAAGCTTAAATTGCTGGATCAGACAAACATGGAAAGCGCATAGCAACTCAACTTAAAACTCTGTAGAGCCGGATTTTTCAAAGTTTGAAACGTAAATGGCTGGATCAGACAAATCATAGAAAGCGCATAGAAACAACACGAGCAAAACTTAACACCAGCAATACTTCGGACAGGCCCAGATCATTAACGCGGCAAATTGTCGTTGCCTTATTGTCCCATTTCCTCTGGACTCTACCCAATGACAAAGTAAATACGAAACAAGTGGAGGAAAACTATTTTTAGGAATCGTAGCCTTGCTCGGTTTCATTCACAGTTCCTCGATTGACTTTGTTATATTTATTCGACGGAAAGAAACTACTTGAAACCTTGAATCACAATTTATATCTGGCGAACGGCGCTGTTTCGATAGTTCAATTTCTGTCCTTGCAATATATAAGTTAATGGATGTGGCCGGGGCAGCACTTCTGGCAGTCGGAAGCATAGTACTTTTATTAGTGTTTGCGCATGCCCGCACGACATTAATTCTTTTAGTTCGCATAGGTATAGAGTTCCTACACAAGGTCTGCGAACCTCCGATCATTCATGGCGCTATTAACAGCAACAACATACTATTAGATGACAACCTTTCGGCTAAAGTCTCTGAGTTTGGCATAAGACAACTTACGGCTCAAACAAACAATACGATACTGACGTCGATGAGAGGAAGTGTGGGATACAATGAACAGGAGTAAGTTTCGCTTGAACATTTCTCAAAAATCGTTTCACAACCATGAAGTTTTATATGAAATAACATTATTCTTTCCAGGGAACAAGTTAATAGAAATTTGAGCACGGAAAGCGACGTATATAGCTTTGGTATTGTGCTTCTCGAGATGATCTGTGGTCGCAAGCCATTGTTTGGGGTTTCCAGGGCTCCTCCTTATGTCCTTAACATAGCAGATTGGGTGAGTCTACCTCTTCTTTTGTTTATGCGTAATCTTTTTGCATCTCCAAACGTAAATGGCGATCTTACATGACATTATATTTTCAGGCAAGGCAACACGTTGAGGCCGGTGATTTAGAAAGCATAGTAGACCCACGTATGGACAGTAATTGTGATATGGCCTCTCTGAAAAAGGTCGCCGATATTGCGCTACTGTGCGTCAGCGAGAATAGAGTTAATCGACCTACAATGAAAGAAGTACTTGTTTGCTTGGAGGTCGAATCTAAAAGTCAATATATATTTTTGGTAAATAAGTATATATTTTCATGGTTGGAATTTTTTTTTACATTAAAATTTTGTTATAGGATTTAAAAGGTTTATGAACACCACCATACTCTTTACCAATAAATTTATAAAACTTACAAATCTTTAATCCCGCTCTTATAAAATTCCACCCGATTAATCTATTTAATATTTAACATCGCTTATGATTATTTCTGTGGAAGTAGTTGAAACTTGTGGAATATTTCAAATATATTAACAAGAGCGCTCTTATCTATTCCTCACCCATTAATCTATTTTGATATAGGCCAACGTTCTTATCTAGACCATCGATTTTGTTTATCAATCCAAAGAGAATATCATGTGGCATTAAATCTATTTGAAATCCAAATATTTTCAACATCATTTTCGACCACACGCCTACACTTGATCAATAAAAGTACTTACTTTTAATATTTGAGGGATGGAGATTTTGAAAAAAAAAAAAAAACTGTTTTACGTAGGTTAATAGATTACTTTTAATATTTGAGGGATGGAGATTTGTAAAAAAATAAAAAAATAAAACTGTTTTATGCAGGTTGGTAGAAATTCATAATTTAGAATTTTTGTTAATTCAAAAAATAAAATGGTTAGTTATGAAAGTGATGAAATATCTTAGTAAATTGTTTAAAGGATGAGATTTTTTGGTCTTGATGCTGTAGGAGCCTTAGGAGGAGTGGCTACAGGGTGGAAGGTAAATAAGTTTAGGTTAACCAAATTTGCATTGCTTGACTTAGAAGTAGAGATCAAATTCTTTTTAGTGGAGCTTGTGGAAGCAGTGACAATGGTGAACAGTTATGGCCTCTATAAAGTCATGATGGGATAAGTTTTTGGATCAAAAGTTTTCAGAAGCTAATAATAATAATTTTAGGAGGTGGTTTAAACTTAACTTTCTCGAGGAGTGAATTGTGGGGTTTTGCTACTAGAATTGATCCACTAGCTAATTAATTCATCCAAAATTTTGAATCCAAGGGGTTGGTAGAGTTGGTGCCTATAAAATCTATCCTAACTTGGAGAAACATAAGGACAAGAGTTGATAGAATTTCTAAGTGACTAGATAGATTCTTAGTAGTAGAGAGTTTGGTAAATGAAACTTATAGATTGAAGTCTTGGATTAAAGTTGGATGTGAATCTGATCCCTCTTTTACCATGCTTATTTTAACAAAAGAGGAGAAAAAACTACATTGTTCTTTTAAATTTAATTCTAAGTGGTTAAAATATGATAACTTTGTAACTCTAGCCAAATCAAAATGGGTGAATTTTAATTCTAGTCTAAGAGAATCTACTTGTATATAGTTTGTAGCAAATTTAAAAAGGGGTAAGGCATCAATGGCTCTGTGGGACCATAGAAAAAAACTAATGGATGAGAAAACATTGAGGGATATTGAGGAGTTTGCAATGTTTACGTAGCAAAACTTCGTAGAATGGAGTGATTCTCAATTGCAATGCAAATCAAATATGAGATATAATGTAACCTGGTGAATACAACCACTTAGAGAGGGTAGATCTCATAGCCACTTAGAGAGGGTGAAGTATCTTGTGTTAAACACAATTCAAATGAATGTTCGATGATGAGAAATTAAATAAATTGTTCTACCTAAAATATATCAAAGGTACTTTTGGGGTGTACAATGTTGAATACTATGGCGCCCATAAAAATTTGGACAGCCTACTAAAAATTTGGACAGCCTACCCAGATTCGTGGCGGCTACCGATTTCACCATGTAAATTAAGAAAAATAGATGAAAGGATCAATGAACCAATATGACCAATTGGTGAACCGACACGTCTACTTTGGGATCGTTACATGGCTCCCCCATCAGAAAGCTTTATCCTCAAAGCTGGAAAAGACTAGAAAATACTCTCAGGATCCCATGTAGCATCTTCTTTTGGAAGGTCCTACCACTTAATTAGGAAACATTAAATTTGGCATGATCGAATATGACGTACTCTAGATCGTATTATAGCTTCTATTTGGAGAGTTATATGACATTCTTCATCATGTAGTGGAAGCTCTATCTGGGATTGCATGTTTTGGCCAATAACTTATTCAGGGTATGACACATGGAAAACTAGATGGATGCGAGATGATGGAGGAAGCCCTAATTTATAAGCTACTTCACCAATGTGATAGACCACTTTATAGGTCCTATAATATCGAGGAGCCAACTTCTGATTAGACTTGATCTTTAAGAAAAACTACTTATAAGTTTGCAAGCATAAAAAGATCATATCTTTGACGTTGAATTGTCATTTTGAATTATGTAGACCATGTTGTTGCTTCATACGATTCTATACCTAGATCAAATTATCTTTAAGAAGTTTAAGCATCACCTAATGTTGTTGTAAACAATCATCTACATGAGTTACCTTGGAATAGCTAGGAACATAGTCTGCTATTGTTGGTGGCTTCTGACCATACAAGGCTTTGAAGAGAGACATCTTAAGATAAAAATGGTAAGAAGTATTATACCATCATTCTTCTAAGGAAATCCATTGTATCTAGTGGTATTATTTATCTTGAGAAAAACAACAAAGGTAAGTACATATTTGTTAACAATATTTGTTTAACCGTATGACTAGGATGATATGCATAAGACATACTCAACTTGGTACCACTATGGTGAAATAGTTCCTTCCAAAAATTACTAGTGAATATAGGATCATGATCACTCACAATGGTTTTGGGCATACCATGTAGTTTAAAAATAGAATCAAGAAATACCTTAGCCACCTTACTTGCAGAATAGGGGTTTTGTAGGGTACAAAAGTGGGTATATACGAAAAGATGATGTACTACCATCAAGATCACTATTTTACCTTCTGATTTGGGAAGCCCCTCATTGAAGTCCATGGAAATATGCTCCAACTGGTAGTTAGGGATAAGTAAGGGTTGTAACAATCTAGGAGATTTAACTATTTTCCCTTTGTTATATTAACATACCTCACACTTAACACAAATATCTTGACATCTGATTTTAAGCCTTTCCAATAGAATGATTGCTTCACCTGTTGGTATGCTTTTAAGAACCTATAATGTCCTACAATATAAGATGCATGTAGTTCTTGGAGAATCATTGAATTAATAATGGAAGATTGATGAAGGTAAATACGATCTTTCTTATGAAGTAATCCATCAGAATAAGAGAAGTAATAATGTAAGGATGATCCTAATTTTATATCTTGAAAGGCTTGAACAATCTCTAAATAAGCCATCCATTCTTCTTAAATTTGGAAAATCCATTGGGGACAAGGACCCAAGATGGCATTGATGGTCACATCATCTTCGTATTTGTGAGACAAAGAATCAACTACCACATTTTCTTTACCTTTCTTGTATTCAATGATAAAATCATAACCTAAGAGTTTGGTCAGCTATTTATTTTGTTTCGGACATGAAAGATGTTATTATAATAAATGCTTAAGGCTACTATGGTTAGTTTTGATGATGAAACAACTACTTAATAAATAATATCTCAATTTCTCTATAGCATGTAAAATAGATTGCATTTCCTTTTCATAAGTGGATCATCCCAAATTCTTCCCTAAAAATTGCTTACTTTCAAATGCCAATGGATGTCGTTATTGCATTAAAACAACTCCAATACCTATTCTAGAAGCATCACACTCAATAACAAAGGGATTTCTACAATCAAGAGTGGCTAAAATTGGAGTAGAATACATAGACTCTTTGAGGGCTTGGAAGTCCTGAAAAGCAAATTCATTCCAAATAAAAGCATACTTTTTAGTAAGAGTAGTGAGAGGTGCCACAATATTACCATATTTGCAGATGAATTTTCTATAATAGCCTATGAATCCTAGAAAACCATTAAGTTTTTTGAGCGATTTTTGAAGAGGCCAATTTTGAATAGGTTTGATTTTATGAGGATCTAGTTTGACTCCATGAGATACTATATGTCCCATATATTCCACCTCTTGGACTCCAAATGCACATTTGGATCTTTTAACAAAGAGTTTTATCCTTTTGCAATAGATAAAGGACTTTATCAACATGAGGTAGGTGATCCTTCCAAGATTTTTTGTATATTAATATATCATCAAAAAAACTAAGATGAACTTACAAAGATAGGGCTTAAAGGCATGGTTCATGAGGTTTTGAAAAGTCGATGGAGAATTAGTGAGATTGAAGGGTATGACTAAGAACTCATAAAGAACCTCATGAGTATAAAAAGTAGTTTTAGGGATATCCTCTTCTTTAACCCTAATTTGGTGAAATCCTGAACATAGGTCTAGTTTGGTGAAATACCTAGAACCATGTAATTCATCCAACAAGTCATCGATTACTGGGATAGAAAATGTATCTTTGATGGTAATCTTGTTAAGAGGATGACAATAAGGATGCATGCACCATGAGTTATCCTTATGGCTTACCATAACCATGGATGATGAATAAGGATTGATTCTTAGATAAATTATTCCATGCTCTAACATTTCTTGGACTAGTTTCTTAATTTATAATTTTTAGGATTATGGATAGTGATAAGGATGCATATTAGGAGGCAGACTATTAGGAATTAGAAGGCAGACTATCAGGAATTATATGAATTGCATGATCATGTGATATCTTAGGAGTTAGATCCCTTGGTTCACTAAAGACTTCATAATTATCCATAATATCTTGAAGATCCTTGGGAAGAGTTGTAGGAGAATAGTCCAAGGATTGAGTCTCAATGGAATTTATTTGGGCAAAAAAATCATAGTCAACTTTCTTAAATATCTTCTCCATGCTATGTGAACTCACTACCCTGGAAGGAGGAAGTTGAATCCCTTGAAGACAAATGACCCTTCCATTCTTTGTCTATTTGATGTATATTTTTTGAAGATTAATAGTAACATTGCCTAGCTGAGATAACCATTGTGCTCTCAAAATGACATCTAAGCACCTTAGGTTCATAATAAAGAGAGTACCTATCCATGTATAATTTCCCATTTGGAGTGTAATATTAGATGTTCGACCCACACATTGGGCATTGCCTCCATTTACAATAAGTACTTAAAATTTATCTTGATTAGAAGAATGGATAGACAAGCTAAGGATTTGATTTTTTTATAATCTATGAAGTTATGTGTACTTCCTAAATTTATTAACACATTAACACATTGGTGTTTAATGAATCCTTGTACATTGATAGTATGATGAAGTTGGATACCCATAAGTGCATGTACTTAGAGAGCCATTATATCATCCTTTTGTGTTTCATCATTTGTTAGTTCTATATATGGCTTAGGTTGAGGTAAATATTCTTCCTTAGTGACTAATGCATCATCATATTCCAGGTGAAAGTTTTGACATTGCACACAAGATTGATCTCTTGGGCTATCTTGTACTGATAATGTAAGCAAAGGGGTACAAAAATTCAATCACCTGACAACTATGAGAAGGAATCAATTTGTCTAAGTATAGATGTCACCCAAGATATTGTACCAATAAAATAAGAAAATGGGTACAAAAATCCTATCACTTGACACTTCATAATGGCTTAAAATTGGGTAAGTATCAAAAGTATCAGCCTTTGAGGGAGGATGACATCCACAAAGAGATCTAAAAACCCTGAAAATCGAAAATGAACCCAATAGTAAAAATTTGGCTAAGGTATGAAGCTTGACAATGAAATTAGCACATGGCTATAGAAAGTTAAAATTATAAATTGGAAATTCTACCTAGAACTTAGAAATTGAGCTCAACAATTGAAATATTCCTTTATTGTTGCCCTAAAAATAAGAATGGTATATGATCAAAAACCTAGAAAATAATATGATGTAATGCGAACTTTAGGGAAATATTAAAAATTAGAAAAAAAAAAATTATAACTTCATAATTAATTTCTATTTTTTTTTAGATCTTAGGGAAATATAAAAATATAAAAATTAATAAAATTAAATTTAAATTAATAATAATATTAAATTTCTAACCTATGATTTTGTTATTTTGCAAAATATTTATTGGTGGCTACATTAAATATGGCAGATGTAATGGTAGGCAAGAAATTTCAATGCAAACTAGGCAAGTACAATCATGGAAGATGAAAGATATGGAAAATTAATGATTAGCATAGACTTTGCAGAGTAATGAAGATTTAATGAGGTATGGTCATTCCAAAACTCTTGAGCATTGTGCAAATTAAAATTTAATGAAGTATGACCATTCCATAATTCCTAAGCATCATACAAGTGAAGACTTTATGAGAATGGTCAAAGAAGTGTGCTTTTAATAAGGCACAATCATTGTTAGATAGCAATTAATAGTAAAATGTAATGCTAGGTGAAGGCCAAAAATTTGTATAAATAATGGCTCAATGACTAGTTACAGGGTCAAAAACCATATGTTAGTTGGCCTCCTTTAATTTTATTCTTTCTCTTTGCAGTTGAATAATATTTTTGAACCAAGTTGCTATTATTTTTAGATCTATTCTTGTAATCCATCAAAATGGATAAATCTAAAACAATGTACTCAATGACAATATTTTAATACAAAGGTTTTCAAAATTTGTTATGTTAAATTTGTGCATGCTAATGGTGGTTGAATTCAGTCCATTTCATACTCTTTTGTTCCTCTAAAGATTACATCATCTTGGACCTCAGACTATGTGAATATTGGTCGAGTTGATATTGGTTTAAAATTGGGTTTGTTGCATTACCATATCAGATCTAGAGTTCTCGATAGTATTAGTTTGATTTATTTTATTTTCTCTTACCCTTCAACCTCTAACTTTTCTTTAAAACTTATTTAGATTAGGAGTAGATTAATTTTTCATCCAAAGCATTGAAGCTATTTTCTATAGTGCATTTTTAAATTGCAATAGCGTCAAAATAATCATTTCTAATATATATGTGATATATTTTAATTGCAATGAATGATATATATTAGGCAATCATAGTTTGTACAACTTAAAATTTAATTGTCTTTACCCATTTTATGTTTGCTTAGCTCACATATGTTATAATATCAATATAGTGGAATAATTTTTATGACAGTTTAAGTCTTTGATTTATAAGTATTGTACCAAAACTTTTATTTGTTTAAACATAACCAACAAAGACCCCTTAAAGTAATAGTTATCAATGACCTATAAGTCTATCCACACTAGCCAAGACCTGGCATAGACAAACCTTGGTGGAAAGAGATTTTCCTTTCAAGATGGAACATATCTCTATTCTAAGTACATTGACATGCCATTGATAATGTACCATTTGCATGCTCAATAGGAGTGGGAGGATTACCTACAAGAATCACAAAGAAGATGACATATTTGTTGATTAGCACCTCAAACCTTTGAGGATCATAAAGATAATATGCCTTTGAGGTATCATAATACCCTACAAGTATATACTTATAACTCTTTGATGACTACATGTTTTGAATATCCTTGGGCATATGAGCCCATTCTAAAGACCTAAAGATTCAAAATTAAGACACATAAAATAGCCCTAGTAGGAACCTTGTTGGTTATATATCCTACATAAGTGAGCACATCACCCCAAAAATTTTGATCTAGTCACTTGGTATGGATCATACAACATACCATATCTATGATTACCCTATATTTTATTTTTGCTACACCATTTTGTTCAAGAGTGTAGTAAATATTCTCATGATACACTATTTCATGAGGGGAAAAAAATCATGAAGAGCATGACTAACATATTCATAACCCTATCTATCTTTAGATACTTGATCATTTTTTCTAGTTGATTATCATTTTATCCTCAAAATGTTTGAATCTATCAAGCATTTCATGTTTGGTGTGAAAGGAATATAACAACAAATATCTAGAAAAATCATTAATAAAAAGAATAAAGTACCTATTTCCTAAAATAGAAGGTATTTTCATAGGTCCATACATGTCAATATGTATGATCTCTAAAGGGTAAGATGCATCTATAGCCATATGGACACATTAATAGAAGATAAAACACAAAAGTAAAGGGCATATATATGTAATTTTTAATTAAAATAACTTTGTAACTCATGGAAGGTGAATGAATAGATTTACATATGGGTGACCTTCTAACTCAAGAAATATGAAACACCACATTTCAATATGGTGACCTTCCATATTCAATATGATGGATTTCAAGTAAACCAATTTTTGTATAAAGAGAGATTCATCATTGACTATAAAAAGCATGCATATTGGATGCAATGTTATAGCCTCACATATCTTCTTAGGTATTGATTGCATTGTATTCTATTTTTTAACTAATAAAATAATTCTATTATTTAACTTATATATTCTTGTGTTTTGGTTTATTTCACACTATTATTTCTAAATTACATTCTTTCTTGTTATTTCCTAAGTCAAAATTTTATTTTTTTTAAATAGTCATACTTCTAAGTTTTGGATCACACAAGCCATATGTTAATTTGTAGAAGTGCTTGTTTGGTATGATGAAAATTTAGTACCTTGTATATATTTTTGACAAAGACGAAGTCCATGTTGATGCTTTAGAACATTTAGGTAATTAGAGATTGGCCTACCCCAAAGACTCTATTAGAGATTCATATCTTTTTAGGTCTTGTCAATTTCTATAAAATATTTATAATGATATTTTCACACATTTTACAATCCAAGTGACCAAAGGAGGTCCCAAATCCAAGTTTCATTTGGGAAGATACATAATAGAGGGAATTTGGGAGGTTGAAGGACCAATTGTGTTTAAAACCTATCCTTTTACCACCTAATTTGCATCAACCCTTTAACGTAATGAATGATGCATTACAATATTCTTAGGGATCATGGGTGTCCAATTGACAATCATAGTAAATCATTAAACCAAACAATTCAAAAATACCCCACATATGACTATAGACACCAAAACAACACCAATCCAATTATTTGACTGCAAACACTAATCGCATTAACACACACAGCCCCAAGGGCATCCCCCAGAGGTCAAACAGTGGTCCTAACCACTCTCACAGCAGTTTTGGAAGGTCAGGAGTCAATTTGGCACCTTTAGGAACTTTGCTCAATACTCATTTCACCCAGGGATGATTTCAAATTGGGATTCACCCTACCCAGGGATGAATAGCAATATTCGCTCCAGGGTGGGGCGAATAGCAGGTTTGATGGGCAAAAAGTCAAATCTTGACAAATGGCAGCTCAAATCCACCACTTAATGCTTCCTTCATCGCATGGGAGTGTGGGTGAGTGTTAGAGGCAGTTGCAAGGGCAGTCATGAAGTCCCTAATCAGGGAGGAATATCCCTCCCCCTGGGAAGGCATGATTGCCAAGTGGTGCCTCTGCATGCCCAATTCAAGAGACCTCCAGGTCTATAAATTGGTGAGTTTCCTCACCCCAAAAGAGATAGAGAAGGAGCATCTTTGAGCAACGAAGTGCTATCATTTTAATTTCACACCCACACCCTTTCAAGTTGTGCCTTTCACATCCTTGATCTCTTTTGGAAAAGAGGTCATAGGGTGGTTATTGGAAGTGCAAAATCCAGAACCAAAACCTGAAATTTGGTCACAATATCCCACCCAATTTTTTGACAACACTTTACAAGAGATTTTGGACCCATCCCAAGTGGATTGGTGCTGAAATCAGGCCCCAAATGGTGGGCGGCCTACCCCGGGCGCCCCCACCCCCGCACTGTTGCAGATCTAATCATACCCTCTAGGAACGATTAAGAATCTGTGGTAGACTTCCCTTCAGTAATTTTATTTTGCATTTCATATTATGCTGCTTAGATAGTTTGCAATTTCAATTTCACAACGTTTTGAGCAAATCTTATCATGTTTCATCATTTTTTTGTCTTTACTAACTTGTAGAGGGCATCATCAAAATTTGGGTGTTAGAGGCCAAATTGGGGAAATATGACCATCTGGGTCGTCCCAAAATACCCCCAATTAGCTAACCCCCACTTTTTTAGGAGATTTGGAGCTATCCAGATGTGACATTTTGAGCGGTGCTATCTGGCATTTTGTTGTAGGTCTATTCGTCCCGCCCCGGAGCGAATTCAAATATGTGAGGAATTTCTTGACTGTTCCATTTGTAGTATTTTCTTTGTGAGGTCTTTATGCCCCTGTAAAATTTTTAGATCATTTGGATATATGTTAATTATCGTTTTATTTATTCTTTGCATGCACTAATCGTAGGCTTGGGGATTGCATGTTTCATCTCATCTGCAGGTGCTACTGACTATTTCTTATTTCTTTGAATGTAGGATATAGATGTTAGATGAGTAGTGAAGATTCAAGACTCATCAACACAAGTAGCATCGACGTTTGGTCCGCCCACTATACATGTGGGCATGCCGAAGAAGGAATGGCATCTATGGATGTAACAAAGAAACAAATTTAATGCTCCTCGCCCTTAAAAATGGAGGAGGCGAATTGTAATCGAATTCACAAACATATCAATAAAAGAAAGGTTTGTTTTCCACATTGGCTTTTCATTTGGGTTTCAATTCATTTATGCTTTTCCTATTTCATGCATTTTCAATTCGTAGGACTTAGCATTAAGTTTAGTTCCGTTTTGCATCGTACTTGGAGCTTTTCCTTTTTTTATTTCCATATCCTCATGATTTCAGTGGTGATCATGGTGGGATGGATTTTTGAGAATTTCATCCCCAAGCGACATCTCAAAATGGGTCCACACCCAACCAAAATAGCAATAACATTACCGAACGAAGGCGCCTTTGCGCCTGACATTCTTGGCATTCAAAATAGACATTGGGGTTACAAATTGTCACTATCCTAGTCCCCAAGAAGGCCACCATGGTCGGACCGCTCCACAGGAAGATGGATTTTTGACAATTTTAGCTCCAAAAAGCATCACCAAAAGGGTTAACACCCACCAAAAATAGGTCTAAATATCGGAAAAATGCACACATGTTCAACGATAAGCATTTGAAGGCACCCTTACACAAGTCATCTTGGGTCAAGCGACTCGTCTCTTTTCTCATGTTGGTCATTCCCTCATTGATTCGTCACTTGAGGGGGTAGTCACACTTAGTCACCAATCAACAAATACACACCCAACCATGGAAATGGCATGCATTGAAAGAATCATTGGCAAAGACAATCACGCTCCTGCTTGGGGCAATAAATAAGCAATAATCACAAGCTGATCAATCACTTGGCATTTGTGAATCATGGAATCAAGGTTCCCACAGACAAAAGTTTGTGCCCTTTGCCTATTCATGACTGATCAATGTCCAAGCTCAACTAACACCTCACCGAAAAAGGTTAACACTTGAATTGAGTTCCTTCACTCGTCAGAAGCAAGGATTCAATAATGCATGCACTTTCCATACTTGGGGCATCAAAAGTTGGTTAGGTTACTAAGAAACCCTAATAATTAGTGCTTTGGTTATCTATTTTTGCTCAGCACTGCGCCATGCGCAGCGCTTCCCAAAAAGGGGCATCTGTAGACACCAAAATAGCACCAATCCGATTATGTGACTGCAAACACTGATCGCATTGACACACACAACCCCAAGGGCAACCCCCAGAGGTCAAACAATGGTCCTAACCACTCTCACAGTAGTTTTGGAATATCAAGAGTCTATTTGGCACCTTCAAGCACTTTGCTCAATACTCATTTCACCCAGGGATGATTTCAAACTGGGAATCGCCCTGCCCAGGGATGAATAACAGTATTTGCTCCAAGGTGGGGTGAATAGCAGGTTTGACGGGAAAAAAGTCAAATCTTGACAAATGGCAGCTCAAATTCGCCACTTAACGCTTCCTTCATCGCATGGGAGTGTGGGTGAGCGTTTTCGAGCATTAGAGGTAGTTGCAAGGGTAGTCATGAAGTCCCTAATCAGGGAGGAATCTCCTTCCCCCTAGGAAGGCATGATTGCCAAGTGGCGCCTCTGCATGCCCAATTCAAGAGACCTCCAGGTCTATAAATTGGTGAGTTTCCTCACCCCAAAATATACAAAGAAGGAGCATTTTGGAGCAATGAAGTGTTGTCATTTTACTTTCACACCCACACCCTTTTGAGTTGTGCCTTTCACATCCTTGATCTCTTTTGGAAAGGAGGTCATAGGGTGGTTATTGGAAGCGCAAATTCAGAACCAAAACCTGACATTTGGCCACAATATCCCATCCAATTTGCCTATAATACCCCACAAGAGATTTTTGACCCATCCCAAGTGGATTGGTGCCAAAATTGGGCCCCAAACGACGGGCGTCTTGCCCCCGGGAGCCCCCCGCATTGTTGCAGGTCTAATCGTCCTACCCCGGAATGATTAGGAATTTATGGCAGATTTCCTTTCTGTTATTTTTGCATCTGATTCTATGTTTCTTAGATAGTTTTTCATTAAAATTTCACATCATTTTGAGCAATTTTTATCATGTTTCTATCATTTCTCACTTTTACTAACATGCAGGTGGTATCATCAAATTCTTGGTTATAGAGGCTATATTGGGAAAATATGACCTTCTGGGTCTTCTCAAAATACCCCCAATTAGCTAACCCAAAATTTGTAGGATATTTGGAGCTTCCTAGATGTGAAATTTGGGACAATGCTATCTGAAATTTTGTTGCAGGTATATTCATCCCGCCCCAGAGTGAATATGAATCTGTGTCGATTTTGCTAAATGTTATTTTTTCAATGCCTTCTCGATGATGTTTTCATGCATCTGTGAAGTTTTTAGCTGATTTGAATCTATTTTGGTCATCATTTTATTTATTCTTTTCATGCACTAATCGTAGGCTTGGGGATTGCATGTTTCATGCTCCTAGCCCTTGGAAGGGGGGGAGAAGGATTGTAACCGAGTTCTGAAACATATTAATAAAAAGGGTTGTCTTCCGTATTGGCTTTTAATTGGGTTTCAATTTTTTTATGCTTCTCCCATTTCATGCACTTTCAATTCATAGGATTTAGCGTTAAGTTTAGTTTCATTTACATCGCACTTGGAGTTTCCTTTCTGGTTCTTTGCTTGCTTAGGAAAAGTTGTACTACATGTTTATTTCCTTTCATGCAAAGTAAAAATAACCCCACACATCATGTGGCAACATAAACACCAAGGAGCTGGTCGTAAAACCCCATCCCTTGATCAAGACCAACGGTGGATTTCATCACCACCTTGGCTTGAATTTTGTATTCATAAACCCCGATCGCTACTGTTGCTAGACATAAATCCTGATGAAAGTTGACTGAGTGTAGCTGGGGTGATTCCTAGCACATGAGGATAAGTCTTCTATGGTAAGTGTCAAAAATAGGGTGATTCCCCTTTCGTACCGCCTACATTCCACGTACCATTTGCTCTCACGTACCTACAGTTTCCCTCACGTAAGGGCGGGTATATAGAGAGGTTGGTATATCGGCCTAGCAATGGTATATCAAAGGGGTGACCATTTTTTGGAGTCATAAGAGCCGTCATATTGCATTTAAATGTTCTTTACAAAAGCTTTCAAAACAAAAATCAAAACACACTAAACCAGGTTTAGGACACACTTTTAATATTTAAACGAGATAATCATTGCTTTGTGTGTGTGACCTTTTCTATTTAGTGTAGCATAAAAATCATAAAAAGAGATAAAAACCTACATAGCTTGTAGAGAGGCACCACCATGGTGTGCACCCGTAGCCAAGCCCAATCATGGGTGAAAGTTGTGGAGAGTCTACAAGGAGGCACGAGTCACCTCCGCTATAGCCCTAAGGACCTGGTCATTCCACCTTGGTGGCCTGACCCACGAGATAGTCCACATCAGGACATTTTAGAACAAGACTATAGAGACACCCCTTTGAGGGGTACACCCAGTCAACATAGACCCTTTCAGAAAGAGTCTTTGCACGTACCATTCAACCTAGGCAGAAGAGCTCCTTTGGATGCTTGTTATGAGTGGCCACCACGCGATGAAGCACTAGAGCCGTATGGGGGCCATAAAGAGGGGCCACATGATTATGACATTCCCCCTTTACCCCTTCTCACTTTTAGAACCAATAGGCAAAATCCATAGTGCAAGGATCTTCAAATAGGGCGAGCCAACTTTGCCCATCCATTTCACACATATGAAAGGGAACACGAGGAAGACCATTACATTCCTCAAGAGCAATGTACATCATGGGAGCCATGCACTTTTGCACCCGCTATATACCATGATCACCTACTTAGGCCAGAGCCTCAAGTGAATGCTGCTAACCTCGACAGAGGGAAGTGACCTATTGAGATCTCAGATCATCATGATTGAGGTAAGTGCATAGGAGAGGCATCCAGGCCTCCTAGGCTCAAGACGACAAAACAAATCGACCTGACAGTCGCCAGACATGTCACCTACCAAGTGCAGATCACGCGACTTGAGCAAGACCAGCAGCAGCTAAAGCATCAATATCCCTTAGCAAAGAGCGCATTCAGTGCCAAAAAAATGAGCTACTCCATAACCCGATGCCTAAGAGGGTTCCAACCCCTCGCACCCAAAGAGTAGAACCATATGAGAGGCGCAACCTGTTGGTGCGAGACAGGTCCCCGTGACCTTACCAAATGCCACCTCCGAGACCTCATAAACCTAAGCAGGAGGCCACTCCTAGGAACAACGATGGGCACCCTTTGCGAGGACCCACCCATGGTCATAGGTCTCATCTAGAAACTCCTCAAGAAGCCTATGAGGAGTACGAGCAATAAGAAGAGCAAGCTGAAATGCCCTACCAAGGCAGAGGGGCTGTGTTGTGGTTGATCCACAACACACCCCAAAATTGGGGACCCACCTTTTTGCAGGCTTGTAGAGAAGAATCTCGGTGACCCAGATGCTAAAATTGAAGAAAAGAGGAAAAAATGCCTAAGTGTTGAAAGTGTCGCGAAATCGCGACATGTCGCGAAATCGCTGCCGAAAACAGGAAAGTGTCACGAAATCGCGACATGTAGCTCCATCGCTTCCGAAAAGGAGAAAGAAAAGAAAAATTAAAAGTTGTCGCGAAATCGCGACATATCGCTGGAAAAGAGTGAAAAGGTGTAGCGAAATCGCGACATGTCGTTGAGAAGAAAAGAAAAGGTGTCGCGAAATCGCGACATGCCGCTAGAAAGGATGATGAAAAGTGTCACGATTTCACGACGTGTTTTGCCAAAGCGTACGGATGATGAAAAGTGTCACGATTTCGCGACGTGTTTTGGCAAAGGTGTACGGATGAAAGAAAATGGTCGCGATTTCGCGACGTGTTTTGGCAAAGTACGGACGGAGAAAATGGTCGCGATTTCGTGACGTGTTTTGGCAAAGTGCCCTGAAGGAGAAAATGGTCACGATTTGACGAGGTGTTGCAAAGTGGAGAGAAAATGGTCGCGATTTCGTGACGTTTTTTGGCAAAACGTACGGAGGGCAAAAGCGGTAGCGATATCGCGATAGTTTGCGGCAAGAAGGTCCGAAGGTGAGAACGGTAGCGATTTCGCTACAGTTTGTGGAAAGGAGGCTTAAAATAGAAATCGGTAGCGATATCGCGATAGAAAGCGGCATGAAGGTCCGAAGGTGAAAAACGTCGCGATATCGCGACAGAAAGCGGCATGAAGGTCCGAAGGTGAAAAACGTCGCGATATCGCGACAGAAAGCGGCATGAAGGTCCGAAGGTGAAAAACGTCGCGATATCACGACAGAAAGCGGCCGAAGGCATACGAACGAGGAGGGCGTCGCGATATCGCGACATGTCACGATTTCGCGACATGTCACGTTTTCGCGGCTAGGAAGGTGAACAGGCTGCATGCAGTTTTTGTCATGATTTGCACAGGAAAACGTTACAGAAGGCACAGAAAACGTAGGACACGTGGCGTACAGATGTCAGAGTTGCAGAAGCGTTACATGCAACGAAGGATTTCAAAGGTCTCGGCATCGAGTGAGTCAAAAGCAACGAAAAGAAAGGGAAGTTGAAGGGTCACATGCAGGAAGATGAAACAAAGCGACACAGGGAGAATCGAAGAGCCGTTTCCGTTAGTATAAAGCCAGAAGTGCAGATTGAAAGAGGGGTTGGAAATTGCCGATTGCAGAGTTGCAGAGACAAGAGCTTCATGCTATTCTGGGCCTGCACTTGGGCAATTTCCTTCTTTTGTTCTGGAATATTTATGCCTGGAACATTCTTTGAATGTAATTGACATATCATTTAATACAAAATACAGAGAGTTGGCATCTAATTGATGAGAAAGAAGGAGTCATTTTTTGTATGCATGATTTAATGTTATATCATTCATTTCAGATTTATAAGGCTTTTAGGTGAAGTTTAATGCAAGTGCTCTTGGTTGCTTCATGCGAATGCCCGAATCTGGAATTACAGTAGAAACCTTAGAAGCCCGCACCTAGCTTATTTGGATTGTGCGAGTTTGCAGGTTCATTAGGTTAGGTTGCATGCGAGAAAACCTCATTATCTTCGGTTTCATCGAATTGATGGCAGCATTCCGACTGTAGTTTAGTTTCTCTTTCATTTACTTTTCTTTATTGTTCAAACCCTTGCTTTATTTTCTGTAGTTTAATTACTGTATCCAAATAAATAACTGAAAATCCATCAAAATCCAAGATTAAAGTACAATTATTCACTTTGAGTCCATTGTAAATTCAAATTATATAAACCCCAGTGCCCCTTGTTAACATCCACTTGCAAACCCTAAGGTATTCCTAGCATTTCACTTGAATAACATCATTGGTAGACAAAGAATCAGCATAACAGGAACCTTGGAGAAGTTACCTTCTTTGCAAGCAGAGGATTTTAGGACTCAGATCCTACCGGAGAGTGTGCTTTCACAATTGGGTGAAAACACCACTCAACAGATTGGCGCTAGAAGGAGGGCCCGAACTGGTTTATTTGATTTTGATTTTCATATCTGAATGTCTTGTTTTTGACTTAATTTTGAAATCATTTACGGCTAAACTGCAACACTGTTTTTGTTTTTGTTGCAGGTTTTCTTCAAAATAGCCGAGGGTTTCCTCAGGCAGGCTGGACCCACCACGCCGTATTGCGACCAGGTCTCAAACAACCGGAGAAACCATTTTTCACGACCTTACTGGTACTCCCAAGAGTAAAGCCAAGCAAGTCGTAAGCACACCAGTCGCAAAAGACCTATTTTCTCCAGGAACGTCGAGTGGACCTACGCCAGTAATATCCGTTGCCCCTAGTGTGCCTATAGTTAGTAATATTTCTACTGCTATTGTAGGTCTGTCTACATCAATTCTGAGTCAAATGGCTCAAGCTCCAGCAGCTCCTTGGTATGGAGCTAACAATACTCCTTTGAATATTGTTGGGGATATCCATGAAATCCCCAAGAACATTGAAATATTTCTGCCTAAATACAAGCCAGATGGCCTAAGAACAGCAGAAGAACATATCCAAGCCTATAGGGATGTTTTAATTAGGCTGCAAGTTCAATATGAAGATGTGGCCTGCAGACTTTTCCCTATGAGTTTAGATCCAATAGCATATGAATGGTATATATGCTTGCCAACTGGTTCAATCACCTCTTGGACACAAATGGAAAATGCCTTTGTCAATCAATTTAGGTCACCCTTAGATCCCGCAACTATTTACAATCAGTTTATTACATGCAAAAGGAACCAAGGGGAACCAATCAGAATGTTTAATCAGAGATTCCAAAAGTGCTATAACAGAGCAATCAGGCACTTTGCTATTGATCCCGCAGTGGCTTTGCAGATATATTTTGGGGCATTGGACCCCATGACAGCCATGTTTGCAAGGCGCAATCCTCAGGTTACCACGTTGGCTTTGGCCTATAACGAAGCCATGACTATCGAGCAGCAAATGACGCCACAAGGCTACGGGTTTACCCAGATGCCTGTGATGGGACAGTATGCTCCATATGGTCAAGCTCCCCAGGCAAATCAACTCTTGGCACCACAAATGCCAAGCATGAACGCCTTTCCATATCAGCAGCCGTATCCACCAGCACCCGCGTATGCACCCATTCCAATCCAACCAATCACAGCCATTCCACCTGTCCCTGCATTTTTGCAGAGCAGTCAACCTACTATGCAAGGAACTAGTCATGCCAATCCTCAGGCCATAGTTCCATTTCCAAATCCAACCCCGATTCAAAGTGTCAACCCATACGGGAATCCAATTCCTCAGAACCCGACCCCGAGTGTTGAATCAAGACCCCATTAATTATGCGAATCCAACGGGGGTTAACAACAATATGATTCCACCAAAAGATGTTTATTCAGAAGTCGAGGAGCTCAAGAAACTAGTGCTTAAACTGAGCAATGACAGGGTTCAACAACAGAAGTATGAGTCCCATGCCCCTCACCCAAATCAGAATTTTAACAATAGAGGGAGGCACTGGAACACCAAGCCAAACAATGGGGGAGTTCCTGCTCCCATTGCTAATCAATTAGATGCTTCTGCAGGCCCTAGCCAATCCAATTCTCTTTTGAATCTTTCAGATTTGGCATGGGAAAGGGGGTGCAGGTTGCATAACACAAAAGAACACAATGAGAGGAATTGTCCTGAGATTGCTAGATACACTCATTGTCTTCAAGCACAAGTTGATGATTTGGAATTGGTATCAAATGAGAGTCCATCACAACACCAAGATGATAATGTTATGGTGATGGAAACTGTATATCATCAAGAGGGTGAGAGTGAGGAAGAAGAAGACGAAATTCTGGAACAGGAGGTGCAAGCTTTTCGAGATTTCAGAAAGGGGAACCATGGATACCATTTGAGAAGTAAGTCTAAAGCCCCTAAAACCTCATCAACACCTCCAAACAATTCTATTCTTCCTCCAGATACAAAGGCAAGTAACAACCCTCCCCCTCCACTCAGAAGAGAAATGTCTAATGACGTCCAGAAGACAGTCAAATTCGAAAAACCAAATTATGACGTAGTGGAGGATATGAAGAAGTCCAAATCTAGCCTTTCATTCCTGGACGCAGACTAAATTGCCTGGTCAAAAGGAGGCGTTGATAAGAGCTTTGAACTCACCTGATCCGATGTGGAAGGAAAAAAGAGTTGAATCCCATCTTATTTTGCGAAAGGAGAGAAGGGATGTCCCGCCATTCTTACTGACTCTGAGAATTGCGGGTAAGAATTTGCATAACTTTTTGGTGGACACGGGTGCCACGAGCAACCTCATGCCTGCAGAAATATGTAAAATGCTAGGTCTGCAGCCTGTTTCATCCAAATGTACAGTCCTGCAACTGGACAGATCAGAAGTAAATGTAGTGGGGACTTTATATGATGTCAAGATTCAATTGAATTCTGAACCCAGGGTTCAGCAGGTTGTGGACATTTTGGTGGTTAATATCCCAAGTAGGTATGGAATGTTACTTGCTAGGGATTGGATGAAAACTCTGAATGGCTATTTTGCAACAGACTGCTCGCATATGTGGCTACCATGGAAGGGAATTGCAAATCAAATAAGAGTGGAAAACGAACCGAGGCTTAAAGAGATTATAACAGATTTTAACAAGCCGAATGAAGTTCGGTTTTCTGAGCCAGACTTAGGAGTCTATGCACTTGATGTTGAGGAAGCTGCTGAAGAGTTTAAAGAAGAAGTGTGTCATGGTCATTCTTCTGAAGAAAATGATTACACGTGGTTGCTCAAGTTCGATGGATCAAAGTCTAGACAGGGAGCAGGAGCTGGAGTCGAGCTCACTGGTCCAGGAGGCAAACCATTGCTAGCTGCTTACAGACTGCAATTTCCTTGCACAAACAATGTGGCAGAGTACGAAGCATTGATCTATGGTTTACGTCTAGCATTGAGCAAACATGTTAAATGCTTGAAGGTTTTGGGAGATTCTGAGTTGGTAGTCAAGCAAATCAAAGGACAGTATACATGCCACGACAAAATACTGAGCCTTTATAGAACTAGGGTTATGGACCTCATGGAAGAGTTCGACGCATTCAACATAGCCCTTATTTCTAGGAAAGGAAATCGAATAGCAGACTCTCTTGTAGTCGTCACGGGCATGTTGAATCCGGTTGATATAAGAAGATGTAAAAATTTTTCCATTGAACTGGTTCCTTGTCCATCAATACCCGATAACGTAAAGAATTTCCAAGTTTTTGAAAGTGACAGACATATTTTCAAATTTGTCACGAACTCGGGTATTTTTGAAAATCAGGTGATTGATGAGGAGCAAAGGTGGCAGGATGGAACAGAAGATGAAAGTGAAACTGCGTATCAATCCAACAAAATTCCTAAAGACGTGGTTTCATTAGAGAAGATGTTCGACATGGAATGCAAGAACAAGAAAAGAAAAAGAGTCCCACTCCCCAAAGATGCGTGTGATTCAATTAATCTAGGGAGTGGAGACAATCCAAAGGAGGTGTACATAGCAAAGGCATGTATAGAGGAAGAAAGGAGCAATATAATACAGGCATTGAAGCATTACATAGATTGTATTGCTTGGAACTACAATGAGCTGAAGACTTACAACCAAAACATTATCACACATACCATCCCTTTGAAGCCAGACTCCAAGCCTTTTAGGCAAAGACAACGAGTTGTTAACCCGCTATTGGAGCCGTTGATCGAAAAGGAGGTTAAAATATTATTGGAAGCGAAAATCATTTTTCCTGTTAGGCACTCAACCTGGGTGGCCAACCTCGTTCCAGTGAGAAAAAAGAGTGGAGAGATTAGGTTGTGCATAGATTTTCGAAATCTTAATAAAGCCTCTCAAAAAGATAATTATCCACTTGCCATCAATCGATGAAATTCTACAAATGGTAAATGGATCTGAAATGATGTCCTTTCTCGATGGATATTCGGGGTACAACCAAATTCTTATACATCTAGATGACAGGATGAAAACAGCCTTCACTACCAAGTGGGGGACATTTGCATATAAGAGAATGTCGTTCGGATTGTTAAATGCTGGTGCAACTTTTCAACGCGCCATGGATTACGCATTCAAAGGGCTCATAGGCAAATGCATCATCGTGTATGTGGATGATATCCCAGTTTTCTCGAAGAGGAGAGAGGATCATGTCAAAGATTTAAAGAAAGTGCTTCAAAGATGGAGAGAACATGGAATTTCCTTAAATCCCAAAAAGTGCATTTTCGGAGTGACAGAAGGAAAATTGTTGGGTCACATTATTTCGAAAGAGGGCATATCCATCGACCCAGAAAGGATACAAGCCATCCAAAACCTACCTCTCCCGAGTAGTAAGAAAGAATTGAGATCTTTCTTTGGGCAGGTTAATTTTGTGAGGAAGTTTATCTCTAGCTTTGCTGAGATAGCCAAGCCTCTGAACAAGATGCTAAAGAAAGATGTGGATGTAAAATGGAACGAGGAAAGCAGAGCGGCCTTCCAGAACATCAAAGATGCCATTTCCAGAGCCCCTGTCCTTATAAGTCCAGACTACTCCAAGCCTTTTTATATTTATGCTTTTGCATCAGAACACTCCTTTGCGAGTGTATTAACCCAAAAAGGTGAGGATAGTGCCGAAAAACCCATAGCATTTTTAAGTGCCCCCCTGAAAGATGCTCAATTAAGGTATTCAATCCTTGATAAGCAAATGTACGCACTTTTCAAAACTGTGAAAAAATTTAGGCACTACATCGTACATAGCAGAGTTATTGCCATCGTGCCCGATTCTGCTGTCAAGACCATGTTTTTACAGAATGAACTAGGTGAGAAGAGAGGAAAATGGATTTCAACCATCCAAGAATTTGATCTCGAAATCCAACCAATGAAACTAGTTCGAGGACAGGGACTGGCGAAGGCGATCGCAGAAAATAATCCGCAAATAACAGGTCAATGCTCAAATACAGAATACATGGCTAAGGATGACTGGTATGTTGATATTGTGCAATTTTTATTGACTGGTAAGTGTCCTTCTAATCTGAATTCAACACAGAGAAGAGCCTTAAGGCTTAAATCTGTCAATTATCTGATAAAATCTGGTGTGCTTTACAGGAAGAATCATGAAGGTATCTACCTGAGGTGCTTGAACAAAGAAGAAGCTGCCAGGGTGTTGCAAGAATTTCACGGGAAACATGGAACTGGTCATGGTGCAGCCAATGCTACAACACATCAAATCCTGAGAGCAGGATACTACTGGCCACATATTTTCAAGGATGCGCATACCCATGTACGATCTTGTCATATCTGTCAAGTGGCTGCAAATAGAGAGAGAAATGCAGCCATGCCGTTGCAACCTGTAGTTGAAATGAGACCATTTGCACAGTGGGGACTAGATTTCATCGGGGTTATTAACCCAAATTCTTCTGATTCTCATAAATTCATTTTGACAGCTACAGACTACTGTACAAGGTGGACAGAAGCGATTCCTACTAAACATGCCACCACAGATGTTGTGATTAAATTTCTTGAGGATCAAATTATAACAAGATTTGGAATGCCCGACTCTATTGTCAGTGACAATGGTAAAGCTTTTATTTCTACACAATTTGCAGATTGGGCATATGATAACAAAGTGAGCTTAAAGTTTGCATCCAATTACTATCCTCAAGGAAATGGGTTGGCCGAGTCTTCAAATAAGAATTTGTTGAATACTATTAAGAAGTTGCTAGGAAAAGAACCCTCGGGACTGGCACAACCAACTAAAGTTTGCCCTTTGGGGAGATAGGACCAGAGTGAAAGAGTCCATAGGGAATACTCCCTATCATTTGGTCTATGGGCAAGACCCGATATTTCCAGCAAATTTGAAGTTGGAGACCTTACATTTCATACAAGAGTACTTGGGGACAGATGATCAAGTTGAAGCCAGGTTGAGCCAGTTGTTGCACCTTGATGAAAAGAGAGAAGAGGCCATGAATCACATGAATAAACACCAGGCGGTTATCAAGAGATGGTTTGACAGAAGGGCCAAAGTTAAATCATTCAGAATTTCAGATTTGGTATTACTATGGGACAAAAGACATGAGGAAAAAGGGAATCATCAAAAGTTTGATTGTCTTTGGTTAGGCCCATATCAGATTTCAGAGATTCTTGGGAAGAATACCTTCAGGCTAAAAACCTTAGAAGGGAGAGATTTCATGCTACCGGTTAATGGGCAGATTTTAAAGCATTATTTTAGCCCTTAGGTTGTGAGACTTTGATATTATTCTTTTGGTTTTGGTGGGGGATTTTCAGATTTTGTTTTTATTGTTTAGGATTGTTAGTCTAGCTAGGATTTTGGTTATGGATTTGATTTCAATTGACATGTGTGTTAATTTTGATAAAAAAATAAATAAAAAATAAAAAAATAAAGAATAAAAAATTGAGATGTCAACTTATGCTTAAGGTTAGGAGAATATGAAATATTGGAATTATCTTGTAAAAGCTCCACAAGTAACATAAAACATTTTAAGTTATATTGTTTGATTTTGTGATGCATGAAAGAATCAGTTTTGCATGACAATTCATTCCATTTGTAATTCAAGAAATAATGCATTCATGTTCCATCTCACCTTACATACATCTCATCTTAGTTACATATGCATCTTAGGTACAAGCCATTAAAGTATGTCAAATCCTCTTAGGGTTGTGTTATAACATATATGTAAGTAAATCCTAAGGTTGGAAACTGAGTCTTGAGGTATCTAGAACCAAGCACGTCTCATACATTAAAAAGGATCTTGAGCAAAATGATCAAAACCTAACTTGGAGGAAAAGGTTGGGCGAAAGAAGTTATTCATGTCTATCCTATTATGCAACATGATCCTTAAAACAATGGTTTTGACCACTTCCATTAAGCTTAAAGCCTAAAATCAGAGTAGTAAGGATAGGGTTAAATCCTCATCGAACTTAGGTTGAGGATCCAATTCCCCAAAGCTTTGGTTTGACCTACATGGAGTAGTAAGGATAGGGCATAAATTCTCATCTCGCTTAGGTTGAGAATCTGATTCCCCAAAGCTCCTATGTCTCATTTCATAATAAATCTTGGATTGTAAGGATCGTACTACTTGTCCTCTACAAAGGATGGGTAGTCATCCCCAAGGTCTAAGCAACAAAATTAATATTTCTCATCTAAAGTTTGGATTGTAAGGATCGTACTACATGTCCCTAGCCAGGATGGGTAGTCATCCCCAAGGTCCAAGAAGTAAAAAATAATAATAATAATAAATAATAAATAAATAAATTTTTCCCATCTCATCTTTATATTGGATTGTAAGGATCGTACTACTTGTCCTCTGCAAAGGATGGGTAGTCATCCCCAAGGTCCAAAGAAATGAAGATAAGTTTTGGATTGTGGGGTTAGATATGCCCATGCATGGCATCATGTCTTGCCTAAAAAACAAGACCACTGATTGTCTAGAGGGTTAGACTAGCATGACCATTTCTTCCATATCTGGTTTAATTATTTTGCTTAAAGTGAGGTAATGAACTCTAAATCAGAATAGTAAGGATAGGGTTAAACTCTCATCTCGGTTGGTTGGGAGTCTGATTCCCCAAAGTTCTGATTTCACATTCACTTGCACATGGGTTCTAGATGGTAGAGACTCGTAACCAACTTTGGGATACAATAAGGTAATGAATTAGTGGATCCTAAGAGGGTTTGGCAATCTTGAATGCTTGTACATAATAATAGAAGAAGGACCATGCCTTTTATGAAAGCAAAATCTCCTTGCACATTCATTAGGGTACACAAATCATTCACCATCCCACATATGCATTCATGCAAAACTGATAATGGAATGTTGATCAATTTCAAACGATAGGGAATGAAAACACATTGCACACACTGAGCTAATACTTGATGATTCTGATGATTCATGTACTTCTGATCTTTGGGCATTTGTTATTTTGCTTATGTGCTAACATATGTTTGCGAGTTTGTGATATGTTTCAGGTTGGGTTCTTACTAAAATGCTCAAGAGCATTTGACAGCAGAGTCGCCATTTGTTGTGGTTGATCCACAACACACCCCAAAATTGGGGACCCACCTTTTTGCAGGCTTGCAGAGAAGAATCTCGGTGACCCAGATGCTAAAATTGAAGAAAAGAGAAAAAAATGCCTAAGTGTTGAAAGTGTCACGAAATCGCGACCTGTCACGCCATCGCTGTCGAAAATAGGAAAGTGTCGCGAAATCGCGACATGTAGCTCCATCGCTGCCGAAAAGGAGAAAGAAAAGAAAAATTGAAAGTTGTCGCGAAATCGCGACATATCGCTGGAAAAGAGTGAAAAGGTGTAGCGAAATCGCGACATGTCGCTGAGAAGAAAAGAAAAGGTGTCGCGAAATCGCGACATGCCACTGGAAAGGATGATGAAAAGTGTCACGATTTCGCGACGTGTTTTGCCGAAGCGTACGGATGATGAAAAGTGTCACGATTTCGTGACGTGTTTTGGAAAAGCGTACGGATGATGAAAATGGTCACGATTTCACGACGTGTTTTGGCAAAGTACGGATGAGAAAATGGTCGTGATTTGCGACGTGTTTTGGCAAAGTGCGAAGGAGAAAATGATCACGATTTCGTGACGTGTTTTGGCAAACTGTACGGACGAAGAAAATGGTCGTGATTTCGTGACGTGTTTTGGAAAACGTACGGAGGGAAAAAGCGGTAGCGATATCGCGACAGTTTGCGGCAAGAAGGTCCGAAGGCGAGAACGGTAGCGATTTCGCTACAGTTTGTGGAAAGGAGGCTTAAAATAGAAATCGGTAGCGATATCGCGACAGAAAGCGGCATGAAGGTTCGAAGGTGAAAAATGTAGCGATATCATGATAGAAAGCGGCATGAAGGTCCGAAGGTGAAAAACGTCGCGATATCACGACAGAAAGCGGCATGAAGGTCCGAAGGTGAAAAACGTCGCGATATCGCGACAGAAAGCGGCCGAAGGCATACGAACAAGGAGGGCGTCGCGATATCGCGACATGTCGCGATTTCGCGACATGTCACGTTTTCGCGGCTAGGAAGGTGAACAGGCTGCATGCAGTTTTTGTCGTGATTTGCACAGGAAAACGTTACAGAAGGCACAGAAAATGTAGGACACGTGGCGTACAGATGTCAGAGTTGCAGAAGCGTTACATGCAACGAAGGATTTCAAAGGTCTCGGCATCGAGTGAGTCAAAAGCAACGAAAAGAAAGGGAAGTTGAAGGGTCACATGCAGGAAGATGAAACAAAGCGACACAGGGAGAATCGAAGAGCCGTTTCCGTTAGTATAAAGCCGAAGTGCAGATTGAAAGAGGGGTTGGAAATTGCCGATTGCAGAGTTGCGAGAGACAAGAGCTTCATGCTATTCCGGGCCTGCACTTGGGCAATTTCCTTCTTTTGTTCTGGAATATTTATGCCTGGAACATTCTTTGAATGTAATTGACATATCATTTAATACAAAATACCAGAGAGTTGGCATCTAATTGATGAGAAAGAAGGAGTCATTTTTTGTATGCATGATTTAATGTTATATCATTCATTTCAGATTTATAAGGCTTTTAGGTGAAGTTTAATGCAAGTGCTCTTGGTTGCTTCATGCGAATGCCTGAATCTGGAATTACAGTAGAAACCTTAGAAGCCCGCACCTAGCTTATTTGGATTGTGCGAGTTTGCAGGTTCATTAGGTTAGGTTGCATGCAGAAAACCTCATTATCTTCGGTTTCATCGAATTGATGGCAGCATTCTGACTGTAGTTTAGTTTCTCTTTCATTTACTTTTCTTTATTGTTCAAACCCTTGCTTTATTTTCTGCAGTTTAATTATCGTATCCAAATAAATAACTGAAAATCCATCAAAATCCAAGATTAAAGTACAATTATTCACTTTGAGTCCATTGTAAATTCAAATTATATAAACCCCAGTGCCCCTTGTTAACATCCACTTGCAAACCCTAAGGTATTCCTAGCATTTCACTTGAATAACATCATTGGTAGACAAAGAATCAGCATAACAGGAACCTTGGAGAAGTTACCTTCTTTGCAAGCAGAGGATTTTAGGACTCAGATCCTACCGGAGAGTGTGCTTTCACAATTGGGTGAAAACACCACTCAACAGTGCTGCTATCCGGCCACCCCCCCATAGGCCTCAAGTTTCCCACAACCCATAGCAGGAACTAACCAAAGAGGAAGAGATTAAATATTTCGATGCATATAGAGCATTGTTAGAGCGCTTGGAGTCTATGGAGACCAAGACTTCTAGGCCCCAAAAACCCACTTTACGCCAACTCCACAGTCATCCTGTGCATCCGTTAGTGCCGACACCCCCTTACCCTGAACACTTTAAGCTGCCTCAGTTGGCAACCTTTAGAGGTGAGGAAGATGCTCAGGAGAATGTGATGAGATTCCTGAGCCAATGCTTTGGCATTCAAAAATATGATGCTTTGTTATTAAGAATATTTATAACCACATTCACAGGCCCTTCCTCGGATTGGTTTACTCAATTTCCAAAGCACAACATTAGCAACTTAGATCAGCTAGTGGATGCGTTCCTCGAATGCTTCGCCTTCAACACTAAGAAGAAGGCATCACTAAGTGACCTAGCCAGCCTCAGGCAGTATGAGGAAGAAACCATGGTGGCCTATGGGAATCGATGGAGGACTTTGCTTTCAAAGCTACCCTACCTCCCTCCTATGTCCGACCTTACTCAAATGTTCTCAAAGAACTATTTGAGATCGATCTCTGTGCTATTGCAGCTGCAGCAATATTCCACCTTAGAAGAAGCTCTAGCGCAAGCCAGGATCATTGAAGAGATCAAGATACAGGATGGCGAGATAGCCAAACCTAAGAAAAATGAGTGGACTAAGAACACTAAAACATGGACCATGCAACAGAAACCCACTGTGGTCAATCAAGTTGCTATCAATGTCCCTAAGCTTGCACAAGCAACACAGCCCCAAAAGGCTAACTATCAGGTGGTGTCTCCTAACAACTATGACAGAGAAAATCAGAGGTAAGAATAGAGTCAGCAGCATCGCCCTAGGCAATAATACACACCCTACACAGAGTCCAGGGACTCCCTTTTTGATCGCTTGTTAGTGGAAAATTTGATCAACCTGCCAAATATTCGAACCATAGACCCCAAGGCTCCCAAGCCTAAGGGGTACAAGGAGGACTTGTACTATAGGTTCCATAGACAACAGGGACATGACCTAAATGCCTGTTGGAGGTTTAAGGGCTTGGTGCAAGACCTAATTTTTAAAAAGACATTAGCGGTGGATAATCCCATGGCACCAAGCAATCAACAAATGGAGGTATTTAAAGACCCCTTGCCTGCTCATGCTCCATAGGAAAAGACCATACAAGTTAATGAGGTCACATAGAACTACCCCATGCAAGGGTATGTAGGGATGATCAGTATAGTGACTCAAAATAAGAGGTACTCGAGCACAAATGCTCCTATGGCAGCTACAGGAGAGGTGCCAACAACGTCACAACCGCAACAACACCTTGCACAACCTCCCCCACCTAGATCAGTGGCCACACTTCAGACCAAATTTACTCAGAGTTTGAGGACCACCTCGGCTAGGCTCTCCATATACGAGATCATACAATAATAAACGCCCCATTGGGAGGCTCTAATGGAGATATTGAAAGCCATCAAGTTGTAGCCCCACAAAACAAATTCTTTCAACAACTTCGTGGGTCATGTCAAATGATGCACTGAGCCAGTCATCACTTTTCGAGAAGACGAAGTGAAATCAGTGGATGATGACATGGCGAATCCACCCCTGCACGTTATCACGTGGGTCAACGAGATTCCATATAAAAGGGTGTTGGTAGACACTGGCTCGTCCAGTAATATCATCACGACAGTGGCATTGAAACATCTGAAGTTGCCCGCATCTCACATCATAGCTTCCACCTACACTCTGGGAGCATTCAATGATGCAATATGCTTGAAAGTGGGCACAATAGTCCTACCCATCCAAGTGGGACAAAATACTATACCTACATTATGCCACATCTTGGAAGGTGAGATGGCCTACAACATCTTGTTGGGTCGGCCATGGATCAGGGACATGAAGTGTGTCCCCTTGATAGCTCACCAGTGCTTAAAGTATACATTTGAAGGGGAGGTGCATGTAGTCCCAACAGACTTAGAACCCTCCAAGTATTGTAATATGGTGCAGCTGATGTCGCAATCGACCCTTCCATCAACGCATTTGGATTTTCAATTGAATCCATCTAAACATGGTCTGATTCCGTAGGCATCCCCATTAGCAAGTTCTTCAAAACCCCAGTTGGGTCCATCTTCATCGTCTGGTCCTCCACCAACGACGCCACCTATGGGAGCAAAACAAAAGGACAAATGGAAGAAACCTCTGGAAGAGGTGCAACCTCTAGAAGAGACACTACCATCAGCATCAACTATCTCTACTGAGGAGATGCCTAGCCGAATGAAAGTTGAGACTCCTAGTTCACCCGACATGGAGTGGACTTAGGTAGAACTTCCATTCCCTCCCCATCAACCGCCAACAATCACCATTTAAATGGCCAATACAGGCCTGGGGGAGTATCTGGTGTGAAATATTGTAGCAACGCCCGCACTAGAGTCCATGTAGGACATGGGGAGACCTTGCCTCCCCATCGGTACTATTGTTCCACTAGGCTACCCATCGAACTAGACAAACTTTGTGTATGGAGGCCTTGATCATGGTACTGAGCCATGCATGCAAGAGGACGAAGATGAAGAGCCCTTTGCAGAAGATGTCAACTATTTGTCTAACCCAGACTTCGCTCTGAGATACCTTGGCCAATGCAATTTGCATGGATATGGGTTAGGCAGATATGAGCAAGGAGTGCATGTTCTTTGCCAACCAAGATACCAAATGCCATATGACAAGTCAGGAGTAGGGTTCAACCACCCCCTCCCCTTGGACATCTTGGTAGAGAACATGCAAGGCCTAGGGATAGGCAATAAGGGGGGATTGGCATTAGATCCATATGCCAACCCTAACACAACATATTCACTAGGGGATTACCTCCCATTATTAAAAAACCAACCTTGTTTACCTCAACAACCCTTTCCCTTCGCTCGAGAGAGGAGAAAGTTTGAGAGCTCACCTACAAAAGGGATATAGACAAGATCCAGAAGGATCTTCAGAAGATGAGTCAAAATATGAGGTAGCACCATGGGATCCCTTTGAATTAGATAGGAATCACTCACCAGTGACCCCCATGGATGATTATCAGGAATGCCTCTTGGCAATTTTCCCTTTGGCGGCTCCCATCGAGCAAGTTCCACCACAAGGCAATCAAGCCCCACCACAAAAAGTGGACCAACTCCAATGGGGCCAGATCAATTTGCTTGAGCAAGATGAGCCTCTAATGTCGCAAAAAGTTGTTGGAGCCAACAAAGGCTTTTGGATCTCTAACAATGATTATGAAGATGAAACTGAGATGGCCTATCTCAATCATAGGCGACATCAACAATACCCATTAGAGATTAATGACATATTTGAATAGCTAAACATAGTGCCAGGGCATGAGTGGTACGTAGACCCAGTGCGGTGGGAACAAGTGTTGAATCCTCCATTTTGGGCATACGAAGAATACCTTCCGCCTAGAGACCCTATAGTGACATCAGTGCCGAGGGTAGGCCCTATCTTCCTATCCACACATAGGTCCAATCCATTCATGCCAATACCTCTAGAGCTAGACCCAGAGCACAGAGAACATCCAGAATGTTTGAGTCATCACACCTACGGTAATGGAGATCAAAATCATTTCATCAACATGATCTCCATTGACTTAATTGCCCCCATCCACAACCTGACCGATCCAGCATAGTCATTGTATCTAGATATAGATGCCATAGACTGGGATCGCGTCAATTCACCTCCATCCCCATCATAGTACTGGCCTTTCGGTGAGATGCTTCATCTCACCCCAGTGCCGACTCAGGATTTCTTCCATGCTGAAGAGGAACCTAAGGTTCCCAATTTAGATTTAAACTCAGAAAATGATATTCATTTGATCCCAACTCCACACCAGTTGGAGGATGGATCCCACATGTTGGTCGAGGAGACGACTGACGTAGACATCGGCTCGGATCCAATGAATCCATAGTTTATCAAGCTGGGGGTAAGCTTATCCCCCGAAGAGCAAGCCAACTACATTACCCTTCTCAAAGAGAAGAAGGAGGTTTTTGCATGGTCCTACAGAGACATGTCGGGGCTAGATCCGTAGCTAGTCATGCATAATCTAACGCTTGATCCAATAGTCAAGCCAGTTAAGCAAAAACTACATAATATGCACCCAAAAATGTCCCTAATGGTCAAAGATGGATTGCAAAAGTTGTTGGATGCATAGTTTGTCATCTGCATGGATTACCCACCATGGTTGTCCAACATGGTGCCCATCAAGAAGCCTGATAGGAGGATTCGCATATGCACTGATTTTTGAGATCTAAACAAAGCGAGTCCTAAGGATGACTTCCCATTGCCAAGCATCGACGCATTGGTAGATGCTATAATGGGCCATGAAATGCTTTCCCTCATGGATGGTTTCTCGAGATACAATCAGATTTGTATCAATCCCGAGGACCAACTAAAAATGGCGTTCACAATGCCTTGGGGGACATTTTGTTATAAGGTCATGCCTTTTGGCCTTAAAAATGCTAGCGCCACCTACCAACGTGCCATGACGTACATCTTCCATGATTACATGCATAAAACTTTGGAAGATTACATGGATGATTTTTTTGCCAAATATCTTTTGCACCCAGATCATCTCGATGACTTAAGCAAGATCCTCGATCACCTCATGGAACATAAAGTTATACTGAATCCCAAGAAGTGTGTATTTGGTGTCACATCTAGAAAAATCTTGGGTTTCATAGTCTTAAAATGAGGCATCAAGGTGGACCCAAACAAAGTTAAGGCAATCCTTGAAATGCTTCCCCCAACTACCATCAAGCAGCTCAGAAGTCTATAGGGAAAGGTCACATCAATCAAGTGCTTCATAGCGCAACTATCTGATAAGTGCCGACCCATGAACAAACTATTGCATAAAGGGGTAGCATTTCACTGGGATGACAAGTGCCAGTCAGCCTTTGACGAACATTAAAAAATACTTGGCTTCATCGCTAGTATTGGCACCACCTAGACTAGGAGTGTCGTTCTACTTATACATCTCATCTACTGAGGTGGCACTAGGCGCCATGCTAGCCCAAAAAAATGAACTTCACAAATAACAGGCTACTTACTATCTTAGCCGCACCCTGGTCAGTTATGAACTTAACTATGCATACGTTGAGAAACTCTGCTTGGAAGTGGTGTTTTCTACCAAAAAGCTATGCCACTACATGCTAAGTAACACTACGTATGTTGTGTCTAAGGATAATCCATTGTGATACATGATGAGTCGCACTTATCATAGTAGCCGCACGACAAAATGGATCATGTTGTTGACGAAATTTTACATAGAGTTTATTGGATAGAAATCCATCAAAGGTCAAGTCATAGCCGATCAACTAGCAGAGGCTCCTCTCGAAGATGATCAGCCTCTGGTCATAGAACTACCCGATGATGGGGTCTTCCATGTCTTAGAATCACCAGATTCTGATGAGCCTGAGTCACAGGCCGACATAACCCTATTTTTTAATGGTTCTAAATGTGAGCAAGGGGGTGGCGCAGGAATTGTATTTTTCACACCACAAGGGGCTCCAATGCCTCTATCATTTAAATTAGAATTCCCGTGCACCAAAAATAATGCCGAATATGAAGCCTTGCTCATAGGTCTTCAGACAATAATCACCATGAACATCAAATGATTAAACATCTTTGGTGATTCACTGTTAATTGTCTGTTGGCAATTTTGGGTTTGAGATCCTAGCTCCTTGTCTATGAGTTGTCATTGATGTCAAAAGGAAATGGCATTAATGTTAAGAGGATGTGTTGGCTTCAAAGGTGAAATATTCCAAGAGAATCTTCTTAAGAGAATCCGAAGAGATTCCATTGGATAAGGTTTTTGGATAGGGTTTTTATTAAAACCAAGTTAAATGGTTTTTATTAAAACCAATGGAGGTTCTCTTTATTATTTAATTATTATTTAAAACCCTTCAAGGTTTTAATTAATTAATTATTTAATTAATTAAGGGAGAAATTATTTTTAATTTATTAAAAATACTTAAAGGTTTTTAAACCTTTTTTATTCTTAATTTATTAAAATTAATTAAGGGTTTTTAAACCCTTTAGAAAGCAATTTCGATTAAATTCGAAATTACGTTTCTCTGCCGCCGACGTGTTCTAAAGTCCACGATTGGACTATAAATATGGGAAGGATCCTAAGGTTTAAATCCTCTTGAGATTTTCGAATGCATTAATTTTTGGCTGCGATCGATGCTCTGTTGATGCCATGGAAGAAGAGAGCTCGCGTTTGAAAAACTTACGAAGTGCTTGTTCGTTGAAGTGGTAGGAAGTCTGTCTTAGACTTCGTTAGCCCCTTGTGGGCTAGTGGCAGCATAGGCTACGTTTGGGATTTGCGTAGGCGGAGGTCTACGTTTCGATTCCCGTGGAGGGAGTTGTGCATGGATTAAGTCACGTTTTTGTTAAAACGTATTTTGTGCCACGTTTTTCGGATTCGTCAAAGGCAGCCATTCCACGATTTTTGGATTCTTCAAGGGCAGCCATTCTAAGGTGTGATTAATTTCTTGATATAATTTTTGGCATTGTTTAGCATTGTTTAAAAGACATAGGAGAAATAAGGGGATATTTCTTTGGTTGTATTTTTGAGATTAGTCTTTTGCTATGCTAAAGTTTAAAATGGAGATATAAGGTGTAAGTTTTGGTTGTTGTGTTTTTGGCTTCTTTGGTGGTTGTTTTCAAAAGAAGAGAAGCTAAAAGGTGTACTAAGGAAAGTTTTTATATATGCTCATTTATCTTGGTTCTAACCCTAACTTGGTTGGAAGTTTGAGGGTTGTGTGTGGTGACGACTTTAAGGATCAATTTTCTTCTACTCCAATAAGGTATGGGCACATTCTTCTTATGAGTATGATTGGTGTATGTTTTCTGAAATAAGGTTGGAGTGAAAAGGTTTTCAACTAGGTTTTCTTTGATTGGGTGTAAATCCTATTTTCTGGTTTGTTGAAGACTACTTATGCATTGTTATCCTTAAGGAGAGTTTTTTGATGAATGCATAATTTTTGGTTTGAGATAGTGGAAGCTTTGTGCACTAGGGTTTGTATTTGTGAGTCTAGCTACTTGCATTGAGTTGGTGGAACCCTTGGTTGGCTGTTTTGAGTTTGATGGTTGAGTTGCTTCCATAGAGGTTGTTTGATCAAGTTATTGCTTTACTTGATTCATGATATTGGGCTTACTCCATTGAGTTGATTTGAGCAAGTTATTCTTTGCATTTGGTGATATTGTGTTGGTGGTTGTTTTGTTCAAATATCTTTGGAGGGAAAAGGATTTCTACTTGTTTCCTTTTCTTGTGATGATTGGTTGAATGCTTCAAGGTTAATGTTGAGTTGAATGATGTTGGTTAAACCTTGTCTATAAGCATTGTTGTTAAAGCCCTAATTGGTTGAGAAAAGATATTGGTTGTGGAAAGAACATGAGTAGCATTGTTATATGAGATATTGCATGTTTGGCAATTGTTGGGTTGTGTTTCATGTTCTTGAGAAAAGCATACTACATCTATCTTATTCTTTTGAGATTGAGATTGAGTTGAGATTGATATTGGGAGTCAAGTATAGATCATATTGAGTCTCTAACAATTCTCTTTATGTTTCTATGAGATTTGAGATTGAGTTGAAGATTGATATTGAGAGTTAAATATAGAACATATTGAGTCTCTAACAATTCTCTTTATGTTTCTATGAGATTTGAGATTGAGATTGGGAGTTAAGTATAGAACATATTGAGTCTCTAACAATTCTCTTTATGCTTCTATGAGGTTGATGAATCACATTGGGTCTCTAACAATTCTCTTTGTGGGTTCATGTTAAGCAAGTTTTTTCTTGGTGAACTTGTGAGCTGTTTTGGACAGGTTCCGTTGGGGACTTGTGAGCAAGTTTTGAACAGGTTCCGTTGGGGACTTGTGAGCAGGTTTTGGACAGGTTCCGGTGGGGACTTGTGAGCAGATTTGGACAGGTCCTAGCAGAGGACTTGTGAGCTGAGATTGATAGTTCTATCAGAGAACTTGAGGACAGAGGTACATTGGTTCTATCAGAGAACCTGAGGACAAATTTGGCAAGTCTTTGAGAAGGCTTGTGGACAGAGGATTGATTTGTTCAAGAGTTGGACAGATTCGACAGACAGAGGAAGACTTGTACTAGATCGCCTGACTATGTTTGGTACAGGTTGTTGAGCTACTGTGGATGTGATCATAGAAGGCAGAGGTCTCTTAGGCTAAGCATTGAGGACAGGAGGTCTTCGGTGGAAAGGAGTTCCACATGTTGGCAAGAGGTAGAGACAGTTGATCTTCTAAGGGATCATATCCAGAGCAGAGGGGAAGGTATCTCCTTTGAGAAGAGGCTCATAAATTTAGATTGGGGAAGGTTTCTCCTTTGGGCATAGGCTCATAATTTATATTGGGGGAAGGTTTCTCCTTTGGGCAGAGGCTCATAAATTCAGATTGGGGGAAGGTATCTCCTTTGAGCAGAGGCTCATAAATTCATATTGGGGGAAGGTATCTCCTTTGAGCCGAGGCTCATAAACATTGTAATTGTGAAGGTTTCCCAAAGAACTTTGAGATAACTTTTAGAAGAAAAGTTTTGTGGACGTAGCCCAACCATTCTGGGTGAACCACGTTAAAATTGGTGTCACTTTGTGGATGATTTTGTGCATTGCTTTGATATTGCTTTGGGTATATTGCTTTACTATTTTGAAGTATAAAGGAAAAAGTAAAAAGAGGTCTTATACTGTTCACCCCCCCCTCTCAGTATAAGCTTGTGTTCTTCAATTGGTATCAGAGCGGGTGCCTTCGAAAAGTTTAACATCTTGAAGGAAAAGCTAGTAAAGAACACAATGGATCATTCAAGTGGCAATGCAACACCTATTCTTGATGGGTCAGATTTTAGTATTTGGAGTGCAAGGATGAAGGTTCATCTAATGGCACTTGGGAATGAGGTTTGGGAAGTGATTGAAGATGAGTACACTATTCCTGAACATGGTCCTAATACTAAAGAAGAAAGACTCCTACATCACAACAATTCAAAAGCAATGAATGCAATCTTGAAAGGCTTACAGAAAGCGAGATCTCACCAAAGTGATTCACTACAAGACAGCTAGTGAAATGTGGAATCAATTGAAGGTGGTTCATACAGGTGATACAAATGTTAGAAAGGCCAAGTTGAGACACTTCAAAGGTATGTTTGAACAACTCAAGATGAATGATGATGAAAAGATTAGTGACTACACGCTTCGTATGGATGAGGTTGTTAACTCCATGAAAGACTTAGGTCTTGAGCTTGCTGAAAATGATGTTTGTGATAAGATTTTAAGATCTCTTCCTAATAGATTTAGTGAAAATATTTTTGCTATTGAGGAAGCTAAATATTTGGATAAATTGAAAAAGGATGATTGCACAAATAATGATTTGGTTTCTAGTATGTATGAGGATGCTTCAGAAAACTATAAGGAAGATGCATGTATGGTTTTTGAAAAGGGTAGCACCTCTAGTGATAAGAAATCTGAAAATGGCTTTGATGATTCAAAAGGAAATCAAATAAAGGATCTTGAGAGTGAACTTATTAGTGCTCTTAGTGCTTTGAAAAAGGAAAGAAAGAAGAATGCTAGACTCAAGGATGAGTTAGAGTCTAAGGTTCTTGAGTATAGTGAGTTAGAACAGAAAATGGCTTCTTTGAAAGAGGAAACTAAAGAGTACAAGGATAAGCTTTACAGGTTTCAAGATAGCTCCAAAAAGGTTAAGTCACTTATCAAAGGTCAAAGAAAGACAACAGATAAAATAGGCCTTGGTTTTGTTAAGTCACACAAGGAACAAGTTGGAGAGTCTAGTAAGAGACTCCAAAAGGAAGAGAGTTCTGATGAGGAAAGTATTTCAGATCATGAGTCCTTGAATGATAGATGCACATAAACAGAAAACAAAATTCAGAATGAGAAGAAGAAGTTTTCAGGACCCAAGAGGTCAAATAAAGGAAAGTTTCAAGGCAGATGTTTTGCTTGTCACAGGTTTGGTCACATGGCTTCACATTGTATGGCTCAAGTGAAGAAGGTAAATGATAGTTTCAGAAGTGCTAGTTACTTTCAAGGGTATTGCTACTCTTGTCAATAGTTTGGGCACAAGGCAGTTTATTGCAAGGCAAATAACAGGAACAGATTTGGTCAGAACAGGGTTGGCCAAAATAGGTTTGGTCAGAACTGGTGGATTCAAAGATCAGGTTTACCACAGAGAAATAACATTGTTACTTGTTATAAGTGCAACAATAAAGGTCACATAGCTAGATAGTGTAGAGCTGAAATTCTAGAATACAGGAACAAGAACAGTGGCATGATCAGGTCCAAGGATCAAGGCATGGACAAGAAAAGGGATGAGAACAAGAACAAGAACAGTGACAGGAACATGAATATGGACAAAGAGTTCAAGAGAAGGCCCGGAAAGGAAGTTATAGACGTTGATGATGATCAGTGCCTAATGGGAGTTTTACTCCCACCCCGAATTAATCACCTCAACAGGAGGTGGGGGAGGGACTAAGCTAAGAGGCTCATTCTTAGTCCCGAGCCCCAAAGGTGACCCTTTGCCATTGATGACAAAGGGGGAGAGATTTGAGTAAGGGGGAGAGCCTCAAGATAGGGGGAGCTGTTTATGTTGAGTTTTTTTGTTGTTGAGAAGCATGGTTTGCCATCAATGACAAAGGGGGAGATTGTTGGCAATTTTGGGTTTGAGATCCTAGCTCCTTGTCTATGAGTTGTCATTGATGTCAAAAGGAAATGGCATTAATGTTAAGAGGATGTGTTGGCTTCAAAGGTGAAATATTCCAAGAGAATATTCTTAAGAGAATCCGGAGAGATTCCATTGGATAGGGTTTTTATTAAAACCAAGTTAAATGGTTTTTATTAAAACCAATGGAGGTTCTCTTTATTATTTAATTATTATTTAAAACCCTTCAAGGTTTTAATTAATTAATTATTTAATTAATTAAGGGAGAAATTATTTTTAATTTATTAAAAATACTTAAAGGTTTTTAAACCTTTTTTATTCTTAATTTATTAAAATTAATTAAGGGTTTTTAAACCCTTTAGAAAGCAATTTCGATTAAATTCAAAATTACGTTTCTCTGCTGCCGACGTGTTCTAAAGTACACGATTGGACTATAAATATGGGAAGGATCCTAAGGTTTAACTCCTCTTGAGATTTTTGAATGCATTAATTTTTGGCTGCGATCGATGCTCTATTGACACCGTGGAAGAAGAGAGCTCGCATTTGAAAAACGTATGAAGTGCTTGTTCGTTGAAGTGGTAGGAAGTCTGTCTTAGACTTCGTTAGCCCCTTGTGGGCTAGTGGCAGCATAGGCTGCGTTTGGGCTTTGCGTAGGCGGAGGTCTGTGTTTCGATTCCCGCAGAGGGAGCTGTGCATGGATTAAGTCACGTTTTTGTTAAAACGTATTTTGTGCCGCATTTTTCGGATTCGTCAAAGGCAACCATTCCGCGATTTTTGGATTCTTCAAGGGCATCCATTCTAAGGTGTGATTAATTTCTTGATATAATTTTTGGCATTGTTTAGCATTGTTTAAAATACATAGGAGAAATAAGGGGATATTTCTTTGGTTGTATTTTTGAGATTAGTCTTTTGCTATGCTAAAGTTTAAAATGGAGATATAAGGTGTAAGTTTTGGTTGTTGTGTTTTTGGCTTCTTTGGTGGTTGTTTTCAAAAGAAGAGAAGCTAAAAGGTGTACTAAGGAAAGTTTTTATATATGCTCATTTATCTTGGTTCTAACCCTAACTTGGTTGGAAGTTTGAGGGTTGTGTGTGGTGACAGATTTAAGGATCAATTTTCTTCTACTCCAATAAGGTATGGGCACATTCTTCTTATGAGTATGATTGGTGTATGTTTTTTGAAATAAGGTTGGAGTGAAAAGGTTTTCAACTAGGTTTTCTTTGATTGGGTGTAAATCCTATTTTCTCGGTTTGTTGAAGACTACTTATGCATTGTTATCCTTAAGGAGAGTTTTTTGATGAATGCATAATTTTTGGTTTGAGATAGTGGAAGCTTTGTGCACTAGGGTTTGTATTTGTGAGTCTAGCTACTTGCATTGAGTTGGTGGAACCCTTGGTTGGCTGTTTTGAGTTTTATGGTTGAGTTGCTTCCATAGAGGTTGTTTGATCAAGTTATTGCTTTACTTGATTCATGATATTGGGCTTACTCCATTGAGTTGATTTGAGCAAGTTATTCTTTGCATTTGGTGATATTGTGTTGGTGGTTGTTTTGTTCAAATATCTTTGGAGGGAAAAGGATTTCTACTTGTTTCATTTTCTTGTGATGATTGGTTGAATGCTTCAAGGTTAATGTTGAGTTGAATGATGTTGGTTAAACCTTGTCTATAAGCATTGTTGTTAAAGCCCTAATTGGTTGAGAAAAGATATTGGTTGTGGAAAGAACATGAGTAGCATTGTTATATGAGATATTGCATGTTTGGCAATTGTTGGGTTGTGTTTCATGTTCTTGAGAAAAGCATACTACATCTATCTTATTCTTTTGAGATTGAGATTGAGTTGAGATTGATATTGGGAGTCAAGTATAGATCATATTGAGTCTCTAACAATTCTCTTTATGTTTCTATGAGATTTGAGATTGAGTTGAAGATTGATATTGAGAGTTAAATATAGAACATATTGAGTCTCTAACAATTTTCTTTATGTTTCTATGAGATTTGAGATTGAGATTGGGAGTTAAGTATAGAACATATTGAGTCTCTAACAATTCTCTTTATGCTTCTATGAGGTTGATGAATCACATTGGGTCTCTAACAATTCTCTTTGTGGGTTCATGCTAAGCAAGTTTTTTTCTTGGTGAACTTGTGAGCTGTTTTGGATAGGTTTCGTTGGGGACTTGTGAGCAGGTTTTGAACAGGTTCCATTGGGGACTTGTGAGCAGGTTTTGGACAGGTTTCGATGGGGACTTGTGAGCAGATTTGGACAGGTCCTAGCAGAGGACTTGTGAGCTGAGATTGATAGTTCTATCAGAGAACTTGAGGATAGAGGTACATTGGTTCTATCAGAGAACCTAAGGATAGATTTGGCAAGTCTTTGAGAAGGCTTGTGGATAGAGGATTGATTTGTTCAAGAGTTGGACAGATCCGACGAGATAGAGGAAGACTTGTACTAGACCAACTGACTGTGTTTGGTATAGGTTGCTGAGCTGCTATGGACGTGATCATAGAAGGCAGAGGTCTCTTAGGCTAAGCATTGAGGATAGGAGGTCTTCGGTGGAAAGGAGTTCCACATGCTGGCAAGAGGTAGAGACAGTTGATCTTCTGAGGGATCATATCTAGAGTAGAGGGGAAGGTATCTCCTTTGAGCAGAGGCTCATAAATTCAGATTGGGGGAAGGTTTCTCCTTTGGGCAGAGGCTCATAAATTCAAATTGGGGGAAGGTTTCTCCTTTGGGAAGAAATTCAGATTGGGGGAAGGTATCTCCTTTGAGTAGAGGCTCATAAATTCAGATTGGGGGAAGGTATATCCTTTGAGCCAAGGCTCATAAACATTGTAATTGGGAAGGTTTCCCAAAGAAATTTGAGATAACTTTTAGAAGAAAAGTTTTGTGGACGTAGTCCAGCCATTATAGGTGAACCACGTTAAAATTAGTGTCACTTTGTGGATGATTTTGTGCATTGCTTTGATATTGCTTTGGGTATATTGCTTTACTATTTTGAAGTATAAAGGAAAAAGTAAAAAGAGGTCTTATACTGTTCATCCCCCCTCTCAGTATAAGCTTGTGTTCTTCATTGTCAACCAAGTCAAAGGGGTATTCCAATGTAAATGCCTAGTTCTGCAGACCTACAAAGCCCTTGTGGACAAATTCTTGGCAAAGCTTGAATGGTACGACATCGAGGCACTCCCTCGGTCATCAAATCATTTTGTGGACACTATGGCCTCCTTGGGGTCATTAATCCTACAAGACATTTCTGGTGATATGACAACCATTCAATTCAAAACGCTATCGCAATCCGCGATGGAGCGCGCAAGCCCTGACTTGATGCCAGGAATCCACTTGATCCAGATTGAACCATCCTCGAACACATTCTATCGAATCCAAGATCATCTAAATCATGCCAAATGGGGGTCCTTATTCTCCCCTACTCCCCTTAATAGCAACACAATGTTATTCTTACAAGTTATTTCCCGCTCAGCTTTTGCTAGGGATGAACTTCAAGAGGGATTGGTTGTTCATAACATCGATGTTTCTAATCAGTAGGATTGATATTCACCTATAAGGGACTACCTCAAGTTAGGTAACCTCCCACTTAGATTGACACATGCCATGAAACAAGCATTCAAGCAGAAAGAAACAAAGTATTTCTTGTTAGAAGACATTTTGTACCATTGTAGCTACGAAGGAATCCTCCTTCATTGCTTGGACTAGCAGGAGTCCACTTGGGTGATCACCCAAGCGCATGATGGTACTTACGATGGCCACTTTAGTGGTATGGCCATCACAAAGCGCATTATTCACATGGGCTATTATTGGCCATCTTTAGAGCGAGATTGTTGTGCATATGTGAGGAAGTGCATGAAATGTCAACACCATGCTAATTTGACACACATACCTTCCTAGGCCTTGCAACCGATCCAATCGTCTTGGCCATTTTCATAATGGGGCTTAGATCTAATCAGAAAGATCTCCCCCGCATCATCAGGTCGTCACATGTTTATCATAACGGCCATAGAGTACTTCACCAAATGGGTGGAAGCAATTCCATTTTACCTCTACGACTGGACCCCGCATTATGGAGTTCATTTTACATAACATCATATGTCATTTTGGTATTCCATCCAAAATAATTTCGGATAATGGGACGTAATTCAAGAACAAATACTTGCGTGCTTTGACCACAAAGTACAAAATTCAGCATAGTTTTTTGACACCCTATTATCCGCAGGCAAATGGGCAAGTAGAGGCGTCAAATAAAATACTAGTTGTCATCCTCAAAAAGATAGATGCATATAGTCATAAGGATTGGCACATTCAGATCCCACTTGCCCTGTGGGCTTATCACACTAGCATTCGGACGCCCACTGGGGCAACTCTATTTTTGCTCGTGTATGGCTCCGAGGCTATCATGCCTCTCGAGTTGGAAATCCCTTCCCTGCGCATATCAATGCAAGATTTCATCGATGATGACACTGCATGGTAGGCCTGGTTAGACTAGCTTACGTTGCTTGACGAGCAACGCGTTAATTCTCTCGAGCATTTACGTATCTATCAAGAGCGACTTAAGAAAGAATACAACATGAAAGTTCACCTGAGTGACTTTCAGGTTGGTGACTTGGTCTTAAAAGATAACCAAAAGAAAACTAACTTGCCACCCCATCTAAGGGACAAGTTCATGGAAAACTGGTTAGGTCCCTATATAATTGACAATAAAATAGGACCTGGAATATACCGGCTAGCCTCTCTTGATGGAATAAAGGAACTAGAACCCTTGAACATCAGTCATTTGTGGCCATTCCATATCTAAAGCAGCCATAGCCCAAACCAAAAAGCTCCAAGGATTCCCGTAATCACTTGGTCCATCCCAAAAAGCTCCAAGGATTCTCATAGTCGCTTGGTCATCCCCAAAATGCCCCAAAGGTGCCCATTACCCCTTTGGTCAAACCAAAAAGCTCCAAGGATTCCCACAATCGCTTGGTCATCCCCAAAATGCCCCAAAGGTGCCCATTACCCCTTTGGTCAAACCAAAAGTTCCAAGGGTTCCCATAATCGCTTGGTCAAAAATAAGAAAATTCAAAAACAATAAACTCATTAAAAATAACAAAAATTTGCATCTCATTTCCATGCATACTCATAATCATCACAAAAATAAAGAGCTCTTTTTGCATCTCATCTTCATATTCACAAAAATCAATCCATCAAAAACACAAAAATATATAGCTGCATTAAGTATCACATCCATACATTGCATATTTGTGGTCATACAGGTCAAAGGCACCATAGACTATAATTACTCTGCCAATCCATCTTGTTCCATATTTCTCCATTTTTGTAAACAGTCCATAAAAAATAAATGCCATTCACATCATTTCACCATAGCCTAGTCAGTTGTCTTCTAATGTATCTAGATTTTTTTTTGTCATTCATCCATCATTAGATTTCTAGCCAAGTACTGTACAAAGTTAGATAGATTTTACAAAGGTAGAGTTCTACTTGGATCACACCTTATTACATAGCATCCCAACACAAATTAAAACACATAAAAATTCCCAAGTTGTGTGAATGAAAGATGAAACCTGCAAAGCAATCCAGGTCACCATAAGCGAAACGATTATCTTGTTCATCCCCCTGTGCGAATGACCCCAAGAATGCTGAGAGTTGGCAAAATGACAAGAATCTTCCCTACCCAATTCCCTAAGAATCCCAAGTTCTCAAAAGGTTGCAAAACATCACAAATTTGCAAAAGTCAAAACTCCAAAAAATTTGACATCACAACCAAAGTGCATACATCAAGAAAAGCACATACAATAGTGATTCTCATCACTCGAAATTCAAATCCCTTTCTCAAAAGAAAAAAATAAAATAAAATAAAATAAACAGTGATTTTTATCACTATAAAAGAGCAAGTATCCCAATACAATTGAAGAAAAGAAGGGAGTCGAACTTGAATCCCTGGAACTCTCAACATTTCGATAGGTCATGAGGCAAACCTCGATCTGGTTTGGTGGATAACCTATTGGTCACTAGTGGTAAACCTCCCGCATGACGATATATCTGTCACATTAACTTGTGTGCAGATCAATGTTTGCATGTGGATGAGCTAGCTTATGGTATCCTACGACAGCATCGTAGATTAATCTGACTAAATATAACAAAGGAAGTTAGTGGAGCTAATTAGGTGATCCTCAGTATAGGTTTGGTTGACATCCTATCTGGAACTAGCGGTATCCTGACAAATACCACATAAACAAACTCAATTGCACACACAGGGATGTGAAATAACTTGGTCAAAAACAAGTCCGATTCATACCTTGTTCAAAAGTATTGTAAGATAAATTATAGTCATGGCTAGTTAGTTAAAACATCTGAGTCTTAGAAAACCTTAAAATACATTTTAAACCAACTAATATCTTTCATCCTTGCATTGCCATCAAAAAATACAAAAAACAACATGTATACATGAAAAGTCATTTACCACAGCAATCGCCTAGGACAAAAAGCCATAAAGTTCTAAACAGTCTATGGTGCCCTCGCCAAACAACACAAATTCAATTTATCCATTACATTTGCATATCCTAAAAATTAGAAATATTTGCATTCATCATAACAAATTTGGTAGCACTTTGCTTTGCAGAATTGACCTCCTCCTCCTCATAGCTCCAAATTGCTAGAAAAAAACAAGTGCAAATGAGCCCAAAACCTAGTTTTGGCCTTTAAATAGGCTTTTGAGCCTGTAATCATTCCTCCCTAGGATGGGTGATCTGGTTAGAACTTTTCCCACCCTGGAACGAATGCTCAATAGGAATTCGTCCCACCCATGGACGAATATAGAGCAAACATTTCAAAAAATAGCAAAAATGCACAAAAATGCACCAAAAACAGCAATAAAACTGTCCAATGCGAGTGCTCTTGCACTTGACATTCCGGGCATGCAAAATAGATGTCGGGGTCACAAAACCTCACTATCCTACTCCCTAAGAAGGCTACCATAGTTGGAACACTCCATGGGAAGACGGATCTTCGAGGATTTCATCCCCAAACGACATCACCAAAAGGGTCAAAACCCAACCAAAAATAGCAATAGAGTTGTCGAATGAAGGTGCCTTCACACCTGACATTCTTGGCATCCAAAATAGACATTGGGGTTACAAATTATCACCATCCTACTCCCTAATAAGACCACCATGGCCGGACCGCTCCACGGGAAGACGAATTTTTGACAATTTTAGCTCCAAAAAGGCGTCGCCAAAAGGGTTAACACCCACCAAAAATAGGTCAGAATGTCGAAAAACTGCACACACATTCAAAGATAAATCTCTGAAGGCACCCTTACACAAGTCATCTTGGGTCAAGCAACTCATCACTTTTCTCATGCAAGTCATTCCCTCATCAATTCATCGCTTGAGGGGGTAGTCACACTTAGTCACCAATCAACAAATACACACCCAATCATGGAAACAACATGCATTCAAAGAATCATTGACAAAGACAATCACGCCCCTGCTTGGGGAAGTAAACAAGTAATAATCACAAGCTAATCAATCGATTGGTATTCATGAATCATGAACTCAAGGTTCCCATAGACAAAAGGTTACGCCCTTATCCTATTCATGACTGATCAATGTCCAAGCTCAAGTAACACCTCACCAAAAAAGGTTAACACTTGAATTGAGTTCCTTCGCTCGTCAAAAGCAAGAATTCAAGAATGCATGCCATTTTCATACATGGGGCATCAAAATTTGGTTAGATAACTAAGAAACCCTAATCATTAGTGCTTTTTTTATCTATTTTTGCTCGACGCTGCGACTTGCATAGTGCATCCCAAAAAGGGGCATCTATAGACACCAAAACAACACCAATCCGATTATGTGACTACAAACACTGATCACATTGACACACACAACCCCAAGGGCAGCCCCTAGAGGTTAAACAGTGGTCCTAACCACTCTCACAATAGTTTTGGAAGGTCAAAAATCAATTTGGCACCTTCAGGCACTTTGCTCAATATTCGCCCTACCCAGGGATGAATTCAAACTGGGATTCGCCCCACCCAGGGATGAATATTAGGATTCGCCCCGGGTGGGGTGAATTGCAGGTTTGACGGGAAAAAATTCAAATCTTGACAAATGGCAGCTCAGATCTGCCACTTAACGCTCCCTTCATCGCATGGGAGTGTGGGTGAGCATTTTTGAGCATTAGAGGTAGTGACAAGGGCAGTCATGAAGTCCCTAATCAGGGAGGAATCTCCTTCCCCCTAGGAGGGCATGATTGCCAAGTGGCACCTCTGCATGCCCAATTCAAGAGACCTCCAGGTCTATAAATTGGTGAGTTTCCTCACCCCAAAAGAGAGAAGAGATAGAGCATTTTAAGCAACGAAGTGCTGCCATTTTATTTCCCCATACACTCTTGGTTGATTTGTGCCTTTCACATCCGTGATCTCTTTTAGAGAGGATGTCATTGGGTGATCATTGGAAGGTCGAATATTGAGCCCAAAACCTAACATTTGGCCATAGAATACCACCCAATTTGTCAACAACACTTTATAGGAGATTTTGGACCCATCCCAAGTGGATTGGTGTCGAAATCAGGTCCCAACAGTGGGCGGCCTGCCCGGGTGCCCTCGCACTGTTACGAGTCTAATCGTCCCTTTTAGGAGTGATTAGGAATCTATGGCAGATCATTCTTTCTATCATTTTTATCTTGCATTTCATCTTATGTTGCTTATATAGTTTGCAATTTTGATTTCGTAATGTTTTGAGCAAATCTGATCATGTTTTTATCATTTTTCGTCTTTACTAACTTGCAGAGAGCATCATCAAAACCCTAGTGTTAGAGGCCAAATCATGGAAATATGACCATATGGGTCATCCCAAAATGCCCCCAATTAGCTAACTCCCACTTTTGTAAGATATTTGGATCTTTCTAGATGTGACATTTTGAGCGGTGCTATCTGGCATTTTGTTGTAGGTAAATTCGTCCCGCCCAAGACCGAATTCAAATCGATGAGGAATTTCCTGATTTTTCTTTTTGCAATGCCTTCTTGGTGATGTTTCTATGCCCTATCAAATTTTCATATCATTTGGATACATTTTAGTCATTGTTTTATCTATTTCTTGCATGCACTAATCGTAGGCTTGGGGATTGCATGTTTCATCTCATCCGCAGGTGCTACTGACTATTTCTTGTTTCTTTGAATGCAGGATCTAGACATCATAGGAGCAACAGTGAGTCAACATTCATACACATAAGTGGTGGTGACATTTGGTCCGCCCACTTTACATGTGGGCATGCGGAAGAAGGAATGGCATCTATGGATGTAACAAAGAAACGAATTTAACGTTCCTCGCCCCTAAAAGGGGAGGAAGCGAATTGTAACCAAGTTCCAAAATATATCAATAAAATAAAGGGCTGTATTCCTTATTTGATTTTTTCGGTTTTGATTTGTTCATGCTTTCTCCTATTTCATGCGTTTTTGATTCGTAGGATTTAGCGTTAAGTTTAGTTTCATTTTTGCATCGTACTTGGAGCCCTGTTTCCTTTTTGTTTTTGTATCCTCATGCTTTCAGTGGTGATCATAGTGGGACACTCAAGCAAGATAACCATTTTGCATAGGTAGTATGAGGAAGAAACCATGGCGGCCTATGGGAATCGATGGAGGGCTTTGCTTTCAAAGCTGCCCTACCTCCCTCCTATGTTCGACCTCACTCAAATGTTCTCCAAGAGCTGTTTGAGATCGATCTCTATGCTATTGCAGCTGCAACAATATGCCACCTTAGAATAAGCTCTAGCACAAGATAGGATCATTGAAGAGATCAAGATACAGGATGGTGAGATAGCCAAACCTAAAAAAAAAGAGTGGACTAAGAACACTAAAGCAGGGACCATGCAACAAAAACCCGTTGCAGTCAACCAAGTTGCTATCAATGTCCCTAAGCCTGCACAAGCCACATAGCCTCAAAAGGCTAACTATCAAGCAGTGCCTCCTAACAACTATGATAGGGAAAATTAGAGGCAAGAATAGAGTCAGCAACGTCGCCCTAGGCGACAATTCACACCCTACATAGAGTCCAAGGACTCCTTGTTTGACCGCTTGTTAGTGGCAAATTTGATCAATCTGCCAGAGATTCAAACCATAGACCCCAATGCTCCCAAGCCTAAGGGGTATAGGGATGACTTGTACTATAGATTCCATAGATGGCAGGGACATGACCTAAATGCCTGCTAGAATTTTAAGGGCTTGGTGCAAGACCTAATTGATAACAAGATAGTAGCGGTAGATAATCCCATGGCACCAAGCAATCAACAAATGGAGGTCTTTAAAGACCCCTTGCCTGCTCATGCTCCACAGGAAAAGACCCTACAAGTTAATAAGTTCAAACAGAACTGCCCCATGCAGGGGTATATAGGGATGATCAGTATAGTGACTCAAAACAGGAGGTACCTGAGCACAAATGCTCTTGCGGAAGCTACAGGAGAGGTGCCAACAACGTCGCAACCAAAACAACACCTTTCACAACCTCCTCTGCCTAAGCCAGTGGCCACACTTTGGACCAAACTAACTCAGAGTTTGAGGACCACCTCGTCTAGGCTCTCCATATACGAGCTCATATAACAATCAACGTCCCATCGAGAGTCTCTAATGGAGATATTGAAAGCCATCGAGTTGCAGCCCCACGAAACAAATTCTTTCAACAACTTCGTGGGACATGTCAAACGATGCACTAAGCCAGTCATCACATTTTGGGAAGATGAATTGAGATCAGTACCTAGTGACATGGCAGATCCACCCCTGCACGTTATCACACGGGTTAACAGGATCCCATATAAGAGGGTGTTGATAGACACTGGCTCGTCCAGTAATATCATCAATACCGTGGCCCTAAAACATCTAAAATTGCCCACATATCACATCACAGCTTCCACCTACACTCTGTGAGCATTCAATGATGCAATATGCTCGACAGTTGGCACAATCGTCCTACCTATCCAAGTGGGACAAAAGACTATACCTACATTGTGCCACATCTTGGAAGGTGATATGGCCTACAACATCTTGTTGGGGCGGCCATGGATCAGGGACATGAAGTGTGTCCCTTCGATAGCTCACCAGTGCTTAAAGTATACATTTTAAGGGGAAGTGCATGTAGTCCCAATGGACTTAGAACCCTTCAAGTATTGTAATGCGGTGTAGCTGATGCCGCAATCAACCCTCCCATCAACGCATTTGGATTTTCAATTGAATCCATCTAAACAGGGTCCGATTTCATAGGCATCCCCGTTAGCAAGTTCTTCAAAACCCTAGCCAGGTCCATTTTCATCGTCTGGTCCTCCACCAACAATGCCACTAGCGGGGGCCAAATAGAAGGACAAAGGGAAGAAACCTCTGGAAGAGACACTACCTTTAGTATCAACTATCTCTACTAAGGATATGCCTAGCCGAATGGATGTCATGGCTCCTAGTTCACCCGACATGGAGTGGAATCAGGGAGAACTTCCATTCCCTCCCCCAAATCACCAACAATCATTGTTGAAATGGCTAATACGGGCCTAGGGGAGTATTTGGTGTAGAATATTGTAGCAACACCCACACTAGAGTCCATGCAGGACATGGGGAGACCTCACCTCCCCATCGGAACTATTGTTCCCCTAGGCTACCCGTCGAACCAGACAAACTTTGTGTATGGGGGCCTTGATCATGGTACTGAACCATACATGCAAGAGGATGAAGTTGACGAGACTTTTGCAGAAGATGTCAACTATTTGTCTAACCCAAAATTTGCTTTGAGATACCTTGGCCAATGCAATTGGCATGGATATGGGTTAGGCAGATATGAGCAAGAAGTGCGTGTTCTTTGCCAACCAAGATACCAAATGTCGTATGATAATTCAGGAGTAGGGTTCAATCACCCCCTACCCTTGGACATATTGGTAGAGAACATGCAAGGCCTAATGATAGGCAACAAGGGTGGATTGGCATTAAATCCCTATGCCAATCCTAATACAACATATACATTAGAAGATTATCTCCCATGGTCGACCACCAACCTTGTTAGCCTCAACAACCCTTTCCCTTCGCTCGAGAGAGGAAAAAGTTCGAAAGCCCACCTACAAAGGGGATATAGACAAGATCAGTAAGGGTCCTTAGAATACGAGTCATAGTATGAACCAACGTCATATGACCCCTTCGAATCAAATAGCGATCACTCACAAGTGATCCCCATGGATGATTATCAAGAGAGTCTCTTGACAATGTTCCCTTTGGATGCTCCAATCGAGCAAGCGCCACTCCAAGGTAATCAGGCCCCACCGCAGAGAGCGGAACAACCCCAATGGGGCCAGATCAATTTGCTCAAGCAAGATGAGCCCCTAATGTCATAAGAAGTTATCGAAGCCAACGAGGGCCTTTGGATCTCCGATAGTGATTATGAAGATGAGACCAAGATGGCATATCTTAATCACATGCGGCAAATGCAGTGACCATATCCATTGGAGATTAATGACATATTCAAACAATTAAACATAGTGCTAGGACATGAGTGGTACATAGACCCAGCAGGGTGGGAACAAGTGTTGAATCTGCCACTTTGGGCATACGAAGAGTACCTTCCGCCCAGAGACCCTATAGCAACATCAGTGCCGAGGGTAGATCCTATCTTCTTATCCACACATAGGGCCGATCCATTTGTGCCAATACCTCTAGATCCAGATCCAGAGCACAAAGAACATCCAAAATGTCCGAGTCACCACACCCATGGTAATGGAGACCAAAATCATTTCATCAACATGATCTCCATTGAATTAACCACCCCCATCCGCAATCCGACCGATCCAACATAGTCATTGTATCTAGACATAGATGCCATAGATTGGGATCGCGTCAATTCACCTCCATCCCAATCAGAGTACTGGCATTTCGAAGAAATGGTTCATTTCACCCCAAGGCCAACTCAGGATATCTTCCATGCTGAGGAGGAGCCCGAGGTTCCTAAAGATGATCTTAACTCAGCAAATGATATCCACTTGATTCCAACTCCACACCAGTTGGAGGATGGATCCCACATGTCGATCGAGGAGATGACTGACATAGACATCAGCTCAGATACAATGAATCCATAGATCATCAAGCTGGGGGTAAGTCTATCCCCCGAAGAGAAAGCCGACTACATTGCCCTTCTCAAAGAGAAGAAGGAGGTTTTTGCATGGTCATACAAAGACATGCCGGGGCTTTATCCGTAGCTAGTTACGCATAACCTAACGCTTGATCCGAAAGTCAATCCAGTTAAGAAAAAACTACATAAGATGCACCCAAAAGTGGCCTTGATGATCAAAGATGAATTGCAAAAGTTGTTGGATTCATAGTTTGTCATCTGCATGGATTATCCGCCATGGCTGTCCAACATGGTGCCCATCAAAAATCCCGACGAGAGGATTCGCATATGCACTAACTTTTGAGATCTAAACAAAGCGAGCCCTAAGGATGATTTACCATTGCCAAGAATTGACGCATTGGTAGATGCTACAGTGGGTCATGAAATGCTTTCCCTCATGGATGGTTTCTTGAGATACAATCAGATTTGTATCAATCCCGAGAATCAGTTAAAAACGGAATTTACAACGCCTTGGGGGACATTTTGTTACAAGGTCATGCCTTTTGGCCTTAAAAATGCTAGCGCCACCTACCAACGTACCATGACATACATCTTCCATTATTACATGCACAAAACTTTGGAAGATTACATGGATGATTTGTTGGCCAAATATCTTTTTCACCTAGATAATCTCGATGACTTAAGCAAGATCCTCGATCGCCTCATGGAACATAAAGTCAGACTAAATCCCAAGAAGTGTGTATTTGGCGTCACATCTGGAAAAATCTTGGGTTTCATAGTCTCAAAACGAGGCATCGAGGTGGACCCAAAAAAATTCAAGGCAATCCTTGAAATGCTTCCCCCAACTACCATCAAGCAACTCAGAAGCCTGTAGGGAAAGGTCACGTCAATCAAGTGCTTCATAGCGCAACTATCTGACAAGTGCTGACCCATGAATAAATTATTGCACAAGGGGGTAGCATTTCACTAGGATGACGAGTGCCAGTCAGCCTTTGACAACATTAAACAATACTTGGCTTCACCACTAGTATTGGCACCACCTAGAACAGGAGTGTCGTTCTACCTATACATCTTAGCTACTGAGGTGGCACTGGGTGCCATGCTAGCCCAAAATAATGAACTTCACAAAGAGCAGGCTACTTACTACCTTAGCCGCACCCTGGTCAACCATGAACTTAACTATGCATACGTCAAAAAGCTCTACTTGGCAGTGGTGTTTGCTACCAAAAAGCTATGCCATTACATGTTGAGCAACAAGACGTATGTTGTATTTAAGGAGAATCCATTGCGATACATGATGAGTCGTACTTATCATAGTAGTCGCACGACGAAATGGATCATGTTGTTGACAGAATTTGACATAGATTTCATTGGAGAGAAATCCATAAAATATCAGGTCATAGCCAATCAACTAGCAGAGGCTCCCCTCGAAGACGATTAGCCTCTAGTCATAGAACTACCCGATGATGGGGTCTTCCATGTATCAGAATCGCTAGATTCTAATGAGCTTGAGTCACAAGCCGACATAACCTTATTTTTGATGGTTCTAAATGTGAGCAAGGCAGTGGCACGGGAATAGTATTCTTCACACCGCAAGGTGTCCCAATGCCTCTATCATTTAAATTAAACTTCCCATGCACCAACAACAATGTAGAGTATGAAGCCTTGCTCATAGGTCTTCAGACAACAATCACCATGAAAATTAAATGATTGAATATCTTTGGTGATTCGCTGTTGATTGTCAACCAATTCAAAGGGGTATTCCAATGCAAATGCCCAGTTCTATAGGCCTACAAAGCCCTTGTGGACAAATTCTTGGAAAATCTTGAATGGTACGACATCGAGGCACTCCCTCGATCATTGAATCATTTTGCGGATACTATGGCCTATTTGGGGTCATTAATCTCATAAGACATTTTTGGTAATATGACCACCATTCAAGTCAAAAAACTATTGCAATCCACGATGGAGCGTGCAAGCTCTGACTCAACACCAGGAATCCACTTGATCCAGATTGAACCATCCACGGATAAGTTCTATCGAATCCATGATTGTCTACATCATGCTAACTGGGGGTCCTTGTTCTCCCCCATTCCCATTAATAGCAACACAACACTATTCTTGCAAGTTCTTTTCCACTCAGCTTTTTCTAGAGATGAACTTCAAGAGGGATTGGATGTTCAAACTGTCAAGGTTTTCGATCAGCAGGATTGGCATTTACCCATAAGGGACTACCTCAAGTTAGGTAATCTCCCACTTGGATTGATGCATGCCGCGAAACGAGCATTCAAGTAGAAAGTGGCAAAGTATGTCTTGTTAGGAGACATTTTGTACCGTCGTAGCTATGAAGGAATCCTCCTTCGTTGCTTGGACTAGCAAGAGTCCACTTGGGTAGTCACCCAAGCGCACGATGGTACGTGCGGTGGCCATTTCAATGGTATGGCCATCGCAAAGTGCATTCTTTGCATGGGCTATTATTGGCCATATTTATATGGAGATTGCTGCGCATATGTCAAGAAGTGCGTGAAGTGTCAAAATCATGCAAATTTGACACACGTACCTTCTTAGGCCTTGTAGCCAATCCAGTTGGCTTGGTCATTTTTGTAGTGGGGCCTAGATCTAATCGGTAAGATCTCCCCTGTGTCGTCAGGTCATCACATGTTTATCATAATGGCCATCGAGTACTTCACAAAGTGGCCGGTATCATGTGCCTACTATGTTTGCTGAAGCACGGGAGGTGCTAGATGTGGTTGATTGGGAGTGGCTTGATGCTTTGGGGCTCAAGCAGGTGACTCGGTTGGAGCCAGTGATTGGGGATCAGGCCTACCTGATGGCCCTGATCAACTTGTGGGATCCATAGACTAATACTTTCCATATCCCAATAGGGGATATGACAGTCACTTTGGAGGATGTCTATCAGATTCTTAGGATTCCAATAGATGGATTGCTGATCAGGACAACGTCGCGGGATCAGCAGACAATAGTGCTGACATGCTGCTTTAGGCATGGGGAGGAGTTGAGGGTGGATGGTCCAGTGGAGAAGGCAGAGGCTGATTGCTAGATTGGTAGGATTCTGGTTCGATGGTGGCTGGAGAAGGGGGTGTTGGGAGTGAGGCATGCAGTACTCATGGGCCTCATTTCCAACATGCTGCTACCTGACTCGTCAGGCACGAGGTTCCCGTGGAACTTGCTAGATGTGGTTTATCAGTTTGTGGAGTGTTCGACACATGAGCCTTTGATCATGAGATGGGGATAGCACTACTGGTGCAGCTCTATGGTTAGCTATACGAGGTCCGCTACCAGAGGTTAAAGGGGATCAGCTGCAACTATCTATTGCAGAGCTAGGGTTGGCAGCACATAGCGGTGGAGAGACCAATGGGGTTACCATGGACGATGCGAGCGGAGATGGTGGATAAGGATATATGTTACGTGGCTCTATGGCGGTGGTCTGAGGAGCAGGGACATAGTCGACGATGGGTAGGTGTCGTAGGGCACTATGCCAATGCCTTCGCTCAGCTTGCTCTAGGGGAGGTGTTCTGGCGCCCCTATCAAGACTGTCCAACCTAGCATAAGGCTGGAGAGTGGCTTCGACAGGTACGCAGGGAGTGATGGCTGATTGGGAAGCATGGGACCGAGTAGGAGTTCTTCCCATACAGCTAGGTGACACGACAATTTGGGGTGCACCTGGGTTTTCTTGGTGAGCCCATGGTCTATCGGTGTTGGGGGGACGAGAGGACTCTAGAACGATCGGTCATCGCGCCATTGGGAAAGGATTCGAATGCAGTGATCGATGTCCTGGACGTGGATGATGTTGGGACTACTATAGAGTATGACCAGTGGTGGATACTACGGTGATGGCGGGGAGAGGGGCCACTAGGAGGCACAGAGGCAGCAACAACAGGCAGGGAGGGTGCCGAGGCACCAGGAGATGATTGGGGAGCTTCGCTCGAGGATGTAGACATGGTGGAGGTAGATGATGTGGATGTGGATCTTGGGGTTTCGGATCAGCCGGAGATGCAGGACATCATGGAGCAGTGGGAGCCATAGCAGGCTGTTGTTCCATAGATGCCCATGCCTCATGGAGATTCAAAGGACATGGAGTTAGGGTTACGCGTTGAGAATGTGCGATTGGAGGGGCTACTACAAAGGCGCAATGAGGAGCTGGGGGATGCGCTACATGAGAGGGATCTCCTATGCATGCAGCTGGTAGAGCAAGAAAATGCATGGGCTGCATACCGTCGATAGGATGGTGACACCAATGCTACACAGGAGAAGGATCTCCTACAAACGTAGCTGGCAAAGAGGGATAGGGCTTTGGCGCAATGTGATGAGAACTTGGCTATGTATCGCCAGTGGGAGATGGACTTGGTGCGGCAACGGTTGGAGTTGGAGGCAGAGATTAGCCGCTTTGGTGGGTGGATCCCTATGTTTAACAGAGGTAGGATGGCAGTATGGTTTCTTCCTTTTGCCAACTCTCAACATTCTTGGGGTCATTCGCACAGGGGGATGAGCAAGATAACCGTTTCGCTTATGGTGACTTGGATTGCTTTGCAGGTTTCATCTTTCGTTCACACAACTTGGGAATTATTTTTATGTGTTTTAACTTGTGTTGGGATGCTACGTAACAAGGTATGATCCAAGTAAAACTCTACCTTTGTAAAATCTGTCTGACTTGGTACAGTACGTGGCTAGAAAAGCTAAGGACGACTGAAGGATGAAAACTCTTGATACATTAGAAGACAACCGACTATGATGTGGTGACAAAGATGTTAATGGCATTTTATTTTTGATGGACGGTTTATAGAATGGAGAAATGTGGAAAATGAGGGTTTTGCCAAGTAATTACAGTCTATGGTGCCTTGACCTTTATGACCACAAATATGCAATGTATGGATGTGATGCCTAATGCAACTATATATATTTTTGTGTTTTTGATGGATTGATTTTTGTTTTTGTATGAAGATGAGATGCAAAAAGAGCTCTTTATTGTTGTGATGATTTTGAGCATGCATGGAAATGAGATGCAAATTTTGTTATTTTTGATGATTTTATTGTTTTTGAATTTTCTTATTTTTGACCAAGTGATTGTGGAAACCCTTGGAGATTTTTGGGTTGACCAAGCGATTATGGGAATCCTTGGAGCTTTTTGGGTTGACCAAGCGATTATGGGAATCCTTGGAGCTTTTTGGGTTGACCAAGCGATTATGGGAATCCTTGGAGCTTTTTGTTTAGACTATGGCTCTTCTAGATATGGAATGGCCTCAAATGACTGATGTTCAAGGGGTCTAGTTCTTTGATTCCATCAAGGGAGGCTAGCCGGTATGTTCCAGGTCCTATTTTACTATCAATCACATAGGGACCTAACCAGTTTGCTGCGAACTTGTCCCTTAGATGGGACGACAAACTAGAGTTCTGTTGGTTCTCTTTCAAGACCAAGTCACCAACCTGAAAGTCCCTCGGGTGAACTTTCATGTTGTATGCTTTCTTAAGTCGCTCTTGATAGATACGTAAATGCTCGAGAGCATTAACGCGTCATTCATCAAGCAACGTAAGCTGGTCTAACCGGGCCTATCGTGCAGCGTCATCATCGATGAACTCTTGCATTGATATGCGTAGGGAAGGAATTTCCAACTCGAGAGGCATGACTGCCTCGGAGCCATACACCAGCGAAAATGGAGTTGCCCCAGTGGGTGTCCGAATGCTAGTGCGATAAGCCCACAAGGCAAGTGGGATTTGAATGTGCCAATCCTTATGACTATCTGTGACTGTATTTTTGAGGATGGCAACTAGCATTTTGTTTGATGCCTCTGCTTGCCCATTTGCTTGTGGATAATAGGGTGTCAAAAAACTATGCTGAATTTTGTACTTTGTGGTCAAAGCACGCACGTCTTTGTTCTTGAATGACGTCCCATTATCCGAGATTATCTTGGATGGAATACCAAAATGACATATGATATTATGTAAAATGAACTCCACAATGCGGGGTCCAGTCGTAGAGGTTAGCGGAACCGCTTCCACCCACTTGGTGAAGTACTCTATGGCCATTATGATAAACGTGTGATGACCTGATGATGCAGGGGAGATCTTACCGATTAGATCTAGGCCCCACTATGAAAATGGCCAAGCCGATTGGATCGGCTGCAAGGCCTGAGAAGGTACGTGTGTCAAATTTGCATGATGTTGACACTTCACGCACTTCCTGACATATGCACAACAATCTCGCTCTAAAGATGGCCAATAATAGCCCATGCAAAGAATGCACTTTGCGATGGCCATACCACTGAAGTGGCCACCGCACGTACCATCATGCGCTTGGGTGATTGCCCAAGTGGACTCTTGCTGGTCCAAGCAATGAAGGAGGATTCCTTCATAGCTGCGATGGTACAAAATGTCTCCTAACAAGACATACTTTGCCACTTTCTGCTTGAATGCTCATTTCATGGCATGCGTCAATCCAAGCGGGAGGTTACCTAACTTGAGGTAGTCCCTTATGGGTAAATACCAATCCTGTTGATCGAAAACCTCGATAGTCTGAACAACCAATCCCTCTTGAAGTTCATCCCTAGCAAAAGCTGAGCGGGAAAGAACTTGCAAGAATAGCGTTGTGTTGCTATTAATGGGAATGGGGGAGAACAAGGACCCCCAGTTAGCGTGATTCAGACAATCATGGATTCGAGAGAACTTATCCATGGATGGTTCAATCTGGATCAAGTGGATTCCTGGCATTGAGTCAGAGCTTGCATGCTCCATCATGGATTGCGATAGTGTTTTGACTTGAATGGTGGTCATATCACCAAAAATGTCTTGCGGGATTAATGACCCCAAAGAGGCCATAGTGTCCGCAAAATGATTCGATGATCGAGGGAGTGCCTCGATGTCGTACCATTCAAGATTTGCCAGGAATTTGTCCACAAGGGCTTTGTAGGCCTATAGAACTGGGCATTTACATTGGAATACCCCTTTGACTTGGTTGACAATTAACAGCGAATCACCAAAGATATTCAACCATTTGATGTTCATGGTGATTGTTGTCTGAAGACCTATGAGCAAGGCTTCGTACTCTACATTGTTGTTGGTGCACGGGAAGTTTAATTTAAATGACAGAGGCATTGGAGCACCTTGCGGTGTGAAGAATACTATTCCTGCACCACCTTGCTCACATTTAGAACCATCAAAAAATAGGGTTATGTCGGCCTGGGACTCAGGCTCATCAGAATCTGGTGATTCTGAGACATGGAAGACCCCATCATCGGGTAGTTCTATGACCAGAGGCTGATCGTCTTCGAGAGGAGCCTCTGCTAGTTGATCGGCTATGACCTGACCTTTGATGGATTTTTGTCCAATAAACTCTATGTCAAATTCCATCAACAACATGATCCATTTCATCGTGCGGCTACTATGATAAGTACGACTCATCATGTACCGCAATGGATTCTCCTTAGACACAACATACGTCTTGTTGCTCAACATGTAATGGCGTAGCTTTTTGGTAGCAAACACCACTGCCAAGCAGAGCTTTTCGACGTATGCATAGTTAAGTTCATAGCTGACCAGGGTGCGGCTAAGGTAGTAAGTAGCCTGTTCTTTGTGGAGTTCATTCTTCTAGGCTAACATGGCACCCAGTGCCACCTCAATGGCTGAGATGTATAAATAGAATGACACTCCTGGTCTAGGTGGTGCCAATACTAGTGGCGAAGCCAAGTATTGTTTAATGTCATCAAAGGCGGACTGGCACTCGTCATCCCAGTGAAATGCTACCCCCTTGTGCAATAATTTATTCATGGGTCGGCACTTGTCAGATAGCTGCGCTATGAAGCGCTTGATTGACGTGACCTTTCCCTACAGGCTTCTGAGCTGCTTGATGGTTGTTGGGGGAAGCATTTCAAGGATTGCCTTGACCTTGTTTGGGTCCACCTCGATGCCTTGTTTTGAGACTATGAAACCCAAGAGTTTTCTCGATGTGATGCCAAATACGCACTTCTTGGGATTCAATCTGACTTTATGTTCCATGAGGCGATCGAGGATCTTGCTTAAGTCATCGAGATGATCTAGGCAAAAAAGAGATTTGGCCAACAAATCATCCATGTAATCTTCCAAAGTTTTGTGCATGTAATCATGGAAGATGTATGTCATGGCACGTTGGTAGGTGGCGCCAACATTTTTAAGGCCAAAAGGCATGACCTTATAACAAAATGTCCCCCAAGGCGTTGTAAATGCCATTTTTAGCTGATCCTCGGGATTGATACAAATCTGATTGTATCCCGAGAAACCATCCATGAGGGAAAGCATTTCATGACCCGCTGTAGCGTCTACCAATGCGTCGATGCTTGGCAATGGGAAATCATCCTTAGGGCTCGCTTTGTTTAGATCTCAAAAATTAGTGCATATGCGAATCCTCCCGTCGGGCTTTTTGATGGGCACCATGTTGGACAACCATGGTAGATAATCCATGCAGATGACAAACTATGCATCCAACAACTTTTGCAATTCATCTTTGACCATCAAGGCCACTGTTGGGTGCATCTTACGTAGTTTTTTCTTAACTGGCTTGACTGTCGGATCAAGCGTTAGGTTATGCGTGACTAGCTACGGATCTAGCCCCGGCATGTCTTTGTATGACCATGCAAAAACCTCCTTCTTCTCTTTGAGAAGGGCAATGTAGTCGACTTGCTCTTCGAGGGATAGACTTACCCCCAACTTGATGATCTATGGATTCATTGGATCTGAGCCGATGTCTATGTCAGTCGTCTCCTCGACCGACATGTGGGATCCATCCTCCAACTGGTGTGGAGTTGGAATCAAGTGGATATCATTTGCTGAGTTAAGATCATCGTTAGGAACCTCGGGCTCCTCCTCAGCATGGAAGATATCCTGAGTTGGCCCTGGGGTGAAATGAAGCATTTCATCGAAAGGCCAGTACTCTGATGGGGATGGAGGTGAATTGATGCGATCCCAGTCTATGGCATCTATGTCTAGATACAATGACTATGTTGGATCAGTCGGATTGTGGATGGGGGCGGTTAAGTCAATGGAGATCATGTTGATGAAATGATTTTGGTCTCCATTACCATGGGTGTGGTGACTCGGACATTCTGGATGTTCTCTGTGCTCTGGATCTGGCTCTAGAGGTATTGGCATGAATGGATCGGCCCTATGTGTGGATAAGAAGATAGGATCTGCCCTCGACACTGATGTTGCTATAGGGTCTCTGGGTGGAAGGTACTCTTCGTATGCCCAAAGTGGTGGATTCAACACTTGTTCCCACCCTGCTGGGTCTACGTACCACTCATGCCCTGGCACTATGTTCAATTGTTCAAATATGTCATTAATCTCCAAGGGATATGGTCGCTGCATTTGTCGCATGTGATTAAGATATGCCATCTCGGTTTCATCTTCATAATCACTATCGGAGATCCAAAGGCCTTCGTTGGCTTCGACAACTACTTGCGGCATTAAGGGCTCGTCTTGCTCGAGCAAATTGATCTGGCCCCATTGGGGTTGTTCCGCTCTCTACGATGGGGCCTGATTACCTTGGAGTGGCACTTGCTCGATTGGAGCATCCAAAGGGAACATTGTCAAGAGGCTTTCTTGATAATCATCCATGGGGATCACTTGTGAGTGATCGCTATTTGATTCGAAGGGGTCATATGATGTTGGTTCATACTCTGACTCGTCTTCTGAGGACCCTTCCTGATCTTGTCTATATCCCCTTTGTAGGTGAGCTCTCAAACTTTCTCCTCTCTCGAGCGAAGGGAAAGGGTTGTTGAGGCTAACAAGGTTGGTGGTCGACCATGGGAGATAATCTTCCAATGTATATGTTGTATTAGGATTGGCATAGGGATTTAATGCCAATCCACCCTTGTTGCCTATCCCTAGGCCTTGCATGTTCTCTACCAAGATGTCCAAGGGTAGGGGGTGGTTGAACCCTACTCCTGACTTGTCGTACGACATTTGGTATCTTGGTTGGCAAAGAACATGCACTCCTTGCTCATATCTGCCTAACCCATATCCATGCCAATTGCATTGGCCAAGGTATCTCAAAGCAAAGTCTGGGTTAGACAAATAGTTGACATCTTCTACAAAAGGCTCTTCATCTTCATCCTCTTGCATGTATGGTTCAGTACCATGATCAAGGCCCCCATACACAAAGTTTGTCTGGTTCGGCGGGTAGCCTAGGGGAACAATAGTGCCGATGGGGAGGCGAGGTCTCCCCATGTCCTGCATGGACTCCAGTGTGGGTGTTGCTACAATATTCCACACCAAATACTCCCCCAGGCCCGTATTGGCCATTTCAATGGTGATTGTTGGCGGTTGGGGGGGAGGGAATGGAAGTTCTCCCTGAGTCCACTCCATGTCGGGTGAACTAGGAGCCGCGACTTCCATTCGGCTAGGCATATCCTCAGTAGAGATAGTTGATACTGAAGGCAGTGTCTCTTCCAGAGGTGGCACCTCTTCCAGAGGTTTCTTCCCTTTGTCCTTCTATTTGGCCCCCGTCGGTGGCATTGTTGGTGGAGGACCAGATGATGAAGATGGACCCGACTGGGGTTTTGAAGAACTTGCTAACGGGGATGCCTACGAAATCGGACCCTGTTTAGATGGATTCAATTGAAAATCCAAATGCATTGATGGAAGGGTCGATTGCGGCATCAGCTGCACCGCATTACAATACTTGAAGGGTTCTAAGTCCGCCGGGACTACATGCACCTCCCCTTCAAATGTATACTTTAAGCACTGGTGAGCTATCGAAGGGACACACTTCATGTCCCTGATCCATGGCCGCCTCGGAAGATGTTGTAGGCCATCTCACCTTCCAAGATGTGGCACAATGTAGGTATAGTCTTTTGTCCCACTTGGATAGGTAGGACGATTGTGCCAACTGTCGAGCATATTGCATCATTGAATGCTCGCAGAGTGTAGGTGGAAGCTGTGATGTGAGATGCGAGCAATTTTAGATGTTTTAGGGCCGTGGTTGTGATGATATTACTGGACGAGCCAGTGTCTATCAACACCCTCTTATATGGGATCCCGTTGACCCACGCGATAACGTGTAGGGGTGGATCCGCCATGTCATCAGGTACTGATCTCAATTCGTCTTCCCAAAATGTGATGACTGGCTCAGTGCATCATTTGACATGTCCCACGAAGTTGTTGAAAGAATTTGTTTCGTGGGGCTGCAACTCGATGGCTTTCAATATCTCCATTAGAGCCTCTCGATGGGGCGTTGATTGTTGTATGAGCTCGTATATGGAGAGCCTAGCCGAGGTGGTCCTCAAACTCTGAGTTAGTTTGGTCTGAAGTGTGGCCACCGGCTTAGGCGGAGGAGGTTGTGCAAGGTGTTGTTGTGGTTGCGACATTGTTGGCACCTCTCCTGCAGCTGTCGCAGGAGCATTTGTGCTCGGGTACCTCCTGTTCCGAGTCACTATACTGATCATCCCTACATACCCCTGCATGGGGCAGTTCTGTTTGACCTCATTAACTTGTAGGGTCTTTGCCTATGGAGCATGAGCAGGCAAGGGGTCTTTAAAGACCTCCATTTGTTGATTGCTTGGTGCCACGGGATTATCTACCGCTAGTGTCTTGTTATCAATTAGGTCTTGCACCAAGCCCTTAAACTTCCAACAGGCATTTAGGTCATGTCCCTACCATCTGTGGAACCTACAGTACAAGTCCTCCCTGTACCCCTTAGGCTTGGGAGCATTGGGGTCTATGGTTTGAATCTCTGGTAGGTTGATCAAATTTTTCGCTAACAAGCGGTCAAACAGGGAGTCCCTGGACTCTGTGTAGGGTGTGAATTGTCGCCTAGGGCGACGCTGCTGACTCTATTCTTGCCTCTGATTTTCTCTATCATAGTTGTTAGGAGGCACTGCCTGATAGTTAGCCTTTTGAGGCTATGTGGCTTGTGCAGGCTTAGGGACATTGATAGCAACTTGGTTGACCACAGCGGGTTTCTGTTGCGTGGTCCCTGCTTTAGTGTTCTTAGTCCACTCTTTTTTCTTAGGTTTGGCTATCTCGCCATCCTGTATCTTGATCTCTTCAATGATCCTGGCTTGCGCCAGAGCTTCTTCTAAGGTGGCATATTGTTGCAGCTACAATAGCATAGAGATCGATCTCAAACAGCTCTTGGAGAACATTTGAGTGAGGTCGGACATAGGAGGGAGGTAGGGCAGCTTTGAGAGCAAATCCCTCCATCGATTCCCATAGGCCGCCATGGTTTCTTCCTCATACTTCCTGAGGCTGGCTAAGTCACTTAGTGACGCCTTCTTCTTGGTGTTGAAGGTGAAGCATTCGAGGAACGCATCCACTAACTGATCTAAGTTGTTAATGCTATGCTTTGGTAATTGAGTAAACCAATCCGAGGCAGGGCCTACGAATGTGGTTATAAATGTTCTTAATAACAAAGCATCATTGTCCTGAATGCCGAAGCATTGGCTCAGGAATCTCGTCACATGCTCTTGGGCATCCTCCTCACCTCTAAAGACTGCCAACTGAGGTAGCTTAAAGTGTTCAGGGTAAGGGGGTGTTGGCACTGACGGATGCACAGGATGACTACGGAGCTGGCGTAAAGTGGGCTTTTGGGGCCCAAAATTTTTGGTTTCCACAGACTCCAGACGCTCTAGCAGCGCTTTATATGCATCTAAAGATTTAATCTCTTCTTCTTTAGTTTGCTCCCATTGTGGGTTGTGGGAGACTTGAGGCCTATGGAGGGGTGGCCGGATAGCAACCCCTCCGCCTTGGTAGGGCATTTTGACCTACTCTGCTTCTTGCTCATACTCCTCGTAAGCTTCTTGAGGAGTCTCTGGATGAGACCTATGACCCTGAGTGGGTCCCCACGGAGGGTACCCATCGTTGTTTCGGGGAGTGGCCTCCCGCTCAGGTCTAGGAGGTCTCGGAGGCAGCACTTGGTAAGGTCACGGAGACCTATCTCGCACCAAGGGGTTGCGCCTCTCATATGGTTTCGCTCTTTGGGTGCGAGGGGTTGGAACCCTCTCAGGCACCGGGTTATGGAGCAGCTCATCTGTTTGGCGCCGAATGCGCTCTTTGCTAAGGCGATATAGATGCTCTAGCTGCTATTGATCTTGCTCAAGCCGCGTGATCTGCGCTTGGCGGGCGGCATGTCTGGTGACTGCCAGGTCGATTTGTTCCACCATATTGAGCCTAGGAGGCCTAGATGCCTCTCCTATGCACTTACCTCGGTCGTGATGATCCGAGATCTCAATAGGTCACTTCCCTCTATCGAGGTTGGCGGCATTTACCCGAGGCTCTGGCCTCAGTAGGTGATCATGGTATATAGCAGGTGCAGAAGCGCATGGCTCCCACATTGTATATTGCTCTTGAGGAATGTAATGGTCTTCCTCGTGCTCCCTTTCGTATGTGTGAAAGGGGTGGGCAGAGTTGGCTCGCCCTGCTTGAAGAGCCTTGCACTCTGGATTTTGTCTATTGGTTCTAATAGTGATGGGGGGCAAAGGAGGGATGCCATAATCATGTGGCCTCTCCTCATGGACACTATGCCACTCTAGCACTTCATCACATGGTGGCCACTCATATCGAGCTTCTAAGGGAGCCTTCTTATCTATGTTGAGTGCCACGTGTAAGGAATCCTCCTGAAAGGGGCTATGATGAATGGGCGTGTCCCTCAAAGGGGTGCCTCTATAGTCCCATTCTGAAATGGAATGATGCGGACTCTCTCGTGGGTCAGGCCACCAAGGCGGTATGACCAAGTCCTTGGTGCTATAGCGGAGGTGACTTGTGCCCCCTTGTACACTCTCCGCAGCTTCCGCCCTTGATTGGGCTTGGCTACGGGTGTACACCATGGTGGTGTTTTTCTACAAGCTATGTAGGTTTTTATCTTTTTTTTATGATTTTTTTTATGCTACACTAAATAGAAAGGAGCACACACACACAAAGCAATGATTATCTCGTTTAAAGATTAAAAGTGTGTCCTAAACCTGGTTTAGTGCGTTTTGGTTTTTGTTTTGTTTTTTGTTTTTTGTTTTTGAAGGTTTTTGTAAAGAACGTTTAAATGCAATATGACGGCTCTTATGACTCCCAAAATTGGTCGCCCCTTCGATATACCATTGCCAGGCCGATATACCAACCTCTCTATATACCCGCCCTTACGTGAGGGAAACTATAGGTACGTGAGAGCAGATGGTACATGGAACGTAGGCGGTACGAAAGGGGAATCACCCTGTTTATGACACCTACCATAGAAGACTTATCCTCATGTGCTGGGAATCACCCCAGCTACACTCGGTCAGCTTTCATCAGGATTTACGTCTAGCAATAGTAGCGATCGGGGTAATGGATGCAAAAATTCAAGCCAAGGTGGTGATGAAATCCACCGTTGGTCTTGATCAAGGGCTGGGGTTTTACGACCAGCTCCTTGGTGTTTAATTTGCCACGTGATGTGTGGGGTTCTTTTTATTTTGCAAAAAGGAAACAAGCAAGCAATAAAAGAAAACTTTCCCTATGCAAGCAAGTAACCCCAAAATAGAAAACTAAAAATAGAAATTGACAGGAAAAGTTCAAAATCCTTACCTCTTCTCTGCCCAGATCTGTCGGCTCTGAGTTTCTGCCCTGAAACTAAGTAGAGAGCTATTCATCCCTGGATGGGATGAATAATAGCACTGAATTCATCATAGGGTGGGGCGCATTCAAATTCATCCCTGGGTAGGACGAATTCCAGCTCTGTATTCGCCATAGACTGGAACGAACAACAGTCCCGCATTCAAAAAATGATACCTGCAAGCAAAAAGCAAGTTTTGATCAGATTTCTGATCTAAAAAAAAATAGAGGATAGAGGTCCCACCGTGATCGCCACTGAAAGCATGAGGATACGAAAACAAAAAGGAAACAGGGCTCCAAGTACGATGCAAAAATGAAACTAAACTTAACGCTAAATCCTACGAATCGAAAACGCATGAAATAGGAGAAAGCATGAACAAATCAAAACCAAACAAAGCAAATAAGGAAGACAGCCCTTTATTTTATTGATATCTTTCAGAACTCGGTTACAATTCGCTTCCTCCCCTTTTAGGGGCGAGGAGCGTTAAATTCGTTTCTTTGTTACATCCACGGATGCCATTCCTTCTTTCGCGTGCCCACATGTAAAGTGGGTGGACCAAACATCACCGCTGCTTATGTGTATGAATGTTGACTCACTACTTCTCCTCTGATGTCTAGATCCTACATTCAAAGAAATAAGAAACAGTCAGTAGCACCTACGGATGAGATGAAACATGCAATCCCCAAGCCTACGATTAGTGCATGCAAGAAATAGATAAAACGATGACTAAAATGTATCCAAATGATCTAAAAATTTGATAGGGGCATATAAACATCACCAGGAAGGCATTGCAAAAAGAATAGTCAAGAAATTCCTCACCGATTTGAATTCGCTCTAGGGCGGGACGAATTTACCTACAACAAAATGCCAGATAGCACCGCTCAAAATGTCACATCTGGACAGCTCCAAATCTCCTAAAAAAGTGGGGGTTAGCTAATTGGGGGCATTTTGGGATGACCCAGATGGTCAGATTTCCCCGATTTGGCCTCTAACACCCGGATTTTGATGATGCTCTCTGCAAGTTAGTAAAGACGAAAAATGATAAAACATGATAAGATTTGCTCAAAACATTACGAAATCGAAATTGCAAACTATCTAAGCAGCATAAGATGAAATGCAAGATAAAAATGATAGAAAGAACAATCTGCCATAGATTCCTAATCATTCCTAAAAGGGACGATTAGACTCGCAGCAGTGCGGGGGCGCCCGGGCAGGCCGCCCACCGTTGGGACCTAATTTCGGCACCAATCCACTTGGGATGGGTCCAAAATCTCCTGTAAAGTGTTGTTAGAAAATTGGGTGGTATTCTATGGCCAAATGTCGGGTTTTGGGCTCAAGATTCGACCTTCCAATGATCACCCAATGACCTCCTCTCTAAAAGAGATCACGGATGTGAAAGGCACAAATCAACCAAGGGTGTATGGGGAAATAAAATGGCAGCACTTCATTGCTTAAAATGCTCTATCTCTTCTCTCTTTTGGGGTGAGGAAACTCACCAATTTATAGACCTGGAGGTCTCTTGAATTGGGCATGCAGAGGCGCCACTTGGCAATCATGCCCTCCCAAGGGGAAGGAGATTCCTCCCTGATTAGGGACTTCATGACTGCCCTTGTCACTGCCTCTAATGCTCAAAAACGCTCACCCACACTCCCATGCGATGAAGGAAGCGTTAAGTGGTGGATCTGAGCTGCCATTTGTCAAGATTTGACTTTTTGCCCGTCAAACCTGCAATTCGCCCCACCCTGGAGCGAATCCTGATATTCGTCCCTGGGTGGGGCGAATCCCAGTTTGAATTCGTCCCTGGGTAGGGCGAATATTGAGCAAAGTGCCTGAAGGTGCCAAATTGATTTTTGACCTTCCAAAACTGCTGTGAGAGTGGTTAGGACCACTGTTTAACCTCTGGGGGCTGCCCTTGGGGCTGTGTGTGTCAATGCGATCAGTGTTTGCAGTCACATAATCGGATTGGTGCTGTTTTGGTGTCTACACCTGACAAATACCACATAAATGAACTCAATTGCACACATAGGGATGTGAAATAACTTGGTCAAAAACAAGTCCAATTCATACCTTGTTCAAAAGTCTTGTAAGATAAAGTACAATCATGGCTAGTTAGTTAAAACATATGAGTCTTAGAAAACCTTAAAATACATTTTAAACCAACTAATATCTTTCATCCTTGCATTGCCATCAGAAAATACAAAAAACAACATGTATACATGAAAAGTCATTTACCACAACAATCGCCTAGAACAAAAAGCCATAAAGTTATAAACAGTCTATGGTGCCCTCACCAAACAACACAAATTCAATTCATCCATTACATTTGCATATCCTAAAAATTAGAAACATTTGCATTCATCATAACATATGCATCCATCAACATCAATTAACATGCATACATACACATTCAACAATCATTGAGCATAACATCAAATGTTGACATGTGTATAAACAAAATAACATCATCTGTATATATATCATCAAAAATGCCTGCAGGATACAATAACCGGTCCTCTGACCTAGCAAAAATTTCAAAAAAAAATAGCAAAAATTGCACAAAAATGCACCAAAACAAGCAATAAAACTGTCCAATGAGAGTGCTTTTGCACTTGACATTCTAGGCATGCAAAATAGATGTCGGGGTTCCAAATCCTTGCTCTCCTACTCCCTAAGAAGGCTACCATAGCTGGACCGCTCCACGGGAGGATGGATTTTCGAGAATTTCATCCCCAAGCAGCGTCACAAAACGGGTCCACACCCAACCAAAATAGCAATAACATTGCCAAACGAAGGTGCCTTTGCACCTGACATTCTTGGAATTCAAAATAGACGTTGGGGTTACAAATTGTCACTATCCTACTCCCCAAGAAGGCCACCATGGTCAGACCGCTCCACGGGAAGACGGATTTTTGACAATTTCATCTCCAAAAAGCATCACCAAAAGGGTTAACACCTACCAAAAATAGGTCTAAATGTCAGAAAAATGCACACACATTCAACGATAAGCATCTAAAGGCACCCTTACACAAGTCATCTTGGGTCAAGCGACTCGTCACTTTTTTCATGTTGGTCATTCCCTCATCGATTCGTCACTTGAGGGGGTAGTCACACTTAGTCACCAATCAAAAAATACACACCCAACCATGAAAACGACATGCATTGAAAGAATTATTGGCAAAGACAATCACGCTCTTGCTTGGGGCAGTAAACAAGCAATAATCACAAGCTGATCAATCACTTGGCATTCATGAATCATGAACTTAAGGTTCCCATAGACAAAAGGTTGCGCTCTTTGCCTATTCATGACTGATCAATGTCCAAGCTCAAGTAACACCTCATCGAAAAAGTTTAACACTTGAATTGAGTTCCTTCGCTCATCAGAAGCAAGGATTCAAGAATGCATGCCCTTTCCATACTTGGGGCATCAAAAGTTGGTTAGGTTACTAAGAAACCCTAATCATTAGTGCTTTGGTTATCTATTTTTACTCAATACTACACCATGCATAGTGCTTCCCAAAAAGTGGCATCTATAGACACCAAAACAACACCAATCCGATTTTGTGACTGCAAACACTGATCGCATTGACACACACAGCCCTAAGGGCAGCACCTAAAGGTCAAACAATGGTCCTAACCACTCTCATAGTAGTTTTGGAAGGTCAGGAGTCAATTTGGCACCTTCAGTCACTTTGCTCAATACTCGTTTCACCCAGGGATGATTTCAAATTGGGATTCGCCCTACCTAGGGATGAATAGCAGTATTCGCTCCAGGGTGGGGTGAATTGCAGGTTTGATAGGAAAAAATTCAAATATTGACAAATGGCAGCTCAGATCTGCCACTTAACGCTCCCTTCATCGCATGGGAGTGTGGGTGAGCGTTTTGGAGCGTTAGAGGCAATGACAAAGGCAGTCATGAAGTCCCTAATCAGGGAGGAATCTCCCTCCCCCTGGGAAGGCAGGATTGCCAAGTGGTGCCTCTGCATGCCCAATTCAAGAGACCTCCATGTCTATAAATTGGTGAGTTTCCTCACCCCAAAAGAGATAGAGAAGGAGCATCTTTGAGCAACGAAGTGCTATCGTTTTACTTTCACACCCACACCCTTTCAAGTTGTGCCTTTCACATCCTTGATCTCTTTTGGAAAAGAGGTCATAGGGTGGTTATTGGAAGCGCAAAATCTGGAACCAAAACCCAAAATTTGGTCATGTTGTGGTTGATCCACAACACACCCAAAAATTGGGGACCCACATTTTTGCAGGCTTGTAGAGAAGAATCTCGGTGACCCAGATGCTAAAATTGAAGAAAAGAGAAAAAGTGCCTAAGTGTTGAAGGGTGTCGCGAAATCGCGACATGTCGCGAAATCATGACTGGTCGCGCCATCGCTGCCGAAAATAGGAAAGTTGTCACGAAATCATGACATGTAGCTCCATCGCTGCCGAAGAGGAAAGACGTCGCGATTTCGCGACCGATTGCAGCAAAGGTGTACGGAACAGGAAATGGTAGCGAAATCGCGACATGTTTCGGAGAAGTGACCCGGACGGAGAAAATGGTCACGATTTCGCGACGTGTTTTGGAAAACTGTACGGACGGAGAAAATGGTCGCGATTTCGCGACGTGTTTCGGCGAAGGTGTACGGATGACAAAACGGTAGCGATTTCGCTACGGTTTTGTGAAAAGGAGGTCCGAAGGAGAAACGGTAGCGATTTCGCTACGCCTTGCGAAAAGAAGACTCAAAGTTCAAAACGGTAGCGATATCGCTACAAATTTCGTGAAGGGAGGCTCAAAGTCAAAGTGGTAGCGATATCGCTACCATTTCATGAAAAGAAAGCCCAAAGTCAAAGTGGTAGCGATATCGCTACCATTTCATGAAAGGCAAGCTCAAAGTCAGAGTGGTAGCGATATCGCTACCATTCGGGGAAAGCAGGCTTAAGTTAAAAAGTGGTAGCGATATCGCTACCATTTCATGAAGAGGAAGCTTAAGGTAAAAGTGGTAGCGATATCGCTACGAGGAGCTACCAAAGACATTCGACCGGAAGGAGTGTAGCGATATCGCGACATGTCGCGATATCGCGACATGTCGCGTTATCGCGGCTAAGAAGCTGAACAGGCGGCATGCAGTTTTTGTCGGGTTTTTCGCAGAGTGGCGTTACAGAAGGTGCAGAGAGCGTGTGACACGTGGCATGCAGGTGTCAGGTCTGCAGGAGCGTTACATGCAGCGAAGGATTTTAGGCATTTTGGCGTTAAACATGGGATAAAGACAAGGAAAAGGCAGGAATTCGAAGGGTCACATGCAGGAACATGAAGTGAAGCGACAAAGGGAATCGAAGAGCCATTGCAGTACTATAAAACCAGAAATGCAGATTGAAGGAAGGGGTTGGAAATTGCCGATTGCAGAGTTGCAGAGACAAGAGCTTCGTGCTATTCTGGGCCTGCACTTGGGCAATTTCCTTCTTTTTGTTCTGGAATATTTATGCCTGGAACATTCTTTGAATGTAATTGACATATCATTTAATACAAAATACAGAGTATTGGCATCTCATTGATGAGAAAGAAGGAGTCATTTTGTGCATGCATGATTTAATGCTTTATCTTTCATTCCATATTTCTGAGGCTTTTAGGTGAAGTTTAATGCAAGTGTGCTTGGTTGCTTCATGCGAATGCCTAAGTCTGGAATTACAGTAGAAACCCTAGAGACCAGCACCTAATTTATTTGGATTGTGCGAGTTTGCAGGTTCATTAGATTAGGTTGCATGCATAAAACCTCAGTATCTTCGGTTTCATCAAATCGATGGCAGCAATATGACTTTAGTTTAGTTTCTCTGCATTTTCTTTTCTTTATTTTTCAAACCCTTGCTTTATTTTCTGCAATTTAATTACTGTATCCAAATCAATAACTGAAAATCCTTAACAAAAATCCAAGATCAATGTATATTCATTCACTTTGAGTCCACTCGTAAATTTAAATTAAATAAACCACCAGTGCCCCTTGTTAACATCCACTTGCAAACCCTAAGATATTCCCTGGCATTTCATTTGAACAACATTATTTAAGCATAACAGGAACCTTGGAGAAAGTTATTTTCTTTGCAAGTAGAGGATTCTTGGACTCAGATCCTACTGGAGAGTGTGCTTTCACAATCGGGTGAAAACACCACTCAACAGATTGGCGCTAGAAGGAGGGCCGAATTGGTTTATCTATTTTGATTTTCATATCTGAATATTTTGTTTTTGATTCAATTCTGAAATTATTTACGGCTAAACTGCAACATCGTTTTTTGTTTTTGTTGCAGGTTTTCTTCGAAATAGCCGAGGGTTTCTTCAGGCAGGCTGGACCCACCACGCCGTATTGCGACCAGGTCTCAAACAACCGGAGAAACCATTTTTCACGACCTTACTGGTACTCCCAAGGGTAAAGCCAAGCAAGTCGTAAGCACACCAGTCGCAAAAGGCCTGTTTTCTCCAGGAACGTCGAGTGGACCTACGCCGTAATATCCTTTGCCCCTAGTGTGCCTATAGTTAGTAATATTTCTACCGCTATTGTAGGTCTGTCTACATCAATTCCGAGTCAAATGGCTCAAGCTCCAGCAGCTCCTTGGTATGGAGCTAACAATACTCCTTTGAATATTGTCGGGGATATCCATGAAATCCCCAAGAACATTGAAATATTTCTGCCTAAATACAAGCCAGATGGCCTAAGAATAGCAAAAGAACATATCCAAGCCTATAGGGATGTTTTAATCAGGCTGCAAGTTCAGCATGAAGATGTAGCCTGTAGACTTTTTCCCATGAGCTTGGATCCAATAGCATATGAATGGTATATATGCTTGCCAACTGGTTCAATCACCTCTTGGACACAAATGGAAAATGCCTTTGTCAATCAATTTAGGTCACCCTTAGATCCCGCAACTATTTACAATCGGTTTATTACATGCAAACGGGGCCAAGGGGAACCAATCCGAATGTTTAATCAGAGATTCCAAAAGAACTATAACAGAGCAATTAGACATTTTGCCATCGATCCCGCAGTGGCTTTGCAGATATATTTTGGGGCATTGGACCCCATGACAGCCATGTTTGCAAGGCGTAATCCTCAGGTCACCACGCTGGCTTTGGCCTATAATGAAGCCATGACTATTGAGCAGCAATTGACACCGCAAGGCTACGGGTTTACCCAGATGCCTATGATGGGACAATGTGCTCCATATGGTCAAGCTCCCCAGGCAAATCAACTCATGGCACCACAAATGCCAAGTTTGAATGCCTTCCCATACCAGCAGTCGTATCCACCAAAGACCCGCATATGCACCCATTCCAATCCAACCAATCACAGCCATTCCACCTGTTCCTGCATTTTTGCAGAACAGTCAATCAACTACGCAGGAAACTAGTCAAGTCAATCCTCAAGCCATAGTTCCTGTTCCGAATCCAATCCCGATTCAAGGTATTAATCCATATGGGAATCAAATTCCTCAGAACCCGACCCAAATGTGGAATCAAGACCCCATTAATTATGCGAATCCAATAGGGGTTAACAACAATATGATTCCACCGAAGGATGTTTTTTCGGAAGTCGAAGAGCTCAAGAAACTAGTGCATAAACTAAGTAATGACAGGGTTCAACAGCAGAAGTATGAGTCCCATGCCCCTCACCCAAATCAGAATTTTAACAATAGAGGGAGGCACTGGAACACCAAGCCAAACAATGGGGGAGTTCCTCCTCCCATTGCTAATCAATTAGATGCTTCTGCAGGCCCTAGCCAATCCAATTCTCTTTTGAATCTTTCAGATTTGGCATGGGAAAGGGGGTGCAGGTTACATAACACAAAAGAACACAATGAGAGGAATTGTCCTGAGATTGCTAGATACACTCATTGTCTTCAGGCACAAGTTGATGATTTGGAACTAGTATCAAATGAGGATCCATCGTATCATCAAGATGAAAATATTATGGTGATGGAAATAGTATATCACCAAGAGGGTGAAAGCGAGGAGGAAGAAGACGAAGTTTTGGAACAGGAGGTGCAAGCTTTTCGAGATTTCAGAAAGGGGACTCATGGGTACCATTTGAGGAGTAAATCTAAAGCCCCTAAAACCTCATCAACACCTCCAAACAATTCTATTCTTCCTCTGGATACAAAGGCAAGTAACAACCCTCCCCATCCACTCGGAAGAGAAATGTCCAATGACGTCCAAAAGACATTCAAATTCGAAAAACCAAATTATGACGTGGTGGAGGATATGAAGAAGTCCAAATCTAGCCTTTCATTCTTGGACGCAGCTAAATTGCCTGGTCAAAAGGAGGCGTTGATAAGAGCTTTGAACTCACCTGATCCGATGTGGAAGGGAAAAAGAGCTGAATCCCATCTGATTTTGCGAAAGGAGAGAAGGGATGTCCCGCCATTCTTATTGACTCTGAGAATTGCGGGTAAGAACTTGCATAACTGTTTGGTGGACACAGGAGCCACGAGCAACCTCATGCCTATGGAGATATGCAAAATGCTAGGTCTGCAACCTGTTTCATCCAAATGTACAGTCCTGCAACTGGACAGATCAAAGGTAAATGTAGTAGGGACTTTATATGATGTCAAGATTCAATTGAATTCTGAACCCAGGGTTCAGCAGGTTGTGGACATTTTGGTGGTTAATATCCCGAGTAGGTATGGAATGCTACTTGCTAGGGATTGGATGAAAACGCTGAATGGCTATTTTGCAACAGATCGCTCGCATATGTGGCTGCCATGGAAGGGAATTGCAAATCAAATAAGAGTGGAAAACGAACCGAGGCTTAAGGAGATTATAACAGATTTTAACAAGCCGAATGAAGTTCAGTTTTTTGAGCCAGACTTAGGGGTCTATGCGCTTGATGTTGAGGAAGCTGCTGAAGAGTTTAAAGAAGAAGTGTGTCATGGTCATTCTTCTGAAGAAAATGATTACACGTGGTTGCTCAAGTTCGATGGATCAAAGTCTAGACAGGGAGCAGGAGCTGGAGTCGAGCTCACTGGTCCAGGAGGTAAACCATTATTGGCTGCCTACAGACTGCAATTTCCTTGCACAAACAATGTGGCGGAGTACGAAGCATTGATCTATGGTTTACGTCTAGCATTGAGCAAACATGTTAAATGCTTGAAGGTTTTGGGAGATTCTGAGTTGGTTGTCAAGCAAATCAAAGGACAGTATACATGCCGTGACAAAATACTGAGCCTTTATAGGACTAGGGTTATGGACCTCATGGAGGAGTTTGATGCATTCAACATAGCCCTTATTTCTAGGAGAGGAAATCGAATAGCAGACTCTCTTGCAGTCGTCGCGGGCATGTTAAACCCGGTGGATATAAAAAGATGTAAAAATTTTTCCATTGAGCTGGTTCCTTGTCCATCAATACCTGATAATGTAAAGAATTTCCAGGTTTTTGAAAGTGACAGGCACATCTTCAAGTTTGTCACAAACTCGGGTATTTTTGAAAACCAGGTGATTGATGAGGAACAAAGGTGGCAGGATGAAACAAAAGAAAGTGAAACTGCGTATCAATCCAACAAAATTCCTAAAGACGTGGTTTCATTAGAAAAGATGTTCGACATGGAATGCAAGAACAAGAAGAGAAAAAGAGTCCCACTCCCCAAAGATGCATGCGATTCAATTAATCTAGGGAGTGCAGACAATCCAAAGGAGGTGTACATAGCAAAGGCATGTACAGAGGAAGAAAGGAGCAACATAATACAGGCATTGAAGCATTACATAGATTGTATTGCTTGGAACTACAATGAGTTGAAGACTTACAACCAGAACATTATCACACATACCATCCCTTTGAAGCCAGACTCCAAGCCTTTTAGGCAAAGACAACGAGTTGTTAACCCGCTATTGGAGCCTTTGATCGAAAAGGAGGTTAGAATATTATTGGAAGCGAAAATCATTTTTCCTGTTAGGCACTCAACCTGGGTGGCCAACCTCGTTCCAGTAAGAAAAAAGAGTGGAGAGATTAGGCTGTGCATAGATTTTCGAAATCTTAATAAAGCCTCTCAAAAAGATAATTATCCATTACCATCAATCGATGAAATTCTGCAAATGGTAAATGGATCTGAAATGATGTCCTTTCTCGATGGATATTCTGGGTACAACCAAGTTCTTATACATCCAGATGATAGGATGAAAACAGCCTTCACTACCAAGTGGGGGACATTTGCATATAAGAGAATGTCGTTCGGACTGTTAAATGCTGGTGCAACTTTTCAACGCGCCATGGATTACGCATTCAAAGGGCTAATAGGCAAATGCATCATCGTGTATGTGGATGATATCCCAGTTTTCTCGAAGAAGAGAGAGGATCATGTTAAAGATTTGAAGAAAGTGCTTCAAAGATGCAGAGAACATGGAATTTCCTTAAATCCCAAAAAGTGCATTTTCGGAGTAACAGAAGGGAAATTGTTGGGTCACATCATTTCAAAAGAGGGCATATCCATCGACCCAGAAAGGATACAAGCTATCCAAAACCTACCTCTCCCGAGCAGTAAGAAAGAACTGAGATCTTTCTTTGGGCAAGTCAATTTTGTGAGGAAGTTTATCTCTAGCTTTGTTGAGATAGCCAAACCTCTGAACCAGATGCTCAAGAAATATGTGGATGTAAAATGGAACGAGGAAAGTAGAGTGGCTTTCCAGAATATCAAAGATGCCATTTCCAGAGCCCCTGTCCTTATAAGCCCAGATTACTCCAAGCCTTTTTATATTTACGCTTTTGCATCAGAACACTCCTTTGCGAGTGTCTTAACCCAAAAAGGTGAGGATAGTGCCGAAAAACCCATTGCATTTTTAAGTGCCCCCTGAAAGACGCTCAATTAAGGTATTCAATCCTTGATAAGCAAATGTACGCACTTTTTAAAACTGTGAAAAAATTTAGGCACTACATCGTGCACAGCAGAATTATCGCCATCGTGCCCGATTCTGCTGTCAAGACCATGTTTTTACAGAATGAACTAGGTGAGAAGAGAGGAAAATGGATTTCAACCATCCAAGAATTTGATCTCGAAATCCAACCAATGAAACTAGTTCGAGGACAAGGACTGGCAAAGGCGATCGCAGAAAATAATCCGCAAATAACAAGTCAATGCTCAAATACATAATACATGGCTAAGGACGACTGGTATGTTGATATTGTGCAATTTTTATTGATCGGTAAGTGTCCTTCTAATCTGAATTCAACACAGAGAAGAGCCTTAAGGCTTAAATCTGTCAATTATCTGATAAAATCTGGTGTGCTTTACAGGAAGAATCATGAAGGTATCTACCTGAGGTGCTTGAACAAAGAAGAAGCTGCCAGGGTGTTGCAGGAATTTCATGGGAAACATGGAACTGGTCATGGTGCAGCCAATGCTACAGCACATCAAATCCTGAGAGCAGGATACTACTGGCCACATATTTTCAAGGATGCGCATACCCATGTACGATCTTGTCACATCTGTCAAGTGGCTGCAAATAGAGAAAGAAATGCAGCCATGCCGTTGCAGCCTGTAGTCGAAATGAGACCGTTTGCACAGTGGGGACTAGATTTCATCGGGGTTATTAACCCAAATTCTTCTGATTCTCATAAATTCATTTTGACAGCTACGGACTATTGTACAAGGTGGACAGAGGCGATTCCTACTAAACATGCCACCACAGATGTTGTGATTAAATTTCTTGAGGATCAGATTATAACAAGATTTGGAATGCCCGACTCTATTGTCAATGACAATGGTAAAGCTTTTATTTCTACACAATTTGCAGATTGGGCATATGATAACAAAGTGAGCTTAAAGTTTGCATCCAATTACTATCCTCAAGGAAATGGGTTGGCCGAGTCTTCAAATAAGAATTTGTTGAATACTATTAAGAAGTTGCTGGAAAAGAACCCTCGGGATTGGCACGACCAACTAAAGTTTGCCCTTTGGGGAGATAGGACCAGAGTGAAAGAGTCCATAGGGAATACTCCCTATCATTTGGTCTATGGGCAAGACCCGATATTTCAAGCAAATTTGAAGTTGCAGACCTTACATTTCATACAAGAGTACTTGGGGACAGATGATCAAGTTGAAGCCAGGTTGAGCCAGTTGTTGCACCTTGATGAAAAGAGAGAAGAGGCCATGAATCACATGAATAAACACCAGGCAGTTGTCAAAAGGTGGTTTGACAGAAGGGCCAAAGTTAAATCATTCAGAATTTCAGATTTGGTATTACTATGGGACAAAAGACATGAGGAAAAAGGGAATCATCAAAAGTTTGATTGTCTTTGGTTGGGCCCATATCAGATTTCAGAGATTCTTGGGAAGAATACCTTCAGGCTAAAAACATTAGAAGGGGAAGATTTCATGCTACCGGTTAATGGGCAAATTTTAAAGCATTATTTTAGCCCCTAGGTTGTGAGACTTTGATATTATTCTTTTGGTTTTGGTGAAGGGTTTTCAGATTTTGTTTTTATTGTTTAGGATTGTTAGTTTAGTTAGGATTTTGATTATGGATTTGATTTCAATTGACATGTGTGTTAATGTTGATAAAAAAATAAAAAAAATAAAAATAAAAAAAATAAAATAATAATGAAGAATAAAAAATTTGAGATGTCAACTTATGCTTAAGGATTAGGAGAATATGAAATATTGGAATTGTCTTGTAAAAGCTCCACAAATAGCATAAAACATTTTTAAGTTATATTGTTTGATTTTGTGATACATGAAAGAGTCAGTTTTGCATGACAAATCATTTCATTTGCAATTCAAGAAATAATGCATTCATGTTCCATCTCACCTTACATACATCTCACCTTAGTTACATATGCATCTTAGGTACAAGCCATTAAAGTATGTCAAATCCTCTTAGGGTTGTGTTATAACATGTATGTAAGTAGCTCCTAAGGTTGGAAACTGAGTCTTGAGATATCTAGAACCAAGCACGTCTCATACATTAAAAAGGATCTTGAGCAAAATGATCAAAACCTAACTTGGAGGAAAAGGTTGGGCGAAAGAAGTTATTTCATGTCTATCCTATTATGCAACATGATCCTTAAAACAAGTGGTTTTGACCACTTCCATTAAGCTTAAAGCCTAAAATCAGAGTAGTAAGGATAGGGTTAAATCCTCATCGAACTTAGGTTGAGGATCCAATTCCCCAAAGCTTTGATTTGACCCACATGGAGTAGTAAGGATAGGGTATAAATTCTCATCTCGGTTGGTTGAGAATCTGATTCCCCAAAGCTCTTATGTCTCATTTCATAATAAATCTTGGATTGTAAGGATCGTACTATTTGTCCTCTGCAAAGGATGGGTAGTCATCCCCAAGGTCTAAGTAACAAAATTAATATTTTCCATTTACATCTAAAGTTTGGATTGTAAGGATCGTACTACATGTCCCTAACCAGGATGGGTAGTCATCCCCAAGGTCTAAGAATTAAAAAATAAATAAATTTTTCCCATCTCATCTTTATTTTGGATTGTAAGGATCGTACTACTTGTCCTCTGCAAGGGATGGGTAGTCATCCCCAAGGTCCAAAGAAATGGAGATAAGTTTTGGATTGTGGGGTTAGATATGCCCATGCATGGCATCATGTCTTGCCTAAAAAACAAGACCACTGATTGTCTAGAGGGTTAGACTAGCATGACCATTTCTTCCATAATTGGTTTAATTATTTTGCTTAAAGTGAGGTAATGAACTCTAAATCGGAATAGTAAGGATAAGGTTAAACTCTCATCTCGGTTGGTTGGGAGTCTGATTCCCCAAAGTTCTGATTTCACATTCACTTGCACATGGGTTCTAGATAGTAGGGACTTATAACCAACTTTGGGATACAATAAGGTAATGAATTAAGTGGATCCTAAGAGGGTTTGGCAATCTTGAATGCTTGTACATAGTAATAGAAGAAGTACCATGCCTTTTATGGAAGCAAATCTCCTTGCACATTCATTAGGGTACACAAATCATTCACCATCCCACATATGCATTCATGCAAAACTGATAATGGAATGTTGATCAATTTCAAACAATAGGGAATGAAAACACATTGCACACACTGAGCTAATACTTGATAGTTCTGATGATTCATGTACTTCTGATCTTTGGGCATTTGTTATTTGGCTTATGTGCTAATATATGTTTGCGAGTTTGTGATATGTTTCAGGTTGGGTTCTTACTAAAATGCTCAAGAGCATTTGACAGCAGAGTCGCCATTTGTTGTGGTTGATCCACAACACACCCCAAAATTGGGGACCCACCTTTTGTTGGCTTGCAGAGAAGAATCTCGATGACCCAGATGCTAAAATTGAAGAAAAGAGAAAAAGTGCCTAAGTGTTGAAAGGTGTCGCGAAATCGCGACATGTCGCGCCATCGCTGCCGAAAATAGGAAAGTTGTCGTGAAATCGCGACATGTAGCTCCATCGCTGCCGAAGAGGAAAGACGTCGTAATTTCGCGACGAGGAAAGGTCGGAAAGAAATGGTAGCGAAATCGTGACATGTTTCGGAGAAGTGACCCGGACGGAGAAAATGGTCGCGATTTCGTGACGTGTTTTGGAAAACTGTACGGATGGAGAAAATGGTCGCGATTTCATGACGTGTTTCGACGAAGGTGTACGGATGACAAAATGGTAGCGATTTCGCTACGGTTTTGTGAAAAGGAGGTCCGAAGGAGAAGCGGTAGCGATTTCGCTACGCCTTGTGAAAAGAAGACTCAAAGTTCAAAACGGTAGCGATATCGCTACAAATTTCGTGAAGGCAGGCTCAAAGTCAAAGTGGTAGCGATATCGCTACCATTTCATGAAGAGGAAGCTTAAGGTCAAAGTGGTAGCGATATCGCTACCATTTCATGAAAGGCAAGCTCGAAGTCAGAGTGGTAGCGATATCGCTACCATTCGGGGAAAGCAGGCTTAAGTTAAAAGTGGTAGCGATATCGCTACCATTTCATGAAGAGGAAGCTTAAGGTAAAAGTGGTAGCGATATCGCTACGAGGAGCTACCAAAGACATTCGACCGGAAGGAGTGTAGCGATATCGCGACATGTCATGATTTCGCGACATGTCGCGTTATCGCGGCTAAGAAGCTGAACAGGCGGCATGCAGTTTTTGTCGGGTTTTTCGCAGAGTGGCGTTACAGAAGGCGCAGAGAGCGTGTGACACGTGGCATGCAGGTGTCAGGTCTGCAGGGAGCGTTACATGCAACGAAGGATTTTAGGCGTTTTGGCGTTAAGCATGGGATAAAGACAAGGAAAAGGCAGGAATTCGAAGGGTCACTTGCAGGAAGATGAAATGAAGCGACAAAGGGAATCGAAGAGCCATTGCAGTACTATAAAACCAGAAATGCAGATTGAAGGAAGGGTTGGAAATTGCCGATTGCAGAGTTGCAGAGACAAGAGCTTCGTGCTATTCTGGGCCTGTACTTGGGCAATTTCCTTCTTTTTTGTTCTGGAATATTTATGCCTGGAACATTCTTTGAATGTAATTGACATATCATTTAATACAAAATACGAGTATTGGCATCTCATTGATGAGAAAGAAGGAGTCATTTTGTGCATGCATGATTTAATGCTTTATCTTTCATTCCAGATTTCGAGGCTTTTAGGTGAAGTTTAATGCAAGTGTGCTTGGTTGCTTCATGCGAATGCCTAAGTCTGGAATTACAGTAGAAACCCTAGAGACCAGCACCTAATTTATTTGGATTGTGCGAGTTTGCAGGTTCATTAGATTAGGTTGCATGCATAAAACCTCAGTATCTTCGGTTTCATCAAATCGATGGCAGCATTCTGACTGTAGTTTAGTTTCTCTGCATTTACTTTTCTTTATTTTTCAAACCCTTGCTTTATTTTCTGCAATTTAATTACTGTATCCAAATTAATAACTGAAAATCCTTCAAAAATCCAAGATCAATGTATATTCATTCACTTTGAGTCCACTGTAAATTTAAATTAAATAAACCACCAGTGCCCCTTGTTAACATCCACTTGCAAACCCTAAGATATTCCTGGCATTTCATTTGAACAACATTATTTAAGCATAACAAGAACCTTGGAGAAAGTTATTTTCTTTGCAAGCAGAGGATTCTTGGACTCAGATCCTACCGGAGAGTGTGCTTTCACAATCGGGTGAAAACACCACTCAACAGGTCATAATATCCCACCCAATTTTTTGACAACACTTTACAAGAGATTTTGTACCCATACCAAGTGGATTGGTGCCAAAATCAGGCCCCAAACGACGGGCGGCCTGCCCCGGGTGCCTCCCACCCCCCGCACTGCTGCAGATCTAATCGTCCCCTCTAGGAATGATTAGGAATCTGTGGTAGACTTTCATTCTATCATTTTATTTCACATTTCATCTTATGTTGCTTAGATAGTTTGCAATTTCAATTTCGTAACGTTTTGAGCAAATCTTATCATGTTTCATCATTTTTTCGTCATTACTAACTTGTAGAGGGCATCACCAAAATCTAGGCGTTAGAGGCCAAATTGGGGAAATCTGACCATTTGGATCGTCCCAAAATACCCCCAATTAGCTAACCCCCACTTTTGTAGGAGATTTGGAGTTGTCCAGATGTGACATTTTGAGCGATGTTATCTGGCGTTTTGTTGCAGGTCTATTCGTCCTGCCCCAAAGTGAATTCAAATCTGTGAGGAATTTCCTGACTGTTCCATTTGTAGTATTTTCTTTGTGAGGTCTTGATGCCCCTGTCAAAATTTTAGATCATTTGGATATATGTTAGTTATCGTTTTATTTATTCTTTGCATGCACTAATCGTAGGCTTGGGGATTGCATGTTTCATCTCATCCGCAGGTGCTACTGACTATTTATTATTTCTTTGAATGCAGGATATGGATGTTAGAGGAGCAGCGAAGAGTCAAGACTCATCAATGCAAGTGGCGATGACGTTTTGTCCGCCCACTTTACATGTGGGCACGCGGAAGAAGGAATGGCATCTATGGATGTAACAAAGAAACAAATTTAACGCTCCTCGCCCCTAAAAAGGAAGGATGCAAATTGTAATCGAATTCCAAAACATATCAATAAAAGAAAGGGCTGTTTTCCACATTGGCTTTTCATTTGGGTTTCAATTCTTTTATGCTTTTTCTATTTCATGCATTTTCAATTCGTAGGACTTAGCGTTAAGTTTAGTTCTTTTTTGCATCGTACTTGGAGCTTTTCTTTTTTTTGTTTTCGTATCCTCGTGCTTTCAATGACAAAGAGATCTATGACATGTAGGCAACAAATGCACCTTCCAAAAAAATAAGAAATAGAAATATAAAATTGCAAGATTTGACAAAGTTTTGTGTAATTTTGACTAAATATAAATGAAATTTTGTGTGAAATATAAATTAGAATTAAATCGAAATTAGACAAAATTAGGAGAAATATACATGACATGCAATTTAATAAAAATTAGATTAGGTGTTAGAAAAAATTTATTAAACCTTAGGAATGATAATTATGGGGTGGCAGTTGTAAATAATGCACTATCTCAGGGACCACTCAAGAACAACCTAAGCAAGCATTATAAGGTATTTCCATTCATTTTTTACATATTATTCATGGTTGTATGGATATTGCATGGAATAATGATATTGATGTTGCAAAGAAAAAATTAGTTTCATGATTTCTAAGTCCATTGCATCTGTGTATTGTGTACAATATGTTAATGCTACATACAACAAACATGATCAATACAAATCCATGTTTATGTATATTTGTGTGTGCATGTATTAATAAATGGACGCTTCCATAATGGCCATATTATCTATTATATATATATATATACATATATATATATATATATATATATATATACATATATATACATATATATATATATATAACATATATATATATATATACACACACACACACACACACACACACACATATATATATATATATATATATATATATATATATCGTTTCATGTACTATTAGGATAATGATTCATTCCAAGAAGGGTTGGCATAGGAACTGTATAGATGTTAGTCTAATTGTATTGACCCAAATTTTTCATGCCCTTACCTTCAGGCTAAAGGATCCGTACCCGAAAGGGGGATGCGAGAAGGATGGAACAATACCTCGGATTGAGAGGCCCTTTGAAGGTCGTGCCTCTCGGGGGAGGGGTATAAGGGTGAATTTTTGACGGATGGTGGGGTTCACCAAGAAACTTTGAGTGGTAGTTTCCACGCCTAGGTTGAGAATGGTTTTGATGTGTTCATTTTATACTCGATCATTCATAATCCTAGGTTGGCCAAAATGAATCTAAGCTATTCTATATAAAATGCCAATTTATATGAATACAGAAAGTGTGAATGAATCCTAAATACCAGAAATATACTTAAATAAGAAAGAATGCACCTGATTTCGGATGTATGATGAAGATTTTGAAGCTTGTAGGAGTCCAGATCGTCCCAAAAATGACAGGATCATCTGCAATTGTACAGAATCATCCTAGATTACCGTCGATCGTCTGAGATCAAACAAGATCATTGTCGATCTAAAGAATTCGTCAAACGAATTCGTCAGAAACCTGCAATCACAAAAGCAGACACCAAAAACCAAAAATGCAACTGCAATAATAATACAAAATGATAGAAATGACAATATAAATGCCTAACTGATAAATATGGATAGCAAATTAAAGGGAATGAATTGTTTTAATAATTTATTTTAACTTTTATCATGCAGTTATTTTAAAATGAGGTGAACTCCAGGATGTAGAATAAAAATAATCAATCTAATGCATAATAAAATAAGGAATAAAGATGATAAATGCAAACTCGGGGCTCTTATTACCCCCAATCTGAACTACAGTCGAGATCGCCTCCAATCATATGAGATCGTCACCGATCTGCGACAGGACTGTCCGAAATCGTCTGGAATCGCCTGTGACGATCCGAGCTTCTTCTTGCTGAAGCATAGTGAAAACCTGCATTGAAAACCTAAAACTACGAGTGCAAAAATTCAATGGTAGGGAAAACCAATCAGGGAAAGGTTTAGGAGGAAAACTAGACATGGGATCCAAAGAGTCAAGGGGATAAACTAAGAAAATCCTAGTTTATATAGGATTAGGGGGAGGTTAGGAGGTTGGGGATCATTCCAATATGGGAGATCTCCAACGGAGGAATCTCCAACTATGCAGACACGCTTTTGCCCAAGTTGGAGAGGCTGTTGAAACAAAAGCTAATTATGAAAATTCAATTTTGGGAGGAAATCATCTGGATGTTCTGTTCCAGACGAATTCGTCCGATCTGGGATGATTTCGTCTGATCGGTGATGATATTGTCCAATGGTCAAAACAACTCCTAAAAATGTCACGAAAAATGGGGTGAGCGGTTAACGGACGGTTTTAGGGTTAAAATTCAAATTTTATATTTTTACTAAGGGTTTAACTACACCAATTTTAGGGTGCTACATTTTTCTCCCTCTTTAGCGAATTTTCTGAAGAAAATGTGTTAAAGACGAGTTCTTCATGCTTTACAAGAAAGCAAAAATTTACTCAAATTTTTAGACGATGATTCTAGGTCGAATCGTACGACTGCTTACTATGGTGCCCCTCCGAGTTTTTACCCAAATCAAACGTTTCAGGTAAAAGCGAAAAAAAACAATTTTTTTTAAAATATTGTTGTTTTTAAATAAAATTTAAAAAAAAAGTTAAAACCCTAATTCATTGTTACTGTTCACTTTCACTGTTTTTAGAGCTCTACAAGCAAAATGGTAAAAACAGCGCACAGATCGACAGAGGTCCAATGCGGGTTGCGGGTAAGGATCTAAACTTGGTCAATTATGTTTTTAATTTGATTTGTGTGGTTTTTAATTGAAATTTTGACTATTTTTGGGGCATCACGACCGTTTTTAGGCCATCGACGACATCAGGATGAAATCGTCCCTAGATCGTCGATTTCGTCTAAGGGTGAAATCGTCGAAATAGGGGCGATCCCATCCAACAAGGGGCAATCCCCAAGTTGAGAAATTGGAGATGATTTAATCCTACAAAGGATGATTTGACTCAATTTAGTACGATATCGTCCAATAGTGGACGATATCATCATTTTTTTATAATATGAAATTGATTTTAATGATTATCTATTAATGATTTTTGTTGTTTTATTGTTTATCTTGCAGAGGGGATTACTAAAAAGTCGAGAGTGGAAATACGGGGGTCTAAGAGACGATGTAGCCGCACTCGACCAGGCGGAGCGAGACCGGCTAGCAGAGGTTGGGCTACAGCATGTGGCAGAGATGCCACAAATACCTATAGACATGGGGCTATTGATAGCCCTAGCAGAGAGGTGGTATCCGGGGTCATCCTATTTTTGGTTACCGACAGGGGATATGGCTCCCACTCTAGAGGATGTATGGAGGATTTTGAGGATCCCCATACATGAACGGTTGATGACTCCTACGGCCAATCAGGGCCATGCCATGATGCGATTGTGCAGAGATCCTAGCTTCGCCCTGGAGAAGGGCGAAGTGAACATAGAGACATTACGATAGATGCCTGGGGCGTCTCTATTAACTTAGGTTTTGGCAAGGGTAGTGGGTGGCTTACTACTATGCCACCAGACTAGGTGCAGGTTACCCTGGATACTATCAGATGTGGTCTGCAATATGAGAGACCATGACTATAGATTTGCTTGGGGTAGCTTTGTGCTATGCCTCTTGTATAGTATCCTGTACGGGATCGTATACAAGGGAGGTCAATGTCTGGTGCTAACATCATTGCTACATGTTTGGTGCTAGGAGCACATTGCAGTGCAAATGCCAGTAGGGCTTCCACTAATAGGGGTTGATCGAGAGAGACCCCAGGTTTTCTATTGGTGGCTCCATAGAGGGTCACATCAACGGATAGATCTGTCAATGTCCCAAAGGTTTCTAGATGATATCATCCTTGACCAAATCACTTGGAGGCCGTGGAGAGAGCACCCAGGGTGGGGATAGGATGGATAGGAGTTGGCTCGCATCAGGCGAGTCTTCTGGCTAAGGATGGAGCGGGGAGAGGTAGAGCTCCATCGCTATGACCGAGTTTTGTGGTAGTTTGGTCTACAGTAGGGGATCCCTTCTCTCATGGATTATGAGTACTCCCAAACTATCTAGGATAGTACTAAACTGAGCGGGGCTCCATAAATGTAGTGATTCTAGAGTCAAGACATGGATGATGCCCCCATTTAGCCAATGGATTGGGATGACACTGGGGTGACAGATGGATATGATGCCTAGTACGCAGGCATCCACCCTCCTCGGATGACAAGGGCATAGGGTCTGATGTACGCCATGGTGCGACGAATGGGGAGGTGGCACCAGGCTGCTATCGATGCAACGAGGGGTTGCAAGGGGAGGGAGCAGCGACGGTCTCCTCAAGAGAGACGTCAAAGAGGGCCATAGGCTCTGAAGAGACTGCAGTAGCCAGAGAGGATGGAGGAGGGGCTCCCTTATCAGTAGAGGGAGAGGCCACCATCGCCCAATAAGGGCAAGGGTATCGAGGTGGGGGAGAGCAATGAGATGGCAGCTCTCCAGGCTGAGAATGCCCGCCTCTGGGCTTAGGTGCATACTCTACAGGATGAGGCTACATGACTTAGGGCTCAGAGCGGAGGGGTGAGCACTCAGGATATGGTGTTGTCTATTGCTCAGGTCGCGTTCTACTAGGAATTATACTATCACGTGGTTCCAGAGGGGCAGAGCATACCGCTGCCAGCTAGCATTGCGAATCCAATCATTATGGGGTCATCGAGGAAATCATCACGATCGACATCGAGGACCCGCGATACA